>CAJRST010003335.1:4733284-4859961 GCA_907169785.1 Menidia menidia
GTGTGTGTGTGTGTGTGTGTGTGTGTGTGTGTGTGTGTGTGTGTGTGCGTGTGTGTGTGTGCGTGTTTGTGTGTGTCTGTGTGTCTGTGTGTGGAAAGTTAGTTGGAATCAGTTAGCCAACTCGTCTTCGTTCCAGTCATACTTTGTGTTGGAGATATTTGTTTGCTTTTGTTCATTCTTTATGTATTTCTAGTCAATATTTTTATTTCATTTTAGTTGTTTAGAATACTTTATAGGGCAGTAATGTGCTTTGTTCATATATTTATTTTGTTTGGGGATATGGGTATTCCACATATAAATTTGTAGGGTTTACATGTACATGATTGCATGTTGGTGGTCACATGGTCAGGGGGTGAGCAGGTGAGGCCATCAGGCAGGTAAGTATGATGGACAAAGGAAATGTGTTACTGCATTTTGACTTTTGGAACTTTTCTCTACTGTTTAACTAGAAACCTACATGCATAAAGTGACTATTTGGTTCTATTTGTCTTCAGTTTGATCAGCTGAATGAATCTTTTGGTTTTCACAAACAGTCACTACAACAAGTTAAAAAAATACCTGAGTCTGGTTTTTTGATTCAATGATTTAAAATCTATTGAAGACGTGCGGAAGGCCACGTACAGTTTGGATGAATCCTCCTTTGTTCTATCAAAACTGACAGCGGAAGGCAAGCCATGGAGGTTCCGTGCCTGCAAGCCACAAACGCTCACATCTTTCTTCCATGACAGCAGTATGTAAAATGATAGCTTAAGCTGTAATGGATGTTACTGCCAACCTTTGGAATTTGATGATAGCGATAAGCGTTGCAGTGCAAGTTTGTCAATACGGAGATGAATGAAGGACTGGATTAAAAGCGGTGCACCTTGTCGCGACCACTGGTCCCGGCAAAAGAGAAACCAAAAGCACGACCATGGGGCAGGCAAGTTGTGAGGGAAATTTGGTCCAAAAACAGGCAGGGTCAAAACCAGGAGATCAAACATACAAGCAAACAAATCCGATAAGGGACAGGCAGGAATCCGAGGTCAGAGAGGGGCAAAAACGAGGCCAGAACAGGAAGGCAGAACAGGTAAATGCTGGAAAGCTTGGCCCGGAACAACTAAAGACAATCTGGCAGGGATCAAGTGGAAATGGACTGGTCTAAATACTGAGGACCAAATGATGAGAGATAGCCTGGCAGGGAAGAAGGACAGGATCTGAAACGACAGGAGAATTACTGACCCAAACAAAAACCAAACTCAGTGCCAGGATAACAACGATACACACCTTTACGCACAGCCAGAGGGTTTGAAATGACAAAACTACAAGCAGTTTAAAGTCTTAGTTGCCAACATGCCTGATGTAACAAAAGCAAAGTTGTCCAAGAATGACCAAGAAGTGTCATCCAAATGAAACATTACATTCCAGAAAAAGGCTCGATGTCCTATGTAAAAACATACCCAGATAAAAGGAGTGCAAAACTTAAGCAAGCAAGACGAATAATGGATGACTTCAATGTTTTGATGGAGTCAAAGGACAAAGTTAAGTCACTAAATTCTTTGATTTCTACATGTATTTGTTATCATGACGCAGAGGTTTTGCATAATCATTTTGCCACTCCCCTCTGAAGAGCTTAAGAAACAAAGTGATTATTCTGAAAGTATAATCAGTACTTATATCTTTTATTTATTAAGACTGGTTATGTGGACTGGGTCAGGCCTTTGTGAAACCAGATACGGATCATATTGATCAAGCTGAGGACAAGGATGACGATTTAATAAATCCTGAGGACAGTGTTTCCAATGTGTGCTCAGTCTGTAAAGTCAAAAAGATGGTCTCGGGTGGTCCCGTGTGTCTTTCACTGCATCGGTACTGTATCGGTACACGTTGGAGCGGCGGCCGAAAAGGGAAACATCAGCTTAGTGCGCAGGCGGAGAAGCTAAGAGGAGAAAAGGAACAACTTGAACTTGAGCCGAAGTCAGCTGCTGCAAATGCAAAGCTTCGTCTGTTGGAAATAAATTCACACTGTGGCTCAAAATGCTCTGATAGCATGAACTCATGCCATGAAAAGGGCAACTCCAAGTCAGCGCCACGACTCCGTCCATCTATGTATTTATTCCAGACGTTAAAGTGTCATCTGCTATTGAGCAACCACGTATCCACCTAAAAGAAAAGCCAGCTATCCAAAGCCCTGGCAAGCCACAAAAGTGCCTTTGCTCAAATATCTGTTAATCAAAGTCCGAACACAAGTACGCAACTGACAAATGGATCATCATGTCAGTATTTTTTTTTACATCAAGCAGAGGCAGAATGACATCACTGCCATGTTGGTTCAGCTCAAACAGAGCTCTGTCTTGCCACCGAGAAACGTTCCTGTTTTTTAACGGACATCCTCTTCAATGTAAATAAGTTATTAGAGCTTTTGAGAATGGTGTGAGGGCCAGTAGAACCACCTGAGTGACTTTTTGCATTTTCTAGAACAAGACACCAGAGGGCAGCCTAGAGATTCTGCAGTTGCCATAATTTCCCATCAGAACTGGATTATATTGCAGCAAAAAAGTCTTATATAGGAATATTCAGGAAATTAATACAAAATGGCACAGGATGGATCAAATTAAAAACTGTCCGGCTATCAAAAGTCAGGCTATTAAATCACTGAAAGGATTTTCCCTGTTTCTAAAGGGATGTTCAAATTTGACGCAGTGCATGAAAGAACTGGACTTGCCCTCAAATATGCAGAGCATAAACTTACTGTTTAAGATTAATCTTGAAGCTGCCTATAAAATGAGTGAGAGATGGAGAAATGTAGCCTCTGACCTGCAGGAAATGAGTGGTCAGAGAGCATCTTTTTTACTGATCTTGATGCTTTCATTGAAAAATAAGTTAAAGTTGCATCCGATCCATTTTTTGGAAATATCATGGCAGTTCAATACTAAAAACCCTGACAGGGGTTTTGCAAAACAGAACAAAGGGGTTGCAGTTTTGCCTCAAATGTCATTGCAGTGAACAATAAATGTACACCTAAACATAAGTCCTCCAAATGCCATTTCTGTTTATACTGTCTCTTAAGGAATCCCACAAAAGCTGATGCCAGTTTCAAAACACAATGTTCACACAACAGGACGACGTTAACAAGCGGCCATACCTGCATAGTCTGAGTTTGTGTGGCGTTTGTGAGTGGGCCTCACTGTGGTTGTGTCTGTGTAAGGCTAAGTAGAAATAGTTAGCTAGCTAGTCTTTGTGTGTGTACGTGTGTCTGTATGTAAAATTAAGTAGAAAGTTGGGGAGCGGCAGAAAGTGAGCTAGAATAGTTAGCCTATATGTATTTGCATGTAGACATGGGTTGCAAATTCATATAATTGTAAATGCTTCTATCAATAGTAGACACCTTCAACACTGTGTGCACCAAAAAGACTATGTCCTATCTTTGTTAACATACTTTAACTAGGCTTTAAGTTTGGAGCTTTCTTGCTGCCATCCCCTTCTTTTGCAAAAACAGGAAGTAAAGAGCTCTGGTCATGTAACATTTTACAGTTAACATGCAACACTGAGACCTTTAATATTTTACTATCTGCTGGAACATTGTTGATTATTTAGTAACATTTTTATTGCCTTTGAAATTAAATTATTATTTTTTCAGCACTCAAGTTGCGATGTGCCTGTTATTGTTTGCCGATTGTGTAGGTTCAGAATTTGTTCTATAAATATATACGTGATCACATATCTTTTTTCCCCATCTTTATAACCAATCTGAAATCAAGTTCACATGTGATGCATGCTTAACAAAGCCTGAATATTTGCGTGTAAATGAAACCTTTTTGCCATGTTCAGGTTTTTTTTTTCCCTGTGGCATAAACCGGCTGAACAACCAGTCTTCCATATCAGGTGTGCATGCTTTGGTAATAATCATAAATCCTTTTTGAATGGACGCCCAGCAAGCTCAAAAACATTTGATTAATGAGAACCACACTTTAAAGCTAGCATGTTACATTCTAGAGAAGTGTTGGATCCACTTGTGGGAAGGAACAATTTAGCATTTTGCTTGATGCAAAAATGATCATTTATTGGATAACCCAAAATAAAAACCAAAAAAATCACTGTTCATAAAACAGGAACAGTATCAACCAAAACACTACCAGCAGACACAATTGGTAAATACTGTGCTAATATATGCTGTGCAGCCTTTAGGTTAAAAGCACTCTCTGGAAAGGGAATATAGACATCTGCCAAAATCAAAAACAAAGTCAAGTACAAAAAAGTTTAGAAGAGCAAAACAGGTAAGGATTCACAGAGAAATGTGCTTGAACCAAATGGAACGAAAATACTAAGCACGGATATAAACTCATGGAAAGGTGTGAGCCGCTCAGAGACTAACAGGAGAATAAGAGAACCATCGGGCACTGTGGAGGTGAACCTGGACAGCTTAAATTCAAGCTCCTTGCACTGGCTACAGGTGTGTGCCAATGACCATGACCCCCCCCCCAGATGCCGTCAGGTGCAATGCAGGAACTCAATCCTAGCTGTAAGTCATGCATACAATGAAGAGTTCCAAAACTTTCAAACGAGTAAATCCTGTTTTTTCAGCTTGAGGCAGGAACACGTGCCACTGCCAGTTTCGAACAAAGAAAAGTCAGGAATCCTTAACGGACAGATTTGCTCAATGAAAATGTCTCCAACAGAATTCATGGCTGAACTAAAAGGATCAGTTAAAGCAAATCATAACAAGTGTTTCAAAGCGCTGCAATCTCACTCGGTAAACATGGATTTATTCGTTGTATTTAATGACATTTCATCTCCTGCGTGGATTTATTTGCTCAAGGATGGGTCCTTATGACTTTGATACTAGCTAGTCATTTGAAATGGCTGTGTCTATAGTTCCACTAGCTAATAATGTCAAGTGATTGGAGATTTGTCTCGTGTCTTGAGAAACATCCACAGCATGGTTTAAAACAGCCAAAGGATTAAATTATTTGTAAATCAGAGTAAACGCATATGTTTTCGAAATTTAAAGAGAGCTTGCATTTTTCAGTATTAATAGCTTTCGACTAGCTCCTCGATTTAAACCTCCAGTTTGAGCATTTTGGAACTGCCATACATTACGTTCATTCCGGTGTCCCTGAGCCGGCTGCAATGCAGAACTGCAGTATTTCTCTTAAGTGGGCACATTCCTCTGAGAAGGATAAAGGATCTGACGCGACCGTGTGGGTGGTGAAGCTATTGCTTGCCCAAGTCAAGGCCTGCGTGTTTGTGCTGCAAAGCTATTTTACAAGCTCTTCGGTCCCTCCAGAGCCGACTAACAGACAGCTGATTCTTTACAGCAAGCATGACTCACAGAGATGGAGGACTGGAGAGAGTAAAAAATATCTTGCTGCGAACCTCTGACAATACAAAGACAATAAAAGATACGACAAAGAAAAATGCATGGAGATACATGCTGTGCAGTACTCTTATACTTCACTTGTTTAAAATCAGTATTTGAAAAGGCTTTCTATTTGTTCCGTCTGGTATGTTCTGTAAAAATTCTGTTAATTTTATGTAAGCTAATGCCCAGCTATAAAAGCTCACCTGTCCTCTTGAAAATGGGATGTACATGTTGCTATGACTTCTTCCTGTTTTAGTGATATTGGATCTGTTTATGTTAATATGGCCCTTCACACCTGTTTTGAAAAGTCTCCTCCAACAGTACAAAAAGAGCTCTATGTTACTGGATGATCAGGCCTGTTTTCTCTCAATTACCTAGTATTAGACCTTTGGACAGTTTAGGACAACACCCACGTCCACTCACTTCATCTTCAGCTGAGCTGCCCAGGACTTGGAGAAAGTGAGGTAGAACTTTCACATTGGATACAATCATGTAACATCATAACATTTTGGTTATGTCACATGTTAAGTAGATATTTATATTAGTTGGATATTGAAGGACCTTCACAAAAGTATATTTTTAATACTATGCAATGTTTAAAATGAGTGGATTGTTTTTACACCATGCCACAAAGTAATTAAAGACTTCCCCATTCTTTGACTTTTGTTCATTGATACATACAGCAAATGAAATCAGACTATAAGACATATTTTGAGTCACATGAGTAGTCTGATGTAGTTGAGAGTAAATGAAAGAGTCCAGTCCAGTGTGATGCTGCTGTGCTGTTTTTCCACCCTCTCGGACATACTTCCACTCAGAGAAAATCAAAGAAATCCTCACATGGCCCGCTTTGTCCTGATGAGAGTGGGGTGGCTGAAACAGCTTCAACACGAGCAATAAAGAATATTATGTCTCTAGTTGGCCCAAAAAGAAGGTTACATCCCTATTAAAGAGATCAAGGCAGCCAGTAAATACCTATAGAGGACTTTCCTGAGGTGATATTCTTTTTATTTTCATTTATTTATTTAGAAAAACCCATTGCAATATTTGATCTTTTAAAAGTGGCTAATTTTGAAACTTAAAGCATAGAAAAAAGATATAACAACAAGGAATTTAACAGATTATACTTAATTTCCCAGACGCTGCCACACTAATAGTTATTCTCTACTGATGGACATAGACATGTTCCATGGAAACATCAACTCAGAAACAAACACACGATTAAAAGAAGAGAAAAAAAATTATGAACACCCAGGTTGATCATTTCTATTGGAAGCATTTTTCTTTCAAATGAAAAAGGACAGCCTGCTCTCTACACTTATGATGTGATACATCCATCGATATCTATGCGCGTGCCTTTGAATGTGCTGTGGTATGTGCGCGCGCATTATAAAAACCCTTTGGTTCACGTGCGGAAGAGAATCTGTTGGGGTGGGGAAGAAGTGACTTGTGGGATGCGAAGTAGCCGGCGGCGAGAGGCGGACACACAGGGGGGAGAAACGGCTACGGGAGGAGCGGGAAATCAAACGGGAGAGTAATAGACACACACACAAAAAAACAACACGGCGCTACGCCTCATTTCAGGCCTGACATCCAGCTCTGCGCAGTCCGCCAGTGGATACTGAGCGGAAGGAAAAGTTCAAGTCCCACGAATCAGCGCGTGGGAGTGGGAAGCAGGGATCGTGACTGACTGAGGCAAGCTCCACTGTCTGTCTCGTCATGGCAGGTAATCACTTTAAACATTACGCCCCAAAAAAACAAAAACAAATTCTAAACTGAGTAGTGCCTCGTTATTTTTTGCATTTCTATTACTGCGCGGTTCGCTTTTAACGAGATACATTTAGCTAATGCAGCCGACTGTTGGTTTAGCTAACGGTAGCAAGCTAGCCAAACTTAGCAATGCTAACATGAGCTAGCGAGCAAACTAAAGTGTCATCGCCCATTTGTCCTGTCTCTACCGGCTAAAGCTCGTTAGCTAGCTGCTGCTAATAGCGATGGCTCACCCAATTCATACAACCTTTTGCAAGCTAACGGTGCACACTTTAATTTTATTTTTGTAACAAAGCGTAGCTACACTTCTGTGACACATTAACGTCAAGTTATCGTGGTTGGCTGATTCCCAGCTATGTTAAGAGGATATGTAGGAGTGCTTATTTATATGTTGTGGTATGCTGCTAATGTTTAAAGATTAAACAACCCGTAGTATGTTGTATTGGCTGCGTTTGCATCGCAACGGTTTACTTAAATAACACCTAAGGTGGCTTTACAAGTCAAACGAGCTAGCTCCAGCGCAAACTTTGACATTGCCCACATGCAGGCTAGCAGTCCAGGCCTTCCGCGGACCGAACCTTCTGTTTGTGCCGTGTCTGCCTTAAAGGACGGAAGAATAGCACATAATGCGTCTCGGAAAATTGGTGAAAAAAGAGGAAATCTTTCAAATAAAATGGTCAATAATTCAGTCAACCTCGCCTTGCATCGCTTGTCATTCATTAGCTTCTTTTGTCGAGGGTGGAGTTGTTGGAGTTACTGGAATGGGTGTGCGCCCTCAGCCCCTCTTACATCTTATAGACTTGAACAGGGGCCAGGAAATGTTTTTAATACATGTAATATTATCCCCAACACATAAATGAATTGGTGAGTGGTGCATGTACAGGCTATTGTCTGTTTACATATGTGTATGTATATAAACTTTTTTTATCTTTTGTATTTGAAACATTTATTGAATTCCATTTGATCTTATTCACCTATCTTTTTTATAATTTCAAAACAGGATCCACAGCCTTGCTTATGCATGACTATTAAACGCCCTTGATCATGGAAATGAGAACGCCAGGTCCTTCTATTATTGGACAAAGGAGAGTGTAATGTGCAATTATATTGCTATGATGGAGAACCTGTTGAGGCGAGTGGTTAAGAGTTAAGACGAGATGTTTTTCAAATTTTTTGTCTTTTTTTCTAGCTGATTTGTTTTTAACATGGGAGCCTAACATCAGAACCTCTACCGTAGTTGGTAGTTCTCTAGCTGAAAGGATGAAAGCCTCTTTGTGGTTGCCACTGTGACCTGGCGTTTATGTATTGTGGGTATTATTTGTACTTGATGCTTCCCACAACAGAACCGGTTGTGCCGGTATTGTGGAGTAGTTGTGGAATTTATCCCCCTGTTTGTATTGTGTGGTGATTAAATGTCAGTTTGTCTTCTTTGAGGCCAGACTTGGAGAAGTTGTGAGAGGATATGTGCACATCTATGAACGCATAAGCTGGTTTACCGTCGGTCGTCAATTTCATCATCATTGCACTTTGTTCCCACTGCCTGAACGGGCTTTACACGGACACTTTAATTTTTTTGCTCTTTTTTTCTTTTGAACAATTTGCGTTCAATGTATTAACAATGGGTTTCTCCTTCCTGTAAAGCCATAAATGATTGATGGTTTGTTTGTTCTTTGTGCAGGACCGGGAGGTGACATGCAGTGGTGCTTCTCTCAGGTGAAAGGTGCCATTGATGACGACGTTGCTGAAGGTATGAGCTCTGGGAAATGCATTCTGGGAAACTAATGTGGCCTATTGACAGCAAGGAGACGCTGACTTGACAGCCTAAACATCACATCTCCCATTCCTGTCCTAAAATGGAGCATGATTGAGCAATATCAGGGTGTGACAATCTGTGCTATTGCATGTTGGATATGCACACTCCCTGAAGTAGAACAGTAATGTTAAAGGGTTTGGCACCAGCTCCGAATCCATAAACTAAACCGTGTTACTCATATGAAATTAACAGCATTGTCATAATGGTCTTATTAAAGCTGTATTCCAACTATGGAAGTGAAACTGCAAACCAAATCGAGCAATTTATTCCTTGGAGCTACACTTACGTGAGCAAGATTAATTTCTGCTTGAGTAATTGAAAAGCAAAGAGTTTTGAGAAGAACTCATCTTGTATGGTTAATTCAGAGTGCTGAATAAACAACGATGAGTCAGTGCTTGTAGATGGTTTAAAAAGCTTCTGAGCGACGATCGCCATTTAGAAAGGACGCCACAAACGGGATATATTTTTGCGGCTTAAAGCGAGGACTCTGATGTGAAAGTGTTTCTGGACAGCGTGTGAACGCTGCTCTCAGCGGGACTTGGAGCGAAATGAAAACCTTTCGGCCTCAGAGCCAAAGCTTTGGCAGCTCAAAAAAGAGGAAAGATTCTCTGAAAGATGCTGGCTGCGGACCAATATCGCAGCTACTTTTAGAAGAAACCCCCCATGAGACTCCAGTCATGACAGGACATTGAAGAAGAAAACCAGAGTTGCTCCTCATGTGACTAAAGATCCATCAGAAGGATCTGATGGTTTCAGATGAGGTGTGAAATCCTCTTTTTTTTTTTTTTTTTTTTTCCTTCTTTTTGAAACTACTACATTGTATTTTTTTAAATACTTTGTACTAACGAACATAGATTTTCTCTGTGTTGTGACGTTTTCCCCATGATGTAGGAGCTTATTTCTTGGGCTTTCAATAATGGTTTATGCATTTATTAGTTAGTGAAATAACCTTGAAGTCGTACCTCAGGGCTCCGTGTGCTGACTGAACAAGGCCACGCGTCTTGAATCTGTAGATTGACAACACACTAGACTGTAACTCTGTGCTGTCGATCCGTTCAGTGTTTTGCAGTTTTGTGACATGTTTGACCTTTTGCATTATGTTTATTTTCTTTAAAAACAAAACAAAAAAACGGAGTGATTCTTCACCTTGCTTTAGCTGTAACTGTTGTGCAGAGCCTTTAAATAGAATGTTTCCATTTGTGTAGATCTGATGCACAACTTTATTCTTTTTTTTTTTTTTTTTTTTTTTTTTTTTTCTTACTTTAGACCTATTTTTCTGTTTCAAAATTTCAGACTGAGAGCCTCGAGAAGTCTGTAATTTTTTTCCTCAGTGAGGAGTTACACTTGGATATCGATAGAGGATATTGTATATCTATACGTCTTGGAAGAATAGAGACCCGGGATATGTTTTTTGCTATTTTCTATGATTGACTTAGCAATGTTTTAGAAGCCCAGTATTTGCTTTCTACTGGCTGCAATTTAACAACACCTTTCATCTCTTCTGTCTGTGTTATTCTGTGTTTTGTTATTGAAACTGTCCTGTTAAGAGCGCATACAAACCAGGGGTGACTTTACAGTGGCGGCGGTCAGCCTAATGCGTCCTAATTCTTCAGATTTTCCATATCACGTAATGGTTTTCAGAGGAATATGATCCTCAATTTTTTATATCTGACACAAGTACCAAAAAAAAAAATTGATGTGCTTCCACATAAACGATCCCCTGATTAAAATTACCCTCAACGACAGTGTGTTGGATGCCACGATATCTTTGAAAGTACTTTGCATCCATTACCGCCTGCTTTGGGCCTCAGGGAAGACATTTCGCACAAAGAGCCCAATGCCGGCAGAGTATTGTCCTCCTGCTCCAGTGGGGAATAAAGGGTTAAAAGCACGCATATGTAGATGTGAGTGGGCTTCCGTTGAAGAAGCAACATGATGCTGCTGATGTAGGGTGTGGGGGGGTTGGTTTAATCCAGGAACTGGGTTAGTGATCATCTAACGTCTGCTCTATTTTCTGTGACATGTCCCTGCGTCTCAGGCGGACATGTCTTTTCATCTGCTGCCCTCATTCCCACTAGAGTTATATACAGGGCTAATTTGGACCCACAGAGAAAGCTTTTTGCAGTGTATTTGGCATATACATATGTTTTCCCCTTATTATGGAATAATAATGATTTCTTTTTGTTTTTGTTTTTTTAGCGGACATCATTTCCACTGTTGAGTTTAACCACACAGGGGAGCTGCTGGCCACAGGAGACAAGGGTGGGCGTGTGGTCATTTTCCAGCAGGAAATAGAGGTGCCTATTCCGTCTTTTTTTTTTTTTTTTTCAGAAGATGCCTCTTGTGTGTTTGGGCTGCACCTGATCGTTGGACAAACCAGCAAACAAACTGATCACTTGTGTGAATTTCAACAGAACAAGAATCCACCTCAGTTTCGGAGCGAATACAATGTTTACAGCACCTTCCAGAGCCACGAGCCCGAGTTCGACTACTTGAAGAGTTTGGAAATCGAGGAGAAGATCAATAAGATTCGCTGGCTTCCTCAGAAGAATGCTGCTCAGTTTCTTCTGTCGACTAACGGTAACGCAGACGCCGGATGAACACTATCTGACTACCTTGTTAAACACTTTTTTTTTTCCTCTAATACATTTGGTATTTGCTCTGGTTGATCCAATTATAGCTCATATGTACAGATCTGGCATTAAAAGGAGTCTCAATGTCTATCCTGAGGAGTTGTTTGTGATCAGAAACTCAATTCCTAAGAAATATAATATATATATATATATAATATATTAATCACATAGTTTATAATTGTGACCAAAAGACATTTAAGAGGCTTTACAGACAACAATAATCAGATTATTTAACACTCAAGCAAAATCAATCTGTGTTTTAAAAAACAATGAAAGGAACACAGAAGAAATGAAATACAATAAAAAACATTAAATAAATTAAAGAGAACAAATGCCTTTTTTGTGTCCAAGACACAATGTGTGAAGCTGTTTTGCCCAAGAATTCACTTTACTAAATGTTGAAAACAAAATAAACGCTCCAGTATTTGAGATGGTCTGTTGTTGGTTGCTTGCTTACATCTGCGACACATTTTAAAAAGGCTTTGCCCCAACCAATCTAATTGATCCCTTTTGATCGATTTAAAAGCTAATTTTTTTTGTGAAATCTGTAAAAACAAGAAAGCATCCTGCCGGTAACTCCGACATTCACACCTGTGATGGGATCACCCGGAAAGCATGTTTGAATCAAATGTTGACAGTTAATGGGCCCTAAATGCGCTATTCTCTCTTCACGCAGATAAAACGATTAAATTGTGGAAAATCAGTGAACGAGACAAGCGACCGGACGGGTATAACCTCAAAGAGGAGGATGGAAGATACAAAGATCCAAACACTATCACCTCACTGCGGGTCAGTCACGTTTACAAAATGATGCAGGCATTTGGAATCGTTCACCACTGGGCAAAAAAAAACGTTTGACGTTTTTCTGACTTTAGAAAACTATGAGCTCATCTTGGATTTCAGGGCGAGATCATGTCTGAAAAGTTACAAGGTAACAAAGATGAGAGTTGGCATTCAAAGCATCTGTAAAAAATCAAAATGGGAATTGTTGGGTTTCTGTAGTTAACTTCAGAGTAGGGTCTGACCTGCTCTGTTTGGAAAGCGCTGTGAGACAACTGTTGTTGTGATGTGGCGCTATATAAATAAAATTGAATTGAAATTGATAATTGAAAACAAAGGCTCTCGGCATGTGAGGGACCAGGCCAAAAACCAGTGCTGGATGATGGTGATCCCCGAGCCCTAAGGCAGCAGACAGCCCACCGTGTGGGGGTTATGTCCTATGTGAACAGGATCTGGGTCAAAGCTCATTTAAAACAGACAGAGGCCAAGGGGATATGTGTTTAATTCTGAAAGGAAACGCCCAATTAAGAGGACCCAAGACTGCTGAGAAGCTAGACTCTATTAGCTCAAGAATGGGGCAGGAGTCTGCCCCCAGAGGGGCAGCAGCTGGTCTCCTCTGTTCCAAGACGTTTACAGATTGCTGTTTAAAAAAAATAAATAAATAAAATAAAATAAAAGACTAAAGTGTCTGCTACACAGTGATATACAAAGTCCTTTCCCAACAGTTTGTTTTTTTTAAAGGTGAGCTCATAGTTATCTGTGATGAGTCTTTTTTTTTTTTTTTTGCTCTAGAATAGAATGCTGTTAATGTAGACATGTACATCGAGACATGACTTTATTTAATCTTGCTAATAAGATGCCACCCAGCTTCGTACTCTTGGAAATACCGTTCGCTCCAAAATGCAGCTGGGTTAATCTTGAGGTTCTTTCTGGCTTTTTTTTTTCTTCTCTTTTTTTCTCCCCCCTCCCTCAGGTACCTGTTTTAATGCCAATGGACCTTATGGTTGAGGCCAGCCCCCGGAGGGTGTTCGCCAATGCTCACACCTACCATATCAACTCGGTCTCGGTCAACAGCGACAATGAGACCTATCTGTCTGCAGACGATCTCCGCATCAACCTCTGGAACCTAGAGATCACCGACCGCAGCTTCAGTATCCTTAAAGCGTGTCCGTTTTAGTGCCTTTTTTTGGCAGAAATCCATCGTTACAGAAATCCACCGTTAAGTCTCCACCGAGGTGATGTATTGTGGCCTTAACCTCACGCTGCTCAGATATTGTTGACATCAAACCGGCCAACATGGAGGAGCTAACGGAGGTGATCACGGCGGCGGAGTTTCACCCCCACCAGTGCAACACGTTTGTGTACAGCAGCAGCAAAGGGACCATACGGCTGTGCGACATGAGGGCCTCGGCGCTGTGTGACAAGCACTCAAAGTGTGAGTACCTCCTGCGGTTTGGCCTCACACTCGCTCCCCCTCTGCCAGAGCGGCGCCATTAAACGGCGTCCGCCTCGTGTGTTTGAATTGAATTGAATTGAATATACTTTATTGATCTCCCAGTGTTCGAGGAACCGGAGGATCCCAGCAACCGCTCCTTCTTCTCTGAGATCATATCGTCCATCTCAGATGTCAAGTTTAGCCACAATGGACGCTACATGATGACCAGAGACTACTTGTCGGTTAAGATCTGGGACCTGAACATGGAAAGCAGGCCGGTGGAAACGTATCAGGTGAGAATGATGAGCTCCAGACCTGTTGGAACCCGTGGACATTTCAGTGACAAATGTTCCTCTCATGAAGATGTTTGTATTGTTTTTGTTTTTCTTCTTCTTTCTAACAATAATGGAGATGCATGCCTTATACCAGCATTGACACATTGGACCCCAATGACATGAATTTGATCCAAATTCCAGCCTCTTCCTTCATGGGATTCAATCTGTTTGAGCAGGATGTTGCCAGTGATGCTGTTCAGTTAACCCAAATGAGGCTGCATCATTTCACTCAGAATTTTCATGCATCAAAAGAAAAACGAACTACTGTTTTGCTTCTAGGGTAAAGGGTTTGTGGGCTAGAAAGCTTTTTTTATTCAATTAAAGGTATGTTAGGTGTTAATGCAAGCTGTCTGTTCGTTTTTGGGAAACATTTGTCTTGTTTTAAAATCCTATTATAACCTGAGCTTCAAAATCCACCTGATGATGCTCCTGAAATTTTTAGGTGGTACCTTGACTCATATGTCATCAATGTATATAATCCCCCAGGTTTGTTCTGCTCTATTTAAATTGAAAATGCTCAGTTTTAAAAAAAATTTTTTTTTTTAAATCAATCTTGTATGATTTGTTACTTTCCCATAATGTCCACTAGGAGACACCCTTACACACAATTTAGGTTACAGGAACTTCTAACTTGTTGACATGAGATTTTCTGAATATTAATCTGATCTAAGCGACTGTTCACACTTTACAGTGGAGATCAGTTTTTCTCATCCTCACCAGCCTCTGATTCCATCTCTGAATCACCGCAGGTTCACGAGTACCTGAGGAGCAAGCTGTGCTCGCTCTACGAGAACGACTGCATCTTTGACAAGTTTGAATGCTGCTGGAATGGCAATGACAGGTACGGACGTGCACACGCTCACAAAACCGGCTGCGAAACGCTTAAAGTAACCATTGTTTCTGCTGAGGCGCTAGCTGTCGCTCCACTGTGATCACCACCAAGCCTGCTAAAAAAATGAGGACTCCACCACACCTGAAATGACTGTTGTGACCAAAATGATGTTTGTTTTATTTCTTTTTAATTAGCTGAACTCTCTGGCTTTGTAATACTGATGAGGTGTCAGCTCTAAATGTTTCATTCAGACTGAGACCAGGGCCTGTGGCTTATGCTTGGCTCTGTTTCAAGATGTATTATTATCCTCAAAAATGGCTTCTGCCTCACCAAACCTCTTTGATATCCAGTAACCCAAGAGCAACAGCTTGTCAAACTCTGCTCTTGGAACCTATTTATATTTGTCGACACTTTCCCTTCTGATGCCAAAAATGGCAATTTGTACATATTTGTTGTAAATTAAGGTAGCTCTCCTCTCTGAGTAGTGTCAGGCATTTTACAGTTGTTGGGGGTCTTCCCAGCATTACAAGTGTGTGCCTGAACACACTTTTTTTTTTTTTTTAAACACCACCCTTTCTCTGTTTATTCTCTGCATTCACTCTTTTTCTCACTCGTCTTCCCCCAAAGTTGCTGTTTTAGTGGGACTTTTATAGATTGAGTAAACTTAGAATTCTGATAACAGTTCTCTGGGCATGTCCAGACCCTTTCCAAAAAAAACTGAATATCATAGAAAAGTTGATTGATTTCCATAAATCCATTCAAAAAGTTAAACTTTCATAGAGTATAGATTCAGGGCCCACAATTTAAATTATTTAAAAAAAACCTCTTGTTTAGAATTATATTATTACATAACATATTTAGAATTGGAATGCTGTGAAGAAATCTCCATTTTCTTCTCAGTTTTTGCAGAAAACTATGTGTTAATCTTTTAATCACTGCCCCTATGCAACATAACATTTAGGCAGTCAGCCTGCGGCATTGCCCGGGAGTTACGGAATCCCAGATTTCCGGATTTCCTTGATGCTTGCCGTCAGCTTGGGTTCTGTTCCTCACCCGTCTTCCTCCAAACCCCAGTGAAAGGCACACTTTTACCTTTTTCTCCTTGGCCCAGTTGAGACCCTTCTAACTTTGGCTCAGGCTCAGAAGGGGCTTGACCCAAGGAAACCGACAGTTGCAGCCCATCTCCCGGAAGAGTGTGGTGGCCTTTGAAGCTGTGACTGCCGCCTCATTCCGCTCTTTCTGAATATCTGCCAGACTCTCGAATCGTCTCTTTTGATTATCTGCTGGAGCCCATGGTCATCTATTTTGCTTGTTCTCTTGCTTCTCCACAAGCAAGAGAAGATCCACAAGCAGGGCCACATTTTGCCCCTCCACTATGCTTCCCACAGCACTCTATGACCAGCCAGCCAGTAGCTGTGAAGTTTTATGGCTTTAAACATCCTAAGTAGGGTATCAAGGATAGGCTTGTCCCGATTCGATATTTGGATCAATTTTTGCAAATAAATGCTTATCGGCCGGCATGAGAAAAATGCCCATCCAGAGTCCCGATCCAGTCCCACAAGAGCATTAGCATCTCCTAACCCACTGGTCTGTGTCCTAACCATTAAGTTGTTATATAAGTAAATCCCTGTTCAACATGAGTCTGACAACTAAGTAGGTAGGCTAAATAACTTTAAGCTTTAATACATGCTCTGATAGGTCGGTATCAGATCAGAAGTGCAAACAACTGGATGGTCTTTTGGCCACTTGTCCTGTCTGCAGTCTTCCCTGTATTGAACTGGACTGAAGCAATTTAATGACACTTTGGGAAACTGCGCTATTCCTTTTGAGTTTAGTAGAGAATTAGTGTGTGACACTTAGTTTAAAACAATCACATCCTGCAAAACGTGGGCTGATTTTTTCACCGTATTGTAATTTTTCCTGATTTCCTGAATTATGTAGGAATACACAAATTAAGAACTTTAAATCCTTTAAATTGCTGGCCCTGAATTGATAATGTGTGAAAGTTTAACTTAAAAAAAAAAAAAAAAATTAACATATTTTCCATGATATTCACATTTTTGGAAAGGGTCTGTTTCCAGGGCAACAGCACCATGGCTGTAGGTAAAGGGTTTTAGAGATTGTAAGAGAATCCCTTTCTCCATTCTCTACTCCTTTTTGGTAGTCATTTTAAGACTGTAGATATTCTAGATGCTGACACACTTTCCCTCCCCCACTGCCCTCAGTGTGGTGATGACCGGCTCGTACAACAACTTCTTCCGGATGTTCGACCGCGGCCACCGGCGGGACGTCATGCTGGAAGCGTCCCGCGAGAACAGCAAACCCATGCAGGTGCTGAAGCCCCGCAAGGTGTGCGCCGGCGGCAAGCGCAAGAAGGACGAAATCAGCGTGGACAGCTTGGACTTCAACAAGAAAATCCTCCACACTGCCTGGCACCCCCAGGACAACATCATTGCCGTGGCAACAACCAACAACCTCTACATATTCCAGGACAAAATAAACTAACAGCAGGGAGATCTGGCGCGTTACCCGGCGACGACGCCGTCGACCGTACCACTCGCAGGCCTCAGCCGGGGTGATTGGAGCTCACGCCGACGACCAGCACCCCCAGCCGTCGCCACCGAGTAAACTGACTTTGCCACTTTGTTCTAGATGTGGACAGATGAAGACTCTGTTGCCCATCATCGGTCTGTCTGAAGCAGAGTGACGTCTGCCTTGTCGTTTAAGTGATGTTGTGCCAAGTTTTTCCCCCTTTCCCATGTTTTTTTTGTTCTGTTTATTTTTTGCTCTTGCCCACTGGCAAGAGCACTGGCCCTTTACTTCTCTAATGTGGGTAAACAAGTTCATTTCCTTAAAATTCAGACTACAGACACACTTATTTTTATAACTTTTCCCCCTCCAAAATGGCTCTGTAGTTGATAAACACTTGAGTATGTCCCTTTATTGTCCTGTGCCATAGTGGTGTTTATTTTTTCTGAGGATTATGACTTTTTTTCTGTATTTATACATCGTCTTTTTTTTTTCTTTTTTTCTTTCTTTTTTTTAAAGTAAGCATCCACTGTACTGTTTGTTCTGTTGAGGTTCTTTACACCCATGTTCATTAAACAGTGCGTACTCAAGGGGGCTCTCAAGTATGCTCGGTTAACTTTTTTTCGTTTTTTGCCCCTTCCCACCCGCCCACCACCCCACACACACACACACACACACACACACACAAAGATACACACACACAAACACTGTATCGGTTCATACAGGACAGCAATGCCTTGACTGTGGCCGCCCAAGATTTTAAGTACAGTGTGTTTTCACAGATTTAGGCCAAAAGAGGCTTTGTCCTGCCTGCTGACGCTGTGCCTCAGGCTCTGGGTGGCCAAAAAGGCCACAACACCAGAAGAGATTTCAATTAGTTCCCTTTGAGATTGGCTCTTTGTCTTGACATCTTTGTGCACTGGTTCCTCCTCCTTTACTTTTGTGTTCAACAATAGTCAGGTATAAGAAATAGCCTATACAAAGATAATTATTATGATTGTCATATTTATATTAAAAAAAAAAGTTTAAAAGTCTCCAGATGTGTTCCATCCAATTTTGCGAAATGACCTTTGACATATCCCTTTCAAGTGATCCTAAGTATTGTCTTCCCACTGTGTATAGTAGCTCTCTAGCAGCTCTTCACAACAGGGAAACTTTCAGTATGACACTGGACTCCATTTCTGCACCAAAGGACGTAAAATGGATATCTCTTGTATGGCTGCAACTTAAAAAAACGATCTATTATTTGGGGCATTAAGTCACTCAAAGCGTCTCTTTGAACTACCGCAGATATTATTGCTTCTTTTATTTGATGGTGCAATAAATCCACACAACTTCTACTCTTCATATCTTAAAATGGTATTTAAAAATGTGGAAAATTAAGAGCGATGCCTCCGGTAATATGTAACTGCAATTTTACTTTGACAGTGAAGGAAAAAAAAAAAGATAATAAAGGACTACTTTTTGCATACTTGTGATTGCCTGGTTGTTAAACAAATCTGATCATCAGTTTGCTTATTTTTGTAGCTTGTCACTAAACTTGACACATCTCATTACGAGAGACTGACATCTAGTTCATCTGATAGAGACGCTCTGAGAAGAAAAACATTGGTTGTAACTAAATGTCTGACCCATTAGCGCCATGTGGACGTGGAGGCACGCACGCCAACGTTGGAAACTTGGTATTGAGCCATTCAAGATGTCGTATAACTTCACGTGTTTATGCTTAAATTCGGACCTAAGATGCAACCAGAATACGCGTGTGTGTGTATGTGATTATTTCAGGGCGTTACGTAATGAGTAATTCGACCCCCCTCCCTTATCAATCGGACGTTGTGACGTCATCAGCCAGCTCCGGGGAGGTGTGTTCACGTCTGCCCGTCCGCTCTGCTGCTGCTCCCAGACCGAAAACAAACGGCCGCGGCGCCTCAGCCCTGCTAGCTTTGCTCTCAAACGCCACGCTGCAGACAACTCAGTCCGGTTGCGTTATCGCCCGTTTGAATGTGTGCAGATAAAGCAGTGCACTTTTTGCACTGACTGGAGTCCTTAATGCAACCCGCCCTTCTCACCAGGGACGACAATGTCTGACGCTGCTAACGTTATTCCTACAGACAACGGAGACTCGGGGCTGAACGGTAGGCTGAACGCCATTCTGTAACAAGTAAACTGTGCTCTGTACTTGTTAATATGTGGAGTTTTGTCACCTAACATCTGTAAATGTGCACATTTGTATTTTGTTTAATTGCTACTCTTTGCCGAATCGAGAATAATTAGAACGCTATGTTCCGTGTGTACGTTGACAATGCAGGGGCCAATGGCGAGCCTTGTTGTATGACTGACGAGCGGGTAAACCAATCACGAACTCGTGTAGTGGATGGAGGTGGGTTTAAGCGTTGTCAACAAAGGTAGCATAAATAAGTCAGAATTGGTTAAAACGAATAAAATACATTTTTGATAATGTGTACGTACAATTTAATAAAGTTACGCAGAATGTATCTAATTGTATTCGTTATATCAGATACCAAACTTAATAACGATACAAACATAGTTTAAGCACAGTAATGTATGAAGTCACTATACGTGGCAAAACAGGTATTTTTACGTGGTTGAATGCGTTAATTCTCGGGCAGTTATATAATTTCTTGTTCTTAACTATGGCGGCTTATCTTTAAGACCCCGATATATGTCGGCCATTGGAGAGGTAAACAAAGGGTTGCTTATGACACTGCTTTACTGACTCAGGGCACTGTCTACAGAGCTGCTATGGTAAGTTTAGCAAGACTGGGGGGGTGGGGGGGCTTAACTTGGCATACTATTTATGGCCACAGTGACAAGGGGACAGAAGTTTTGGACATGAAGGAGATGGGAGGTGTTACTGCACGCAGCCCATGAAGCCTGAAGACAAACTTTCCAGCATCTCATGCCAGATGCAAATAGTTTTTTTTTTTTTTAATGTCTGATTGACAGCTTCCTCTACAAAAGGTCATCCTTTGCTAAATGGGTGATATTTTTTTTACACTTTTTTGTGGGCCCTCTCATTCAAAAGCAAGTTTGGCGCCCAGTCTCCTCTCAGCTGTAAGATAAACTTGACAATTCCAACATTTATCATATGCTGTTACTCCAGACTTTGTATGGATAAGGTTTGTGGGACCTTTCCTGCCTTTTGACGGCATTTTTTCTTTAACCCCGCTCTGCATTCGCCCGGTAAACATTGAAACAGTCTTAAATCAGGGCTGAACCCGAATACTTGTGGTTTTTTTTTTACACATCAAGTCTTCTGCCTCGGGGTCACATCGTTTCGCCCTTTTCTAAGCACCCCAGCAGCTGATAATGTCTGCGGCCAGAATGTTCGGAAGGATCGGCGCCATGGCAACGTGGTTTTAGGCCCGGGAGGGAAGACAATAGGCTGTGGATAGCGGCTTGGCCAGTGGTCTGCTGTGTAATCCACAGGATGAGTGCGAGTGCTGAGTCGAAGCCTCTTTATGGGGGGGGAGTGAGATTAGCCTCTTTAGTGGTGTGCTCAACCTGATGTTTGCTCACTTTTATGGGGTCGAGCGAACTTTTTAGGTGGCCTTCCTCTTAAATTTTTTTTTTCTGGGGAGGGAAAGGAGAAGTGTTTTGATCACGTACGATAAGGGATGGCGAAGAAGTTCTTCCCCACCCTTTCTCTAACCTGCCCCTCCTCTATATTTGTAACCCAGCTCTGACACGCTGTGCCCGTTCAGCTGCCCGTCCATGCGGGAGCTCACGTACAAGCCGGGAAAGCGTTATGTATCCCAGTCAAGGTCTATGAGCACAGCACACACACTGCTCTCTCTCATCACTCAGCAATAAATAGAACTTTACTCCTCAGCGTCTTTGACTGACAGTTTCACACTGCCCATCTTTTTTTCACCCAGACCACAGATTATGATGTCATCTTTTCCATTTTCCTTTATTCATCTTTAGGGTTCTTTGTTTAAAAAAGCAACAAAAAAAAACACTTTTGGCTCAACTTTATTTAAATTATAATGTCCGATTAAACACAGAATAAGTGGAGACAAAATTGGGTAAACTAGAACATATGGACAGTGGTAATTGTAATTCCAAATAAAAGAAAAAAATGCCTCTTTCGAAATATTTTTTTCCTAAACAGGATATTAAGTCAGAGCATACACCATGTTTAGAAACAGAGAAATTCTTTGACAAGCTATGCAAACTTCTATATTCTTTTTTTGTCTTAAAACTTGTACATTCCTAAACAATTGCTTTATCTTAAATAAACTAAGTTTAGCAAATATTTTTTGGAGTAGGAGGCTTCTCTAAAATTATTAAGTTAGTGAAGCTGGGGATTTATCGGCCATTGGAATAGAAACCCTTATGACTGCAGAGCATCTCTAATTTCTAAGTGTATTTGCCTACGTGGGTCACAGAAGCAGTTTGCCTATATAAGCAAACATACTGCAGTGACCCCCCCCAAATATAAACAGGTGATGATCATGACAGTAACCCAACTCAAAATAGCGCCATTGACACAGTTTCCAAAGCTTTGTGCCCGGGGTGTTTGCTTGTTTTTGTGCTTTTTTTCATTGAAAAGAAGCCTCCCCTCGTCCGAATTTGAGTCAATTTGATCAGTTCAGCTTCTAAGAATTCCAACCACACTGAAGGGAATTACATGAACCCAGCAGGTCACCAACGGGTGACTCAGGAGTGTGTCCGTCTCTCTCACAGGGTCCTGGGTGGAGTTGGAGATGAACCGAGCTCATCAAGCCCAGTCTTCCTCCACAGCGGCTCTGCTGCCCCTCCCTCAGGTGGAGGAAGAGGAAGCCATCGTGGGGGGGCTGGAGCACGTGCCTTCGTCCTCCTCCATCCACAACGGAGACATGGAAAAGATCCTGTTGGATGCCCAGCACGAGTCCAGCCGCAGCAACTCCTCCTGCGACAGGTAGAATTACTGCCACCCAGAAGCTGTCCCTGCATCGCTCAGCTTGATTTTGAACTTATCCCTTTAATTTTTCGATGAAAAACAATGGGCTCTTACAGTGAAACCTTCAGAAATGAGCTGTTAGTTTAGAGGTTGATCTTCTTCTGTCAATGAGGTGGAGGTGAGGGTACATGTAGAATCGTTTGGCAGAATTGTGACTTTTGTCACAGCTCTGACCCACTGATCGATCGCTGTGGAAAACACACATCCTATTTCAGTTTCGGTGTTTGACATTGCAGGGTGTAAAACAGCATCATCCAGTTCTTATCAGATCTTAGAGCTAAGTAAATATAGATAGAGAGATGAAAAAAAACAGCAGATGGTGTGTAAGCATGTGTCAGGACTTACTGATCATAAAGCCCCAGCCTGTGAAATCATGAGGTCTGTCAGGGAATCGACAGCTTGAAGAAAAACGTTTTGCAATAGAATCTCGGAAGTTAGCATTTTTTTGGTTATGATCATTATTATATTTTGTTCAAGTTTTTGCAATCAGGTTGTTATTGTCAGGGCTCTGGACTTCATACGAATCTAATATCCTGTTATTGTTAAACAATCTTAAATCATCAGCCCTCCAACACTGAGCCTGGCAGTTGGTATGAGGCTCAAATGCTGTTTGTTTTTTAGTTTTAGTCTCATCTTTTCAGAATACATTGTTTGAGAAGTCTTTTGGCCTGTTCATGCAGTGGAAAGACATCTCTTGAAATTCCTTTTAAACATGTCCAACTTCTTTTTTCTCATTTTTCTGTCATAAACTTAAACGTATCAGAGGAAGTGGGACTTCCACTTTTGTGAGGATCACAATGATCTAGAATGTTTTCCAATTCTAACCTTTCTCTTCGTGATCGACTTCAAAGACTTGGGAAGTGCTTTGAAAACAATTCTCAGATTGATAGGCAGCGGAAATTGCTTCTCTAAGATCTCCGCTGTAGTCTCTTTCACCTCCTCGTTGTGTTGTCCTCATTGGAAAAACGTCAGTTTTATAGAGGTGCTCGCATTGATTGTATTGGGTAGGAAGGTTTGCACTGTGCACTGTAAATGAAGCCACAATCTTATCATTTTCCCTTAAAGACAAAAAACACACAAATGTTTAACACAGGAAACTTACTCTCCAAAAACAACAACCCTCCCAGTGTTACATTTAGTGATGCATTTAGTCAGCAGGCTATCAAGATTAGGTTTTCGTACAAAAATACAACCACATACACATGTAAATACCTCCTCACCACACATTTATCAGCATTTTTTGGAAAGATCCTGACCCTTTACCCCGTGAACACATCACGTGCTCATGTGTAACCCCGGAGGTTGCGATAAAGCACACCTTATCAGCCAGCTGGACCGTCAGCTGTCACTGAGTCACCTGAGGATGTTTTCAAACCTGCGAGCCAAGAACATTGTGTCAGTTTGCGGCTCTGAGTTAAGCAGGACCAAAACATCAATAAAGCACCTCCTCTGACATGTTGAGAACAAGACACGCCTCATAGAGCCAAACAAAGGGTTTCTTTCCCCCCCAGTAAGTCCCAGACATCTATTCATATTTCATAAGAAAGGTCAGAGTACAGAGGTGAGTGAGGACTGGTCAAACATTGAGCTCAAGAGGACATTTGGAAGCAATAGTGGATAAGGAGTGCAAGTGTTAAAGCCACAAGTTACTTTTTCATCATATCCGTATGACAGTTATGCCATTTCTAAATTTTGAATAATGGCAAAAATGAAAAATAAAAAAGGACAAATTTATTAAATATAACTACGTATGTAATATGACTAATAACTTATCTGTTCTTATCTCACTGATTCCACAAAGGTACATATCTGAGGGTACGCCATGTATGCTCTCCTGGTAGCTTATTAACCCGTCATATAGCTAGGATTCAGAGGTCATCCATAGCTCTCTGGCTGATTGTTCCCGTGGCCTTTGGTGAAAATTTGAAATCACAATGTGACGAACACCTGCCTTTTAAGTCAGAATGTAGCCCTCTTTAGTAAATAAAGATCTCAGGAGGGCATCACTTTTAAAGGCCTCTGCCCTTTCTACTGCCAATCCACAGCCCCCCGCGGCCCCACTCTCCCCAGGAGGAGGGACAGATCATCTTCGACGTGGACATGAGCGGCAGAAGAGACAGCCAAGTAAGCACTTCCCTGCCTCCTCAGCTTTTCCATCACTCTGTTGCCATGGCAGCCTCAGCCACTGGTCCTGAGCTGCTTTGCGTGAACAGCAGAATGACAACCGCTGCCTGTCTGTTGTTTCTATGCAGATGGATTTTTCTTTCCCACTGTTGCCATTTTGTCTCTAATAGGAAAGCAGATTGTTTGTTTGTTTGTTGTTGTTATGAGGAAGTGATTTTAGAGTGACAAATGGATCTACAAATATCTTTTATGTATGTGTCTGTCCTGAAAAAGGTTGTTGAATAAAAGCGTTCCGTTTCCTTAGTCTGAAGAGGACGCCTTGGACAAAGAGAGGGACATGGACATCCTGATGAAGGACGCAGATTGGGTCGCTGACTGGTCCAGTCGGCCGGAAAACATTCCCCCCAAGTACGTCTCTGTTCTGTAAACACCAGCCTTCTGCGTCCATGGTAACTGAACACACTCGGCCGCTTGTTCGTGCGGAAAGAAGGGGCTTGTGATTGTGGCGATAAATTAAGCCCACTAAGAGGAGATTTCAGCAAAGACAGAAAGATTAAAAAGTGCAGCCCTCTGCAATAGAAGTCTTGGAAATACATTTTTAAGCGTTGCACAATAATAATCAAAGAATTTAGCTATGATTGAAAGTACGAATGTATTATGTGCATATACTTTTTTTTTTTAGCTGTGAAACTTGCACAATCTGAGAGGTTTTCAAGCCAACTTTTGTGTTGAGACCCAAATTCAGTCTGTTTTATCCTTTTTTTTTTTTAAGGAAGGCAAGTTTATTTATATGGCACATTTAGTATACAAGACAAAATGACAAAGGGAAAAGGATTTCAAAAGAAAAGTGGATTAAGAAGTAAATGTTTAACAGCAGAAGTTAGGAATAAGCAAAATGGAAAAAAATAAAAGTGATTGATTAAATAGATTTAAAGAAACAGTGGAGATAAAATACCTTCAATTGTCATATGCGCAGCAACATTTTCAGCCTGGATTTAATAATTCAAGATTTTAGGAGCATAAAACTGAATCACAGCCTCACATCGTTTGGTTCTGACTCTGGTTCAGAGTCCGAGGTGGTTCTTACAGTTCATGTCAGAGACGTCCTCTGGCCATAAAGATTTGTATACAAGCAGAGCTTTTCTAAAGTCTATTCTCTGAGCAACAGGAAGCCACTGCATAAACCTGGGCACTGGACTAATACGCCTATATTTCCTCGTTCCAGTCAAAACATGAACAGCAGCACTCTAAAAAGATGCTGATGCTATCGATATAACGTGGCTGTTCAGGGTGAGGTCTGAGTCCAGTATTAGCCCCATATCTCTAACCAGATCAGTGCGTTCAAGAGAGAGTCTCAAGTTGACTGATGACACTTTATCGTTGGGTTTTGTGGGCCACAGACGAAGATTTCAGTTTGATTTGATTTTAACCGGAGGAAATTATTTTGCATCCACACTGATCTGTTCCAGACAGCAACACAATAAAGTGTCATCTGCATAGCTGTGGTAGGACACATTATAGCTGCATATTAACTTCCTAGAAGCATATACAGATTGAAATCTGTGATCTGAAAAAAGATCAATGGGTCTTTTAAAGATTCTGGGAATATTGGCAAACTACCAAATATTGGAGTCACGAAGAAAAGAGGCAAATTTGAAGTGAGAAGCCCTGGACACAGACTGGACGGGTGTTTGTTGGTTTCGAAAGCTAATTAAAAATAAATTTTTCTTGCAGGGAATTTCATTTCCGTCACCCTCGGCGCTCTGTAACGCTCAGCATGAGGAAGACTGGGGCCATGAAGAAAGGGGGCATCTTCTCTGCCGAGTTTCTCAAAGTCTTCATCCCCTCGCTGGTGCTGTCGCACATCATCGCTCTGGGTCTGGGGTAAGACTCAAACACCACTAATCACATTTACGGCCGCAGTTCAAGTGTGCACAAGAACAGTAAACCTTTCTCTTTGACATTAACATAAATTTTCACATTGTGCTAAGATTCACCCCTCATTGACTCACCATACAGTATAACATTTGCTAATGAGATTCTACACAAATAAGACTTTGTAGCTGAGCAGGTAAAGTTAAAAACATGGTTCTCTTTTATGTTTTGCTAATTATTTCTAAGTTCCTGCTGTTAAGGCGTGGTAGGTTAGAACACGTGCAGATGTTTGGGCTGCTCACTGTTGGCCTGATAGTGATAATCCACTTCCACTCATGGGCTGTAAAAGTTCCATGTACTACTGCTGATTCACTGCATGCCAAGTATACATAGCATTCTGTAGGAGATGAGAATTTACAGATGAAATTTCACACTGTACGTCAGAAAGTCACTACATGCTGCAGAGCTTCCCTACCTGGGGTCTGGCCATTACCCCAGTGGTTCCCCTCCGGAGCAGCAAGAGGCCCAGCTATAACTGTCAAGCACTCAGAAAATGTTCTAAACCTTTTGCAGGGGCCTGTTGAAGGTAGCTGTAGATCAGACCACACGTAAGATGACACATACTTGACCTGGATGATTCATTTTGTGACTGGACTATCAACCATCTCTTAGCATGGGGAGGCTAACAACTAGCATTTCCAAGTTCTTTATATGAAGGCGTAGGCGTTGCATTGACTGTGCATGAACATTCATAAGCTCTTAATGTACATATTTTTGTTGGTTGTCCCTCATTTGAAACAGTCACATTGCTTTATCTATAGCTAACTAGATTAGCTGCAGCGCTAGCATCTCTTCTTTTGTGTTAGTCGATCGTGGTGCACTGCTGCCATCTACTGTTCATTTGCTTGTAACTGCAGTCTGAAGCGCTCATTAAAAACAGACAAACGATAGCTTTAGGGTTTATTTAATCGTCTTTGTAAATTAAACTAATAAAATTGCTAAAATTAAATTTGAAAAAATTTAATTGCCTTTAAAATAGTATTAAAAACCACCTGTCTGCAGAGAACATACAGCCTTCCTGTGGGTCTGCATTTGTATTTTTGCTTCAATGGCAGTATTATAGTTTAGCAAAACCAGGCAGTCACAGTTGGATTTAACATTTACAACTTCAGCATAGGTAGTTGGCTTAAAATGTGTGTGCCATGTGAGGAAAAGCGTTTGCGTTCTTGAACTGCTGAAGGGAATTCCTCAATGATCCTTGTCTCTTTTTTTTCTTCTGATATGTTTTTGATTAGTAATGACGCAAAGGGCACATAGCGAAAAAAGTGTCGAGAAGAGATGTTTTGCCGCTTTGTCATTTTGGAGGAAATTCTCGTTTTACCAATGCCGGCCCTTACTTATTTTTACCATAGGATCTATGAGCTCAGAACATTGTGTTAGTGAGCTGCTCAGAGTTGAGGAGGAACAGGAACATAACACAGTCTGCTCACATTTAGAACAGCACAGCGGTTCCAGTGCTTGAAATTAACCACGGAAATGTTTCTTTACTCAAAACGATAAGTCATAGAACGTATAAATTAGAAATACATTTTTTATTGTCAGTACTTTCATAGGAATAAAACAGAATGACAGCTCAGAAGAGCGTCGGGTTGTTTAAATTGCTGATCATACCGTTTGCCAAAGTGCGTCTGTAGTCCCCTTTAAAGCCCAGCAAGGGGAGCTGTAATCCACACTAAAGTCTGGGCAGGGCGTCTGTCAGTTTGTGCAGAGCAGCTGCTGCACACCTGCTGCCTCAGATCCAGCTCTGACACTCCCAGCAGGGCTCCGTTCGTGATCGCGCATGGCACAATAGTCTTTGCTCCCCATTCAGATAATGTTCAGCTGTTCTGACCAACATGACGAGATGTGGAACGAGTCCTCTCCCTGCAGGATGTCCTAAGCTTCAGAACTGGATTATTTTTCCCTCTTTGTCTCTGTTTAATTAGCTTTCGTGTTTTTCTGTTCACACTTCTTTGGGCTTATTCTTTCATATTTGATTCATTGTCACCGCCAGCAGATTTGAATAATTTGCGACCATCTTTTTCTCTGTTTCCCTTCTTCTCAGGGTCTACATTGGAAAGAGGTTGACCACGCCACCCACCAGCTCCTTCTGAAGCTGAATCTGTAGAAAAGGGCTTGACAAGTGGCCGTGAGCTGTTGGAATAAGTTTAGCAGCCGCAAGAAGAATGCCCGCCTCTCCTCCCTCCACCCTGCCTACCCTCGCTCCCCCCCCCCCCACCCTGAGATATGACATGTTTTCAGGGGGAACGCATCTGCCTTTATCCCACTTCCCGACTCCCCCTTTCTTCCTCTTGCTGTTTTTTCTCAATCAGCTGTTCTGATTGTCTGTAGATATCCCCGTCTCCACTCCATACATCCCTCACTCATTTGTATGAGCTTTTCAAGAATGAGTCGGGCCATATCCCTTTTTCCCCGGCAAAATGGGTTCAAACGTTAACGATGGGTGGGTTTACAGGGAGGGCTGCGGGGTTAAACTAAACTGGTCTACCACACGATTAGTTTTGGTCCCCTCTGATCATGTGACATTACAAGAGGACTGACCACAGATTGTGCCACCTGCACCGGTAGCCCAACACTCGACCTCGAAAGGGGTTCGACCAAATTAAGTCGGCTACTCACATCAAACATGTGATCATGCCTTTTTTTGTTCTTTTTATCTCTGAGTAGCCGTTTTTGTTTCCGTTTCTTTACGAGATTTAGTTTTTTAAGATTTATTCTAAATCCAGCGCTTGTTTTTACAGTGAAAGGAGTTACCGAAGCGGCCAACACAAACTTTAAGCGGTGTCTTCTTCCACCTGCCACGAGAGATTCACGTGTCCATTTCCTTTTCACCGTGTCTGCGATTAGAAGTAGAAAAAAAAGCAACGTGTCCAAATGGACGCCGAGTGCCGTGGGTTGGCAAGAACTGGAGAACGGGGCATGCCGTAGATGCTAGGAGTTCGCAGGTCTCCGTCAGATGTCCAAACCACTTCCACCTCCACGCCGACCCTCAGGTCAGCCTCCAGGTCAGTCTGCAGCTTAACCTGTCGACTCCAGCTTACTTAGGAGGGGCTTACCAGGCACCACGTGGCCGCGTGTATTTGCAAGGTACTGAGGCGTTCTTGTTTAAGAGTCTACGGTATTTGATAAAAACTGAAAGGCTAGATTTACTTTTTTCTATTTTATTTTGTTGTTGTCTTTTTTAAGATATAAAACTGCCACTTTTTCGAATAAAGCGTCCGATGTAGCCCGGTCCTGCACTCCAACACAATTGCCAAAATGCCAATACTGCAGACGGACACATGCTTTTTCAAAGTCTGACTATGGATCGTCAGAGTGTGGGAGGGTCGCTTCCACACGACGCTGCTCAGGAGTCGCAGCTCCACATCGACCGGAGGGTTTGCAGAAGCCTTGGCTACCCCAAACCATGATATTACAATTTAGCTTCCGTGAGGCAGATTCGATTCATTTGTGCCCGAACGACACCCGGTACAGGTAATTTCGCCGAATTGTTTGGAGAACGGGCTTGTGTTTTTAGTCATTGACGTGGAAACCGAGGCATAGGCTTTCAGACAGGTGGACATGCTTTTGACAAGAAACGTAAAGGTGGTCATAAATGCCCATAGAGATGGCTTTTAGAAAATAAAGACCTAACACTATTGCGTACCAGGAGGTCACCGTTTTTCCAGTGTTGGTGTCAAACATCATCTCATTGTCAAAATCGAACCACGTGAGAAGAAAAATTCATCGTTCCGACACGTTAATCGTTGAGGTTTAGCCTATTCATGAGACCATAAGCTGCCTGCACTTCTAATATTTGTCCAAAACGACTTCTTTACTAGCCAAACAGATGTGTATTTGTTGCAGCCCCTCATGCTTCTGCCTGTTTGCACGTGCAGCTTTTGAAAGTGCTGTTATAAATCATTCTTTCCCGTGTAGTTTGTTTTATTTGAAGCTTTTCTTTTTTTTTTCTCTTGATGTTGTAGAAAGATTGTGAAAGAACAGAGTGGAAATCAAGTTGGACACGAGTTGTTTTTTTTTCAGACGGACTTGAAAACAAAACCTCTATTGTCGATGGCGAAAAGAAAATGAAGGCACAGAAAGAGATCAGGGGTTATTGTAATGATTAGTTTTGCTTTCATTTTTTCTCCAACTACACCGATAAAATTGATAAACATTTCGTCATTAAAAATGACCTGAATGAAGCTATTTTGGACTCTGCGTCTTTTATTTGAATATACTTTATTGATCTCCAGGCAGAAATTGACTTAAATTTGACCAGTTATAAGATGTCTTCAATGTGTTTTTCCTTTTTCTTATAGTTGTAAGCCTTTAGAGCTGTGTGGTTTATTTATACAGTATATAACCTGGGTCTTTTGGGGTCTCACTGATCAGATAAGCAGAACCTCAGAGTAACGACAAATGACATATCATTCATATTATTTATTTTACTGAAGAAAAACTAGGTCACAATGTCCGCTTTTGTTGGTCTTTGGGATAATTTGCCCGTGAGTAGACCCAGTTTCAGTTTAGCTGTCACACAGATCATCTCAGAATGACAAATACAGGAGCCAACTACTTTCCTGATACTGTTTCAGATGTCTTTCCTCCAGCTCCAGACCCATAAACAGGCACAACTCCTGCATTTCCAAAGGTGCTTGGTAATTATAATTTCATTCATCGGGTGCATTCATTCAGAAACACTTGGCCCGGCTTTATTCTCTTAATTGATTTTCATTGGAGTGTTTTGTTATCAGGTCTCACTAAATGGAAGCTTTGAAAGAAAATGGGATTTCTTTTTGCGTGAGTTAGAACTTACTACAAGTAAAGGGGCTTATTTCTCTATGCACTTGCTTTCACACACTGTCACAGTCTTCAGCCTCTTTAAAAAAAAAAAAGAAAAACCCTTTCGGCTGTGGTCCACAACCGCAGAAGCTTTGTGATGTTCGGTGAGTAATGACACTTTGCTGAAACCTTCTCCAACTTGCTAGATATTCTTCTAAGCTCCACGCGACAGCAGGAGGATGTTCAGACGAGCTGAGGGAAGAAAAGGTCGAGTGGATGATCGTGTTTTTTGCGAGAAGCGAATTTTGAAGGTAACTGGACTGCCAAAAAAGTGACAGATATTGTACTCTTAAATGTCAGCTTGCAGCACATCTGAACATTTGAAGGATTTTTTTTTATTATTATGGTTTCCTTGCAGAAACCTATTGCTTTCAACTTGTCCCTGAGAGCTTTGACCCTGTCTTACCTGCATGTTTAAACTAGAGCTCAAAGACCTTTGGGAAAACTCCATGTCATTATTGCTTTTTTTAAACTGCTCAATGGGGTTCTTGAAAACGCCTTAAATGTGTCTCACAGAGGGGAACTGTAAGTATGCGGTTCAAATGCTGAAGGTCTGGATTTCTTTCTGTACTGCTACATTCATTCAGACCTTTTTTCCACAGTCTGACGATGGAATTATACAAAAATAAATGCCAAAACATGGTTTAAACAACTTGAATATAACATTGCAAAAATCCTAACGGATCCTAAACCAGACTATGTATTTCTGTTAGAACTGTCATGTCAATCATCTATCTTACAACACAGTCAAGGCTCTCACTAAAATGTCATGTAGCTAATTCTTTCAATTTTAGCCTTGTAACAAATATCTGATTTTCAAAGTAGCTCCACCCATGTTTGTGAGTGTGTGTGTGTGTGTCCCCTCCCAATCAACCTCCGTCTTCTCTATATGGAACCTCGCGACACCTATTCCCAGCCAATCCTAGAGCTCGGAGACGTGTAGCTCCTCCTCCTGCAGCTGACGGTTACCATGGGTTACAGGGTGGTGGCCGGCTCCATCTCTGTCACTCTGGTGAGGAGACCTAATATGCTGCTGTGTACAAGCCGCAACTTCAATACGTTAGAAAACAACAAAAGAAAGCCTTTTCTGTGACAATATCTCACAAATATGCATTTTAGATGGACAATGAGAACAATAGTGTTTAATAGAAATGTGCTCATGCGGTATCGCGTTCTGTCTCTCTCTAAACAGAAAAAAAAGAAAAGAAAAAAAAAGAAAAAAAACTTTCAAAACAAGAGTACAGACTGAAAGCTGTGTAGAAAAAAACATTACTGAATATAGAGATTGGCAAAAATAACATCAAAATTAGACAAAACGTTTAAAAAAAACTTAAAAAACAACAAAAGATAGTAAACTATTGTTCCAATATCACAGCATTTCTTCCAATATATAACAAAATCCATCTTTGTCACAAAGGACAAGAAAAATTTCTATTCAATTACGTTTATATTTAGCATATTGTTCTTTTTACATGCGTTGCTTCTGCCGCTGTGTTATTGTGTTTATTAAAGCGAAGCAATAAAGAAATAGTTATTTTTTGACAGTGGTAGCGTGAAATGTAAAGGAAAACGGCACACAAAAGGAATGTCAGGGCCAGTCCACTGAATAATAAAGAGTTTGCTCGTCAGGAAGTAGACAGGGCCATCCTCTTGTTCTGTCCAGTCCCTCTTGTCTACCTCCGGAAACATCTCTGGGCAAAGCACTGAACCACAAATGGCCTGGCCGCGAAGTCAGCACCTTCTATGGCATCTGAATGTAACTTGTGTGCAATTGTTTGCATGAACATTGGCTAATAATCCCAATCTAATAAGAGCCGATAAGAGACACACAGACTTTGCTGATCTCGCTGCCTGTCCTACATCTGTTCTGGACGCCAGGGCCGTGCCCTTTCCTGTCCAGAGTCCACTCACAGTCCCCTCCTCCAACTGTTTTATCAGGCCCTTTGCCAACTTTCCTCTTTTAATTATCAAGCACTTTCCCCCCTGTCCCTGCTCTGTGCGGTTGTTTTGTTTTGTGGCACAACGACTCAGTGGAGAAGGGGGTTGTGTGTGGGGGGAGTAAAGTGTCTGGACGCTGTTTGTGTCTTCTGGGCAAAACTCTGTGCTTGTATGTTTCAGAATCCACCTTTGATGTAAGGGGGAATCGGACAGAGAAGACAACCCGCCCACACACGAAACACACAGAAACTGCGTCCTGTGGGAGAGGGAATGGAAGCAGCAAAGCCATTTACAGCTCGCCGTGTTGTTATGGAAACCGGGCCCGTGTGTACTCGGTGCTAAAACGTTTTTCATGGCCTCTTGCGCCGGAAAAGCTTTTTGTCTGTTACGATCCGGGCCAGGCATCAATGGTGCGGCTCGGCGTGGACTCCTGCTGCCTGTTTTCATTGATCACAATGCAGCACCGATCCATTTATACCTCACAGAGAAGCACAGCTCCAACATTTACTTAACTTAAAGAACCCCAATTCATCGGTAACAACGCACCCAATCAGGCCAGTCAGTTTTGGTTGTGATGAGGGTTTGAGTAAGGTTTTTATTCACCTTCAAGGCAATTCAAATGCATTTTAAAGCATTAGTTGCACAACAGTTTGCCATGTTTGCTGCCATGATGTTTGATTTTTCTGGAAGACTGAAAACATATCTGCTATAATGAGATGTAAACGGAATGGGTCCCTCCACAAACCGTCTGTGCAGGGTGGCTAACATCACTCCTCTAAATGACAGCAGAGTGAGCACACCAGATGAATTACTACTCTATGGGCAGAGACTGCAGAAAACACCAGCGTAAGCAGAATTTTGTGGTCTCGATATCAACATCAGAGTAAGAAAGGAAACAATAAGATTTACTGAATGAGGTATAGGTATTGATGTTTTTGGACCGGGAGCTTTTAACCCATGTGAGACTTCCTGGTTTCACTGGTGAGAGTGACCCCAGGAGGGCGCATAGGAGTTGAGTCAAATGAATAAGAAATATATTCATGAATAAAAAATGGGAGCTGTTAGGGGCCGGAGTGTATAGAATAAAGGGGAAGGGGGTCAAAAAGAGGAGGGGGGGAAAAGCATGGACTATTTCTGGTTGCTCTAACCCTTTCATTTGATTTAAAGCTTGATATTTATGTGCTGTGCTAATACCTCTATTCAATTAGTTGATTTGTTATTTTTTGTATTTAATGTCTGGAATATATTTAGAAAAAAACTAAGTTGGAGAATGGAGAAAATGGGTACTGGACTAGACATTCCCCAACAGGAACCTTTTTGGAGAATAATGTACCAAGAAATCCTATCTCCTTTGCATTGTTTGCAGGGAAAACTGTACAAAAAATTGGCATGTTAAAGAGAAGTAATGGACAACACAGTTTAAAGATAAAGTTGTGTCTTATGAACTGTTTCTTATTTGCCAATGTGAATTTTCTCATTATTTCCCTCTCCGGCTGAAGGTTTGTGGCCCCAAATTATAATAACATGGACATTCTGTTTCCGTGCCCGCTGTCACATAAAACTGCGTTTTTAAACACACAGACAGCTTTCAGTCGTTGCAGTCAGGGGTCCGTGATTCAGCATTTTAAAAAGCCGTCCGCTGGATGCTTTATGGCTGCAGGGATCAGCCAGCAGCATCGCTGGATGCTGCGGGCTGATACCAGATCAGATTACCGCGTTTTAACTAAGACGGCAGCATCAGAGGAACCCAACAGCCTTCTGAAGGCTGTTTTATTTTCTGTATCTGGTCTCTCCTGTATCAATAGTCAGTGATCAGATCGATTGGAAATGTCTAAGGCATTTGGACCAGGAAAAAATATATAAATAGAAAAAAAAAACCCTACCTCACCACATCTAGTTAGTTATTTGGTTCACATGACTTGTTCCTTTGTTATATTTCTGCTCAAAGCTGGTACTGATGTGTGTGTGTGTGTTTGTGGGGGGGGGGGGGGGGGGTAATATCTCTGTTGGGGGATCATATACATTTTGTTTTATGTTACAAGTATAACTATTCAGCATATTGCTTGTTTATTGACTGGTGGGATGTTGTTTGTGGTGACAATATAATGTTAGAATAAAGTTGTTAAAACTTATGAACCCCTATTTTTCCATATAAAGGATGCTTTGATAAATTTGATGTGGAAAAAAATATTGATTTGGAACCATTTTTAACCACGGAATAGGATGTTTGATTGTGGTTATTAAATGTACATGTCAAGAAATGTGACATTTTGTGATGTTGGGTGTAGTTCACGTGCATTCTGCAGCTGAAACTATAATGGAATGTAAAAGTAAACTGGGTGTGACGCACTTTGAAGGTGTGTGCGCGCGCGTGGGTGTGGTGCTGAAGGGACAGCGCCGGTCATTGTTGGGACTGGGTGTGACTCCGGGGAACTCTCCTTGGTGCTGATCGGTTCTGAAACTCTACAGTAGACAGAGACGCCCCCCCCCCCACGGAAAAAAAACATCCTCCCAGTGCGCTAGACGGAGCTTTAGGGTGGACAAGTCCCCAGCTTGGAGCCATCAGCTTACTCACTCCCTATAACCCCCCCCCCCCCAAACCCACCCACCCACCCACCCACCACCCATCTTTGGAAAATATTCTCATTGGACCTTCTTTCTTCTTGTGGGTCTCCTCCTTATATGCTGACTTATAACTCGCGCATGGATATAGGTTTGTTGAGACACATGAGTAAGCATTTAAAAACTGTTGACGCGTAACTGGAGGATTTTTTTCCCTCATACTGAAGCTTTGCCCCTGTTACCAGCCTGGTGCATTCGGGACTGTATTTTAAGCAGCATTGGCACCCCCATACAGATTGTTTCCCCCCCTTTTTGTTTTGTCACAGTGCGACCACCTGCTCGTTTCGTGGAAAACCCCCGGTCGGTCAAGGCGGTGGCTGACAGAGAAAGGGAGAAAAGACGAGCCCAAGTAGAAGCTGCGGAAAAAACCCCCACAACCCCCGAGAATCCTCACTCGCAGGCATGTCAACCGCCGGGGAAGTGCCAGGCTTCTTCCAGGGCATGGGCTCCGACAGCCCCGGCAGGCCCAGGCAGAAATTCTGCGGGATGTTCTGCCCGGTGGAGGGATCCGCGGACGGCAAGACTCTGGACCTGGACGCGCTCTCGGCGTGCAGAGGCAGGAGCGCAGGGCGAGTCATTGACCGGCAGACCGACATCTCCCAGCCCAAGAAGGTGGAGATAAGGGAGAGCACGGGGAAAGAGGCTCTCCAGAACCTCGGTGACAACCAGGTAACGATTTCTTTTGATTTTGCACGCAGATATTTGATGAAGAACTTCAATTTCCTAATCCGCCTTTTTTTTTTTTTAAATGCTTTTTTCGGCCACACATACTATCATTTCTCCCTAATCCCACATTAAATTATTTGCACAGACAGATGTCATCTTAGTTCAAAGGTGTTATCAGTTGCAGCTGCTAAATTGAGTCGATTTAAGATTACCCAGCCCCCTGGTAAACCAGACAACTTGGCGTGACTACATTTCCCAGAAAGCCCAGCGACGCAACAGCGCAGACAGAAAGCCCACGGTGCAGGGTAGCCAGAGGGAGTGGCTCTGTTAGCCAAAGCTCATGATGTTTGGTTTGAGCTTTTTTCTGCTCAACAGTCCATTGACAGAAGGCGAGGCCAAAGCTATTGGCGTGACAAAGAGAAAGCAAAAAAAAAAAGACAGTTATGTGTCACGGAACTGAGAGGGCAATAAATGAGCTAGGCACACATGTGAACACACAACATCAGATGCTAACAGGACAGTTAGATTGTTGCACCTTGTACTTCTGAGCTTCTCTGCTCCTCGGGCTGAGGCCGGCAGACAGAGGATGCCATGACTTGCAGGATTCATTGTTCGGTGGCCGGCCATGGCATCACACATCACTACACTCTTTATTTGAAATTCAAGCTCTCCAGATTATGTTCAAAGCTTGTGGTTTTGTCCAGCTCCTTAATCGTGTTACATATTGACCAGTTACATCATCCACACCATCTCCTCTTTCCTCTCTGACTTCTTAAATTCAGTTGCTCTTCTAAAGTCTGATACAAAATGTACAAATCTTGTTTGATAATTATATCAATACACAATAATGATATTAGTAGAATGTTATATGTCTGGGAAAATGTGATTTGACCAGATTACACAGCCGAGACCAAAGTAGAATTGCTCAAGTAATATTTGAGGTTTATGAGGTAAGACTTGCCATACTTTGCATACTCAACATTCTAACACAATTCTACATATTATTTCTCTCTTGATTTGGTTGAGCCGCTCTTCCCATTTGGTATATTTAGTGTTCTGTGTTGTTTTTGCTGTTTTTATAGAAGTATGATATTATCTACTTTCCTGATGAATGTTTGACAAAGAACAACAAGTGTAAATAGTTTGGCTGCACCATAGTGATCAGTGTCAAAGTCTTAATGAATACCACTGATTGCTGGTTTGTATTTCAGCTTTGTTACCTTGGAATTTCCATGTTCTGATTTCTTTTGGAAAAATTCTGCCTTTCAATATCAAAAATTTAAATCTTGGTTTCCTAATTTGAAGTCGATGTTTCAGATGTTGATTTATTACAAACTCAAATGTTTATAAAAGAAAAAAAATCACGATTCTGAACACTTTGAGGAGCTAAGTTAAACCAAATCTTCTATTGATAATAATGGGAAATGTAAGATTTTCACCCAAAAAATGGACAAGCTTGGATCTTGGTCAGGGATGTGGAAGGGCTGTTGGATTTCATGGTAAAAGAATGAAAACATGACAGACAGAAATGACAAAAAGGACTGAAAATATATCTACATCTCTATCTCTATTTACTCTAAGTATCTGCAAAATAAGAATGGGTTGGTGTTGGGATTTATCCCTTATAAATGGAATAAAAAGGTTATGACAAATTCTCTCATAAATCTGACTTTGCATCTAAAAACACTGACTTTGCATGTAAAATGTCTAACTCAGTATTTAAATGCTGATGTAGCAACCTGGAAGTTGAATTTGCAATACTATACTAAATCTTAAAGGCTGGGATAAATCCAGATTTTGGGATACAAAATGTTGAAATCCTGTGCCAGAATTTGAATTTTCTGTTTTTGTTATAATCACAATGGTGGACACAGTTTTTGATGCTGGATTCATTATGAATTTAAAATAAGGGCTGTTGAGACCACTGGTGACGTTTTCAAGTACACAACTTAAACTTTTTCATCTTTATCAATAAATAAAAATGTATTTTAAAAAATCCCTAAATGAACAAAAAAACGGAAGTCTCTCTCTGAGAACAAAACATTCTTAGTTTTGTTCCAGTTAGTTTGGTTCCACTTATTGGATTGTGCGCAAACAATATATGTGCACAATCACAACTTTAAAGGGCAGCAAACATATTTTGCAGTGGGTTGCATTAAGTTTGAGGGCATTTCCACCCTGAGCAGAACTCATCTCTGGCCTTTAAACGTGTCCATCAACCCAATTAGTTTTATTTGATGTCAAAATCATATCAACTCGTGGCTTCCCAGCAGTGTTTTGCATCTTGTCACGTGTTGGAGTTATCTTTTGACAGTGAAAGTAGCTGGTACCCACTTTAAACCCATTTCCCCAAACCCCAGAAGGGATTTCATCTTGCAGGTATACTGTCAGAGCTCTTCCTTGCCTGAAAAAAAAAAGAAATCCCCACTCTGAGTGAGCTGAGTTAAGATGGCTGCTGGGTGTTTCTTCGTGAGGGAGTTTTGCGGGCGGCACTCCATGACTTCCCCCTAATCCATGAGAGCAATTGATGGCATTAGTGCCTCTCTCCTGTCAATGGAGCAGGGGCGAGGCTCTGCGCATGCTCCGTGGGGCTCTTTTCACGGAGGAAGAGGCTCTTGTAGCGGTCCCTCCCTCTCCCTCTTGTCTGACTCCGTCTGGGAAAGGAACGGCTTGGCGCATCGGCGGAGACCGGAGGAGGCTGTCAGGGGCAAAGCGACGCGAAGTTTACAGATAAGTTTGGATTGCTGACGTTTTTTTGCGGCCTCCCGAGGATCAGCAGCGAGCCACTTGGTCCCTCCCTTCCTCCCGGTTGTCCCCCCCATCGAATCAGAACAGGCAGTAGACCCGCACACATCCTGCGTTTGATAGCGGTCCAGGGCGCTAAAAACCCACCGGCGAAAGATGTCTGGCTACCAGGGCAAAAAGAACATCCCCCGCATCACAGTGAGTGCACGGCTCTTAGAGGGGAGTTGGGAGGAGAGGGAGGGGGGTGAGATCCAGCGTGCGGTCCGGTGTCGGGCCCTGTGGGTGTGGATGCAGGATGTCACCGTGCGTTTTGCGGTCCGCTGCAAAAAAATCGGAGCAGAAATCCGCAACCGGGTGCGCTCCCAAAAGCTCTCTCTCTTTCTCTCTATTCAAGTTTTTATCAACCACATCTCATTTTTTCCAGGGACTGGGGCCGCCGATGAATCGGAAAGGCCACTCAGAGACTGGTGTGGCCGATAATAAGCGCTCTCTCTCTCTATTTTTTTATTTATTATTATCGCGTCTCTGCGACAAGTGCTCGCGTCTGGATAAACCTTAATCGGCGTTCGTCGGGATGCGTGTTTCTGCACCCCCCCCCTCTCAGATCCACTCCCCAAGCCCCATTTTTCCGTGTCTGTGGTATGCGTGACAGTTGAGATTTCACGCCGCTGCTCTTTGTTAGGGCGCTGTGTGCGCCAGGCGTCCCGGGTATCGCTGCACAGCAACTGCTGGAGCAAATGGCTTTTCTCCTGCATCCGCCGCGAGCTTTCCACAGAAGCCGGGGCCGGGCTGGGCTTTTTTTTTTTTACCCCCCCCCCCCCTCTTCCCTACGCAAATTAGTTTGAACGCATTCTCGTGCGCTCGAATCCATCAGCCCGTGTGTGCCACTGCGGGGTCGATTCGGTGCCTGAATTCATTACGGAGGGCCGCAGCGATGGAGTCGGTTCAATGGAAAGTAGAGAACAGGGAGGGGAAGGGAGGGGGGCAGAGAAAAGGGAGGGAGGAGGGGGGGGGGGGCGGTGGGTCCTATTTCCTTTCGTGTTTTTCTTTCAGCTGTGTAATGAGGAGAGGATGCCGATTGGGAGGAAGGTCACTCTCGGTGGCAATGGAGGGTAGTAACTACAAGAATGGCACAGATCTGTTCCCAAAAAATGCTGACGTCAGGGTCAGGATCAGGATCGAGTTGGGGTTTGGTGGAGAGGGTCCTTGACAGGATGGAGGGCATAATCCACGTCATCCTGGTCCTCCTTTGCATCTTAGTTGACGCAACCACAGAAGTGTGTATTTGATTTATCTGTATTTAAAGTGGATAGCAGGTCAGAAAAGAATGCGATCAGGTGGTGGAGGTTGTCATGGCAATGTCCCAAATTGAATTTAGTTCCTTGCAAATGTTGGCAAAGTTGGCTGCATGGATAAAAATCTTTAACAGGTAAGATAACTGTAGTTATTTGATAAAATGTGCAAACATAAGTGGAAATACAGTCTGCAGTGTTAAAGAGAGTCAGTATTTTTTGGAATGAGCACCCTCATACTTGTGTCTGAACCCTCATTTCTTCGAGGGATCAGTGTCCAGCCTTCTTGGAGGGCATCACAATGTTGTCATTTGGATGTTAGCTCCCTTTTTTTTTTTTTCTGTCCCCTGCCAAAATGATCCTCACTGCTTCAATAATGTTGACGCCTGGGCTCTGAGGGGGACTAGTCCCTCCATCAGACCTGTTAGCAAGTTTTTCAGTACAAATCTGTCAGTTGGCATACCTCACACTTTTTATTTTACTCCATTACCCTTTCTTAAGAATGATTTCTTTAGTACAACCCTTCATAAAGATAGTTTATTAGACAAACTGTGCATCGTCACGACTTCTGCTGAGCTCTCAGCAAAAGTTATTATCACATTCTTGCTACAAAAGAGCTTTTTTTTGTTGATATGTCTTATTTTTACCATTTCATGTGATGATACTTAAGACATACGGACAAAATATGTTTTTAATGTCTTTTTTTAAAGGCTGCTAACAAAGTGACCAAAATACCCTTTTAAATCAGTTTGAAAAACATGTTCATCCTTTTAGAAAGGTAGCTTTTTGAATATTTACGGACGGATCAGCATAAAGCAGTCTTAAGCCACAGAGATGCAGACACACACCAAAACAAAAAGTATTTTCCTGTAAAAAAAAGAAGTGATGTAAAGGATTGGACTGAAATGTAACACCGTTCAAGAAAAATTTAAAATGTAAGTCTGGTGGATTGCAAACCACTAAGAAAACATAAAGAAATGAGGGTTGGACCTTGACTTTTGCTTTGTATTGTATAGCTAAAACGTATAAAAACATGAAAACAGGTGTAGTTATAACAATGACATCTATGAGAATGTAGTCATATGTCGAAAACTACTGGAACAATAATGTTATTTGAAAGAAATTCCATTCTGGTTTATGAATATTTTGAGTGTTTTAGAACCTGAAACGTTTAGCTCTTCTGTGTGCGTCAGATTTGAGTGATGGACCAAGCTCACACGCACGTTTCTGATAATATAATCGTTGGCATTTTTAACCGTGTGATTTTCCTTCGCTCTCCATCAAGTGCTCTAGGAGCGGCAGCTGGTTGGTGGAGAGATAAGAGGATTAGTGGGTGTGGTAGTGAGTCCTAAATGGATAGACTGCTTCTTCCTGAGCAGTGCATGAAAGCAAATGTGGGTCAGAGACAGAAATTATTCTTCTAAAATGCTGCACATCTCCTCGGTGCGCTGGTTGGCTGGCCTCTGTGCTCATTCTTGTCAGGAAAGAAACCCTTAAATGCGCCGGTCACCTCACAGATTTCAGAGTTTTCTCCTAAGTCCCTGCATGCTTTGGCTAACAAAGCTCACAGGGTCTGAGGAACAGATGAGCTTCTTAAACAGACTTAGAAGAGGAAACGAGCCTCAAATTGAATCAAATCTAGACAGAAAAAAGGTCAGAGCGGAGACAAACGAGCTCCGGGGATGGACACACCTTTTAGCACACGCCTTCCAAAAGCTCAAGTTGCAAGTTACGATGAATTTTAAACGTTAAATCTTTTTTATTTTTTACTCACGTCCCAATCTGTATGGGTGGAGTGCTAGTGTGTGCAGAGCCAGCAGACGGAGTCCAGTCAGCTGGGGCGGGCAGATCTCATTAAATATGAATAAACCTCTGCAGGTCCACCACCTGGAACTGGGGCTTGTTTGTGACCACAGATTTTTTGCCACTGAGCCCTCAGAGCAGAGTTCAGAGGCTCGCCAGCATAATGCCGGATTGTTTACAGTGTCCCTAAAGTGACATTTGATAAGGTTAGATAAGTGATCATTGAATCAGAATTGACTGCCATTATATTAGTTCAAATTTAAACCTATTCTATTCCTGTTTATTTGATCTGATTATTCTTTTTCAATAAAGAACAGCCTAATTAAACCTTTTTTTGCTCGAAACAAAGGATATTAATGGAAAAAAAAGAAGAAAAAAGCTTGTTTTGGGGATCCGAAGGCCCTCTAGTGAAGCTGAGGTCAGCTAAAAATAGATCCATTTTAACGTAAGACTGCTCTGGATTAGCCTGTCTGTGGCCACAATCCCCTGCATGTCATCGGCCAGTCGGCCGGTTTACCTCCAGCACAGCAGTGGTCTCTGGTGACCGCTCAGTTCGTGTGCAGGGACCGGCCGATGCAGCCTGCTATGCTGTTGTTTCACAGTGCGGGGCGGCCCCGGGGAGCCGGTTATTCTCCGTGTCTCGCACAGCAGCTCCGCCTCTCTCTCTCTCTTTTATTTTTGACACAGAATTACTCTAAACTCCCCCATTCATAAGGCCAGAAGTCGGAGGAAATATGTACACTGACTCAATTGTAATCAGCCTCTGAATGGAGACAGGGTCCTGTTAAGTAACATAGGCAAAGGGCCTTTGGCTGCTTTGTGTCCTCAATAGTGGGTATTTTCAGAGGATAATCTAGAAATTAAATGAAGGACTGCGTAGTATGTGTGCTTTTAAATTGATGAAATTACAATTAAATATGCCCATAAATCATGGGTTTAGCCTCATATGGGATAGCAAAAGAGAAACCTCACAGAAATTATTTGAATAGCACAAGAATCATCTATTTATTGAGGAAGAGAGACTTTTTCCGCTTTTTCTGCAGGAAAAATCGAATCAAATGAATCGGAATCAAAGAGAATCTTTTGGAGAGCTATTTTAAAAAGCAACGTCTGCTTTGAGTTAAAAGCCTCTAACTTATTCTTTTTTTCTCTGATGCAACACCTCCATCCAAAACCCCAAGTTTCTTTCCCTCAGTTTGTGTGCAAGATCAATCTGAATTTGTGTTGCCAAGGCGTAAAGTTACGTCTGGCTGTCAGGTGATTGGCTTTTTCCCCTCCTTCTTTTCATACCACCAAAACCTAGACATGGTTTTCGGTGGTGTGAACACTTGTTGCCCAATTCGGGACACCCGTAAATCACAGTGCTGACTGTGCGACCTGGCAACATTCACCACCTGACTTCACAAATGTTCCCGGGATATTTTCCATTTGCACAACAACACACGACGTTGCCGGGTTACTTCTGACTCTAGCAGACATTTGCTCTGCTCCCAAGGTGATTAAGTCAGTTTTCTTTTTAAATATGAAGTTACTTTTTACAATCTTTCATTTTGTTTCAAATATTTTATAAGTTTAGGAGTCATAGTTATAATTGAATGTTACATTCACAGTGATGAACACTGAGCATTTGAGCATCTCGTTGTTTTTGTTTGCAGCTTTCAGCTGCTATTGTAACATTTCAGAGTCTCCCTTGTGTGACTAAACATTTACCCACTATGGTTCAAAAGACGGAAGGGTTACTGCACTTTTGTGGTCGCACCATTCCCGCTGCCTAAAAGGAATAATGACAAACCCATAACCCATGACTCAAACCAAAAAAAACAAACAAAAAAAACAACCTTATTTTTGGGTCTGTTCATTCTGATAATATTACCTTATTTCAGAAATGTCTTGTCTAGAAAAAAAATAATACATTTGACCCAAAAGCTCTAACAGACTCAACTGAATTGATTTATACTTTATCAAACCCTTAGGTTAAAGGAATCAACAGCATTCCATCCTCGTTGACTTTCCCGCTCTGTCTGTAGTCTGTCTGTCTGCTTGCGTTTGTAAAATCGGCTACGGATATGTTCGAGTTTCGAATATGCTTTCTTGAAACAGGACACTGTGTTCGCGACATTCCTGCTGTGTCTATATTATTTGCCAGTGACCTCATGTTCCCCGCGCTGATTAAAGGAAGAAAAAGATTTTTCCTTTTCGGCCCGTCCGAATCTTGAGTTGTGATTGTAAGCAATTTTCCCTCTGGCATGGTTACACAAATGTAACACAAACAGACAGTCAACAGGACCAACAGCACAACATCCATGCAGGCCTAGCAATATATTTTCGTTCATTTAAATTCAGAAAATTAAAAAAGTTTCAAGAGGTGGAAGGTGGCCATTTTGTCATATTTTGTGTTGTTTTACAGGCAAAACCTTTGGCTTGTGTCATCTGTTGCTCCAAAGCCCACATTATCAGAATAACTTGGATTATTTTTGCCAAGAAACAAGGTTATAGTAATGGAAATTAAAAATCAGAAAGGGAACTTCTTGTCTCGATTGAATTTCTAACAGTCAAACATTGGGCCGAAAGCTTTTGAACTCCAGCTTTTCCTCAGTTAAAACAAATTTGTACAGTGGAACAGTATCACTGATTTTACACATTTGCAGTCTGGAATGGAAACAATGAACCCATTGAGCTTCGTCCACTTCCTGTTTGTGAACTCTTGGGAGAGATTCCCATGAAAGAGAGGTCACTGTCATGTTTGGCGCTCATCCAGAAAACCCCAGACACTCTGTCCAACATCCAATTACATTATTTCAGAAACGCAGGCGGAGCCTCAACCTCTTGTGTATTAGAGATTATTTCCAAATTCAAACCCATCACGCAAATCAAAACAGTGGGGATTCATTCTGGAAAACACACCGATATGAGTTTGGAGTGTCTTTGCTAACTTGGGTGACTTATTGGATAATGACAGTCGTGATGGTGCACATTATGTAACGGCCTATTTCAAAACAGCTGTGGGGATGAAGTCATGCCAAAAGTGGGCTGGAGAGAAGCTCCTTGATACGGCGGAGTGGTTCGCACCACACGGCTAAAAGATTGCTACACGATCTATTTGCATGAGCCACGCCTTTCAGAAGACAACTGTGAAGCGTTTTTTTCTTGGCCAGCTGAAGTGTTTTTTGCGTTGTGAGATTCTTCACTCTATATTTAGAACGGCTTTAGTGTTTGAAGCTTCAAAAGGAATCGCTTTATTGAAGTCTCATCTGGATTCGGAGACAGCTGCTCGTGAAACCAAAGAATATTCTCCAAATATGCCATAGGAAACGGAGCTGAAGATTCCAAATTTAAGAATGGAAAATCTATGAGGGCAAAAATGTTAACTTAGAGGATTTGTTATGTCATGAGCCACTAATAGTTATAGGTAAAGTGTTGTTTTTTTTAGGTGTCCCTCTTCTAAAATCAAGTATTTAACCTTTTAATTTAGTCGATAACGTATTTTTAACACATTTCATGATACATTATAAGTAAAAACCTGTTTTCCGAAGACAAAATAGCACTAGCAAAGAGGAGTAAGCACTTGGTATGTTTTACTCTTGTTGAGAAGATGTTACCGTATCATTTTATATGACTGTGATTGCATGAAGCCATATTCCATAGGCCTTTGTTTCCTAACAAACGATTTCAGGAATGAATGCAATTTTTCGTTTATCTGGAATCATGTCAGAATGACCGTAAAATACAAGAGAGGATATCATCCGTGGTTAGAATTTGAAGGACGAAGATAAGAAAGGGAATTGCCAGGCCTGGTCATAGTGAGCGTCAGCTAGTGTTCTGTAAAGTGAGGCATTACAGAAGTTAACACATTCACAGATCCTCTTTTGAATCGAGCACTGTGCGTCTTTAAGACTATGACAGTTTGGAGAGAGCGTTGTGTTTGAATGCGTCCCAAAAAAATGTCTGGAAATCGGACAATTTGAGTGTTTTCGAGGCGTCGGAGGTGCAGCGGTCGTTGCTCGGGCCAGTCCCGCTGACCGGGCAGCAGCCAGTGGCAGGAGCTCCAACAGAGCCGCCTTTGTTAGCTGTTGATGCTGGAGCTCTTGTGACCAGAGCTGCCACTCCCTTTTTGGAGAGATGTGAGCGGGCCCCCTGGGTAACTAACTGGGAGAGAGACCGGGGAGGGAGTTGGAGGGAGTGGGAGGTGTTGTGTGTGTGGGGATTGTGGAGGTGGTTAGACTCCCCCCTCCTTATTCCTCGCCTATTCCTCCTCCTCTCCCCTGAACAGTGACAATCGGTGCGGGCTTTGGGTGATTGATCACATGCTCTTTTCCCTCACTCTGGTGTGTCACTGCGACAAACTGACCACATGAAAAGTAAAGACGGGTGTGCCTGAAGGCGGGCTGCTGTCTTTTTCTGCGAACCTTGTTGTTTAAGCAGAGCAGAATTGATTAAATTTAATCTGAATAAAGCAATGGTGATTGTTGTTGAAGACTTTTGTTATGTTTGGAGTGAATTTTGATCCTAATTCTAAATAAAAACTTTAATTTCCCTTGCTTCTCTTCTCTTATTCCCCTATTCCATCTTAAACTCACACCTTTTTTAAAGCTTTTTTTTGTTGCTGTATTTCCTGCATTGCACTTTGAACAGCCACTAGAAACTTGGTGCCATTCCAACGTACATTTCTGTTTCTTTGCTTTTTCTGTTCCAGCCCTGTATTAGAGTATTAAGAGTGTATGCACTGTGTTTATAGTAATCCCTGTGCGTGTACGTGCGTTAGCAGAAAGAGAGCCCATATTAGCTAAAAAAGGCATCACACGACCCTGTGGTCTTTATCATGAAAAGACAAAACCATGTAAATATGGCGGTTTTTCAGAGGTTGTTTTGTTATGAGTGCCAATCCACTCTTTTATGTGGCATTTCCCAAAATGTTTTCCATTAAATGCCCTTAATCCAGCACCCACTAAAGCCAAATCGGATACTCAACCTCATAAGTGTCTATTTATGGGGGTCTATAAAATCTCAAAACCCAACGTAGCCCTCTCTTACCCAGCCTTTAGCTGCAGTGAATTAAAAAAGAAGGCCGATTTTAATCAGGAACAGCTTCAGTAACAATCTCCATTTGCTTTCCAGAGTGACCGTCTCCTGATCAAAGGAGGAAAGATTGTGAACGATGACCAGTCCTTCTGCGCTGACATCTATATGGAGGATGGAGTCATTAAGTGAGTTTATTGCTTTTACTTTAGGCAGCTTGCCTCTTTGCTATTCTTTGATGCAAAAATATCGAAAGAAAAAAAAGGTGGAAATCACTTAGTATAGTCTGTAATGGCGGATTTACACTGGTTAGGCTGAATGAGCACTAATGGAAAAACGCCATAAGTGGTCAGTCTAATGGATTTTTTGGGTTTCTCTCTATGCTATTGACCCTTCCTACAGGTGCCACGAGAAACGGTTTCATATAGCACTATCATTTAAACCGAAATATATCAAATTAAGCCTTTTTTTTTGGTCTGTCTTCTCAGACAAATTGGAGAGAACCTCATTGTTCCCGGGGGGGTGAAAACCATCGATGCCCACGGTCGCATGTTGATGCCGGGCGGCATCGACGTGCACACGCGCTTCCAGATGCCGGACCGGGGCATGACGTCTGCGGATGACTTCTACCAGGGGACCAAGGCGGCGCTGGCCGGCGGCACCACCATGATCAGTAAGTCTTTTGAAGGCGGGGAAAAATCTGAATCAGAATCCGAAATCCTTTAATAATCCCAGAGGGAAATTATTGAATGAAAATGATTATTATTAATGCTAATTATTTAATGAAAATGCTCTTTTCGGTCAATTTTGGTGACCCAAAACTCGTGTGTGAGGTAAAACGTTAGTTTAGTGTTCGAGTGGAACCATTCAGAGATCCATGTTTGCACTTCAATCACCGATTGGCTCAAATAGGAAGTTTTCCAAAGAGGGCGGGACAGATCCCGTCTGGTTTCATTAGCCACTTTGTGGTCATACCGAGGGAGGGAGGAAACCTGAGTTTCCTCGCGGTTGGAGTAGATTTGTTTCCTCAGTTTTTCTAAAGGCCGTTAACCTCTCAGGTTTTATGTATGTGTGAATGTATGTGAGATTTCATCAGGTTTAAACTCCGATCCCTCTTTTTTTTATAGCTCTTCTGGGCTATGCCAAGTAAAACATCCAGTTTCGTCCTTTGCTTGCATTACAATAATTGATTATTAAAGTATACCTTAAAAAATGATGTGCTAAGGGGTGTCATTGCCTCATATATATATATAAAAATTCTTGATTTCAGCTGAAAAATACTCTATTACTATACTGTAATTATATACATACATAGCCTTATATACAAATATAATGTTAGATTCAGAACAATGTTTGAGTATTCCGTTCTGATCAAAATTCAGCCAATGCATTCTTTAAATGTTAACTTGTATTTTTATGAAAATACGAAACTATAAGGATTAAAAAGGAAAATTAATGGAAAACAAATCCCACTGAAAACCTCCCTTCCGAATGCCACACGGAGCCTCCTCCGGCTAATTCAGCCCCCACACTGCCCTCACCCCGGTTGCAAAACAAACTCCTCCTGCGTGCCACTGCAGCTCCAGGCTAAAAAGCTGTCTGGCCCGCCGCAGATCTCGCCAGAGTCAGACAGGTCTGGAACTTGGGCGTAATGCACCCGAATGACTGGTGCCATTTCACAGGCCATACAGGGACAAATTTTTAAAAATAATTACATTACGCACTGAAGTCTGTCTGGTCCAGGCTTAATGAAATTGAGCTGAATCTACAGTGAACATAAAGACAGAGTTGTAATCACTCACGGAGAGACAGAATTATGTCGTGTGGTATGAATTTTTGCAGAATACGTAATTTCGTGGTATATTTCCCCTCCTAGCAGTGACATTTGGAACATGTTTGGCTGCCAACTTTGGATTGCATTTGTCCTTTTGGTAAATCCAAGTAAAATATTCTTGTTTAGATCACTGTTTGAGTTTGCGTCCGACCGCGTCTGTGTATTCTTTTGTTGCATCCAGTCGACCACGTGGTCCCTGAGCCTGGCATCAGCCTCATCTCAGCCTTTGAGCAGTGGCGGGAATGGGCCGACAGCAAGTCCTGCTGCGACTATTCGCTGCATATGGACATCACTGAATGGCACAAGGGAATCCAGGAAGAAATGGAGGCACTGGTGAAAGATCATGGTAGGAACAACTCAAAGTCCCTCTTGATTTCTCTGTATTCATTTAGGACTCTTGATTTGTTTTCATTTGTGTGAGACTTTTAAAAGAATTTGAAAAACATATTATGAGCTCGGTCCTATACTGGCTACAGAAAATAACCCAATGTATGTTCATGTTCTTATTAAACAGAGAGCAAAATAGTAATTAAGTAATTCTTGTAAAGACAGAAGCTAAACAGAAGTCTGCTTTACTCCGATAGGACAGCTCTTAGGGCTGGACAAGGCCACGCCCACCCCTCCTCTTCGGTTTCCAAGTATCTTGTTTGAGATTAAGTTTAAGAAAATATCTTTGAGTGTTTCAATATATGTGTGTTTCATTAGCAGCTGAGCTAGATAAGAGCACACAAAATGTTTCACAAATGCCTTTTCCGGATTTTTTAAAGCACTGAACTCACCATGGAAGGATATAGACTTTCATTAAAACTTAATCATATCTGACATTTACTTAATACAACATTCTCGAAACAATGATTATATATATATATATGATTATGAATGTAATAATCTTATTTTTTGTCTCACAGGTGTCAACTCTTTCCTGGCTTACTTGGCTTACAAAGATATTTTTCAGCTAACCGATGCTCAGGTCAGCCTCATTCTACTTCCTAAAGCCATTTTTAGATCCTCTGAAAGTACAGCGACTTTCTAATAATGAACTAATGAATCTCCTTGCCGTGTTGCAGTCTTTATAAACAGCTAATATACATTGTTTCAAAATGGGAAAATACTCATTACGTCTTTCATTAAACTGGAAATATTTGTGGTGGGGGTTTTTTTTACCACCATATGATGCATGGAGACCAGCAACCTGTGATAAAGCTTTTCACCATAACGTCATAAAAACCCCACTATCAGTCTTTATTTCGGGCACTGCACTCGAACGCAGCGTGAGTTACAGTGCGAGTCTGTTTGTCTTGGCCAGGCTTTGTCTCATGCTGATAGTCTGAGCGTTCCTCCTGAAACAGAGAGGTATAATGAAAGCCACATCTTGTTGCACATTTCGCTCTGACTCATGGTTCAAATGAATTAATCCCACTTGAAAGCAGCTTTGAAACAGTGTTGGTCTTTGCACCTGCACGAGGAATGCTGGCAGCGTGGTGCAGTCTTACGTTAATAATTTTCTTTCCCATGTCAAAACCGGATGGCTCTTTACAGTTGCATGTTTAGCAGCTAGGGCTGACTCATGGGACAAATAATCCGACTACAGGAGGCTTTCTTGTTGCAAAAACAACAGCCTGGTTTCTCTTTTATGATACAAATGTCATGACTTTTTGCAGCTAAACAATGACCTGATTTCCAAAAGGCATAGAGAGGACACATTTCTTTTATAGTTCATGCTAGATCATGTTTTCTTATTCCCTATTCTGACCGTTTGGCACAAAACGCTGCCTTTAAATGCTTTTTATAGCTTAAAGTCTTCCTTTTTTATGTTCTTATTTGGATATCCATCCACTTGGAAAAAGTCAGACATCTACTTCCCTGAGATGTTTTGTTCTCTTGCATGCAGTTAAGTTAGTTTACAGATTTCTGAGAGACTGTATGAACCAGAATTTATTTAGATGTTTTTGAAATGCAGTTTATCGGCCATCTTCTTTTCATTTTCAGCTTTTAAGCTTTGAAGAAAATGTACTTTCAGTGTTCCAAGTGTCATACATGTGACAATTTTCAGCCGTTCTTCTCTTAGTTTGTCTCGGAAAAATTGTTGTCTGTATTGACGGGAATAACCATGACCGCGTCTCTGTCTTTGAAACAGCTGTATGAGGTGTTCAGTGTCATCCGCGATCTCGGAGCCATTGCCCAGGTTCACGCTGAGAATGGGGACATCGTAGCTGAGGTACACCATGTTATACCAAAGTGAGATACCACCTAGAAATAAGCAAGACTAACATTTCCTGAGCTAAAATCAGCTTTAGACGGAACAGCCCTGAGCGTGTCAAGGTGCTGCTTGACGCCAGAACATCAAGCAAAAAGGCCTCAATGCCTCATTTTCCCCTCAGTTCTTCACCCTTTAAAGCCTGATCTAAGAAAAATAGGAAGAATATTGGATTTTTTTAGTCTGAAGTCTTTCTTTGGCCCCTCAACAACATATGAAGAAAGAAAACGAATTATTTTGATCAAATTAGCGTGCAATAAGTCAAAAATATATTTTCGTGTAGTCTTCTACTGGCTGTTGTCAGGTATATCTGAATGTGTACAACAGGGGTTTGAGCAAAGCTTTTACCATTGAATGATGCAAAAAGTCTCAGATCCAAAAGACTTCAGAAACCGTATGAATCAAATATGACACATTTGGCATTATAGGGTTAATAGTCAACAGACGAGGATATATAAATATTCATGAGGCTTCTAGTTTTCTGTGCCAGTACTGTTCATGAGAAGCATGTGAGCACCTGTAGATGACTCAACGTTACACGTTTCCCATTGTGGGCTGTTTGTTTGCGCTCTTTCTAGGAGCAGCGCCGGATGCTGGAGCAGGGGATCACTGGGCCAGAAGGACACGTGTTGAGCCGTCCTGAGGAGGTAAGAAGTGGATACCGACTGACACCTCTAAACACAGGGTGAAGTATTCTTTTTACTTTCACGTGCAAGGGATCAGATCCTTTCCAGCTCAGATTTGCTGTTGTCGTTTGTCTGTAAAGGGGATATGGCCTTACCAGCTTTCTCAGATCTTGATCGTTGACAGTTTTATATTGAACCTGTGTGCTTTATATTGAACCATATTCCTTCCCTTGAACCATAAAAGATAAAAGCACATCCTTCAGATCTGAATGAATTACTGGCAAACATGGACAATCAGTAGAGTATGCGGTTTTATTTCGAGACGTCTATTTTAAGGATAGCATGCCTTTTCCGTGCCTTTTTAAAACTTTCCACTTAGCGGAAATGGGAATGGGAAGGACAAAGTTCTTGTGCTAATGTTCCAGTTCCTCAGGCCAATCAAACCTTGATTGTGATAAATTGTGTTAATTTGATGATTTCATCTAAAGCTAAAGAGGACGCTCTGGAAAAACAGAGAAGCAAAGAGTAAACTCATTCTCTCCATCTGGAACATATTGCCATTTTGCGTTTCAAAAATTCCAATTTAGCTTTTTTTTCTCTATGCAATGGATGGAGAACACATTTCAGATAGATAAAGCAGTGGCAGACTGAAAGGAATGAGTAAAAGCTTCATGTTTTCACAATAGATTAGACGATTATGGAGATTTTGCAGAGATATGTGTGTCAATTTTACACTACCACAGTAAGCAACTTGTTGGATTAGTTCATATTTGTGTAGGGAAACAGTTAGCTTAGCTCTCCAACTTAGCCAGCTTTGTTAAATAGCTCTGCGAGTTGTATGCCTACAGCTTAGGTGTCAAACTCCAGTCTTTGAGGGCAGTTGTCCTGCATGTTTTAGAAGTTTCCCTGCTTTAAGACACCTGATTAGCGCCAGCATGCCATTATCAGGCGTTGGCAGTGCCTTTGAACTGATCCACTTAATCAGAATCAGCTGTATTGAAGGAGGGAGGTCTCAAAAACCTGTAGGACAGCGGCCCTTGAGGACTGGAGTTGGACAGAGTTAGGGTTAGGGTTAGGGCAGTCCGGCGCAGAGCTTAAAAGGTTTTGCAGGGGTCCATTTATTCAGTATCAGATGTTTACAAAAGGGGAAATGCAAGACAGGAGTTTGAAACCCTAAAGTATTTGTTCTAAAGTGCCGAGCCATTGCTGATGCTCTTTTCTCTGATACTCAATGTGTTTACATTCCATCCATGCATCCATTTTCTGTACCACTTATTCCCAACGCTGTTGCGTGGGGGGGGCTGGAGCCAATCCCAGTATGCAACAGGCGAGAGACAGGGTACACCCTGGAAGTTGCAGGGCCAAATAGAAACACACACTCGCAAACAACCACGCACGCTCAGATTCACTCCTAAGGACAATTTGGGGTGTCCAGTCAACCTTACATGCAGGTTTTTGGATGCTGGGAGGAAGCTGGAGTACCCAGAGAGAACCTACGCAGACACAGGAAGAACAGGCAAACTCCCCACAGAAAAAGTGCTGCGCCGCCCCTTGTGTTTAAATCTTTTTATAGATTACTATATACATTTTTTTACATGAATTAAACAAAACATAAATATTCTTTCCTATATTTTTCAACAGTTTTCAACACGCACAATCCCTCCAAAGCCAACAGATTTTAATGTCACTACAGAATAATGACTTTTGGCTGAGAACACACAGACTGGCCTTTTTTACTCTTATGAGGGACAGTATGGAAATGTGGTGATAATGAGTGAGCAGTAACACACATTCTCAGGGAGAATGGGGGGAAGAGAGTCTGGTTTTCACATGCCCCATTTCTCAGAGCAAACTTTATTGTTCATCAGGTGGAGGCGGAAGCCGTCAACCGTGCCGTGACTGTAGCCAATCAGACAAACTGCCCCCTGTACGTCACCAAGGTGATGAGCAAGAGTGCTGCGGATGTCATTGCTCAAGCCAGGAAGAAGGGTGAGGCGCTCAAATCAAATAATGTCTAATTTCATAGCGATGCTATTAGCATGTCCGGCTAGACTCAAAATACCAATTAAACCTATTCTTGTAAATGATTTGACTGGAAATAGTCTGTGACACAGAAAATCAGCGCAAGCAAGGGTACTCTCAGTCCACTTTCTGAAGTAATTTAGGCTGTAGTTCGTAGCAACGCTGCCCTGTGTTTTAATCGCGCTGGATTTCCAGGTACTGTGGTCTATGGAGAGCCTATCACGGCTAGCCTGGGAACTGATGGGTCACACTACTGGAGCAAGAACTGGGCCAAGGCAGCGGCCTACGTCACCTCCCCTCCCCTGAGCCCCGACCCCACCACCCCGGACTATCTCAACTCCCTGTTGTCCTGGTAGGATAGCGATCCCGTCACGCAGAGCGACGGTACAACCGGGAAATGAAGCGTAAGCAGGACCCCTCAACGCGACGTTTTCTTTCTGTCTTTTTACAAAGTGGTGACCTGCAGTTGACAGGGAGTGCTCACTGTCCCTTTAACACCGCTCAGCGTGCAGTGGGAAAAGATGACTTCAGCTTGATTCCTGAAGGTGTCAATGGCACCGAGGAGAGAATGTCCATCATTTGGGACAAGTGTGTGGTAGGTCTTTGCACTTTATTCGGACCTATTAATTTCTGTGTTATATATTTAGGTATATAGCTTGTCTAATGAAGATTTAATTGAGCTTTTAAAATGTTTGAGCAAATATAAGTTATGAAGAATTACAGAATGAATGAGAACATATGAAAGCAGAACAGAAACAAAAGGAGGGGCTATTAAATCCAAATACACAGATGTGACTAGGTGTGATAAGAAGAGGAAAAAGGGTTAAGTGAAAGGAGGAAAGTGTGCCCTTTTCACTCTCAGCTCTTGTTCATCTCAGGTGACGGGGAAAATGGACGAAAACCACTTTGTGGCTGTGACCAGCACCAACGCCGCCAAGATCTTTAACCTGTATCCCCGCAAGGGCCGCATCGCCGTGGGCTCCGACGCCGATCTGGTGCTCTGGGACCCGGACGTCACGAAGATCATCTCTGCCAAGAGCCACAACTCGGTATGATCTCCGTTGCCCACTGTTGATACAGCGAAGCCCCAAAAAATGTAAACGGACGGGGGGCCGAGGAGTTTTGCGTTGCACACAAAGCATCTTGAAATTTCCACAAGTCGCAAATCATTCTACTATGCGACGGATGTAATCACTGATGATTCATTAATTAAATTTTTATGTTATTGCTGTCAGCTGGAGAGACGGAGACGTGTTTGTCCACTTCTTTGTTGTAAGGGATGACTTATGGCCGTCTGTTCATCTGCTGAACAGGGTGTGGGCCTCACACAGCGTCGAGGGAGTGATCTCATACATAAGATCTGCCAGAGAACTCAAACACATCACCATGTGATTGTTAGCAGGCCGATCTCTGCGCGTCCGTGTGTGTACATAAGAATGACAGAAAGAGGATCGCTGCATATGTGCTTCAGAGCTGTTTGCTCTAGCTGCTCTTGTTATTCGGTCTCTTTTTATTCCACTTCATCAGAGGATTCCGTTCCTTGGGAGAAATTGCTCATTTTGAGTGTATAAATGGATGTGTCATGGGATAGACCAGCCTAGTGGTGATCTCATTTTGGGCCAGATTGCCATGGCTTCAGTTTTAACTCCAGTGGCTTTTTCTTTTTGGAGTGAACAGTCACAAGTCTTCCAAACCACTGTATCCTTCCTTATTCTTTTGGCCCGAGAGCTAATGCCTGTCAGCTCGCCCCACTTCCCTCCCAACAACTTGCTCTCTTAATCAGTGTCAGGTTAAGAACAACACTTTGGATGCAGCGAGTAATCAATGATTTAAACTTCTCTCACAAATGTGCTTCGATGTAGAGATGTGGACCGTTTCATGTGATAGTATCACGTCTGAGCGAATCAACATCTCACAGGCAGTTTCTCAGATATGATATGGGTGTGGTTTATTTAATAAATCCATGAACTAAAATGGGAAGTGAGCACATGCTACTAGCCCTTACATCATCTGGAGGATCAGATGGAGAATGTGAGTCACTGTATCTCTGCTTTGAAGATGCTTTTGCCTGAATGAATCTATCGACCCTGAGGCATAAAACATTGGGGGAACACAGCTGTGGGCTGTCAGGTAAGCATTCTAACTGGTTTAGGATTGAAAATCAGAAGCTATAAGCAGACAAAGAATCCTTTAAAGATGTAATTTAAGCTGCACCATGCCATAGATTGGTCTTCAAAGTCAAGAGAGCCCCAAATCAGTTACGTAATTAGGTGAGTGATGTCAGGGTTTTTTTGCTTAAAAAATATGTTTTATTGCTGCTTTCTGTTCTCTTATGTACCCAAAGTACTTGTTAAACTGGTCAAAAATATAAACTTGCTACATTCTGACTATTGAGAGTAATGGGAAAGTATTAAAATCCCTAATTAAATGGCTGCAGTAATTTTAGGTGTTGACACTTAATTCACTTTATCAAGAGAAACACCTTTGGGGTACACAAATGAATTCCCTGTAAAGTTGTGATTCTTAGGGATGTATATGTGAGTGAAACTCCCTTTCTCTTAACAGAAAAAGTCCCTTGACAACCTCAATGTCTCAAATGGAAGCTCCAAATGTAACAGCAGCAAGTTGTTTACCATTATGAGATTGAAAGTATAATGGGCCGATGATGGTTCAGATAAAAAGAAACTAAGAATAGTCTGCCTATGTCTTGGGAGTAAGACCATAATAGGTAGGGCTAGTTACTTAAAACTGGAAGCAATTTAGGCAGCTGGTTTCAGTGCTTGTATTAATACAACCAATCAATACAACAATATTAGATTTACAAAGTAACATTTTCAAGATTCATAGGGTGAAAAAAATCATAGATGGTACTCTTGAGGATTTAACAATAGATTTTTGTACAATCACTAAGGAAACCTCTGATTTTTTTGGTGTAAGCTTGTAATAAATAAAAACTGAATAAAACAGCATGTACTCAGATGTTTTTCAGGACAAACCATGCCAAAAGCATGTCAGAATTGATTCACTAGTCAAGGTTCAAAACCAGAACTTTCTAACAGCATTACAATAAATAGAGGGGTATGTTCTTTCTGGGAAAAAAAAAAAGTTGGCAGCACCTATATGAACTCATAAACTCATTTTCTGGATGTTTTTGCATAAATTTTTTGGCAAAGAGACTAAAACCAGGGATGAGAGCATAGCACCCACTTGTAAAGTTAAGCGATTTAAGCATTATTTATGCATTACTGAGATAAATAAAAACTTATTTCACTTAAATAATGCTATTTAACTGAAGTAACTTACAGTTATACCGTTGTAATGAAGGGACATTTCTTGTACAAATTGAACATACTTAGTTCTGCCATAAGCTTTTGTGTTGGTCACAGGGTCTGGTCGGTGTGGAATGCATTTTATTCATGTGTCCTCCTTCCCATAGAAAATTGCAATGAATGCTGAAAGGTATCGCTTTTGTCCTCCTCACAGACTGTGGAGTACAACATCTTTGAGGGCACGGAGGTCCGTGGAGGGCCCCTTGTGGTCATCAGCCAAGGCAAGATTGTGTTGGAGGAGGGGAACCTTCATGCCACTGAGGGTTCTGGACGCTATGTGCCCCGTAAACCATTCCCTGACTATGTGTACAAGAGGATAAAAGCTCGCAGCAGGGTAAAGAATTCCTGTCTTCCTGCTGGGATGTGTCTGTCGTGTGTGTGGCTGATGTTGTAACACACGTGCAATAGTTGTGTGTATTTCATACATCCTTTTTCTCATGCTGCTGTTAAGAGGACACAACTCATGCTTGCAATTTGACATGAAAGTTTTCCACCACATCCAATGCTATCTAACCGTTGGGTTGAAAACCAAAAGCACCATGTAGCTTGAAGCTTGTCGGGCTATTATTGTGGTGAAAGCTGTCTGTTGTTTCCCACAATTCAGCTGGCCGAACTGAGGGGTGTACCCAGGGGACTGTATGACGGTCCAGTCTGTGAGGTGTCGGTCACTCCTAAAACGATGACCCCCGCCTCTTCTGCTAAGACGTCACCCGCCAAGCAGCCCAACCAACCCGTCCGTAACCTGCACCAATCCGGGTTCAGCCTATCTGGTCAGTCTTATACCCGTAACTCTATTACCACTACTGTTGTTTTTCTTTCTTAAGGTCCAGTCAAATGAGTGAATCAAAGACTGTTTAGGGGGCTACACAATTTTAGAGCAGTTCATAATTTTATAAAAACAATTGCGCTGTCAGACTAGATTCTGTATTACTGGCAACATTTAAAATTCTAATAGTTTAACACTTTGAAATTCTACTGATGACATTTCAAAAGAAGATACTATATGTATCTGGCAGTTCTTATGTATTTATATAAAACATAGGACAGTACAATTAAAAACATATGAAGTGTGTGATTAAATTAATTAAATGACAGTTTAGAGAGGCAAATTAGAAATAATAAGAAATTAGATGACCCAACATATTCAGATGATAATCTATGTATCCAACTAGTCCACAGTGAAAATGGACATAACACGGATGTGACACAGAGACAGGAAATTGAGATAAAGTTCAGTGGTCCTGTGGAAATCTTTTTGAATCCTCCCTTTACTCTTATTCTTTCTTCATTTTATTCAGACGTTAAGCAACAAATACTATATTACTACTATAATACTATTTATATATAAATAATTTTCAGAATGAAAATTTTAACTACCTGGTTTGTCAAAAATGCAGGTGCTCAAGTAGATGACAATATTCCTCGCCGGAATACCCAGCGCATCGTGGCACCTCCAGGCGGCAGGGCTAACATCACCAGCCTGGGTTAGAGCTCCGTCCCCTGCTGAAGAGGAGGAAAAATACAGATCTGTGGAAGGATGGCCTTCAGGAGCTCAGCAAGTCAAAAAGCAACGTTACTACTACACCTGAAGCCAAATCCTACCCAGCACCTGAGCGGGCCGTCCAACCTCGATCTGACGCCTCCTCCTCGATCTCCTTTCGTTTCCCCCACAAACCCACGCTCCTCATCCCCTAAACCTGATCCTAGTGGACACAGTAAGAAACAAGAAAAAAAAAATCTGCCTCACATGATAGGAAAAAGAGGAAAAATGTAACACTGCTTTTTTGAGCACTTTTGTTATTTTGTTGTATTTCTTTTTTATACTGTACTCGCTCCCTGCCATGTGTCCTTCTGAAACGTTGCTTTGCTGTGTTACTTTCATTAAGGTCAGCTGAAAACGAAACCGAATTAACACAGTCGAGGAAAGAGCGTACACTTCATTGTAATTCCATTCATTCTTTTCATTTTCGGAAGAAGCTGAAATGGAGCATGGGTACAAAACCAGTATTGTTGTGTTTTCTTCTTCTTTCCTTTGTTAAATAAGCCAAACATGAGGTTACTTGTTTTTGAACAGTCTTACACTTTCTGCAGCCAACTCAAGAATTTCCAAGCTTTTGACTATCTGACTACATGTGATTTTGATTGATGGTGTCCTCTGAGGGCTGTCTTGAGATTTGGCCTAATTAAACACAGCACAGTCTATTATTATCACTTTTAACTGTCATTGCAGTGGCTCTCAAGTTTCCCACCTGTGGCTCTGCAAAGGTGTACAAGTTATGAGTCGGCTGGAATGTTATGGAGCTGAGGGGACTTTGGCACGTAATAAAAAAATCTAATCAAATAAAAGAAAGTTTCAGGTCTCCATTAAAGGAGAAGTATGTAGGATTTAGTGACACCTACTGGTGGAAAAGCAGATTGCAACCAATACTATAACTTTCCTCTAAATCGACTAGGCACATAAGAATCTGAGATCCTGGCAGCCAAAGAGCAAAAAAAAAATGATGAAACTCCCTTACCAGAACTAGGGTTTGTTGTTTTATTTCTTGGCTACCATGGAAACACAATGGTACTAAAATGGGGGACTCCCTGAGGATGGACCTGCTCCATCTGTAGACAAGTCATTCTTTTAAATAGCTATACACAGACCAAAACCTAATCCTAAACACTGTACTGAGCTTATGACGAAAGACCCCTCTAAATCCTACGCAATTAAACTTTAATTAGGAGTCATAGAGGTTAGAGAACGTTTTACTCACTTCGAATTTAGCCTTTCCTTGCCTTATTGTCTCTTAACTTAGAGAGTCAGCTTAGCAAAGAGAGAGTTTACAAGAGCGGGAAAGGTGCCATTGATGATGCAGATGCTCATTTTTCACTTCATTTGTGTTGTTATGAATCACTACAGTCGACGTTTCTTTCTTGACAGCTGCAGAAGCATCTGACAGCCGTCCAACCACCAACCAGTGCATTTACACACAGAATGTTTCTCTTCCTCCAAATGTATCTTTTGTACACATCAAAGTCCCTCTTTCCTTTCTACTCTTTATGTGCCTGAACCCACAGAAGTTGTACTAATAGTCTGATCTTCTAATACCTGTTTTTGTTATTCTTTATGAGGTGAGTGAAGGATGTATGATAAAAAAAAAAGATGTAAAATAGCCAGGATTAACCGATTCAAAGGTGCCAGACTTTGCGCTTTCGTAGGGCCTATTGTGCCAATAGAGCCCCTGTAAAGACGAAAAATGCTCGTTATCTTGAAATGTTCTAATGTTTTAGAGTTTTTACCTTGTTGTCAAACTGCTTTTTAGTGTTATTCTGTAACTAGGTGCCTATGGGCCGAGCACTATTGATTTTATGCTTGAAAGTAGACATGAGCTATTGTACTTCTGACCAGTGTGCGGTGTTGATGTGTGAGGGATGGGACACGCGCAGGAAGCTCCTGTGCAACACCACTAATGGTTTCCGATGTTACGTCACGCTGGGGCAATCTGTTCAAATGCTATCTTTAACAATCTGGTTTTTAATAAGCCATTATTAAACAGAATTTTCCATGCTCCTAATGAAATCGAAACAGTCCTGACCATATTTCTGCATCCTATATTTCATTTCCCAGTGAGTCAACAGAGAACAAATAAACTCAAACGGTAGCCAGTTCTTTCATTTTGACCGTGACTTAATGAACACCACGGCTTTCTGTTTTTTCTTTCCTGCTGCAGTCTGTAGAAGGCCATCGCTTTTCTAACTGATGCAAAATCCAAGGAGGTGGTCAATGACGGCTCGCTAAAGAAATGAGGAATCAGATTTTCGCCACAGAACACACGACAAACACCTTTTCTCTGTTAAATTTCCTGTTTGTACAAATAGAGTTTTTATTTATCATCCGAGCGAACATCAGTTTGCCTCTTTTCACCACAACAAACAGCAAAAAAAAAAATCCATTTGGTGGCCGTCTGGGCCTGGTCGAGGTTAATGTCCAGCACGGCTGACACAGTTTGGCAGCCACCATTCCTTTCGCTCGCCCCCTTCCTTTCTGTAACTCCCTCCCCCTGCTCACTTCTTTGGTTGTTTTAAGGCTGTTGCCCCTGGCAATAGACCCCTTCCGCACACTGCTTCTTTGTTTGTCATGGCAACGCTTTGTCAAACCGGAGGGGTGACCCGGTGCACACACACACACACACATTTTTTCAATTATTCTGTTGCCGTGCGACAAACGCGTCTGCATAGTCCTGCGCTGAAGTTGAGTGGAATCCAGACTAGGCCGCATCCACACCAAGTCTGTTTTTAAAAAATCAGGGTGCCAAACCGTAAAAAAAACATCCGTTGCTGCGATGCACGGCCCACAACTAAAGAATGAACCGAGATACTAAAGAAAAAGAAACATTTATCAGCGCTGGCTCTTTGCTGTGTCCCATGCCTCCTCTGTCTACACACACATACACACACACATACACACACACACACACTTATGCTCCTTTGATGCTCTGTCAGCTTGGATGCTTTTTCTATGCCATATTATGCTAATGATATACGAGTGACATGTATGTACACAACGTGCTGAAGTTGAGAGGGACTTCCTTCTGTTCTGAGGTTGTTGATGCTGTTGAACACCGTCTTTCCCCTAAAGCCCCTTATAGTCACACCCCCCCCTACCCCTCCCCATGTGAGCTTTCCCCCACCTTTGTGAAAGTGAAACTGTGTGATGGTGTTTGTCTTGGTGGCTGTGGGGTTTCTGGGATGCTTGCTTGTTATGGGAAAAGTGACAAAACCCTTGGATAGTGACGTTAAAAAAAACAAAAACAAGAAAACGAAAGAAGCAACAAGGATTTCAATTAATAAAAAAAAAAAAGGGAAAAAATGTACCAATCTCTTTCTCTTTTGTTTGATGTCTGTGTGATTTCGGGGAGAAATGCACGTTTGCAAGGCTAACATTGAACTGCTTCTAGCTTACTTACACACCAAGCACTTTAGTTTGTTACTTTTAGTAACAGCAATGACAACAGTATCAGCTCAATCACTGCAGTCTGGCTTTATATAGTTTGCAGACTTTGGCCTGTGTATTCGTTTGGCCATCTAAAGAGGAAAGTGTTAACACCTGTCCTGAAAAAGTGCACTCAGAGACATGGTCAAACACACAGGGAGCATTTGCAGCTGCACAGTTTGCAGCGTAACCACAACCGGGCCTTATTTGGTGAGCTTGGCAGCCACTGTACGGGCTGCTGCTGCTGGTAGTTGTGGGCACCGGTGCCTTTGTTGAAATTAATTATGGCACAGCCCTTTTTCAAGCGGCTTGTTGTGTGACCGTGGCAACAACAGAAACCACAGCATGGAAACGGCTCAGGGGCTGAGGCCCCCTGGTATCAAACACATCAACATAGACCAGCATCCATGCATTATTCAACCTTTCTCATATATATCACTTCAGTTACAAAAATAATCTTCAGTGATATCAAAATGTCTTTTTCTGTTTTATTCAGACAGAAAGCACAAATTGAGTTAAATGACCTGAAAGTGCCTGCGTAATAGACTGTTCTAATGATCTATGCCATGATAAAATGGAGCTCCAATTCTTCCTTAATGCTCTTCTTTTAGCTTAGGCTTGGCCTTGCAAACTTTAATGAGGGAAGCGTCACGAGGGGTGGGTCTTAGGGAGGACTCAGGTGCGGAGAGGGTTGGTTCCAGGGGTTTTATTTCAACAAAAACACACTCAAAAGGAGTGGATGGCAGACATGGTTCAAAACAAGGCTGTGAGAAAACTATGGACAAAGTAGCATAGCAAGATTAACAAAACTGTGGCAAAGTATCAAAGTAAGAGTAAACAAGGCTATGGCAAAAACAATACAGTTAACAAGACTGTGGGCAAAGTAAGGCTATGACAAAAACATGGCTATGGAACAAAAACAAGACTATGGCATGGTGCAAAAAGCAAAACCTTACGTGGCGAGGGGTGACGAAGAAATGACGAAAACACACTGGCACAGGACATGGGAAACGAGGACTATTTAAACACATGAGGGAGGGGAACCCCAGGTGTACACAATAGGTAATCAAGACATGACGAGACACCAGACATTCCCCCAGACGTGACAGGAAGGAAGTAACTCCATCCTACATAACCTTGCAGTTGCAACTTTAATGGTAAGCATCAATTACTCTCAACCATTCCTACAAACTGTTGATCTTATCAATTTATATGAGGAAGGCAGGAAATCGTATTTGATACAAAATTTTACTAATGAACTTAGCCAATAGTAATTCTATATCAACTCTTCTATCATATGAGACAATTTTCTTGTAACAAATAGACAGAATTCCAACAGGAAAGCTTTCATAAGTACCATTTTTTTTGGGAGAATATGCACCGAACACCTGTAGTTTGACTTTTTCAAAGTCCTTAAAAGTTGTTCTTACTACTTTTCCTTTCTAATTTGTTTCATAGTTTTTTTGTTTTTATTGTTACTGCTGCTGTGACTGCCTTATGCCTCTGGATTTGAACTCTGACCTCTGTATAGTAGGTTTTGGTTCACTGTTCTGGAAATTGCGCATTGGAAGTTCAGCGTTCTGGCGTGCAAGAATTAGCTTTTCTTTTTTGGGGGGGGAATGTTATCGATTTCAGAGGCTGGTACCACTGGGTGTCTGGATGACTCTTTTCTTGCCCAAACAAATTCACCTTAAATCAAGCTTTGCGTTTAGGTGACCTCTCTTTAAAACTTGATCGTTATTCAAACTTCGTGAATTCCAGAAGTTGCGCACATTTCTAACCATGTTGTCTCCAACAGCCCCAGGGTGACCACCTGAGAGCTCTCAGTGTGTCTGCTCTTACATGTGCATGGTAGATGACCTGGAAAGGCTGAACCACCTGCTAGTGGGAATACTGTAGCATTTTACCCGCTAAAAAAAGTCTAAAGAATGTCATAACTTTACATAGGATCAACCAAATGTAGGAAATACATGCTGATTACTTCTCCATTGAGGGAGAACATTGTGTACAGTAATTACTCTAAAGAAATTTTGACATCCTGACTGTGGCCACACAGTGAGTACTGGTATGAATGTACAATACTGTCGGTTTAATTTTTTTTACACTAGATGGCAGTAGTATCATGCTGTTCCCACCATCGCTCCCAGATCAGTCGGCCACTCGACATTGTGGGATTTCTGTGTTTCTTTCTGATAATGGAATGGGAAATCCTGCTGCTCTGGTTAATCTTTCATGTTGCTGCACCAGATTTATTATAATAAATTCACCTTTGACTGGGGCGAAATCAAAAGATGGTGCTATTCACCCAACAGTCTATAGCATAAACCTGCCGAGCCTGTTTTCAAGAGCATTAAGGTGAATCCATAATTTCCTGAAGCACAGAAGTGCTCTGACTTCAGAGGGGCTTTCATGTTTTCTCTTCAGAGACGTGGGGAAAATAACATATTGGGGGAGATGGCAAGGAAAAAAAGTGCCAAAAATGAGTGAACCCAGGAGAGGCTGAAATGTTCCATGAGCTTTTCCTCTTCAAGTAATCATTTTTTGCTTTTTTTTAAAGTGTTTTTTTTCTGTTTTTTTTTTACACAGGAAAACTCATGTTCTTCTGAATTTTTAAAGCTATAGATCAGCCTTATTAACCACCAATGAGGCATCAATTACAGTAATGATAAGTGTATTTGTTGAAAAGAAAAAAATATCAAGAAAACAACTACTTATCCAGACTTCTTGCTGATTTTACAACCAGTCCACTTATCCTTTTTTTAAAAACACAATTCGAAAGAAAGAACTGGAACAGAGTGCTGTGTTCATCATATCAACCTGTTTATATTGTCAATACAGCTGCACTTTTATTGCACATGAGTAGGAAGCTATAACATCTACTCTTTTAACCATGGCTCACACACACTGATTCAATCTAGATTTCACTACTTGCTATGTTTATACATTAGTAGGCACATAGTTTTATGTAACTTTATTACAAATCAGGTACACTTGCAGACATAGACAAAGTCTCAGTCTATCCTGTGCTGCCACTTTTTGTAATATGGAAGATAAATTCACTCAGGAAGTCTCAAAGGGACTATTTTGGGTTCCAACGCCGCATCAACCCTGGCTCTGAACAAATGAGTAATAAAAAAGGGAGCATATCAGGTGTACCTGTATCTGTATTTCTTCACCATCTGGCACCGTGCCCGCAGACACTTCTCAACTGGTGAAGCTGCTCATGGTTTTGACAGTTGTTATTGCATCCCTGCATTGGTGTTTTAGTTATTTTGGTTAATTTAAAACTCTGTTCAGGTGAGCTTAAACTAATGCAAAGCCATAAAACTCAGCGTTGTACACTTATCAGAATGATAAGCATGAATATAAAGATGTCAGTCAGTCTGCAGACAGACTAAAGCGGCACCAGCTCGTAAAATAAGTGGAAACACCTGTGCAGATGCACTCTGGTGTGCTTTCCATCTGGCTCCCTTTTGGCATGATATCAGTGTGGGCTCACGAATTAGCCGCGCCAGCAGTTATCCGTGGTCCCATGACACCTTGCGTAAATTACAGACGTTCCAGTTGGTCCATCCAAAAACACGGCACATTTGAACCAAATATTCTTAAGCCGCGAGAAAAAGTATAACAAACACGTTTTATCCTCAGTTTCAGACACGACTTGGATAGACTGACATGTCATTTGGAAAATTTAAGGTTTGTTTTTCAGTCTTAGAGCATAGTACAATGTATACCGTCCAAAAGAGCTCTTCTTCTCTTAAACTTCAAAATAACAAATTCATTTATTATTCATTCCCCTCCTTTGATAAGAATACAGTGGGGGAATTAAGTATTTGACCCCTTGCTGATTTTGCAGCTTTGCCCACTTATAAAGAATGCTTATTTTTCCTCATCAGATGGTTATCAATTTTTATAGATTCATATGGTGTGATTTTCTGGAATTTTCTTTGGGATTCTGTCTTTCACTGTTAGAATGTACATATGATTAAAGTTATAGATTGTTGCATTCTTTGTAAGTGGGAAAACCTGCAAAATCAGCACTGTATAGAAAGATCTTCTATTGGTTCAAACTCACAGCATCGCTTTACAGCATGAGGGTTCTGGATTCAAGTTCCCGGGGGAACCGGGACCTTTCTGTGTGGAGTTTGCCTGTTCTCCCTGTGTCTGCGTGAGTTCTCTCTGGGTTCTCTAGCTTCCTCCCACCGTCCAAAAACCTGCATGTAAAAACCTAACAAAAGCACTCCAAATTTCCCTCAGGAGTGAGTGTGAGCGTGTGTGGTCTTTGGGTTAGGGTTAGGGTTAGGGTTTGCCCATGGACTACTGGGTTAGGCTCCAGTCCCCCAGCGACCCCATTTGGGAATAAGCGGTTACGAAAATGGATGGATGATTTTCTTCAAAGTAGAACATTGGACTTAAGGCTAACTGGGACTTTCGGACACTGGCTGACCTGGACACCTGACCTATGCCATGTCTATAAACATACGTTTCCATACAGCTGAGAATCATTCTGTGGGCTCATCGCTCTAATTTGATCTCACATCCACTTAGATTGGCATCTATCAATTCTGGCTGGTCACTCTGGATTATCAATGCAGAAAACATCAGCCAGAACAGCTTAAGAAGAAAGAACGTTAAATTGCAGCTACATTCTCTTTTATTTTGTCACGTTTCAGTTTTCTTTGCTCCTTAATCCATGAAAAACAAAATGTTAAAATAAGATATATGAAAAAAAGCATCATTGGGAACAGTCACAGGTGCGATTTGACATTTCTATTGTCACAACTCATCATTGTAATATTTACTGAGACAGTAAATCATTCAAGTAAACAACACAGATGTGACAGTTTGGCAAATTAGTAAGAGCAGCACCTACATTCACAAACTTAAGCATGAGTACTTCCTGTGCAAAAGCCAATGTTTCCGTAGGCATGCTTTAAAATACTTCAATAAAATAAAAAATGTATGCACACGTCACTCGGAAAACTTCTTAGTTGGTAAGTTTCAAAGTGTTCCAGTCTGACACATTCAACAAATTATATTTTACTCACCGAGGAAAATATTTGACTTCCTGATGAAGTTACAGTTCTTATCTGCCTCACTTTGCTGCTTAACATGAATCATCATGATCATCCTTTCCTCTGAAACATCGCTTTGAGTTAACAGACTGGGTCAAAACGTGCTTTTCCAGTTACGGGAGCCCTGATCCATTTATCAAGACACATTTTGCCTTAATGTGACAGGGGTGGCAACGCTCTTTGAATCGTGCACTGCTTCTTGAAAATAAGAGCAGCATATTTATTAGGAGTCTGTCGAATTTATATCCATAGATAGTATTTAATTTTGATGTAAGCAGACAACACTGCAAAACTATTCTTCCCTCACTCATTCATACAAATTAAAACTTAGAATAAATGCTGGTGTACATGGACAGATGGACACACTTGAAAAGGATCCCTATGGCCTGTCAGTAATCAAATCAAGGTGTGAAAATCACTGTAATTTGTAAATGTAAGAGCAAGAGAAGCTCTTCAAAAAGCTGCAAACCATTCATTCAGGGAGAAAGGCCAGATTAAACAGCCAAAAAACATCTTGAAGAGTTTTGGATAATCATTCTGGTGATGGATGATATTAAGACATGAGGAAGAGGAGGGAGCCAATAATCTGATCCCTAATAATTGATTGACTTTCTTTATATGAAGAGAAGAGAAAAAGACCCACGTTTTAGAACACAGCTGTATTTTGGTGAATAACTGCAATATTTATTTAAGAATCTGAAAAAAAAACAAGAACTTTGCACATGCTCAATCTTGCTTTTCCCTTAGTAAAGAGTCATCAATCTCTCTCTCTCTGGTCATTGCGGCGTAAAATTAAACCTTTGGCATCTCAATTCCCCTGTAACAACAGCTGCATGTTTATAAGTAAACTGAGAGAGTCTAGTGGCTACAATTACGTAAAATGCAGGAGCTTTCAGAGAGGAGTTTTAAATGAGACGTTAAAGCAGGAATCCTCAACTGTGGTGTAGGATGACGAAACCGTTGAGCCCTGACCTCAGGTGATTGCATAAATGAAAACTCATTTGTCTTCTGGAAAGGCTTTTGACATTTTTCCTCTCAGAGATAAGCATTCTCAGTTAGTCACCGCTCCCTGCTAAGGTGTCTGTGGGGTAAAAAAATAATGTGTCTGATCCAAGAGCTGTGGGGGGACAAAGAAGGAGAGCAAAGGGATAATGGAAAAAGTGAGTCATGTGACAGCTTTCTGGAAAAAGGACGACACCTCGAAGCCCCGTACATAAAGTCGGGCATTGTTTAGTAGATCAACAGAATCAATAAAGATTTGTTCAGTTGTCACCACAGGTTGGGGGCAACATAGACATTTGTGGAGTATAATGCCGGCCAATCTCAGCATGCAATGAAATCCACCTCAAGAAAATCCGTTTCAGTGTTGCTGTGACCCGTCATTTTCAGGGGTCGGCAACGTGATGGGGCCCCCAAGTTCTCCACTTAAAGGAACAAAATTGGTTATTTGTTCATGCCATCAAAAGCCATTACAGTGCTCTCTAAAGTGGCCTTCCTACGAGCAGGAACAAAGCGCAACTCATATGATTGCCCCCACTCCGAAGCAGACACCACTCGAGTGATTCCTTTATAAATGCCACACAATCCTTGATGGGGGTGGGCTTTTCAAATCAAGTCCAATCCAAATTTATTTTCGAAAGCACATTTCATAGCAACAGTAGTTGACCAAAACGTTGTACATTGAGATAACAAACGAAAGATAATACACTAGTGAAACAGTCATAAAATACCAGCAGAAATGACACACAAACAATTCACAAAAATTCATATTGTCTCAAATTTCGGGGAGAAAGGATGCAACTTTGAAAAGGATGTAAAGGAAGACAGTGAAGAAGCCTCCCACTATAGAAAAAGCATGAGCCACTCAAATCTTTAGCCTCGTCTTTGGAACAGTTAGGAGCTGCTGGTCAGCTGAACTTTGAAAGAGACTATAGGTGAGGCAATTTTGAAAGAGTTGGAAGAACAATGCCATTTAGACACTTAAAAACAAATAGAATAATTTTTTAAACCAGCTCTGTCACACACAGGAAGCAAGTGAAGGGAATCCAAAGCTGGAGGGACGACTTAAAGGATGAGCAGCCGAAGGAGAGAGGGAAGCCTGGATTTATTTCAGCAAATGGTCTCAGTTAGAAAAAGAAAAAGTTTGATGGTAAAAAAATTTAAGGTGGCCATCTAACTTCAACCCCAGATTGGAGGCAGTTGGTCTCAAATAAAGAGTCAAAATCCAAATTGTGGCTTTCACAAGGGTCACTCGGGTGGAAAGCTATGACCTCATCTTTTTATTATTTAAACTAAATAAATAAATGAACAAGGGCAATCCATGCTTTAAAAAAGACTGAACAAATTTACATCAACTACTCTTTGCTTCAAATTTTTTAGTTTTAGTAGTGATCAGGTAACACAATACTGAATGGCTGTAAAAGTGCCAAAAATGCATTATTTTTGCTATTTGAACGTTTTTATCCGTTTTTATACACCTTGCATGCAGTTGCACTCTCAAACACAAGTTGTAAGCTATTTTTTAAAGGCTGCATAATGGGATGTACTATTTAAGTTTTTTAAAAAGCCACCTGTGGAGCTCTTCAGCTATTTTTTTCATGGCAGTTGGCAACTACTCTGCACTACTACCACCTCCTTGTGGTGGTAGGCATGAGCTGCCAGTTACAGCAAATTTCATATCATTCCTGTTGAAGAAACTATTTGATTTCTTTTAAGTTTAATAACTTTTCAAGAAGTGTACAATCATACTCCACTCATGCTTTGAATGCCAACAGCATGTAGCACACATTTAATTTCTTCACAAGTCTGCACAGAAGCTTCAATTCATACTTAATAAACATTAATCACACACACTTGAAAAATCTATATGTCCCTTTGTACCCAAAGGCCCTGTCTCACACAATTCATTCTTTCACATAACCAATACCTCTTGTAGTGTGCCAAAACTACAGATTCCTTAAGATGTATTTTTACCTGTAACATCTCTTAGATGTAAAAGGGCACAAATCCAAACGTTTTCTCCATCTGACTGAATATGCTTCGAACCTGAATTGTGTTTAAAGTAGCTCAAGTTTGTGAAACAAAAGAGCAAATCCTCATTCCATTTCCATCTCCCTCCGGCTTCCTAAAGAGAGCTTTGTCACTCTCCCATAAGTCAGTTTTCGCTAACGGTCTCCAATGTGCTATTGTTTTTGTGTTACTCTGGCAAAATTGACTTTAATGTCCCGGGAACGAGACCCAGTTGATGAATGGATTAGGCTTACAGAAAAACAATCCCATCGAACCAATAGTGTTGTAACCACGCATGCATTAGTTTTACGAAAAAAACAAACAAATCTGTCCAGTATTTGTGCAGAGTAATCAGCATCCACATGTAGCATTCCATCATCACGACAGAAGAAAAATGTCTTGAGACATTCTCATTTATTTAACACCTCAGGCAATTATGTTAAACACATAAAGCTGATTCAGCATATTTTTTTGGATGGAGTCTTAACAGAAACAAAAGTAGAACTTTTTGCAAGCTTCACAGTTAAGAACATTCGCATTGAACTGCAAAATAGTTCATCTTTATTTAACCATTTCCTAAATATGTGTTGTTGAACGTTTGTCGAATGGCTAACTAATAACTTTAGTGTCTTGCTATAATACCACAACACAATTTTATTTTTATGTCTTTTGTTTCCCGGCAAGCAGTGAGGAAAATGATAAAAAAAAAGTGTAAGTATAGCTAAAATGTGTATTTTTCTTTTACAAGCAATATCTGTAGTCCTGCAGCAGCTTTAAAGTTATGGTCAAGCATTTTGTCATTGAATATCCAGTTAAGATGTTTCTTGACTACTTCTTTCCCCCCTAAAATGAGGCTTTTAAAGCAACACCTATCCTCTGCCTCAGATCTTCAGCTCAACTTGATGCCTTTGAGGAATACGCTCGTGTAAGTGTTGGATGACCAAAAGCTAAACAGACCCAGTCAAACAGCTTCTCCTGAAATGCCGAGAGAAAGACGTAAAACCTTCTTAGGCCCGTCAATAGAGGAATTCTGTGGTACTGGAGTCTGCCTGGCTGAAAAACACCAAGCCTTTAGCAAACTCTTACTTTGGACTTGAGAACTGTGTTCATGGTCTACGCCATTAAAGGAGGACGAGGAGGAAAGGGCCCTGCAGCAAGCCCACGAGGAACCGGTCGCTGGGTTTTGGGCCGATGCAAACGATGGATCAGCCGTGGGACCTGGACTGAAGGGGTGTGTCGTGGGGTGTCCTGGGATTTTCGCAGACGGTATCCCAGTTCTCAGGCAGTGCCCGTGTAGCACGTTGTGGAAGGCCTTTTTAAACTCCTGGCTGAAGCATGGGTAAATAATGGGGTTTATACAGCTGTTGAGATAACCAAGCCAAAAGGTTATCTTGAAGATGGTTTCAGAGGGCCTTAAGGATGGGAAGATGGACCCTGGAAAAAAACCCAAAACACAATTAGACACAAATCGGTTAAGTAAAAAAAAAAAAAAAAAAAAAAAAAAAAAAGGTTAAAAAAAAAAAAAAAAAAAAAGAAAAACAGATAAGCTCAGCTGAATAATTAAACATCTTCCAAGTCTAGCAACATTTTTAAATTCAGCGTTTTTTCAATTAATTAACAATATACCAGGTGAGTCAATTGTATTGGAGACCATTTTACATAAAAAATTCAAGGGAAATTATTATCGCCCATGGGACAGCACAATGGACATGTCAATGGCTCTGCATCGCAAGCAATGTTCTAAATAGTTCTTGCAACTTTCTGTGTTGATAACTTTTGAACCACACGAGATATTGAAAATCAGATTGTGGTAATCGCTCCCTAAGACATTTCTGGTCATCTTTGATATGACCAATTTCTGCAATGACCATGACCAATGTCCCATTGGAAAAACTGGCCCCTTGATCCCATATTGTGGCTTTCAAGATGTAGATTTAGCCTAAAAGACAGGCTTCCTCACCCACTACTTGCTGGGGTATTCAGATATCTAATTTTCCCTTTAGTTTCTGAAATAAAACTGTGTCATACAACTTTTGACTCATTGCGTATACTTTATACAATAAGTTATAATATAATGGCGATCGGTCAAGAAAAATCTATCAGTTTGAAGAACATTGGATACCCTTTTTTTGTCCGTTTCCCATTACATGAAATAATCCTTTGGGTTAGAGAACTATCACAGCGAGTCATTCAAATATATATAATATTTCAAAAAGCCGCCCAGCCTCTCGCCTGTGGTTAGTTGGGATAGGCTCCAGCCCTCCCGCGACCCCATTGGGAATAAGTGGAATAGAAAATGGTTGAATGGAATTCAAAAAGCCATGATACCTAGGGGGTAGACTCTGCATTTAAAATAGCAAAGCAAGCTCCTCCATGGTTGGTATCCGATGAAATAGAAGAGAGACCGATGTGTACTGGTGGTACATTCAATGTGACCTTATGCCATTTTGCCATAATGTGTTTCCCCGCTGTTACTCAGGGTTAGGGAGTCTCCACATGACATTATAACTCATCACAATGTGGAGTTTTGTAACAGTCTAGAATTTTCTGGTCGGCAAACTGAACCCTTACATTTACAGTCAATGGTAGTAGCCTTTCTTTTAATCCTAAAGTAAAAATAAAAGGTACTAAAGAAAGACATCTGTTTAGTGTTCTTATTTGTTTGCATTTTCACAAAAATGACTATGCGGCTTTTTATTCTGCTCAGTGCTTCTGAGCTGCAGTCATCTTGTTTTTAAGAGCTCAGTAAGCGCTCCGTATAGCACATGTAGAATTATTGCCATTCAAACACTTTTGCGGCTCTGGTGAAAGGTGGGCGAACAACAAGTGATGAAACGCACAAAGGGCTTTTCATATGATGAGTCTAAAGGAAAAAAAAGTTCTATGGTTTTTCAAACCTTCAGTTTAAGAATCTCAGACTATCATTGAATCAGCATTTCAAAGAGTGCTGTGCTGTGAGCCATGAAGGTCTGTCTCAATTGAAATGCATAACTGTCCTTCAATGACTGGCTGCCTTGGGAGTCAAAGGAGTGACTGTGGATGTCTCCTGGCATTACAGCCCATTAAGCCTCATGCTTGTTATCTATAATAGGTTTCTTAGAAGGGAGCGCTGGTTTGGTTCATTCCATTTCATCTCACAGTAGAAGCCAATTCCGCTGTTTTGTTTGTTCTATATGGCTGCTTGTAATTGAATTTCTTCTTTTCCCTTCAGAGAAACTACGGATTTAAGGAGAGACAAGACACTGCAGTCATAGTAAAAGAGGGTCCTGGTTAGTACTGTGCCCACAAAGCAAAACATTATGGAAATGATTCAAGTCTCCACAGCTTTTGTATCATAATGTTTGGCGCTCCCATGCTGGCACGCATCAGGGTATTTCTTATTAAAGGGTGAATATAGATTTTGACTTGTAAAAACAGGAAGACTCTGGAATGTAATATCATTCTATACACCAGTCTCTCAAATGGTTGATTAGTTTGTCAGTGCAGTACATTATTTCTAAAGGGAAGTGTCTCCGGACATGTGGGCACAACACTTTGTGAAATCTGACTAATCTGGGCAGTCCCACTATGATCTTGAACCTCCCCTAACTCTTACCCTGTACCTCCTCACCCTCACTACCACTCCTTCTTTATTTCCCTATGTCACTGTTACGTCTAACGGAGTCTGGCAGCTGATTTTCTTCTTGATTGAAAATGTTTGTCAAAATTGGGAATTATAAAATTAGGCTACAGGTTCATATATGTGTTTTGTGGTATTTTCAATACCACTTATTGGCCTTGAGGGGATTGTTAAATGTTTAACGAAAATTCTGTTATCATCTAAACAGGAATGTTTTTTTTTCCTTGGTTGGGTTTGCTATCCAAAAGGGGGGAAATCAGTTTACATACATACCTAGGCCTAGATTATTCAGAAATACTGCACACAAACGTTCACAGAGGACATTTAGCAGGTGACTTTTGCCAAAGTGACTCCTAATAATACAAGAAAATCAATCGTATTGTAGATGGCACTTTACAGTCAAAAATTATAATATCAAAAGTCTTCATGGGGTGAAGACTAAATATTCAGGTAGGTACCATTCTGTTTCAGCAAGGACAAGAAGTGACCTCAGAAAATAAAATGGCTTCTTAAAGTTAGAGAGAGACCCCAGCTCTTGTAGGTCTTGGTATGTCATCCACCAACAAGGGACGGGAATGGAGAACTATCTGGAGGGCCTAGTGTAGGGGGTTGGCAACACCAGATGATGTTCCTTGGAAGAGTGAGCTTCATTCTGAGGGCTCTATGAGAGTATAGCTAGAGATAGGTTGGAGCAGACCCATAAATAATTTTATTAGTGATTTGTATTTGAGCCAGGCATTACAGGTAACCCGTATGGCTTTACCATGCAGTAAGTATGACCCGTTGCAATGGTCAATACAACTAAAAAACAGAGATTGTACCAGGACCTGGCTGCTTGCTGTTTCAGAAATGAATTATTTCTTATGTGCCATCATGCATAGTGGCATAACTGCAAAACAGGCTACATGGTTCGAGAGGGTCAGCTGGTCATCAATCCCCCAAATTCCAAGTAGCCTGAGAGGGTATAATCTTATATGCAACACATGCACGAGACAACAATGAAGGACAAGGTGGTAACTATATACTAGTTTAACCTTATGTTGGTTTGTGTATTAGACATTTACTAGATTTATGATCACAGACATGATGAAATTGTGCTTTTGTTGTGAATTCCTGCCATTTTTTAAAACAGGTGGAGTAACCGCAGAGACACGTTCTCTGTGTTTGCTACTTTGTAACTACAGTGGTACCTTGGTAACCACAGAGAACGTCGGCGCAGTCGGGGGAGCCAGAGCAAGTATGAAACAGGAAGATGGGTCAAAGACATCAAATGCAAATGAAGACATCAGCTGGGGAGCAAGTTCCTAAAAATTAAATCATGACACATTACCTTGTTAGAGTGCCATAGAAACACAGGGAATAACCTCTGGGAGGGAAATACCTGTGATGCACTCAGCATTACAGCTTGTTTGAAGCTTTTTAGTCAGGAAGACAATAATGATTGCTGCCAGTTGTCATTTACTTACATTTGGACAGAATTCTTCAGAAAGCTCAATATACATCAAATGAAAGAAAAAAGAAAACAGATTACCACTTCTTGTGGTAATATATGCCTGTTAACAGTCTTTGGTTCACCTTGAACCACTCCAAGAACCACTTGATGAAGCAAAATCAAATACATTTTTTGAAGGCACACAATTGACTTCTTGAGTGTCTTCTGTAACATGACCGTTATTATCACTCTCTATGACTTTTTTTGAAGTCTTGATTAAGTACAGGCATAGCTGTGAACGTCTGATTAGTTGAGATTTTATTTGAAATGACCTAACGCTCAGCAAATGGGCTGCTCCAGTATCTTTCCTTCGCCTGACATATATCTTAGAATGAAAGAAATGTAATCTTTATAGCCCTTTTACGTCTATTGGAATAATGTTCCACCAGAGATTAATGATTTCAAACACATATACTATCACTGTGTAAAAAAGATTTAATTGAACTTCACGCTGGTATCACTATTTGGTTTCTGGGCAATATCTGTTTCCCCGTGCATGCAGCGTCCAATTTTTAATTGAATTTTCCAATTAATGGCTCAGGAGGCATTGTTTAATTGCTCCCCGTGGTTGGATGATCTTTTGCAGTTATAAGAGAGGGTGGGGGTTTGCTGAAACATGCCAAGACCACCACTGTATCGTTTAACTGATAAATTGAGGTTTTGTTGCCTTTAAAGAAACTGATTATGTCAACAAATATTGCTTGAGAAAGGTGAAATGTGTTCTAAAACAGCTAAACAAATGCAGCATATGTTAGAAAATTGACAAAAGAATTTGAATCGGAAACTTGAATGAGCTAAAGCTATCAAGATTATTCCAACAAGATTTTTTTTGTATGCAGTGAACTTTAGAAAAGTGATTCAATTTGTCAAAGATTCAAATTTGTATAGTCAGAACTGGATTGCTTGATATAAAGAAAAAAAAAGAAAAAAAAGGTTCACCTTTGTTTAGATCCAATGAACATTAAGATGAGCCACTTTGGGATTTTTTTTAAAAAACCACTGTGAAAATAATCAGAAAATTAAAGGCAATAATAATTAGTTTCGGCTTTGACATTTTGTGCTCCTACTCCATAAATTTCAGCTGTGAAATTGCTATTCATTAAACATCACCCCATCATTCCACATTAGTTATAATGGCGTTAACGCGATTGTGTTGGAGTCGCAGAGGCTGAACTTTAAAAAAAGTGTGTTTGCACTGCTGCCTGCTGGTTTTAGATTTTGTGCTTCAGAAAATCTTTTGAATGCTTTTTCCGCTGCAATGACAATCGTAACACACACCGAACTCACTGGCAAAGAAATCCTGCTTGTCTTCGGACTGACTAAACAACCCAAACAAATACACGAAAACCTGTCCATCCATTGAATGACCATCTAAGGATACTATGTTATTGATTCTTCTGCTTCAAAGCCTGGAACAAGAGGTCAGTTAACCAAACACAAAAAACAACAGAACAGGAGAAGATGCAGCATGCTGTGAGTTTATCTAATCAATATTTTGAAGCCCCTTTGAGCCTTTTTCGCTGCTCTGAATTAATTTAAGATGATTTGGGAAACGCGGCTTCATCTACATGATCAGACAAACTGCTGTCAGTCGGCTGCATTAATCTGAAGTGGGAATTTGAGCCCATACCACCCACTGTCCATTTAATCAATCCCGCTGAGGGCCCCTATGTTTATAGAAAGGCAAGAATAGTGTATGTAAAAACATTCATAAAATGCTACAATCTGACTGTGGAGAGATGAGACCAGAGATATGCAGGGCATTGCTCTGATAAAAAACAAATGGGAATAAAACCCTGTTACATGGTCTTACACGGCAGAGGCTGTATCATGCTTCCAGGATGCTTTGCTGGGTTAGCTACTGGTGACATTTAATGTTTAAAAATTGAATACCAACAGCTCCAAAACCAGTCTCTTTCAACACATTGATCCACATAAAAGAAAGGCTGGCTAAAAAGGAAAAAATAATGGACCACCCTTAACTGGTCAGCAATTTCTTTTTTTAAATCAACGTAAAGGAGTTTTAGAAACTACACACCAAGGTAAGATTCAAGGTAAGATTCTAAAACTCTCAATGTTGCTTTTAAAAGGTTGTGAAACCAGATACTACAGTAATCATGCAGAGGGGGCATTTTTTGTCTGATCGTTGGTCAAACTCCTACATATCTATTGTCTGAAATTCTTTAAATGTTATCTAAAAAGAGAACTTCCAAAGCGTCTGCATTTACATCTGAAGACATCATGAACGATCTATTGGAAACGCACATGTGTTACTTTTTCCGATTTAGAAAAGAAGTTCTTCTTTTGCTCGTCAAAAAAAGCCCGGCTTTGCAAATTGAACCCTAAAGCTAAACCTGATATGCAAATTTGAGTGTTATCAGGTACAGTACAGAGAAGTTTAGGAGGTACCTACCGATGGGTAAAACCAGAAAAAAAGGGAGCCAGCACAGAATGAAGCACCCGACAACAATGCCAAGAGTCCTGGCAGCCTTCTCTTCTCCTGAGAACTTCAGCAGCCTTGGCAGATGGAAGGAGGGGGGTTTGTGCATTGCCGACTCCCCATCCTCCTGTTTCCCCGCGTGAGCAGCGTTACCTCTGTGTATTCTCAACCTCACCCCCTCCATCTCTACGCCCTCTCCCCTACCGCTCCCCCTGAGAGTTTGGGTTTCTCTTCTCGCCACGGTGTAGACGCGGCAGTACATGGCCAGGATGATGGCCAGTGGGATGTAGAAAGACCCTAAAGCCGAGAACAAAGCGTAGCCGGGTTCCTCCGTGATCCGGCACACGGTCTCGTCTTCCGGGTCGGGCTCCTTCCAGCCGAACAGAGGGCCCACCGATATGGCCGCCGAGAGCCCCCAGAGGGCAGCCACGGCGGTCAGGCCCCGGCGTCCGGTTGCGATGGCGGGATATCGCAGGGGGTAGCCGACGGCCAGGTAGCGGTCGATGGAGATCACGCACAGGCTGAGGATGGAGGCGGTGCAGCAGAGCACGTCCAGGGCGGCCCAGACCTTGCAGAAGGACCGGCCGAAGACCCACCGGCCCAGAGCCTCCGAGGTGGCCGAAAAGGGCAGGACGGCGGAGCTCAGCAGCAGGTCCGCCGCCGCCAAGTTGGCGATGAAGTAGTGCGTGACCGAGCGCCACTGGTGGTGGAGCAGCACCGACAGGATGACCAAAACGTTACCGAGGACTCCGAACACCAAAAAGACCACCAGCACTATCCCCAAAACCACCGCTTTGGTTACATCCACCTCTCTATGGGGGGAAGAGCTGCAGTTGGGGCATACGTCTGCTGAGGGAAAAACACTCATATTCTCAGCAGGAATCATCATAAATAGTGTTTTGCACGCGGAAAGTGCTCATACCACATCTAGTCCCAAAGATTCACAGCTCCAGACGTCTGATGTGCTCCTCTCCATCCTGTGCAGTCTGGGAAAGCTTTTCCAGCAGAATAAACCTCTCTTCCATTTCCTTTGCAGATGAAACAGCTCTTGCCAACAATCCGGTGATCGTGTGGCTGCGATTTCTTGGCTTATTGTTTGGATTCAGCAGCGTGACACCACTGCAGTTTGTCATATTTAAACCAAAGAGAAATAATGGAAATAAGACCACACTTGCTCGCACGCAGAAATAAGCTTTATCTTGAAGTTGCTGATGCATTCGATGTGGATCTTGGAAGGCCTCAATGCAAGATACCTGTAAAAGAAGGACAAACACTAATTATATTTCACCATAGACTTATTTTTCAATACATATTGTTATTGATGTTTGCTTTTATTAATACACTAAACACACACACGACTTAAATGCTGCTTTTTTTGGCAGTGAGTAAAGAAAATACAATCATAAAAACCTATCATAAAAACCTATAAATGCTCACTCCACATTACCCAAGTTTGACTACAGGGTGAAAACATCCATAAATGCTCTCCTTACAGTTTCAACAATCTTTGAATGGACGGGGAGACATTTGCTGTCCACTTTTCTTGCATAAAAAAACAGCCAGAAAAACATGCCATTATAGATGTGTGACTTCTTCTCAATTTAACCAGCCAGATCGATCTTCTGTAAGAGTGCAGATGATTATAACAGAAAGGAAAAATGTGAGAACAAATCAAAAGAACAACAGGGGCGAACGCAAGGACACCACAGTGGGGAAAAAATTACCCTCAGAAGCAAAAAGAAAATCATTTGTGGCATTATGGGAAATCCAGCCAGCCGTGCAGTGGGAAGATAAATGAAAGCTCAAACAATTATGTTTTAATAGCAGACGTTCAGCCAGAGGTTGCGATGTGTTCCTTGAAGGTCCTGTGTGTTTGTGCAGCCTGGACTGTAATTCATCCACCGAATGACAGTCCAAAGAATTGAACCGTGCGGAAGGTACTACATAACCCCCCCTGTGAGGGCTTTGGTTGCTGATAGTCCCGCTCAGTATTGCTCTCAGGGTTTCGTGTTCAAAACCGGGGATGTTGCTGAGTGAGATAAGGCCCAGCGTGACAAAGAAAGCTGATAAAGCCGCTGCGATACAGCCTTAGGAGAGCAGAGTCATGCTTGTCACATGTTCACGCAACATCAAAAGGCTTATGGTTGCTCCCTCTCTGTGGCAGAACCAAAGACATCCCAATAAACACTTGATGCTCGGATTTTCAGCATCGGTGGCCAGAGGGGGAAACAATTCAAAGTGGGTGAATGGATATCTTGGATTTGTTCACCTTAATTCGAATAGGAATGACATTGTTAAGTGTTGTAAAGTGCATTTAAAAATTAGATTAACAACATCAACGCTAACGCGTAGTTGCCGGGAAAAGGGTCAAACAGGAAATATCTCTTCACTGACCTGGGGTTAGCAAGATGACCAATAAATATCGGATGCCATTCATTATTCGCGCACTCAGCAGCAAATGTGCTGTTAGACTCTCCTGGAGTTAAAAACCGGAGCAGTAAGTCAGGACCAGAGACGCATTTATGTCACAGGGCTGCTAGGATGACGCACAGCACACATTAGATTTTTATTTGCATGTCCTGTGTTGATGGCAGCCCCCCAGACATAGCTTTGCCTTTACTGCCAAAAAACATACATCTCTCCACTTCATGTTTCATTCATGCAGGTGTTATTATGGGCCGGGCAACGAGGTGACAGCAGCACAAAGAGAAAATGATGAAGTGCTGTGAAATGTGTGAAATGACCTTTTCAATCTGGCCTTCTATTTATTGCTCTCCCGCCCTCACTCGACCCTCATCCGATTCCTTCTTGGACTCATTTTGTCTTTTTTTTTCTATAGCTCTGAGAAAACTGAGTTAACATACTTTTTATAACCCCTAAATTGGCCCAATAATGACTTGTTAATTCATTCTATCATGTGGAAGTTATCTCTATGTGTAGGACAACTGTGTATTCCAGTATTTTTGAGTGACAATGTACTGTATTTATCTGAATTTAACATGATACAAACTACTAAAAATTACAAACAACAAACAAAATAACAAATAACAGTAAATAACTAACTGGGAACCAACTGATATTAATAATAAAAAAGAGAAGTTGTAAGATTCTGGGGCTGGGTCTTTTCTTCTACTGATAGGATTTGATTAAAAGCTATCAGTGAACATTCTATTACTCCAATTTACCAGGAAAATCTACTCATGTTAGTGGATTAGCAGATGTAATGGAAAGATGGTTCTTTGCCTTTGAAGATGAGAGGCCATTACAGAACTGGAACTTGTAAGCCAATTAAATGTAAGATTGGATTCATGGTTAGAGTTTTGTATGAGGGGAGAGAATATTAGCAAGCATATTAGACAGTCTAATGTACCATGACTGTTGGCAGAATTACTCACAGGAGTAGTTTACAGCATGGTACTAGCATCACAGTGGTTACACACAATATGAAGTAGAGCATCCCGTAAATTGGAATTAATTTCTCCTGATGGCTGGGTATGGATATTTTTGTCACATTCAGACACTTTTCTGCATATACAAGTCACAGAATCATGAGCCTGTGTTTCTCTTAAGATTAGACTGACAACATCAACAAATTAATGTTTGCAAACCCTAACAGGGATATGATTTCCCATGGTTGATTGAGATGTAATGGTTAAGAAGCACTGACAAAACCAAAAGAGAGCATGTCCTGCAAAATTCTAAGCTGGAGAATTTTTAAATCACAACAGCTAATAAACATGTTGTGGCTGTTATTCTTTTTAACGTGGTCATAACTGTTTATGGTAGCTACACAATGAGAATGGCTCTGCTTTGTAGAATTTTCCAGAACTTGCACCACATTTACAAAACTTAGATATGCTGTGGGTGAATCTGAATTAATTTCCATCTGTTCAGTTGTCACTTCCTGCTGTTCTTTACTGCTGGTTTGCAAACTGTTTATAAATGCACCACTGCCTCATCACCACTGATACAACACTACAGTATAAGCAGATACAATGTTAGGAATTAAGATAATATTAGGTAAATGTGCTTCATGGAGGGCTGCATTGGGATCAGGTCACAGAAAAGAAAAGAATATTCCAACCAGAGGTTAAAAAAAACCTGTTCAGGAGATTCATATTAAAAAAAACTTTGATTTGGCTCATGATTCATCACAAAACTTACAAGAATTAATTCAATAATATCACATGTTGAAATGCAGGAAACTATTGGCCGAAGTTTAACATAATGAAGAAGTTAGAATGGCCCAGGAGCTAAAAACTGACATTAGATTTAAGGGGCTAAAACGTTTAACAAACAACCTTTTGAGAAAAATTCCCACAGCCAAGCAGAAGATCTCCCAGGAGAATTCTGGATCACATATATTATATGTTGTGAGACATTAATCAGTGATTTTTTCCCCTGGATTCACCTCTAAAGCAAGAGATTGGTTACTGTCCCTTAAAAAAAGGCACATCTTGAAAAATATAAATATCATTCCACAACAGCTTTCCTCAGAATGGCCTTCCTGCCATAATCACCAAAACAAAGCGTTTTTTTTGCTGCCAGAATCAGACAACAGTCAGTTCAAATCAAACTGCTGTTCCCATAAACATAACAGTGTGTGTCATGTCTATGAAGGAGAGCTCCTCCTTGATGAATAGCATCTCATTGGAAGTCCATTTCCAGAATAACGTCCCCTGAGGGTGAGTCACGGCTTGAAAGTTCATAACTGAGTTCCTTTGCGCTATTTGTGATTATGATGGACCAAGCTTGCTCCGTGAATACATGATATCCTTCAGAGAGTGTTTTACATTAGATTTCATTCACCTTAAGAGGTTTTGTTTATGGTGCTGCTGCTCTGTTATTTTACTGCAGATGCATTGCTGCCTTCACAGCCTATTTTTGTTAGTCATATGTAATCTTTTTGCTCATTTAGTGCTGATACATAATTTTACTTCAGCTTCTGTATTTGAGGATGACCTACCTGTTGAGAGAAGAGGTTCAGAATATGAATCTATATTAAATGGGGGGATATGCTAATGTGTTCTGCTTATTATGAAAAGCATGTTTCGTTCATTTATGAATGAGCAAGGAAAAGAAGAAGACAAAGAAGCTGAACACACTGCAAAACCTAACACCTTATGAAAAATAAGCATAATGATCCATTAGGATATTGGAAGTCATTCATAAAGTAAAGTAAGTCACTGGATGGAAGGAAAAAAGAGAAAAAACGTCTTACCTCCTTCAGACTGCACACATCTCACAGCAGCCATAAAGAATTCAGTTAATTTTCTCTGAGAGCAGTCATTCGTTATTGTTCCTGCCACAGACAGTGCGGAGAGTGCAGTCAAGTGATTTCCTCCCTCCTGCAGTCCTCCAGCCTCCTCTGATGGAAAATAAAGTCACAGTGGACCACAAACCTGATCCTCCCAGGCTCCACCCACTCTCCCGTAGCAGCGCAACCTTTAATCACAGGGGTGCGTTTACATCGGAGTGGCTGAAAAAGCCGGCTCAGGAGGCTGGATACTTGTAGGGGGATGTCCTTATATTACGATAATCAGGTAGGGTCTATGTTAACAAGAACCTGTTACATCCATAGTTTCATACGATGAAGAGGGTTAAAGTTATGAAGTGTGATAGAGTGGTGGGTGTGTCTCAAAGCCCTCAACCCCCCCTCTACCCCCTGAAATTGAGATGTTCACCATGAATATGGCTTTGTTTAAGTGGACTGAATTACAGCCTGGTTAATTTTTTAGAGACTATTCTGTATTCTCAAATATTTTCAAATCCTTTTTGCTTGTTTTCCTGATGTCTTTAGTGTTACTTCAGTCCTTTTAGAATTGGAAACCAGCCGGTAGACTGTAGGTTAAGTTACAAAACAACGGTGCTCATTACACGTCATTTTCCTACCTTTTATTTTTGTCTGACTTGAATTGTGTTGTGGTAAAAACAATCTCTTTTTTTCTGTACAATTAGTTCTCTGCAGAGGGCTCACATTTCACACTGACCTTCCAGATCTCCTGCTGTTTAGAAACACAATGACCATGATGTAGATGTGAAGGATGTGGGAGATTTTGTGTCCGAGATCATTCCGAATGTTTTACACGCTGTTATGTTGCAGCTCTGTTTATCAATGTTTGTCCCAGCATACCTACACATAAGCTGCGTTTTTCCTGGAAAATCATCAACCAGAATTGATAAATCCGTATTTCACAGGATATTTTCTGTCGGGAGTACATATCTCTCACTTTAAATTGAATGGAAGAAGAAAAGAGCCAGCCATGCACACTGATTACAATTACACATCCATTTTGTTGTGTAGCTCAGTCCAAGATTTACTGTCGGGGAAGTGAATAGTTTATCTATGATTTTCAGCTGTATTTTTTGGCTTATTTGATTCATCCTTTTGTCTATGGCACACTGAGAGTTGTTAAACCTCGGTTTATCAAAGATACATCTTCTATGTAGCTACGAAAAGATTGCATATCTAAGCGTTTGCCTTTAATGTGTGTGTGAAAATGCAAGGTCAAAGATACATTTAACATGGAATCTAAAAGAAGAAATAAAAACAAAGAACAGGAGCAGTACAGAGAAAAGTCAGGGAGACAAAATGCTAAAAACAGCCGAGGGGAAGATCGTTGGGAAGTCTGCAAACTGCTTGCTCAAAAGGCTTTTTTATTTAAAGTATTCCAAAGATGCATTTTGTTTTGAATTGGTTTCATATGAATAAAACAAAAGGGAGAACACCGGGAGTGAACACAGGAAACAGACACTGAATTTAAACACACCCCATCTAAACAAACAGATGAGCGAAACAGGGAATAGATTCTAGATGTATAGGGAAGCATACATAAAAATAAACCTGTCTGATCTCCTCTCATTTCAAAGTCTGAACATTCACTTTTCCGCTTTCTTGACTCCTCTTCCTGGATCTTACTCCATCCCAACTACAATGCTGGAGGTGGAGGTGAGAGAGAGAGACACAACCAGAATGACGTCTAACAAAATGGGACATCCTTAGCTCGGAGCCATTGTTCTCATTCAATTAAACATGGCGTTTGGCACATCTGTGTCATCGCTGATTGTTTTGTTACAGTTTACTGCTGTGTTTTACAATCTGTCAGATGAGCAGTAACCTTGGCAGTTTGTGGATCGAATCCTTCATCTGTATTTTGATACCACAGTGGATTGAATAGTCAGCTGGTCAGAAATAAGCAATATAAAAGGTAATAAGATAAACATAAAATGCCGGTACAAATACACACAGAATAGTGTGTATTTTCATAAATCATTTTCTCTGCCAATATTCCTTTGAGTTTATGAGGATGCAGTTAAAGAGATAAAACATGCCTATATAAGTAAGATAAGAGCCAGAGCAGAGGAACATGCTGCAGGAAGATTTTGGAGCAACGTTAAATATTGCCGGATACGAACAACCCCTGAATCGTTTTCGAAGAGCTACTCAGACTCAGAGGTTTGTCCAAATGCTCTGAGATTACTTTGACCACTTTGGGAAAATAATATAGAGAGGGAGAGCCACAATAGCTCTGCCATCGGAGCTGAAAATGTCTCACCTGAAAAGCCCAGAATGGTAGAGGCTCTTGCACCAATTCACGTCCTGTTCTCGTGCCACCTCCACAACCTTTTTTTCCTCACTTTTGACATCACTTTTTATTTTTTCCATCAACAACACCTTCAGAGGCTTCAGGCATTCAGAAATGCTCCATTACAGGAGGGGCATCCTCTCAATGTTTACTGGATTTCTGTAGTGCCGTCCTGGGTGATGGCTCTGACATTAACTGGCATCTTTCCTCTTTCTTTCCCCTTCGTGTACATTTTTTGTGTTGCTAAGCCTGGAGTGAAATCCTCTGTGCTTGTTAAGGTGCTCATTTGGATTGATATTGCTCAGGTTATGAAGGTACTTTTGATATATTATTCCAGATTATTTAATAAATATGATGGTTTGGACTTTGCTCAGCTAGTACTCTTGGTCTCCTTTACTACATATCTCCTGATCATCTGCTTATATTACCTTCATCAAGTCTACCTGTTCTGATATTCTTCATATTATCTGTGATATTTGTATATCTTTGTTGTATATGGCCGATCAATGAACCAGTCTTGCTTAGTCCTAGCAGAATGATTGATGTGCTGCCATGGCGTTGTATGCTTTAAAGGTAAAATTTCGCTTGGAAAAAAAAGATAAATGTGTAAACCAGAAAAGAACCCAGCTACAAAACCATAACTGAAGACTTTAAGCCTGCCAGGGGGGTATTTCAAAAGTTGTGGTGCTTCTCTTCTTCTTCACAGTGAGATAGAAGATGTATTAAAGCAGACCCTTTATGTGGACAGGGGGTATATAGTACATCGATACTACCTCAAGGATGATAAATGGGCTATTTCTTCTTTCAGTTTATTGTTGGGGTTGAGTTATTTATGGCTTATCCAGTGGTTCAGTGACCTGACCACAGGAGCCTCGAGTACCGCCGTGGGACCTGGCATCTGTGTACACTCAGATGATCTTTTTTTTGTTGTTCTTGTCTTACTCGAATAGCAAGATGAGAAATTCGTCTTCAATGACAAAATTGTTTCATGTATCTGCTGCTACCGGGAGTATTGATCAGACTTTTGGGAATTTTATTTTGGCCTGTGGTTTTGGGTTGCAGTTTTCAGTCCACATTTGGTGCTGTCTTCCCATCATCCTTGGAATTTCCACCGTAAACTCATGCCAGAAAAACATTGGGTAGATGTGAATGATAGAACAGAAAAAAGGACACAAATGATGAGTTTATAAATGGAATCAAATTTAGACATTTGGCAATTAAAGATGCAATCTGAGAAATGACCATGGGCGAAGAAAAAGTCTTAAGTTTAAATATCATTAGCTCATACCTTTTTAAAATGAAAATGAATGACTTGTGAAGAAAAAGAAGTTTCCTGCACATTGGAAGGTCAGGGGTTCCCCAGGGCCACATGTTGAAGAGGTTCCCCCTCTCAACTAAATAAAGAAACTAAATAGCTTTGAGTAGTGAGTTTGATTGTAAAAGTGATATACAAGTATCACGGTTTTAGGAATCCTTATCACCCACATGCAGAATCATTTTGCAAACTTCACTTTTCTCAGATAGAAAATGATGGTGAAGCTCATTTATAAACAGGATTTTGACGTATCAGCAACTCAGAACTCGGATGCGACACGTCCTGTAGGAGGAGATTTTGTGAAATGCAGAGGTCCCGGGGTGGGTTTAGGGTTTTTTGTTTGTGGAGAATGGCAGAGACCACAATCTTCCAGGCAAATAAACTGGTAATTCACAGACTTGGATAACTTGCAACTACCTGCAAAGGTTAATCATCAGGCACCAGAAGATCCTCCAACCGCTCCTTATAAGGGTTCCACAGGTCTGATGGAAATTGCCTGCAGCTGTGCTGGAAGCAGCCAGCTTTCACACTCTGCCACAAAGATCCTCAAAAGAGCATAATGTTTTACTCTCACAGCAGAATCCGACAACAAGTCCATTTAATAAAACTATTTCAGTTTTACCGAGGTTGCACCATTTCACAACCAATAACAACTTCAAAGAACTTCAGAGATACAGTCCAACTCAAATTTATTATAATCCAGTTCCCTGTCAACACTTTCTAATAACAATTTATTCAAATAAATCAAAATGCTAGTCTAATCCTTTGTATGTTTTCTAAAAACTTGTGGAAAGGCTTTGTTGGGGCAGCAGCCTCAGATAAAAGAAACTGAACAAAAAGATAAAGAATCTTGACTCTGTACTATGGACTGCTCTGATCCACTGGACCCGATTATACAAGAAAAAAAAATGCAGCAAAAATGATTGAACATCAATAAAGACACTGAGCACCGTCTGCATAATACTAGACAAAGAATAAAACACAAGACCATTCCTGCCAGCCACAATATCCATGCTTTATAAAGAATGAAAACAAAAAAAGTACTGCAACATTATAATTTCCCCTTTGGCATGCACAGTATGTTTGAACTAATTTGATATGTTTCACCACAGCCTCACTAGAACTCAGGAATATCAGAAATCTAAAAACACGATAAAAAATGAGTTTTTAGCGTAATCTCAAAGGTGGGGATGTTGTCTTCACAAACACAAAAAATCCTGCACGCAAAATGTGTTGATGCCCACACACAAATCAACACAGTAATTGGAAGCAATGTAAATAAGTCTCCTTTAATACATCTGCTTCTTTGCATTTAGGGTAAGAGAACTTGTCAAATTGTACGGCAAAAATGTCTTATACTTGGATCTTGTAACAAAAACATGTATATCTGATTATGTGGACTGGCCTTAAACAAATGCCACTGTTTGAACTTTCCTCCTCCATGGTTTCATCCAAAGGAATTTGCCACAGAAATGGATGAAAGTTTGTATTTTTGTAAATATATATATGTGTTCAAAATTAAATGGGGTGAAAAAAATGACAAGGTGAATTTGATTAGGCTATTCTTGTTATAGAACAAGTTGTTGCTATTTTGCCATGAAATATTTGTTGTAACTTAAAAAATATTTGAATGTGTGCATATTTTTCTTTGTCCCCTCGTTGCAAAGAGGTTCTGCAGGCTTATGTTACCAAAGATCATCCACTTGCATGCATCTTGCCAGGTTCACACTCAACTTCTTGTTTTACTTGATGTCTTTTATGCTCTACATCTCGCAACACTTTTGACACCATTCTATTACACACACTGACTGACTTTGAGACTCATTCAACGCAACAGTTTTAAACCTGATTTAAAAATGTATGGTTAGGAAAATAGAAAACGTGGCTTTTTTGGACTTACATGTTGCAATTTCTATCATGCAATGTAAAAGGTTCCCAACCGAAAAATACCAGAATATTGAGCAGCTGCCATTTCATAACTGAGTGAAAATGGTATTTATTTGTGTCGACAAATGACATCTTGGAATCCAAAACAAGCCAACAGTTTCTATTTAAAGATAAGACCACTCGCCTACTTGGCAGAAAAAGCGTCTCAAAGAGATATTGCTGCACCACAACTCTCCCAGCATCCCTCTATAAGCGATGTTCACTCACATTCGCCAACTTCAGACATTAAACTGATTACATTTTGGGAGAAACCCTCTCTCCTCCCTTACTGCCAGGGGAGTCCAAACACTGGCAGCTCCAGCCTCCACTTGGCAGAGAGAAATACATTTAGTCACTATCAGCTTTAGTTGGTTAAATTGTAAATTATTCATAAGGAGGTAAAGGCTTGCCCTCATGAGATTAGTGGGTCTAATTGTTTCTAAGGTATGCCGCATGAATACGGGATGGCTGAATGCTGCCATCCTGGATGATGTTTGTAATGAGAAAAAGAGAGTTGACATTCACTAACTATTTGCACTAACTTCCTTAAACTTTTAGTATAAGTTTGACTTTGTATGCAGAGAAAAAAAGAGAAGAATTCACTTGTATATACATTTATCAGACGATCTTGGAAACACTATTTGGAACATTGAGCAGTTTGTGGATGTTATACATACTTTGAAAACTTTGGACTTTAGACGGTTTTGGAAATGTGTGTTTTCACACTGAAAATTACACACAAAACTCATTAAATATTGTTGTCAATGTTGTATATATATGAACATATCCACAGTAAAAATGAGAAAATTAAGAACAACAAAAAGGTTAACACAAAGGTGAGCTAAAAGGCAACCGCTACCAGCATGCACATGGAAAATAAATGCTCTGGAATATTCGCTGCAAAGGTTGCGCATTGTGCCAGCCAATGATGTTTGAGAGATTTATTATGGAAGTGGAAAATCTTTACAAGACATCCCAGGCAACTGCTGCTGACATTTGTGTAAACACATGCTGCCACCGGAGAACATATCAGTTTTTCAGCTAAACCATGAAAATGTCTATAAAATGCAAATCCTTTAATGGTCAAAGCAAGTGATGTTTTTTTTTTATTATTAAATGCCGAGGGTTGACCTCGGGCTGTGTGAGAATAGTCTTTATGAGTTCCATGAGCAAGATGCTGAACCCACTTTACAGCTGATGCTTTTTCTTTTGTGTGGCTGACAGAGTAAAAAGCCCAGTGTAAATGTTTCAGACTGTGCTGACTTAAAAGTGCTGTATTGCATGAGTGTGACTAGTTACATGCAGCTAGCAGAGTAAAACAGTTTCGAGTCGTCAATTAGTTGGAAACAAATGCAGTCCATTAACATTAACATTTAATATTGTGATCTCAGATCCCAATGTTATAAATAGTTTGCTGCTTTGGTGATTTGCGCTCACAGATGAGTTTAGTGCCAGACATGCTTGACAATGTCAAAACTCCACACTTTAAAATTAATCTAAAGAAGAAAAAAGATGAGGAGCATTAAAATAGGTAATTAAACATGTTTACTTCCTAAATCAATGGTCAAATTCGCTTGGTTCTTTTTTATGGAAAATGCCATCGGGGAAGTTTTAAGAGCGCAAAGACCACGAATTTTACAGCTCTCCTTGATACAGAAGTATTTATGGTGTTTACCTCTCAGAGTAGGAAATCATATAATATGGTTCAGCGAGCTTTAATGTAATGTACTGATGGCCGATGACATTGTTTACGGCAGGGAGAAAACATGATAGGAACGAGGGGGAGGCAACACTGCAGGGAGCAGAGAATGTGTTGAATGTTCAATGCCAAAGAAAAATATTCATTTCCAAAATTATGTTGACAGGCATGTAAAATGCACAATACCAAACAGTAGAAAGTACCATTTATTTCTAATGGGAGAGTGTCTTACTTTTGAGAATGAGAGTCTCGATTTTCCTCCCCCGACTTGTTGCCCCTACTGCTGAGATATCTTTGCTAATGTTTTATTCTACTTGCGCTTAAATGCTGGAGTCTTTGATTGGAAGAGTGCAAGTGTATAAAATGTTCCCATGTGGCCAAGAGGTATAATCATCGTGTATTTCCTCTCTGAGAAGATATGGTCAATGCAGCCTCAAATGAAGTTATTCGTGTCACATCAGGATTTTAGATCTGCTTTTTGGCAGCATTAAGCTGCCAAAAAGCAGATCTCATTTAATTTTCATTTCATTTTAATTTATTTTGAAACATAATATAATTTAACAATGTTTACATAGAATGCTTCACAAACATGCATCATATTTAAAAAAGGAGCAGGATGAAGCATAAGCTTATTAACATGAGTCGTGGCAGTAAAGGCCAATTATTTACAGTAAGACAAACAGTATAACTTTTTATATATTATTCTTTTTTGTATTCATCAAAAATACTTTTCTTATGTTATTTTTTGAATTGCTGGATGCTATTACATTGTTTAATATTTTCAGGCAAGCTGTTTCAGAGCTTCACTCAGCTAATTGATAAACTGAAGGTTCTTTTTGTTGTTCGAACATATAATTTTCCTCTTAAATTATATTTTCCATCTCTATCAGTAAACAATTGTTGTATGTGCGCAGGAAGTAATTTATTTTTTGCTTTATAAAGAATTTGAGCAGTTTTTAAATCGATCAAATCTACAAATTTAAGAACTCTTGAATCTAGGAATAAACAGTGAGTGTGATCTCTGTAATGTTTGTTATTCGTTACTCGTGCTGCTTTCTTTTGCATCATAATCAATGGTTGAATGTTTGTTTTGTAAGTGTGACCCCACACTTCAACACAATAGGTTAGATAGGGCTGAAACAATGAGCAGTATAATGTGTGTAAAGCTTGTTATAGGGGAATTTCTGCCCACTTTTCTCTTGTTTGTTTCTAATCATAGAGGCTTGCAGGCTTTTGTTTGTCTCAGAGAGTTGAAGAGCTCCACCGACATCCAGGAGCATTTCAAGCAGGTTTTCTCTCATTTTTTTTTCTTTGGGTCAATCTTTGGGTATTGTAGTTCTCCTGGTTAGGCTTTAGAATCCTTTGCTGCAGAGGGGGGTCATTTTCATCCAGCTATAGAAACAGCTGGGTTCATTAATCTGCTGCTGTTCATCCCTGTAATTCACACAGAGGCAAAACAGCTCTGTATTACAGTGTCGGTTTGACGTGAGTGAGGACAGCCCTTCTGGTTAAAATGCTCTATGTGTAAGCTCACCCAAAGCGGAGACATTTTTACCTCTGCTGCCTTCATATTTGCATGATTGTAGAGGATCGACTCTAAACTTCAACCCTGCCTCTGTACTCAGGATGTGCGACATTCCCTACTGAAAAGGTACACGCCGACACGATTTTGGCGATTGTGCTACTTTAGATCTTGCCATTTTATCTTATCATTGCACGGTCTGACCTCGGAGCAAACCTGCGGGACGTCTTCTTTTTAAAGGCCGAAAAACACGTCTCGAATGTTTCCCGCTTCTGAAAATCTCCCAGACTGACGGGAAGCGTTGTGAGAGGATTGCTGAAGTCTGCTCATTGGCATTGTGTTCGTGTGTGAATCCTTCGTTCCTCTATTTCTCCTCGTATAGGCTCACCTATGTAGTTCTTCAAAGAATCATGTCAATTCTAATTTGATTAGCCGTGCCAGGAAGGACTCTGCGGAAAATCAAGGAGATATCTCCAACATCGAAAAAATTTCGAGAAAAAGATACGGAGGGCCCAATTCATTGGGGAATGCATTTAGTCATGGGCAAATGCCCGATGATTAAGAACCCAAAGTTCCTGTAATTTGACAGAAAATTGTGGATTATCACTAATAGTGAATGCCGGGGTTTACTTTCTATGAAAATATTAACTTTAAACCAGACTTTTTTTGGGCACTCTGGCTCCCCCTACAGCTGAGGTGTTTCAAGGCATAGAGACCACGTTATCTGAATATATATATTGCAAATTTCACATATACGTATATATGTAAATGTGTAATTTGCAAAATATTAACATTTTTTAATAAGAAAAACTTACTAAATTGACTGTCTGAGGCTTCATTTGTGAGACGTGATTACAGCAAAAAGATTTGATGAGCACGCTGTTTTGGGAATGTTTGGTATGTTAGAGCACTAAATTAAATGCCTAGTATCTAGACATGTTTTCATTAGTTTCATTGCAGGAATCAGTCACAGCTTCAGTCTCTTTACAGTTTTTACAGAGTAGAGAGGGGCATGATCACGATCTCATTCCATGCAGTAAATTAAACATGCACACAGGCAATTTCACTGACAGAGTCAAGCAAAATAAAGCAGACTGAACACGAAAGAGAAGTTATTATTAACAGATGGTGACAAACGTTTGCTAACTCTGCATCTGTCTGTATTTAACATTGATACAAATCATACTACACTGTTTCATAATTTATTCAATAGCAATTAAACCAGCTTCTAGAAGCGGCGTGTGGAAAAAATATGTTCACCGTTCCCGATTCCCTTTTAGTTTAGATGGTAAATAGGAGCCTGGGGCATTCATTTTAGATAGCGGTCAGTCGTTGTAGAAGTGAACGTCTCAGCAAGTTAACCCCGAGGTCAGACGGTGATCGACAAAACTAAGAACTGCATGTCAGACCTTACAGATTTTGATCCATATGTTAACCGTTACACACAGTTAGACAGCGAATAAATACGTTTTTACCCGTTCGGGGGAACTGTCAGTAGAGAACCCTGTCTCTCTAAAAAGAATAAGGAGACATGGCTTAAGTTTGCAGAATTATGTTTGAACAGCCCTTAAAATAAGCTGTATTGACTGATGGGAAACGAAGAACTAAACACAGCGTATCAGCACAAACACCTTCCATCAGCTGCCAAACACGGTGGTAAAGAGCTGCTGATTTGTACTCGATTCGCAGCTATGAAACCTCAATATCTTTCAATCATCGAGTTGACCGTGGCCTCTTCTGTATACCGAAGTATTTCAGAGCCAAATGCAGTCATGGGCAAATCCCTGCAACACTTCATGAATTAAATCAATGTTTTCCAGATAAGTGAACAGAAGTTCCTCTCAAAGGTTTTGATACAGACCGATAAAAGTTCTTTCAAGGGAACCTTTTTTTACTGACATTTTAAGAATTTTTGTTCTGATTAATTTGATATAACCAAATTCTGACTGCATTGCAAGGAAAATTATGATAACTGGCTTGAATCTGATTCTATGAAGATAACACCTCTGATGTGGTGCTGCTTTAAAATAAACTCTTTTTAATCTAAAGTGGGACACTGATAACATCAAAGAAAAAAAAATACTAATGCTTCAAACAGTTGCTTCCATAGCTGTGAAATTATGTGCCGTGCTTATTTCTGTGAGATACCAAATATTTTGAATCCGGTAAGAACCAAACGACTTTTGAAGATTTATTTTGAGGATTTTTAGTGAGATGTTGTATTTTGTTTATCTCATGACTGCAGGCACACATTACTGTGTGGCTGTGTGAATACAGCACGCTGATTCAGTCTCTACTTTGGCTGCATCTGGTTAAAAATTGCTCCCTGTGACAAATAAAACCTGTAAGAGATCCTTCCCTTGAGGAGATTTCTATTCTTGCAAAGCTTGTCTGACACACTTACCTCTTCTGATTTGTACTGAATTTGTGTCAGTTGCAGAGAATATCCAAGATCCCACATGCAACAAAAACAGCATAAGAAATTGGACATTTGTGGACCAAATTTGTGACCAAATGATGAGGGTACAGTAACAAATATACAAAAGCTCCAAAATAATATTTTGTACTGGTTTTAATTGAGTTTTTTTATTGCAAATTTGTACTTTCTGGAAATGCCTCTGTAAAATTGAACGAGCTTTCGGGACTACAGCACAACAGTAGATACATTACTGGCTCAGTAATGGGACCGAGATGTCCTGCCAGCTCTAAAAATGCACGCCACGCATCTCTGGAGTTTTACTTTATGACAACTGGAGCAGCTGCATGGGCACACATATTATCAATAGAAATACACTGTATGACATGAAATGTCCTCAATGGTAGCAGACACATACTGACAGACGCAAGTAGGAATACAACTTTCAGTGTATAACTGTTCTTAGTGTTATTGAAATGCCATGAGGTCTTTTATCAATGGATCAATGCATCTATAAGTGTTAAAATAATGAAGCAAAGGTTTGTAAGTGTTTCCCTTGTTTGTTGCTGGTAAATTCTAAATGATATTGGTGTTCAATATACCTTTTAAAATTAATTTTGGAGAAGTTTAAAGTTGCTGCTATGCCCTCTGGAGTGTGTGGTGCTTTGTTCTTATAGTAATGGCCCGCATGATGATGACAGTAAATCTTTTTCCAGTTGTTTTTTTCCCCCACTCGGCTCCCCAAATTTTATTCATAGTTCTTACAATGATTAAAGCAGCGCATTCTCAGCCGTGCCTTATTTTTTATGGCGGTGTTTAGGATATATCTGGGTACAGTCAGCTCTCATTGAAGGTCCTTGGTTTCCTGACATTTGCAGAAACAGACGGTAAATTCCTGGCTGTCTCCACGACTTGACGCCTGATGTTCGTTGGCCTGGCTTCCCACAATCCTGTGGTAGCTTTTTAAGGACATATTGGAAGGCTTCAAAGGATCAGGAGTGCTTCTGGGCCAAGCAGGAGCTCCATGTGTGCATAATCCTGCAATTTGTCAGCACCTAAAAAGCTGGCACAGTATACTGATACATATCTCCCTTTCATTTTTCTTTTCTCCAGTCACAGATAATTGAAATATGACAAGCTATTTCAGCATTTAAATACAGCACCATAAAAAGTATTTACCTCTTTGGCAATTTTCCAGTATTGTGGCTATATTTCCTGGAATAACAGTGTATTTCTGCAGGATTGTGTATAATTTGATCCGCACAACATGTCTGCCACTTTGTAAGTACAAAGTGTCTGTAACTGTCTTGGGTTGTATCTCTGTCTGGCAAATCTAGACACTGGGATTTTTGCCCATTCCCCAAGAAAAACCTGCTCCAGCTAATTTGAACTGGATGGTTTCAGCCATCTTAAATTCATACCGCAGATTGGATTGGAGGTTGGAGCTTTCCAAGACAAGTTAATACTTCCCTTTTAACCACCAAAATATTGTCTTTCAACTATGCTGATCCTCCAAGGTAGTTTAAAAAATTTCTCTGAAGGTTGAAATAGGTTTTACCCAGCAATTTGTCCATTTGACCATTGATGCTTCTTTCAATTCTAAACCATTTCCAAAGTGAGTGGATTTATTGCTGCTCTGAGGAGTGTTTAAGCCTTTTTATATTTCATCATAACCCTATCTTAATCTGTGCCTCTTCAAAGGTTTGTTCCCCACCTGTTTTGAGAAGGTATTCCTCCACAATGGTCATGATTTCTTTACTGTCTCAGGGGATATTTTGAGGCTTTGTATAAAAAAGGTAAATGTCAATAGTGAAAATGGCTGAAAAAATACATTCTTTTGTGGTCGCTCATGGCTGTTTATTTTTCTCTCTCTTTGTTTACCTTTAAAGGTTATCGCCATGCATCCTAGTGTTTTAGCTTCAAACTTGTTAATGGAAAAATGACTAATGTACTGTTGTCATTTCAGCAGATCAGATGAGATTTGCTTTCCGAGTGAAGTTTGCTTGCTAAATTATGTCATATTAATCCTGTTTGATCATGTAACACTTTCTTTGAACGTTTACTTAATTTAAACAATGTTGTTACCTCTCAAGGAAAATGGCAGCACCGTTTCATATTCATGGGCTTCAAAAAAACAAGTTGATAACATTTTACATTTTAGTTTTATTCTTTGGTTATTTATTTTTATTTAATTAACCAGCTTTTAGAGTTTTATTTAAGACCACTTAATACAATCATATTCCTTTTAATTTGAATAATGTTTTAATATATAGATTGAAAGATAAGAATTGATAATTGTAAAATTGATCAAAGACTTTAATATTTCGTTAGTTTAGTATTGAGTATTCATATCAGTCACTCAGTATGATCATGATTTTATTCATTCACAGAAATATCCCAGTCTGTTGCACATATTTTCATCTGTGAGCCAGAAGCTCCCCTACCTCATTGGCATTATGAATCTTTGAACGCCAACATAGACATTGCTGTATTTAGGAATCCCTCACTCTCTGAATCTTCACCACGAGCAATGTGGTTGTGACTCATCTCTTGTAAGAAACGCTACACTGCAGAGGTAGGCTGTTGCTATTTACAGCCTCTGTGCGCTGTTGAGATTGAATTTGCATTGATGCAACTCAGAATGATTTGATCAGCATATACAACTTTTCTGCATATGACATGGAAATGTTTTTTGAAAGACTTCTAATGAATGCTGATTTACTCCTTCCTGACACCTGACAAGGCAGAAAGTGTCATGTGGATACTGTTGCTTCATCTAAATGTGTTACATAGTGCAGGGTGAGACTTTCTCCTTATATACTTAGTCCAATTAATCCATAGTTTCTGAGAACTTGCTATAGAAGGAATAATTCCACAGCCTCTCCTATAATTCTGATTAAATACTTAAAGCCTAAACCAAACCTAAGCTATATAATAACATTGAAAATACTCCAGTGGTTGCACATGCGGGTGGTATAGTTGTTAGCACTATCACCTCACAGCAAGACGGTACCTGGCTTGGGGAAGAACCAGAACCCTTTCATGTGGAATTTGTATGTTCTCCCTCGGTCTGTGTGGGTTCTCTCTAGGTTATCCAGCTTCCTCCCACAGCCCAAAAACCTGCATGTTAGGTTGATTGGACATTGAAATTTTGTGCTCACTGTCAAGATTTATTTAGTCCCTTCATCAACAAAATGCCATAAAAGTCACTAACTAATTATTTACATATGTGGAGACGCTGTTCAGCACTACCTCAAGAGAGATTTTTAATTGGAGAATCTCAAGGGCTCACTGCAGATTATGCCAGATGAACACTTGACGGGAAGTTTTAATATATTCCTTGTAACATAACAAGTTGCCATCTGTGAGAGTAAATCGTCTCAATAAGTGTACCCTCCCTCTTTATGTTCCATATGTGTCTGCTCCACTTGATCCTGTTCTTTTAATAGCAGAACGGGCTCAGTACACATCATATTCACACAGTACAAAATATGTTGTCCAGAAAGTGTTGTTGAATGTTAAAGAAGTCTCTTTTCTACCCTGCAAGTTAACAAGATTGATTGTGAAACACTTACTGTGTGAAATTGCAACTTCAGACTGTCTCTTGAATGCAATAGTTTCAAATTAGAAATGCTCAGCCATCAAGTTGATTGCTCATTTCCCCCCATTGTTTAATCGTTGAGTTTTAACAAAGTTAAATACTTAACAGTCATACAGTATTACAATGATTTAAAAAAAAAAAACACAGCAGTTTTACACTAATTAGGCTCCTCTCCATAACAGCTGGAAATGCACTTTGTAAACAACAGTAAAAGAAAGGATCTTTTCCCAAAAGTATAGAGATATTTGCTGTCCACTAACTCAAAGAGCTGCGGAACTAACAAACCATGCTATAGATGAGGAAACAAAGCCACACACAGAAACAGCGATAAGAAAGGCAGGGTATTTGGGGTTTTTTTGGTGTATTTTTTTTAGGGGAGTCACTAAAAGTTTTAAACGGAGCTGACTTTCAGGAAGTTTTGCCTTTCAGATGTTTGGCACTGACTGTATTTTTCAGTTAATATTATTGGCCATCTCAGGTTGGTGAAAATGTTTAGCTTGTGCAGATTTTTTCTTGTATAGTGGGGGTAAACACATTTTAAAGTAAAATATCCGAAATAAAAACAGCATAAAACAACTATGATTGATTGTTTTGGTCAGGTACTGAAATTTTGAATGAAAGTTTTGTATACCTTAGAAGGTGAAAATATGAACATGTATTTATTTAAAGATTACATACACTGTTGAGTTTATATGAAAAAAGAGTTGGTGAAATATTTAATTCGTCTTGATAATGTTCAAGGAGTGCCATGTATGCCATGTAATTTTGTTTTGGCAGCTTATTATACTCCATAAACAAAAAGTGACCTATGGACACATCATTAAAAACAAGACATTTCCAAACTCAAACTGAAATTAAATGCATTTCCTTGTGGTTGGATATTTTGATACTGCTGGATTACCCTTAGTATTTCATAACTATGGTCAGACTTTAACAAGTTTGTACGGACCGAGCCAGACAGCCGAAGAAACCAGACAAGATTTCTGTGCGCATGCGCCCTAAAAGAAAAACAAGGAAGTTGACGTAGCTTTTCATCAATGAAAACAACGTAGACGCGGTGCCACTAACTTACCTCATGAGTAACACTGTTTGTGGAATTTATAATACCTCACACGACGGTAAGAAAGTGACCAGGTTAAGAAATTACTTTTAAAAGAATATCTTGCGTTGTCCTGTCTGGGTTTTCGCAGGATAACGGAGTCGGAGGCTAATGCTCTCAGCTAATGGTTGTCGTTGGTAGTTATGGTTGTCAGACTTTTAACAATCAGGGTATAAAATTGTGCTCGTCGTTGGCCTCACAAAACCTATGCACAGTTTGTTTGCTGGCAATAACGGATAGCTATACAGAAAAAAAAACTGTTTTCTGTTTTTATGTTTTTCAAACACCGATAAGAAGATAAAGAAAAGGGAAGTATTGCCACAAATTTCGAAAAAGCGTCATAAACTAAACCTGTAGCTGTGCGTATATAGTTTATTTTGAGAGATCTAAAGTCCGTAAGGCTTTTGACAGGCTTTAAAGCTTAACATCCCCCTCAATAAAAATAACCAAAAGTTTACAGCTTTTCCCCCTCTTCCTATTGGAAATCCCCTCAGGTGTAACTGGGTTAATATGCTGTTTTCTTTCCTTATTTTAACATTAATATAGATATCTTACAAATATGGGCGGCAGGGTGGTGTCGTGGTTAGCACTGTCGCCTCCCAGCAAGAGGGTTCTGGGTTCGAATCCCGGGGGAACCAGGGCCCTTCTGGGTGGAGTTTGCATGTTCTCCCTGTGTCTGCGTGGGTTCTCTCCGGGTTCTCCGGCTTCCTCCCACAGTCCAAAAACCTGCATGTTAGGCTGATTGGAGATTGGGGAAATTGCCCTTAGGAGTGAATGTGAGTGTGAGTGGTTGTTTGTCCTTGTATGTCCTGTGTGTGGCCCTGTGATGGACTGGCGGACTGTCCAGGGTGTACCCTGCCTCTCGCCCGTTGACCACTGGGATAGGCTCCAGTTCCCCCCGCGACCCCATGAGGGAATAAGCGGCATTGATAATGGATGGATGGATGGATGGATCTTACAAATATATGACAGGCCCCAAAGCACAGCCTAAGTAATCCAACAATCACAGTGACAATTTCTTCACGATAGTTGTGTCTGTGGTAGGTTTCTATGACAGTGCAGTGTTCCTTTTACTGTGCTGAGGATGTAAAAACAATTCTTGGTGGATTGGATTGAAGGACTCCTGGGAGGCCAGTTTAAGGGCAAGTACCACAGACTAGGCCAACACCTCTAACCTCAGAAAAAAGGGCTTAAGAAAAGTCTGATCACATGTGTAGTCACACTTCTCTGATCCCGTGTGGGGCAGATTGGTATTCTTTGTTTCTCTCGTCTCTCTTTGTATGCAGATGCCGCTTTCAGGGAAGTGCCGGTAATTAGTTGGCTTAATGAGATTGCTTTTATTAACTCTGTGTTGCTTGCGTGGAATGAATACAAGAATTGGAAAAAGGTGAACATGAAGGAACGACCCTCATGGGTGACAACGGCAAAGGATCAGTTTCTCAGAATTTGTCTGAAATGATTTATTCCTTCTCTCAGAAAAAGTTCAAATGACACCTGAGTTCTGTTTTCAATTTTTATATATATATATTATATATATATATATGAAATATATATATATATATGCATTTGAAGGCATCTTATCTAAGGTGTGGAGCTATTTCCTTTTTTTTCCTTCAATTTTTGTTCTGCACTGCAGTATTTTTGTCAGATGAAATGTTACTGAAATGTTGCTAACAGAGGACAGTTTAAAGTGTGGGAGGCTAACCTGACTGGACAACTTTATCTCTTTCCAAACAGGATTTGTGCTGTCATGAAGGCAGCTAGAAGTAATATGCATGCTGCTGGAATGTCCAACAACAAGGTGAAGTATTCAAGGTTGGCTGCTGATGAAGATGGTTACATAGACTTACAGGTGAGATATTTTCACTGTCGCAGACTTTTGTTACCAAAATATGGGTTTACTCAAAAAGAAAGCAGATTTCAATTTGGCTATTATTTAAGGATTATACTATAAAGTCGAATTGAATATTTCACCAATACCTTTTTCAGATAAACTCAAAAGTGTCGGTTAAATATTTAATTTGCCTTTAAGGAATGAAATCATATACCATGTAATTTTGTTTTGGTAGTTTATTACACTCCAATAATAAAACGTGACCCGTAGACGCATCATAAAACAGGTGTTAAAAAAGCTATTTCCAAACTCAAACTGAAATTAAATGCTTTTCCTTGGGGTTGGAAATTGTGATACTGCTGGATTCCATTTACCATTTTATATCTATGTCCAGATTAATGACCGTAACTAGTTTGTACGGACGGAGACAAGACAGCTCAAGAAACTGGACAAGATTTCTACGCACATGCACACTTAAAGAAAAACAAGGAAGTTGATGTAGATTTAAATGAGGCTTGAAAAAAAAAGTTATTTAAGGTCAAGTTTTTACGTTTCTGATTATTATGCTATTGATATCAGCAAATCAGAGCGAATAGAAATGAATAAGAAGATTGATTACGTTAACGAAAAAATAAAAACAATTATGTGGAGAAAAAAACTCCTCTATTCTATCACCGGGAGTTCGATGCCACAAGGCATCCAACTAGATGGTTAATAATGGTGAGACCATAGTGCAACAGCCACCAAACTCCGTAGCTTAGCCTGCAAAGCAACCAAAAAAGGTATATGGCATCAGTTTATTGGAAGAATCCAAAGCTTGTAGTGCCTGTGATGACTCATAATACCTTGGTAAGCATAAAAGGATTTGAAAAGTATTTCGCATCCACATTTTATTTAAGAACATTACTTAATTAAAACAAAACATAAGATATGTATGTTTGAATCTTAGGATCAGAAGAGAATCAGCAGGTAATATGTAGTTTAGGTGTGGAGGGTGCTGAATATAGTGTGATATTGAGGAAGTCTAAAAAGAAAACATGCTGCAAACAAATGAATGACTAAAGGCAGGACAAGGATGAGACAGAGAGAGCCTTCATAGGGCTGAGCCTTTCAAGGCCTGTATACACTTAGCTCAGGTGCTCAGGTTAAAAAAAACATGCAGTTTTCAGCCACATCTCTGTAAAAGCTCTTACATCTAACTTCTATCCGAAAGTTCATGTCCCTGGCTCAAACTGAAGGCGTATCCAACAATGCGGTGCTTCTGCTTTAATCTTGAAATTGTGTTCTAGCTTTACTTCTTGTTTAAGTAATTTTGGATGATATGCAAAGTTCATCCTCAAAATCTCGACCTTGGACATTACGTTTCTTATGTTTTGTTAGACTATTGCGAATGAATGAGTTTCACTTGTCAGTTCGTTTGATGCAAAGCACAGAAATTGAAATCAGGCATTGATTTTTAAAGCAGTGAGACCACAGATACATGTATGTGTTTTCTATGCAAACTGTGTCCACAACTTGAATTCATTTTCATGTGAATTTAAATAAATGAATAAAATGATAGATGAATAATCTAATCATTGTGAAAATAGACCAGCTCAGAGTGAAAGTATACGTAATATTTTCTACTCATTACAGTTCAAGAAGAGTCCACCAAAGGTGCCGTACAAGGCCATTGCCCTGGCAATATTCCTGTTTCTGATTGGCTCCCTGCTGATAATCTTCGGTGCTCTTCTTCTGGCAGGGACCATAGAAGTTGAGGTGAGTTTTTTTCCCCAGATAATTTTATTTTTGTCTTTTTTCTTCTTTTTTCTTTTTTTTCAAACAGACAAGGTATGGAGAGAAGAAAAATTGTAGAATAATTTCATTATCCTACAACTCATCTGTCCCCAAATTAATGACAGAGAAGCAATTTTTAAAATAAATTTGATCATTGTTAGCTTTGGTTTTGATGTAAGCTGAAACATGTCTACATTTAGAGTCGCTGTGGATAGAATTGTCTGCTAAATTTCATAACATAGCCTAAGATATCCTCTTGCTAAAAATAGTTAACGCCAAGCATGTCCGTTTCCACTTCCTTTGAAGTGACGTTTAAAATCCAGGCCGGTTTCCAGAGTACAAATTTGTGACTTGTGTCTCAACAGTCTCTCATCCTAAATGTTGTTCCGTTTTTGGAAGATGCCAGTTTATTCTCTCTGTGAAATGCAGAAGCTTTGTTGTTTGTTTTTGTTGACCCAAAGATTGATTTAGCCTTTAGTCTAACCCTGCACTCCTCAGTGTTCACATTTGGGAACTGCACATTTTTCTTCACAATCTGCTTCAAAACACCAGATTCAGATTATAAATTGTTACTAAACATTGCATTAAACAATTACTTTGAAATGTTGGGAGTGCTGGTCGAAGTTGTTAAATTGTTATTCACAGTTAAAAACGACGATAATGATTTTCACAGCAGGTTAGATTATTACTATTTTTCTCATAATATTTATTAATTGATTGATACATTTCTATTTTACCAGGGTTGTGGTTTTCCCACAATTATATTTTGAAGGCTTTTCTGTTTCCCCGTTTAACACTCCAGGCCCAAATGGGTACTTAACAAGCCTTTGCAGAACCTGACAGCAATCTGTTCGGTGTTTAATTTATTATGAATCAGGTGTGCGGAGCGCCCACAGTGACCCCAGAGGAAACAAAAGTTTGACAACACAGCCTTAGGCGGTAAAGGTTGCAGTGTGGGTAAACACTACAAACACTCTATTCTGGAAAAAAAAAAAGACGCATTTCTAATCCTTATTTAAAGATAGAGGTTAACTTAGAATAAATGCTACTGGCTGGGTAAAAATTTGGAACAAGGCTTTTCTCCGTCCAAATGTTACAAAATCTGAATGGAAATCACCAATGGATGAAGAAAAACTACAATCCTGTGAAATAACAAATGACAATGCAAAGATCAGCGCATTCATCTCCCCCTCAGTCAGAATAATATGAAAATGAATCGATATCCAAAGAGTATTAAAGGCCTTTTTTAAAGAAAAAGGAGTTACTCCCCCAGTACTCGGGGTCTGTTTTTAATTATATGCTTGCTCTGCTCATAGATGGGCTTAAATATCCATTTTGCCCCTCTCTCCGTGTGGTGATATCAGCTGTTGATTCATCTGTCTGCCTGCAGTGCAAGCAATCTTCACAGTTGGAAAAAGGAAAGGAATGTTTTTTTTTTTTTGGAGGAACATTCTGAACTGAGAACAAAACACGTGCGCGATCCTGAGCATAAAACCCGGCACGTGCCCCCGGCACACGCCTGTTCACAGACTCTTTCTCACAGCAGACGTGCTCGATTATCGGAGAAGGTGAGCCAGACTCATTAAGTGAGTCGGTGAGCCAAAACGCTGGTGGGGGGGGGGGGGGGTCTTCAGCTGGCCCACCTATGGGAAACCGGGGGATATTCCACCGGCCATCTTTGGCCTTCCCGACTCAGAATAAAGTCTGTCTCACACGTTAGACACGTTTCGAGAGAACAATGAATGATTAGAAAATAATGAACGATTAAAAGGGGCCAACCTCAGTAGATTCCACGCTGGGGTTTTAACTTCTTCATTACACGGCTCCACGTGGGAGATGACTGAACCTGCATGTTTTATATTGGTAATTAACAGTGGGAGGTTAATGTCTACGTTTTCTTTCTTTCTCTTTTCAGTGCACAGGTTGTATTGGCAGAATTTTATTTTCATCTGACATAAAAAGCAACATCCGAGTGTTTAACTCTGCTGAATTTGCCAATTAGCCCACGCGAGTTAAGGTAGCGTGTCTAATACCAGGAGATTACACCAGGTTCTACCTGTAGATAATGCTCAAACAGAGAGCCCAAGGACTTATAACTCGAAAGTTATAAGGCCTGTGCGGCTGAGAGAATGGGGTTTAATCTTCTTTTTGTCAGGTAAACACAGTCAAGCGTTGCCGAGGCAAAAAAGGAAAAGGCAGAAATTGGAGCTGATTCAGGCACAAAACTCCCCAAACTTTGAAATCAGACGAAATATGGATCGCTTCGCCCGAATTACAGCTTCGTAAAAATGAAAGTTCTCGTCGAGAGTTCCAGCAGTCTGCAGAAGCCTTGGACGACAACTCATTTCTCCGTATTTGACCTGCTAAACCAATTTTCTTCCAGTCTTTTCAAAATTATCGTGAGCAGTAGTTCTCTTTATCTCTTTGAAGGTCTATCCACTTTTTTTCTTTTTTTTTTTTTCTTGGCCACTGGCTGCTTTTTCAATTCTTTTCAGCCCAGTCCTTGCACCTTCCCCTCTTCAGACAAATGTGTTTATTTATTGCTTAAGCCATTGAGCTCCAATTCTCACAGAGCTACATTATTAGTCACAAACCTAATATGTTTCAGCGTGGTGGGCGGCGTTTGAGGAAAGCTGAGGAGATAATTAGAAGAACCGGTTTCTTTCCAAGTAAGATACAGCTTGATCGGCTCAACAATTGCATAGGTAATACAGCTTTTGCTCATATCTTGACAAATAGCAAGGGAGGAGGATGCTGAAGAGCCCGGCCACTGCTGTTATGCTGCAGTGCGTCCTCCTCCTGGGTGACTCTGAGCACGAGGCTGCCATCTGGTGGTTGAGTTTTGCACATCCCTCCGCCTCCACCCCAACCTCCGCCTCCTGGCGCTTAGCGGCCCTGGACATGAAACGACTGCCGATTTTACATGAAAGCAGAGCTCAGACAGATGAATGAAGCCATCACGCCTCGCAAGCCTCCCCGCACGTCCTCTTCGTTTGAGGGCGCCGATGTTGTTGCTGGCAGCCAGCGTGGCGTTAAGTACACTAGTAGAGCGTAATGAGAGCATTCGTCTTTACTGTACTCTGTATTTCGAATTACCAGATGATGTATTCAGATGTTTATGTGGAAATGTGTTGGAGCGTGTCAGCCGTGATACATTTGCAGTCAATTATGGGTGTAAGATTCCTGCATTACAAACACATGTTCTCTAATTAAGTTTTTTTCTATTTTTTTTTATTCCCCTCAGCATCCTGACCGCACCATCCCTGTCATCGTCATAGGGATGCTCGTTTTCCTCCCCGGGTTTTACCATTTGAGGATCGCCTACTACGCCGCCAAGGGATACCGGGGTTACTCCTACGAGGACATTCCAGATTTCGGCGATTGAGCTCAGTGAAATCCGGTGTGTGTGTCACAGCCTCTTCATCCTTTTGACCCACTTTGTATACCCTGAGACTGAAAGCATACTACTGTTCGCTTTTTTTTAATATACGCAGCCAAAAGAGCTAAATACTCTCACCATGGAGACCTGTCTCTCTCCAGTGGTGGAATGATGCAGAGACTTTGCCGCAATCTGTCTTTTTTTTTTCAGTCTATTTTCTTGTGACCTCGAGTTTTTTCATGTTTGCCGTGTTTGCTCTTGCTTTCTCGTCATTTTATGAGTGTCCAACACAAGAGGTGGACAGGCCCCGGCGACTCACTGCAGCTTTATTATTGGTCTATTAGCGGTGGACGTCAGAGCAGCTGTACACCTGTAACAGAACAGCAAGATTTAGCTGTTCTTCGTTTGACAAGAAGCCTCAGATATAAGTGGCAGTTTCGTATCCAACGGCTTCGGGCGTTGGTTTCAGAATCGCTGTCCTTTTTCAACCGTCATTTTACAGTGTGTCTGGACACATTGCATCAGATATTGGTTCATATGCTATCAAAAGAAAGTGTTTTATCCTGAGTCATTATACAAAGGTATTTTCTAGAAAAGTTGAGAAAAAGAAAAGATCAAAAGTACCAATAGTGTGTTAATTGTATCTCAAACTGATTTTCAGCATCTTCCCTTGCTGACTGTTATGTTTTTGCAAAATAGACACAATTTGATGACAGCAAAACATTTGAATGATTTGTGGAGAAAGCATGGATGCTACTGCGTTACATCGTCTTTCATTTTAGTTACATTTACTTTCTGCACATATACGTGTGTTTATGATGATGCTGTGAAGATGCACAGTGTTGGAGTTTTATTTAAACCACCATCCTTTGCTATTTAAAAAGGTTTTGGAATGTTTAAACAGTATTTCGCCGTGGAGTTATTTGACTATCATCTGGCATTGAGAAATGAATGTTTCTGTGACAGATAGGGGAGCAGGGACCTTTTTCTTGCTTGAAAAGACTTCGCTTTTGGTGGATGCTCTCTTTATACTCGATCTTTACACCCTGCCCTGACTGTGCAGTTATATATTAAACTTTTGCCTTTTTTAAGTTTCTTTTTTTAGTTGATGAAGGACACTTACACTGCTAAGTGAGCTGTATCTTTTGGATAGGGCAGACAATCCAAACATCAGGCTTCTGGTTGGCAGGTATACACTCCTCCCTGAGCAGACACTACAATGTCACTTTATATATCTTGTATTTGTGCTGTTTAAAAATCAAAACGACTGGACAAAGGACTGTAACTTTAGAAAAATGTGCAGATTTTCTCCAAAGCATGAATGAATGTACATTGTCTTTTATAATTTAATGTTTAGTTTCCCGTTTAAAGTATTGCTGCTTTTGGTATGTTTTTGCTGTGCTTTGTTTTAGATGTTTGAAAATTGTATTTCTACTCGTGCTTTTGTGATTGCAAAATAAAGAAGAATTTAAGTGAAAATGTGACCGTTTGCAATTGAATCATCTGCAAAGCCCTTTGGAAGTGGTTGATTTTGGTTTTTGTCTTTCATAAAAAATGTTTGTGTCCACACTTTCCATAAAGAAAACAGCCAATGTTAGTTTTCCCTTTAGATACACAGGACATTCTTCCATCTTTTTGGTCAACATTAGCTAAAGAAGAATATTACTGAATGCGGCAAAGATACTATGGAAGATATGGAATGATATTTATTTACTTTCTGGTATGGTAAGTATAAGTAAAGCAGTAGTGTGTGTTGTTTCTCTATGGTACAACAGGTGCCAGTTGCTTGCTTTTCTGTTTGAAGTAAAGCACCCCCTCTTGTGGTCAGCGGGATGCCATCATGGCATAAAATAAAATAAAAAGAACATATTTGGCCCAGGTTATGCATCTGCATTTCCTCATTTGGCGCGTAATTGGGCCAAAATGCGCACCGTTTCTGATGGCGCAACATATAGTACCTATGTCAAATACTGTTTTTGTTTGAAAAAGAGTCAGGGCTGGCTTAGTAAACATCGCTGAGGTGTGTTCTTCACTTTGGATCGCGGAGAGGAAGTGGTGGGAGGAGGCTGGACCAGGCCGGGGGGGGGGTTGGACCAGGCCGGGGAGCCTGGGTTGCGCGTCGGTCACCTGGACGTGAAGCCGACACCTGTTGCCTTGTGGGGGGGAGTCGAAGGAGAATAAACTCCCAGATCTTTAAAGTGGAAAAAAAATAATAATAAGGACCAGTTTCAGTTTTTTGCCCAGTCCAGTGACTCTGCTCCCAGCAAAGTGACGCTCCCAACGGACTAAAAACAAACAAGCGGATGATCCGTCTCTGAGAGGGGGGGAACCGAGCTGAAAGAAGGTAAGGTGAACAGCAAACTAAGCAGGGGAGAGTTTCTGACTCATCCCTGCTTATTGGAAATGAAAAAAACTCCGAGCTCATACCGGAGGAGTGGGACATTTCCTCCCAGTCCTCCGATCTGGGACATTAATTTAAACGTCAGCATATGAGGGCTCTGTGTGTGTGTCTGTGTGTGTGTAAGGGGGGGGATGTTCATTATAAATTGGTATGAGAATTCAGGAGCAGCCTATTCTCACGAACAGCAGAAGCTTCCCCTAAACAAACTCTGTCTCTCCTTTCACTGTGGCCTCTTGTCGGTTGTTTTTACCCCCCCTCTCTCTGGTGAACTGGTTTAATTGGGTGCGACAACCTTTATAATATGTTATTAAGATCTCTGGTTCCTCTGGGATCACAGCACACATAGATAAGAAGATCTGTAGGATAACTTTAGAGGATAACTTGAGCCTTTGTCCAAAAAAGCCTTCGAAAGTTTTTTATCCTCTTATCTTCTATTAAAATATGTCCATTTCAGAAGTATTGTTTTGAGAATGTATTTGTGAGTGCAGGGCCAAGGATAGGCTACAAGTGGGCGTTCGAGGCCAGAATGAAAAGTATTTTGTCCTATGATTTTAGAGACCAAAGTCCTTCTCTTGTTCGGCATTTTTGGAATAAATGTTCTGATCATTTTTCGCAGATGAGCTCCGGCTAATTATCTCCGTTCCTAACCGGGGTTAGATTGTGTACCAGCTGGGTGCACTTTCATGTAACATTTTCCTGGAAAGTTTATGTCAACAGAGGGGAGCTGAGTGGAAATTAATTTGGGAGATCTTTATTGTGAAGGAGGAAAACTTGATTGTTGCCTCTTGGATTTTGTCATTGACGGTAGGCACTTGACACCTGATACTTGAAACAGTTTGAAGTAGATACAAATGGCTGCATCATAATTCCAGGCCTTTCACTTCTGTGTACTTGTGGCTGCTTTCAAAGACCTTCTGTTGCCCATCGTGTTTGAAGAACCCTGTGAAACTGTTTAGAAATGATACGTTCTACCGAAAACCTTGAATTAAAATGAGTTTTAAATGAATACAAATGTCAAACGCTCTACTATGAGGGCTTTGAAGGAGAGGGGTGCGTGGTGTTATTTAGCAAGAGTCCAGGAGGTCAAGTTTTTATTCAAATCGAGCTCAATGCTGATTGGTGATATGTGACCTCACTGTTTACCTACCTCAGCCCGACCCATTTCAAGCCATAAAGAGGAGCGGCCCAGGAAACGAAGCGAGAGAGATCAAAATGCTCAGCAAACCATCAGAGTCGAGGGGCTCAACCTGATTCGAGCACCAATCATCCTGTTGTCACTCAGAGTTTGACTCGGAACACCATTAAACCCAAAGATTAAAAGCTTAATTAGAATAATCTCTCCATTTTCCTCACAGCTTTGGATCAGTTCGGCAGAAAAACGCAGTCCCGTAGCGTGAGCTCTGGGGAGAGGTGTGCTTTGCAATGCAGATCAGCATTCAGCAGATGACTATGGTTGTCAACAAGACCGAATTTAGCTGATTTAGCAGAGACACAACACATTATTGCTGGAATATGGAAATAAGTGATATTATAGAAACAACATATTTCTTTGTATAATATCATTCTAAGACAGCAGAAAAGAGCCAGCCACAATTGGATCTACTGTATGACGTATTCGGGATTGACGGACAGATTTGTAACCTCAGCTTGAACTGGAAATTGCTGCTTTTGACTTTGGACTAGCACTGGGGGCTTTACAAGTGAGTCCCTTTAATGGAATCTCTGAACAAAAGATTGTGACATTCAACTTATTTTCATTGAAATGAAAGGATTCCTCATGTTTGTGTTCAGAGCACGGGGGATGCTTGCAGAGTCAAAATCTCTGTATTTCTTCTGCTTTCACACTTCTTTTCAAAAAGTCTTATTTTCCCCTGAAGAGCATAGCAGACCAAGCCACACAGAGGACTCCAACTGTGTGTCTTTGAGTAAAAGAGCCATCCACGTGCATTTAAGATAGAAAAATGAAGGCGCTAAATAATAGAAGTGCCATGTGGACAGATAAGAAAGAGGTGAAAATAAAAAAGACAGAACTGAAGCGAATCGTGGCATTTAGCACTCGTTTAGACAGTTTTTAAAAAAGTCATTTGGATTGGCTAAATCCTATGATCTTAAAATCTTTATAACATTAAATTACATTAGAAGTCAATTTAAATGTTTAATAGACCTACTTAAAGCAGGTAGCATGTTATTTAATCTTGTTAGTATGTAATTATCTGTCTGGCTTCATTCTCATTTACAGGCAAATGACTAAAACAGGAATAATTCAGCTATGTGTCTAATTCAGAGGCATATACATAACCATTTTTTTCTTTTAAACTGTGCCCTTAAACAGATGGAACTATGATCATACTATGACTTTATAGATACCCTCTTCTTTGCATGAGTTATCTTTCTGGTAGATAAAGTAAATCCAACAACGGTCTTTGGAACAATTCAACCACTGCTGTGATGCCAATAGCCAGTTAATGATTTTATTTTTAGGTCTTTGTGAAATAGTGCGAAAATGAAGAAATTCTAATAGTTTTGATACTTCCCCAGTTCCTTTTATCATCAATATCATCGCATCACACTTTAGTTTTCTGCATTTAATTGTCAATCCAAAATAATATGGGTATACATAGAAGCTATATCTGACAGTTATATTTTGGAAGACCCAAACTGACTTGATATAGAAGTTCATAGTTAAGTAACTAGCACATATATAGCACTTTGTCAGCCTTTTACAAGCTACTGTAGCCATATTTATGTGCCACTAATAACACACAGTTCTTATTTTCTCACTATTATTAAAACATCAACTAACCTATGCCGTGGACATCCACTTGAAAATATTATAGAGAGCTCTTCTTCAGATTTGCATTCTGACTCAAACCAAAAAAACACTTTAGAGTTACATCTTTGTAATGTTTTCCAGGTCTGAATCAATTTGCAAAGCTTTTTCTATATCCCTTATTGTGAATTCTCATCTTTGAAACAACCAAATACACACCTCAAGATAGCTCATTATTATTTTTCTTTTTTTTTTCTCATTAACCTTTCCATTCATCTTTCCCTAATCACATCCTCGAAAGGTGGTTTACAGCCTTGCAGTGGAAATTAGGATGTTATCATGTTAAAGGACTTGTTAGCATGGTAACGGATGTATCGAGACTCCAAGTTTCAATGGGATGAAGTAGCTGGATGCTGTGACAGGTTCAAATCGTCTGGTAAGTTGTAGGCGGCATCTCTTTTGAAAAGCGAGTGAAAGAACAGATGTCATTGTCCAGATTTTAAATGTTTACTCTGAAACTAAAGCATCTTTAACTGCGGATCCAGGCAAATTTTTAAGATTATTTTGAAGTGTCTGAGCTTTTTTTAATATAGAAAACAATCAAATGCAGTGTCATATCTTGTGTGAGCTTCTGGATAAATCTTTATTCACTATTGAAATCCTCTAAATAGTTTGATTTAGTTTTTACCAATATAGTGAAATGTATTATATGGAGCTATTATTTATTTGAAACAGCCTTGATTGTATATTCGGATAATTTGACTTGGTTCTTGCTCAGTCCATCTAGGCCAGCCTTGACTTAGAAAAAAAACATTATTGTGTGCTACATTTAGTTGAGCAATGCAGATAGTCAAGGGCATTATCTAGAAAGGCTATTATGAGCGGCATTACAGTCGGTTTGATAAGGCCTTGCCTGCCTCTTTTAGTGGGTTAAACTCCTGATTTTTGCCACTCATTAGACTGTCCATGTAGTTAAAAAAAACTCAAAGTATGTAAAGATTTCCTCGAGTAAAACATATGTTAAAAAGATGGTTTGATGGCCAAACGTTACCTCTTTTAAGTCACATCTGGAGCTCCATTGTGGGAAAGCACAAAAGATTTTCTGAGTGAGAATTAACTCAGTGCCTCATGTCCCAGTGATTCAGCTTTAGTAGGAGCTAAATGTCTCAGCAGTGCCTGTGAATAAATGCTTGTGAAAGTTCAAAGCACAATTTTCCATTGAGCATACTTTTTACCTGTATACAGTCACAGCACGTTAGCAGTATGACCTTTCTCCCTCTTTTTTATCTAGTTTCTGTTCGGAGGTTAATGCCCAATTATGGTCACTGTGAGTTTAGGCTGAGAATAAACTGAACCCACTGATAAAATGTTCAAATTTCCCTTAAAACAGAAAGCAAATGTTTGCGCTCAAATCAATGTATGCTTTTGCATTAAGGATATATTTTGATGCCAGAATTGTGAAGACTGGGGAGGAGAAAAATTTTGGTCAGGAAACGTTTTTATTGGATTGCCTTTAGCTTTTGGTTCTAAGCACGGTGCGAAAAAAGAGGAATAAGAGCGGCCTTGGCCATGATTTCATGATTAATAAGCTATTCCGCGTTCCTCTGCGTATGTAGATTAAAATGGGAACAAGAGAATCTCAACAGCATGCCCGTCACTGACATTTCCAATTCAGTCTGTTGATAAATCTGCATGAGACGGGGCGCTTTCTTTTGAGAGCCACTGGCTCATTTATCATGGCCTCAAACATTTGCCAGAACGCTGAGCTGTCGCCGTGCTTATGCTTATGCACATCTTTAGTGTCAGAGGAAATACTCTAAAGGAAAATGTCTTAAGACCATCGTGGTTACCATGACCGAGAGCGTTGTTTTGTTAAGATTTAAAGACAGACAATACCCTACATATTAATGAGATTTTTCCTCCTCAACTCATTTTTTTATTGACTGTTTTTCTCTTGCCTTTTCTCTCTTTCTCTCTTTTTTTTTTTTGCTGCTGCCAGTGTTGATCCACTTTATTGCCTTGCTGTTAGGCAAGACACACAGAATTAGACTGACCTCTCCACAGCAGTTAAGCAGTAAACACTATTTGTGTTCATTTGTGGCTGTCTGTATTTCAATGCCTTCATTTTTTTGTAGATGGTTATGTTTATTTAATTGTTGATTTGTTGACTGTCATTTTTTTCAAATCCTTATTTTTCACGCTATTCTGATGTAACAAAAGGCATTCGATAAACAGTGAAATGAGATGCTGAGCATCTGTTCGTATGCACAGAATGAAAACACTTTCCCATAGCAACAGGCGAGCACAGTGTTCTTTCGTCCTTGCATACTGTGTGAAGCGCGTATCTCTTTTGCCGGCCTTGCCGAATTGTCATAAACACTGAAAGCCTGAAAGTTGAGCGTTGAAAAGTTTTGGATGAAAACTTTCTCTAAATAAAGCGATGCCGTTAAAGGACGCAAGAATGTAGGTGCTTGTGTGGTAATTGTCCATGATCGGCGAGTGGGGATTTACGGCGTGGCTTTATTTATTTTGACTTTCACGTTGATTTCGGTTGAAAATCTGCACATGCCGTTGTGTTCGCTGAGGCGTGGGGGTGTTGAACCAAGCACAGCAGCTGTTGACAGACTGCGTGATTGTTTTCTACCAGTGCAGACTTTGCCTCAGCCATGAAATGCAAAAGCCTCATAAAATCTTCATGGCCGGGGAGAGGGAAAATAGGGTATGCGGGGCCTCTGGGAGAAGAGTGTGGTTTATTGCTTATATCCAGGGAGGTGCAAGGGGTCAGTCAAGATGGCAAGGACTCCGTTCACGTGATCTTTTGTAGCATGCCGTTAGCCTCCGCTGTTGCTGCTTGATTTTGACGTTCTGACACAGTTGAACTATGCAAATTCATGAACCTCAATAAAATTTTAAGTACTATGAGGGATTGGGTTAGGCTTTACGTTACAATTAGATATGATGTAGAGTCCTAAGTGACCCATTCTTCTAATAATGTGTATATTTGTTACAATGGAGGTTGTCAAATGATTGAAATATTTCACACTTACAGGTAATCACATTTTCTTTTCTTTATAAACTCATGATTGGATGCAAATCAATTAAACTTGTAATATATGCTCCAAATAAACTGTAATAGGTATTTTTTAAAATATTGTCACAAACAAGCGAAAGGAGATGGGAAATATTTGAATTTTTAAACATCAATGACCATTAAGTTTCACATTCACAAAAGAAAATAAGAAAAAAAGGCTTAAAAGAACTTGAGTAAACAAATGATTACACATGTGACCCTAAGCCCGGTTTGATTGATGTGGTTTTTTTGTACAGTTTCAATGACAAACGAGCCCTGCTGCTGGAACCATTAACAATCGGTCAATATTTGTGAAAAGGGGCGTGTCCGTCCTTCAGAGTTAATGCACATCGCAGAAAAAGGGAATCAAATAGGGGTTGAGGCTTGCTTTCAGTTTCTTTCAGAGCGTGAGAAGCGAAATCTGACCTCCAAATTGGCTAAACTCCCCCTTTTTTTACAACTAGCAGCTCTGGTAAACTCCTTCACGTTAGCACCACTTGACAAAAGCATCAATCAAACGGGGACATGGGGGGAAAGCAGATGCGGGCCTTGTGGAGGCTGATGTGTGGAAAGCAACCTACCAGAAGCAGCATAGAGAAATCCATTGATATCCGTAATACTGGCTAGTAAAAGTTGACGACACTTTATGCCGACAATAACTCAGGCTACAGTGTTGTGTATTCCAAAGTGTGTTTTTAAATGATGACTCGTCTGATATAATATTTCTCTGTGTACTTCTCAGTGACTTGTGGTTAGTTCCCTGGATTCATCAGCGCATATGTCAAAGTGTCTACGGGCAAGATGACGAGCCGCAGGCCGCCTCAGATGTCTCCATTTGTGTGTGTGTGGACGTGTGTGTGTGTGTGTGTGACGGTGAATAACAATGCCCTGCCGAGCCTTTAATGCTTTATGGATGAAGGAGAGCTGCACGAGTGCTCGTGTGTGTTTGAACGGGTGGCTGCGGTTTGTAGTGTTAAAGCATTTAGAGGGATGGGAAAGACCCGAAAAGTGCCGAATGAATACGGCCCATCCCATTTGTCAGCACCATATTTTTTAGTTTTTGGCTCCTTCGATTCACTCCCATTGATTTTGGCACCTCGTAACCACAGACTATACAAGATTTCTTAATTGATGTCTTTAATTTATACAACCTACAAGACAAAGCAGGGATTATTACCTCAACGCTGTTAGGTGGTGTTCAGGGTCAGCTGGGAGATATATTTCCACCATATTTGCAGTGCATTGTCTTAAAATCAAATAGTCATTTTTTTCTATTTGAAACCTACAGCATTACGTCAAGTCTGCCGTATTTCCTAAGCCCCAAAGGTGCAGCTGAGTAACCCGATGCCGTCTCTGCACTCCGACAGCAGGCTTCGCTTGTTGACGCCTTGCTTTCCCGATCGGCTCAGCTGGACTCTGCCCTTGAGTGCTGAGTCTCTTTTGGTCCTCCCAGCCAAATGTCTTCATTGATGCGCTTTCCATAAAACACTTAGACGCTGTTCACACACGACTTCCTCCGAGATTTATTTGACAATTATGACATTTACTTTTCGAAAAAGAAGACAGGGCCAGGTTTTTTTCTGCCGGGAGAGGTGGCTCTGCCCATTTGTGTAATGACATGGGATGAGTTCCAGTTATTGGAAATCCGTATAAAAAATACGAACGCTCTTTTCCCCCCCTTGCTGCGAAATTACGACAGAAGTGACAGCTCTGCTGTAGCCTTTTTAGCTCGGGAATCTGTCAGAGATGGCTGCCTTCTTATGTGCAGCCCAGGAGGTGATGTGAATGTGACACCTGTGTCTCTTTTGCCAACAGAATGAGCATGCTGCTGGCTGCGTGAGTGACAGCCATGAAGCCCACCAGATCCCATTGGCAGACTTTCCTTGTGGTGGCAGTTTGTTGCCACTTATGTGAGTACCTCGGTTGTTTGATTTGAAAGATGTTCTACAAACGGCTATATGCTTCCAGCCTGGATGTATGTGTACTCTTGCAAATACTAGTTTACTGGAAGCAAATCCATATAAATATGTATACATATTGAGATATTTTCTTTTTTTTTATTTCTGCTGATGAAACAGTGGCTGTTGAAGGTGTAAGGTCGGAGGTCCTGGGAAAAGTTGGAGGCTTGGTGGAGCTCGGGTGTAGCGTTCCCCCAACGGACCCAGCATCCCTGCATGTGGTGGAGTGGATACGACAAGGACTGGACATTCCGGTCCTTATTAAGTTCGGATCCTATGCACCGCGAGTCAATCCACATTACGAGGGTGAGCAATTTACGATTAAAACCATTCAAACTTGGGGAAACTGAACGTCTTTTCAAAAATTGCATTTATCAATTCTTACAAGCCTGACTTTGTTTTATATTTCACAAACTGCACCTCTGTGTAAAGAACTAAACACAAAGATTCTCAAATAAGTTTAAATAAACACCGTTAGGCTTTCATCCAATTGCCTTGAAGAAGAACGACCACCTTGTTCAGTTTCAAGGGTTCACACATACACATCTGGACAAAAAAAGAAAATCTATTCCTTATCAGGTTTTAAATGTAGATAAATATGACCTCAGCATGACATGGGCCTGTCATCAAACCATCCTCTCTGCTTTCATCTGTGCTAAGAGGATATCTAGTACCCAGGTCAGCTAATTCAATGCATTTTATTAGATCATTTTGTCAGTTTATTGGTCTGTAACCTTCAGGTGTGTTAACACAGTACCATGGATGCAAACATATCTGCAATAATATGAGAAAAGCAACTGTGGAGCATATGTAACACAAATATCATCAGAGGAACTGTTAAAAAAAATCAAAAGACGTTTACCTTTGTTGCAGACAATTGGAAAAAGATTAAACAAGTATGGCTTCACAGGAAGAGGTTTTACTAAGAAGCCTCTTGTCTTTGGAAATAGCATGGCAGCACAGCACAGTTTTGGGTCAAGAAACCACAAAGACTGGAACAATATCCTTTGACCATATCAGCACAAAAACTTCATATTTAATGTCAAGACTTTTTGTCAAGATAATTTTGGCTAGTCTTATGACCACATGACCCAAAAACATTGTAGTCATTGAGGTTAACATGGACTGTATATAGAAAAATAGATGATTATCCCAGAATGGCTGAAAAAGAACAGTTAGTCCAAGATCAAATTAGAAAAACTGTGCATAAAAAATCGAATAAACCTGAATAAATTGAATTTTTTTTTTCCAGTTTATCTACAAGCAGTAGATAGCTTTTAACACATGGATTCTGCAGCTTTGTTTACTTTTGCCAAGCCAACTGAAATTGAAGAATTTATCCAGTTAGATGTGATGAGTTATTATTTAATTTATACCATGCTCTGGTACATACAGCAGTGAAAGCAGGTGTGGTTCTTTTTACATCCATAGGAACAGCCGTATTGTTGGTCTGACTGAATTAGAATGAGCTGGGTTTCGTTGTTTGTTTGCTGGTGGTTTTGCACATATCATTGTGTCCCCTAAAAGATAATCAGTATTCATCTTAGTTGTAACCTTCAGGTTTTTGACAGTGTTCTCATTTTAATCTTTCTGTGCGAACTTTGTGCATCAGGAAAGCAATACAGAATATAAAGTAAAAAGATTTTTTCCCCCCCATAATTATTAATTCAAAAGAAAGTAGAAATAAAAGGCCCAATTTCAAAGTATGAGATTGAGAGCCGTTAGCCTGGGCTCCAGCTTTTTTCTGCTGTGAAGATGTAACCAGTATCTGGGTCTCTGAGTTTAATCAAAAGCACACCTCGACGGCCTTTCAAACCAACTTGTTTTAAAGCCACAGAAACTCTCACGTTGCATCATCGTCCATTGTGCACTTTCTGCCCACAGCTCAGAGAACAAAGAAGGTCTGTGGCAAAAAAGAAAAAAAAGAAAAAAGATCCTCAGTAGGGTAAGACTACCTTTGTGTGGCTTCTGTTATCCTTTAAAGTCAACAAAGGAACAAATGTGGACAAAAAGAAACCATGTCTGGGTGGTTCAGATCTTCCTTTTGTCCGAGCCATTTTTCTTTTCCCCAAAAAAAGATGCCTATGGACGTATTCCACCTAAAGACTATTTTGCAGGATGTTCGAGTTTCTGCTGGAGCACCAGACAGAATTATGACTTAAGTGCTTTGGAATGAACAAGCCAGAAGTAGCTTTGAGAAGCTGCTTCAAAGAGAGCTATTAATTTCAGGTTGGACGTAACAGGCTTCTGAGTTATATTATGGGGTTAACCCCTATTTATTTTCATCTACTTTACTAGTGATTGGTTATATATGGCAGCAGAAGACCCTATTTAGCTTAATTACTGCTAAGGCTAAACTTTTAGTTTTCCTCTTACTCACTGTTGCATCAGTCATTACTTGCCGTGCAGCTAAACACTGTTCCAGCCCACGCAAATTAATTTTGAATTCCGACTGAGGTTCCACAGACCCCAGTTACGTCTGGGGAAATGCGTTTAAAATGACGGAAGAAGAGACTGAAAGAAACGCCTCAAATGTTTTGACTGTAATGGGTTTGAACTGTTTCGGCAACCATAAGGCTGAATGGGATGAAAAGAAGGTTGATGTAGAGTCGGACTAAGATAAGTGAATGTACATTTCACTTTGATGTTATGGGAATTTCTCTGCACATTTTTCTTTTTTTTTTCTCTGTTTTCAAAAATAATCTTATGTCAGAAATAGAAATGGTGTGATCCGCTTTGAAAACAAGCCAGGTGGTTGTGGCTCAGGGGGAAAGAGAAGTTGCTTACCAATTACCTTTTTCTTCTACATCTTTTATAATGTTGAAGGATTTTAGATGCTAAAAAGTCCTTGTTCTTCTATTTCTACATTTTATCCATCCATCCATCCATTTTGTAACCGCTTATTCCCTGATGGGGTCATGGGTGGAACTAGAGCCTAACCCAGTGGTCAATGGGCGAGAGGCAGGGTACACCCTGGACAGTCCATTTGAGGGCCACACAGAGACACACAAGTACAAACAACCATGCAAACTCACTCCTAAGGGCAATTTGGAATGTCCAATCAACCTAACATGCAGGTTTTTGGATGTTGGGGGAAGGTGGAGTACCTGAACAGAACCAACTCAGACAAAGGGAGAACATGCACACTCCACAAAGAAAGGTCCTGGTTCCCCCAGGGACTTGAACCCAGAAACCTCTTTCTGTCAGGCGCCCTCTACAATTTATTCATTTCCATATTGAGCGGTTCATTCCTATCTCTCCTATATTAGAAATTGATAGATGATGTTGATTTATCCATAAAAGAAAAAATGATACAAGCTGTGAACACTAAAAACAAAAAAATGCTCTTTATGTAAAATCAAATTCCTCTGAAAAAACTTCTGCCAAAAAGAGTTAGCTTCAACCATTCTAGTTACCCAAGTTGTTCCTGAGACTGAGACTTTTAAAGGTGGATGAACATGCATGTTGTGCTCCTTTTTATATGTTAAGCTTGTAATTAGTCAAATCTAAAGTGTTGCCAGCTTCATCCTCCAACGCGTCGCATTACAATGAAACGACGCGACTGGCATGGCATGAATTGTTCAATCAAACACAGAGCGGCAAGCTGTAATCTGTGCACTTCGCTCTGTGTTTGTCAAGGGATCAGAACCTGCTTTTTTGGCTGAGTCAAAAGCCTTTCTCGTATTTGTGGGAGGCTACTCCCCCAAGCCGGTCCAACCAGAAAATGTGATACTGACATTTACGTAGCGATAAAGACGGAGCGAACCCTCGTTGATGTATTGTCGTAAGTGGGAGCAAGACAGACTTTAATTCCAGTCCAGGCCCATAAAGGAATAGAGCTTTTTTTTTTTTTTCTTGGTGCTGACTCAGAGGACTCTTCCTGCTATACATCGATGTCACACACTATCATTCTAGGTGTGAGTTTAGAAGGAAACAGGGTGATATACCGGTGGTTTACCTACCCTTTGTCTCATGAATTACACTGTTTGAGCACTTTAATCTGCCAAAAAATGTCCTAAACAGAGGAGGACTATCTTTTTAAAGGACAGGCATGCTAATCACATGCCTCTCCGGTGACAGGCGGAAAGCCGTTTCCTTGACTGGTACAAAAGCTTCGAGAAAGATGCTTTGTCCCATCCGACGCTACAAACTGGTCTGTTGGTAACAGGTGCAGCACGGGAAACTAAAGCTGTTGAGCCGCTATACACGGTGTGCATTTCACCCCCCCTCGGGCTGCAAGCGTTCTCAGGTGTCTCAGCAGTTTGGCTTCAGAAGCAAAACTTCAACCTGTTGTTTTTTTGCTGCAGTGATTCCAACTTCCTACTCATCCAGCATTTTGGTTCTGCTGAGGCTCATTGTTTTTTATTTAATCGTTTCTTTCTTCTGCTCCGCCTCGAATAGATCAAACTCTCCTTGGGTCATATATATACGCCGCTCGTATTAATGGGAGATGCATTTGATTTGACTCGGAGCGCTCCGCTGAGATCATTAATGGCTAACAGGGATTTGAAAGTATTTGTTGTAAAAGAGCCAAAGATCAAAGGATTTGTTGCTGCTCCCTTAGCACCTATGCATCTGCTGACTGTAGTAAAAGCTAATACAGCTTTAAAAAATGCACTACTCCCGAGCTCTTTTCAAATAAATCCCTCCACCATCGGTCCGCATGCGATGAATAACATGTTACTCACAGTTAAAACAGTCTAATCTGCTTCCCTTCCCTGGTGGACAAATACGAGGGCTTGCTCTGGGATTACTCATGTTCCTCATAGCAGCGAGCAGGCCCCCCTTGACAGCGACACAGCTTTCTCAATTCAAATTTCAAACAATGACACAGGAGAGCTTCGTAAAGCCACAAGCGGCCAGCAGTGAAACCTTATCTGCTTCTTTCTTTTTTTACCGAAACCCGAAACACCTTTCCGCTTCTTGCCAAGAGCTGACGGCATCTCTTAAAGATGATGTGGGCTGGCTGCCCGTGAACATCCCATTTTCAGGGGCATAAACGTCCGTGTTGCACAAAATGGTATTGAATTTAAATAATTCTTCATACGGCTTCCTGTCAAACCAAACAAGACACTTTGCAGATGATTCCCTTAAAGACTTTTCCCCCCCATATAGATCATTTGAAAACTTCATCTCCAAAATGTTTCACATCCATTTTGGCGGAAAGGAAATCAATACCTCTGGTGCATCTTTCACTCTGAATAAAATGGAAAAAGCACATACCGTGGCATTCCAAATGCTCAGTTTCCTGAGCAATATCCCTGCTCTTTAGAGGACGAGCAGCCTGACCTTATAAGAGGGAAATTGTGAAAAAGTTTTTTTCCAGAGGGGTTAATAAAGGTGTAGGGTAGAAAATTTGGTGAATTTGAAACAGGAAACTATCAGCTGCAGAGTGAAAGACTGCAGCAGATTAAGGTTCAGTTCCTTTGAGTTTACTTGGCTGAAATGACTTTAGGGATGTTTTTCAAAGACGCTGTAAACGATTTAGATTCCAACTGCTTCTTGATCCACCTTCAATAACAGAGAATACTTTTTAATAAGTTCCCATCAGTGGGGAAAAGCTCCTCATCTTCCTTTGACAAACCGTTGCTTAAAAGAGATAATGAGTGCATCATCTAAGTAATCCGTGCCTCTTTAATTCAAACTCAAAAGACTTTTTGTTTTTACACTGAATTCTTCTATTTGTTCAGAGTTGTGTTTCATCATGACCCTGTGTGTTTTTGTGTTTTAGTGTCACCTGAGAGTGTATTAAAGCACCAAGCCTTTAGGGGGCCTTCGGTTGTAGCCTTTTTGACAAATGAAGGCATTGTGTGACTGTGTGCGGTCATGTGTGTGTGTGTGTGTGTGTGGTGCAAAACTGAAGGGAGAGAAAAGGTTGTTTTAGGTTGAATGGGGGAAAAACCCTGCAAAGCTTCACTTTTAAACACTTTTAAAATTTAAATTTGTGGGTGTATAGAGCAGAACAATGGCAGGTTGAGGAGTTATTGTTGTTGGTTTGGGCTGATGATGTTAATTGTAAGGATAAGTTTCAGGCCGTCTTGCAGCAATTAGGCAAATAGGGTCAGAAATGACTTACATTTAGAATTTGAAGCAAAGTCGTAGCAAGAGGTTTCAACAGAACCCACCCAGTCGTTTTGCACCACCGAACAGACGTTTTACCAGAGAGTTATTGTGTTTATTAAAATGTACAAAGAAAAAGTTCAATAAGTTAAACTATATTTGAGTTTAGGCTAAGTGGAAATTCTTCAACAAATGTCAGTGCTTCAGCTCGATGTGAAGTACACATTTAAACCGTTCAAAGTCTTTGTTGAGCCTTGTTAGAAATAGTTTTCTTTTATAGAGCAGTATGAGAGTGAAGAAGTAAATGGAAGCGCTGTTCTCTGATTTGCATCAGCTATGCAAAGCTCGACCTTCCCTATTTTACTACATTTGTGATTTATTGGTGATCTTATGAAACACTAACCCTTGCCAGTCATGCATACACAGTTCTTTTTAGGGTTTCAGACATGAGCAGGGCAAATAACTACACGCAGATGATGTGGCGTGTGTGAGAAAGTATAATATATATTTATTTACCAATACCAATAATTACAACCCAGTGTTACATAAAAAACATTAGACAGATTAGTCCATTTCACTATGCTAGTTTTGTCTTAAAGTCCCAGAGTTAACGTTAGTGTAGCTGTGCTTCTCATTTTCATATTCAGTTGCTGGTTGATTTGATCTGAAGCATTTTCTCTCCCTTCTTGGTTTAAGGACTAGATCAGGGCCACGGTTTAAAGAAAGCTTCCTATCACATTCCTATGTGATCATTGGTTACAAGGCCTCAAAATTGCATTTACATGGAACAGTGTTACAGGTTTTACTCTAAAATGATTAATGTGGCTGCTCTATGGGACAGACTCCGTCTTTCAAAAGGTTTTTTTTATTTTAACTGATCGCGTTGTCTTTCATTTTCAGTATGCTTTTTTACCTGAGAATTTCTGAAGCATAGTTTGGAAAAGAAATTTAAAACATTTTATGCTATATTGAGAGTCACTTAAGCATAAAAGGCATTGCAGAAATGTTGATAAAGTCATTGTTGTTCTAGTCCCAGGGACATGTTATTTTTTTCCTTTTTCTTTAGTTGTGTTTCTTTGCACTTACAATCATCTTCCTTAAGAGCTGTTAGTTGAAAACCTGGCACATCTTGTGCAGTGTGTCTTTAAACGTCTTTGGGAAACTTCTCAAGTGGGGGACAAAGAAAGAAGTGGCTGAAAAAAAACTAGCAGATGACAGACAGGGCTAACCTGGGAGATTTCTTTTCAGGTAATGAGAGAAGAACTCATAAAGCGGCTCAGGACTTTTGCTCAAGCCCGTGTGCCTAACCTCACTCTAAATTCACCTTGCACTCAAATCTCCTGCAATCATGCATTTTTCAAACGGCAGCAGTTGTGGCATTAGGTCATGCTTTTACTCCCTCCCTCCCTCCCTTCCGCCCCTCCCTTCCCATTTTACCTGATGACACTCTGATACCTCGTTCCAACAACATCCCCTGCCTCAGCACAAGCTTTCCAGCAAGGTGTCATAGTGACCCGAATTGCACTAAGGCAATGAACATAAGAGAGGGGGAAAAAAAACTGCTGAGGGTCAAAGGGCAGGATTTTGAAATGTGCTAATCCCCCTGAGTGCATGCTGATGTGTATTTTTGCTCCACCGTCACCCCCACGTCTCATTTCCTCCTGTGGATTTAGTCCCCTTTGGTGGCGTGGAAAAGCAAATAGGGTGTGTTATCGCTGCCGGCATACCAAATTCCAACTTCCTGGATCTTTTTTTTTTTCACTTTCCCCTTTTCAGGCCCGTCCCCCTCTCTGCCACAGTCACTAGAATTCAGAGCCTTTGTTAATAATTACCGTCACAACAGAGGCGTCCCTGTGGACTGAGGCATGCTGCGGTGTGTTCCCTGCCTTAACGTTTGTACTGTATCTCTGAGAGAAGTCTCGGTGTCCCGAAAGCTTTCGTTCACCTTGCATTGACAGGGTCTCCTCAGCCCATGTTGTGTCCCTTGCTGTTGGGTGGCCGGACTAATGCGTGCTTGTTAAAGTGTGAAAACTAGATGGGCAGTCGTAAAGGTGTAGACTGGAAAAGATAAAGGCAAGTGGCTCGAGGGAGCCGTCACCTGGCAACCAGGAGATCAGATTTCTGAGTGTGTGTGCACACATGCGTGCAGGGTTTGTGTGCTTGTCAGTGCCCGTGAGGCCATTTTTGGGCAGCATTTGGGGATGTTTTGCTTATTTTTTCAGCACGGCAAAGGCGTCACACACACCAGCCAGATGTCAAGTGAAATAAGCGTTATGTGCCGTTTGTTCTCCTCGCATCTGCCCCCGTCAATTCTTTTTCTGCACCGGTCTCTGTAGGTCGAGTATCTCTGGTGAGACTCACAAACCTGAGGCTGGAGCGCCTGCAGCTGGACGACCAGGGCTTGTACGAGTGTCGAATTCTCTTACTCGATAAACCCACAGACGAGGTGCGAAATAGCACCTGGACTCTCCTCTCTGTAGCCGGTGAGTATGATGCAGCTATTTATTTCTTTATTTTTTAAATGTACACATGTAGGAATTTCTCCCATCTAACGGTGAAATTGTATTTTGCATTCTAACAAATCGTGCTCTCTGGCGCCTCGCGTTTTCAAATGGGTATTGCAACTACGGTAGATCATGCATAATTTTTTTAAATTTACAGGTCAAGTTGCTTTTAACATTCCCTTTTTCCATTTTTTGCCGACAACGATTCCTTCTCCTGTGGCTCGGCATAAGTATGATCCTCCATTATGGACTAAAGTGCAATGCAAGATATCAAATTTTCCCGGGTAGTGACCAGCATAGAGGTGACTTATTGCTGGTTTCAGTCACGTGACTCTGGCTCTGAACGAAAACCCGTTGTGGATTAGCTAGACAGGTAGACTAGTGCTTTATGTCCCTCCCTACGACTATAGTTTTTCAAAATGGCGGAACGACATGGAAACCTCCGCGGACTTACCGGTCCTATATATATATACAGATAGGAAATGTTTCGCTTATGAGGAGAAGTCAGGTCATTGGAGAGGTAATTTTACACCAAAGGAGGACACATTTATAAATAAGGAAAATTATTTTCGCTAAGCAAATACTTAAAATAGTACACAATGTCTTTTAAACATCTGCTCTTAAGGCAGAGTTAAAGTGAAAGTGGGTATTTTGAAAATTTATTGATCTCAATTCAAACAAAGGCAACACACACACCTGTTTGAATGAAGAAGTCTTGTGGGTTTGGTTTGCCTGAGTCAATGAACACACGAGTCAAGATGGATTTTCTCAGACTTTTCTATGTCTGTCCTATTGCATGTTACATAGCAAAACAGGCTGGATATTTAACCTCACTGAATCTATTTTAACCATCCGAAAAGTGCTTGTAGCTCTGAATCAAGAGAGTAAGAACAGATATGTAATGTGGGAGCTATGTTTTGTTTTTAGTCCACATCATTTTATCCAGTATCACAGCAACAGATCGATACTAGGGATCATTCATTCGCCATCATATGAAACAGAAAGAGAGAATCCCCAGAAACCCAGTGTAGTAGTCATGTTTTGCTTGGGGCCACAAGAATGAGTGCTGCTCGCTTTTTAACATTCTGTTTTGAACACAAACACATTTATATTTGATATGGTGGTTCAAAAAAAGACTTGAAATACATTGATTTAGATTTTTTTTAATTGTCTGCCAAAAATTTTTAAGTACTTTCTCAGCCCTCTGGGCAGGACAACCATGGGTCAGTTAATAATCATGATCATTAAAGTAAAATCTTCTTAGAAAGTTGCAAGTCCTTTTCCTGCAAAATAGAAAGAAATAGCATTTTTGCAACACCATCATAGTTGATATCTTGTCCAATTGGATCTCTTGATGGTTATAGGAGAGTTTCTTGATTGTGTTGTACCCCTCATTGCACAAAGTTGGTAATGGGATGGGATTTATCCCACATGTTGCTCGTGTCCTGGTGTATGCAACTGATTTATACATAACATTGTACTGTAATAAGCCCAGCCAGTTCTAATGGGGTGCAACCTACTTCTACTACCCCACTAATGCTATTAATATTGATAGTAGACCAAAATAAATAAATAATATATAAAAAAAAATATATATATATATATCAGTAAATAAATAAATTAAAACATAAATAAATAAATAAATAAATAAATAAATAAATAAATAAATAAATAAATAAATAAATAA
>CAJRST010003335.1:4859971-4893386 GCA_907169785.1 Menidia menidia
TAAATAAATAAATAAATAAATAAATAAATAAATAAATAAATAAATAAGAAGAAAGCAACACATGTTGCCCGTGTACCGGTGTACATAAAAAAACAACAACAACAACAACGAAACCTCCTTTACATGCAGCTGATTTATACATAGCATTCTACTGTAAGCCCAGCCAGTTCTAATGCGGTGCAACCTACTTCTACTACCCCACTAATGCTATTAATATTGATAGTAGACCAAAATAAATTCGGAACATCAATTTGGGTGGAAGCCCCTTCTCCACTTTTTATAGTGTGTAAATCAAAGCCCTTATCCCCAGTCCTTCATGAATAGTCACTTTTTAAACTTTTCGGCGCACTTTAAAGATAAGTGATGCCAATCTCTTTGTTATCTCCACAGCTCAAATTGATTTATTTATAAGACAGAAAATCAAATAGATGCTTTTGCTCTCATTAAGTATTTTAGGGCATTTAATATTGCAACCTTTCACACTACCTTTCATACAACTTAGATTTGATTTACTCTGCAGAGCAGCGCTTTGGCAGCACGTCTTGACAGGCGCTATATACAGGTGCTCCATGAAACTTTTTGTAAAAAGAACTTTCAAAAAGCATTTAAACTTTCAAAATAGATCAAACCATTTGGACAGCTTTAATAACCTCTGACTCTCCTCGCGCAGGTTTTTGGGAAGAAGTTTGGCTCCTTTCTGTAAAGTTATGATCATGCTTGTTGATGGGTTTAAATATTAAATCTTGATATGAAAAAATACATCATTATTTTTTAGCGCTTTGAAGTGTATAATGTATTTTTAGGATACTTCTGCCCTGATTCCACGCGCAAACGTACATAAGAAATTATCAGAACCCCGCAGATCAAAGGGAAGCAAGACATTTTCTCTGAGCTGGTCCATGTGCGCCTGAGGTTGGAGATAAAAATGATGATAGATTGTGACTGTATGCCCTGCAGGGGTTCTCTTCACCAATTGTTTGCTTTTTTTCCTGCGCGAATGAAACCGATAGTTGCCTTCACAGGTTTGAAACTGTAGAAAAATATGGAGATAAAAGACCTCAACAACAAAAATGCAGAACTAATATGAATCATTAACAAACCAAACCTTTCCGGGGAGTGGGAGGGGGAGAATCTGTGTTTTTTAAAAAGTGAAATAATGATATGTGTCTTGGGAATTTGCAGGTGATTTGTTTATGTTTGGAGGGCTTTCAAAAGTTAAAAGGGATGTTCTCCAGTGAGATCTGAGTCCTCTGAAGTTGCAGCCCAACTGCAGCCGATCTAAAAGCGATGTGTTTGTAACTGCCAATTTCACTTAAGTCTGTGAAATGATGATGCCTTTTGAGATTCACTAAACTTGGTACAACTGAGTGCTTTGTAACAAACAAGGCAGAGTTGCTGTCAGCATATATGCAGCTAACCAAGAGAGAAGTACAGGAATATAATGATTTATTGTCTTCTCCCTTTTTCCTGTTGCTGCGAGGCCAGTGTTTGCCTGTCCTTAGTCAGTGAGGGTCCATACTTGACATTGGAGTTTATTAAACCTGATGTTAGTACACTTATTTGAACGTTGCAGTTAATCTTGATTCACGGGCATTGAAGTTTGAAAGATCCATTTTGGCTCTGTCTTATGTTTTTATAGCCTTGCCCACCTTCAGCAAAACCCCGCCTCCTGTTGTGGAGGCCCTGGTTGGAAGTCACCTCTTTCTCCCCTGTGTCGCCAACGGCAACCCTTCTCCAACCATCACCTGGCTAAAAGATGGCGGTGTCATTGACAGTTCCAGTTATCAGGTATGTATGAGCCAATTATACTACATTACAAAGCCTCCATTCTGTTTTGAGACTTTAGTTCAAATCACAGATTCTAACAGATTACAATACTAAAAAGATCTTTCTATCTAATATGTTCAGAAATAGTGTCAGTGTCGGTATTAATAAGTGATTTGGAATGGTGTGCAGCATCATTGTGAATAAGCGCCATTTAACTGTGAACAAAAGATTATCAGCAATTATCATGTTGATAAAGATTATCATGTTGATTATCAACGGATGCAAACCGAGGAGATGGATCCGTGGATGAGACAAATCGTGGGTGTTTTTGTTCTGAATTCACTTGAGTAATTCGTGTCCTTCAATTCGATTATTTGAAAAAGTGGGGCTCCATTGAGAAATGGTAAATAAAGAAAGATCAGCAGCAACTGACAGGTTAACTGCCTTTAATGACTGAATTGGAGCACACGTCTTATTTAACACCACAGGCCACGTAACATGACCCTTTTTCACAAGATGACGCAATTTCTTAAAGTCTTACCGAGATGTTTAGGGCATGCTTTTGGTAGGCAGTAATACAATACAACAGCTCCCACTTCAACCATGAATTACAATTCAAGGTTGAAACTCTTTTCTTGGAAACTTATTTTAAAATTTCACTTGCTGGTCCCTCCCCCCTCCCTATTGAATTCTGTGTCTTTATTTGACATCAGAATTTGAATCTACTCATACTTGAGCACACAATAGTACATACAGCGACATTAGTTCAGACTACCACCCACTAGACTGAGACAAAAAAACCCCACCCTACTAATAGTTTTTTTTTTTAGTCAGTTACTTTCAGTTCCCTCTACTGGGTAACCACACACAGTTATAGCAGTTACTACATTTTATCACTGTCTTTTTGTTGTGATTCTTCATTTTAGATATACAGTTGCATTAAAAAAAATCATGAAAATAGCATGCCAGATGGATGTATTCAGCATCTGATATGTCTAAGATTAATTCCATCAATACGTTTGTTTTGCTGTGAAAACACTCATCACTCGTGTGAAGTAGTAATACTCATCTTTTCCTTTTACATCTAAATCTAGATATTGATATGTGCCCATCTGTACATAATAGTTTAGCTATCCCTGTGCATGTCATCATTTGACGAGTTTTGACAATCAAGGAAGGAATTAAAAATCTGAACACATTCAACCAAGCCTTAATTCAGACACTAACGTTTTTTTTTTAAATCTAGTAATTGATTGCTGTAGAGGATCAGCATGGACATTCATGTGACCGAAACTAGACTTATGACCTCAATGTAAAAAGCACTATCTGAAAATTGCAAAGCAAGAAATTAAGACAAACCAAGCCATTTAGATCAGATTTGGGCTTCCAGGAATGAGATCTGACACAGTCAGGCCTAACTACTGCACACATCCCCGCACCTTCATCTGTCTTACTTCATTGTGTATCGCATCTGCCTGTCTTCCAGTTTATATGCCTATCCAATGTAATCATCTGCCTTTATTGTCTGCCTCCGTCCACCTCTTGGTTTATCTGTCAAATCATATTTACCAGGGGGGTGGCTTATCGCTGCGAGCAGTCAGCGCGCAGACAGCGGGACTATACACCTGCCACGCCTCCAACGCTGAGGGAAACGTGACCAGCATGGCCAAAGTAAAGATCAAAGGTCAGTTGTCGACTGCCTGTCGGTGCGTCGGTCTTTCCGCCCACCTGTTTCTTCGTCGCTGTGATGTGATGTCTGTGTTCCTGATCGGCCTAAAATCCACAGTAATTGACTTTTTCTCTTTCCCCCCTCTTGCATCATACGCACGAGGAGTGGTAGTAGCTCAAACTGAATTTCACCCTTAGTTTGTCAATGGGATAATGTATTCTGCATTATGATATGAAATTTGAGATTATCTGTGGCTTTAGAACACTGTCAGATTCTGATAGGGCGATGGACTTTGCTCAGTTTCGTCGGCCCGGCAGTCATGTGACCTTTCGGTCGTCAGTACATATTCTGTTATCTAAACTTTTGCCACCAGGAAACTAAATGTTTAAAAAACAGTTAGAAATGCATTGCTGTTTTTGCAATATTTTTTCGGGGACTCACAAACTCGTGACAGATTTATGTGTTTTCCAGCTCCAGATTTGCAGTCCAGTTTGAGTACAAATACATGAAGAATATGCAAATAGGCAACTGTGGATCATTGGATTACACCGACACAGCACACATAATACACTGTGGAATTTATTTCTGACTTCTTTCTGTACTCCTACTCCAACTCCTACTGATGATTTTCCTCTAGAGAGCCAGGACTCATCTGTTGTACGGTGCATTGGGGAAACATATATATCGCTGGCATTTTTCTGGCATTCCCATTAAGGCTTTGCTTAATTTTGAGTTTTCACAGTTGCAGTGGTCACATTTTGACTAATAATCCTTATGAGCACACATGGCCTAAGTCACTTTATCTGAGCTCTGGCTGCATTTGTCTGAAATATTGCCACATGAATGGATTAGAGAAAACTAATATCTGATTAAGATAAAGTCAGACCAAAATCCGTTAGTAACCTCTGAACTGTCACTCATGCATTAATCAGTTGAGTGTCGAGAGCCGCGGTTCCAAAGACGTTGTCTAATATATCAATAAAAACCCAATGTATGATATCAAAACATCATCTAATAATGTCACAAACCCTTATTTTAATCAGAAAATATATGTTGAAAGTGAGATATTTTGCTGGTAATGAATTTTACAAGCTCATCTTGAGTTGATGATATGCAAGCACCAAAAAGCTCGAGAAGCAAGTGGCACTTAAAAAAAAAAACAGCTGATGGAACGTGTGAAACTGATTATCAATATCTCAGTAAAATTAGTCAAAAGAAGGGTATCTTAGAGAGATCTCTCAAAAGTGGAGGTGGAAATAGGGTTCAGCAATTTGCAAACGACTCAACAGTCAAAAAGGGATGCATTAGTTTTAGATATAGAGTAGCGCTCGGCAACAGATGAGTGTGAAAACTTTAAGTGTTGCGTTATTTTTAGTGCATAATATCTTCAAAAGTTTCAGTGAATATGAAAAAAAGATAATACGATTCTTTAATTGAAATCGCGACATGGCCTTGGGTAATCATTGAACCCACATGTTCCATATGTGAACGTGATCCAGAAATCGTGCCGTTCTCTCTTGGTCAAAGCTAATTTAAAATGGATTTTGGCCAATTGAAAAACAGTTGAACAAAGTGAACTTAAATTATTATTATTTTTAAAAGCCATGGACACTACATTCCACACATTAGAGAAAAAAGGGATAAACACACACTTCTAAAGTCTCTGATAGTGTTTTTGTGTCTATGGAAATAGCAATATGTCAACATCTGGAAAGGATGATGGCAACATTTGGAAATGTACCAAGTGTGTACAGGTTTTAGAGCTAATTTATTCCCATTCTTTTTTTCCATCAAGACAGTGCTATTGGATATTTAAAAAAAAACATGGTTTGGTCATGGAGTTTTCATTTTTAAAAATCTCTCATTTCTGATTTGTATTGAAAAAAGATTACTTTTGCGCGTCATTGTGCTTTTAATTGGATTCAAAACAACGTCTGACCTTTTCAGGATTGGATTATAAACCTGATCTCGCATAAATGCTGTAAAAATGACATGGTTGTTTATACATCCATGAAGCAGGTGGTGTATCAGGCCGCTTTTATTAGCTCTTTTCAGACTGATGACGTGTTAACATGAAGCTGGCACGGCAGATAAATGGGACATCGTGACACTGCTCTTATGTGGCTGAGTGCAATTTGTTTTCGAGGTAAAATTAGAATTGATAATGCACGGTGAACTTAAAGTTATGTTTGCGACTTTTTTTTTTTCTCCCTAAAATCTCCCTGCACATGTATTAGAGCATTTGTCAACTGACTCTTTTTGTAAATGGAACCATCTGAGTTTACCAATGGCGCGCATGCCTTGATCATTTACAGTTAGCTGTCACTAGCAAAACACAAAATAGAAATAAAAAACGTGGGACTTTATTGCTTCTTTGTAATTATACACCACGGAGACAAGCCACGGCTGTGTGCTGATTTTACAGGTGTAGAACACCAGACCAGACAGACACCAGAAAGGAGACCACTCTCACACAATGGGCATAATATCTTTGGGATAAAAATATGACTCATATGCAGGACCCAGGAGGCAGGGTTCAATAACAGATAGTAAACTTTTATTTTTTTTAATAAAGAAAAAATAGAAGCAGTGAAACTGAAAAAGAAGGCATAGGCCCAGACAAGCATAATTAGAAAAGCTGGGGATGGAAATGACTGGAAAATCTATGAAAACATAGAGCAGAATAAAGATAAGGGAAGCTTATCTTTAAATGTAACCAACCTTAACTCAAAACCATAACATGGTGGAGACAGTTCCAACTAGTTGTCGGGTGGCGCAGCATCACAGTTACAAAAAACCTGAGCTTCAAATTTGAATGGCTGTGTGAGAATGGGGGCCTCGTATTAGGATTTCAATCAGGCATTCAACTGTGGCCCTTACCTATTATTGTGTAGGGGCCAAAGGGACAAGAAGGAAACAATATGATTGGAGGGTTTAATCCAATAATGTTTATGTGTTTTTGAATTGGGCAAATATGATGAAGGGAGGGAAATAAAACAAATTTGAATTGGCACATTTTTTATTGCAGATTATATTATTAATTCTATATGTTGAAGTCTAAAAAAAATCTCTGAATGGGAAGAATGAAGAATGTATTTGGAAGACTCTTAATTATGCATTTGCAGCTCTTTCACATGTTCACATTAGTTCTTCAGCTAAGTATGGCAGAAGGACTATATCTCGCTGCATAATATGGACGAGAAATAAACAATTAAACCCAGTATATCTATATTTAAACCTGCCATTTAGCACAGTCAGTTATAGCAGGTGACTTTCCAGAGGTGCGTGACAGTCACTGACGGGATATATCAAGATCTATGTGTTTTCTCTCTGTATTAATCATCATTATCAATTATCACCAGGCTAACTGTCAATGACTAAAAATCTAAATGTATCTGATGTATTGTGTCATTTCCCATTCACCAGGTCCGCCTGTCATTGTTGTTCCTCCCAAAAGCATTTCCATCAACGTATCCCAGAATGCACTTCTCCAGTGCCAGGCTGTGGCGGATCCTCCAAACATGACATACGTGTGGCAGAGAGGAGGAGAAAATGTCCATCACGTAGAGTGAGTAAAGTCACCGGTTAAGTACGAAATAATTGATGATATATATATATACATATTTGTGTGTGTGTATTCTATGTAGTTTCTGGGTGATGCTCAGGGAATCAGACAAGTCAAAGACATATCTTAAAAGTCTGCCTGATGTCTAATCTATCAAATGATTACACTGAAGACAGCCCCGGAGGACGAAAAGTTCAAATTTCAACAGAGAAAAATTCTTTGAATGAGCCCATAATTGGCCTTTCAGAGATATATAACACCACGGATATGTTATTGATAAAACCTCTGATTCTTTATATTCCCATCAAGTTTTTTCTTGCACTGTTGTGTTTTTAATGTGGTCTTGAACAATATTTCTCCAGGCTCACTTAAGGCCTTTTTAAGAGTTTTCAGTTGTACTTTGGCTACTGTCACTTCATTTTCAGGCCAGTTTTTCTTTTTACCATATTATTTTCTAAAGATTTTTTTGTGTTAGTGCAAGTCAAAAGAAGCACTCAATCGAACACATGAAGTTCTGTTTTGTCTAGAGATAGCATACAATTTAGAAATCTACCTTTTGTGACCAGCAGCCTGTCACAAAGACCTGTAATTTTCAATCACAATTTTTCAATACAATTTCAACTTTCAAGCCGAACATCAACCAGTTCTGACAGATATTGAATAGTATTTTTCCTCCAACAAAAAAAGAGCTATTAGCTCAAGACTTAGTAAATGTCAGCTAGAGCACATCCTCAAGGAAAGAAAATAGAAAATGAACGGAGAAGTGGACTGAAAAACAAGTGACGGCAGATCTCTTTTTCTTTTTCTCCCAGATCCCAGACATCAGTGTAAAATTGTAGAAGCATAGTCAGCATAACAGCTCGATTGGATTGTTTAAAAAAATATATTTTTTGTATTTTCACTTACCTTGGTTTTTCTAACGTTATCCGAGCCCTCATGTTTCTACTTTTATCGTTACTCATTGTATGTATATTTATCAAAATGCTTAATTTAATATTGTTGTACTTCTTCAAATTTGTTATCAATATCAGCCCCCAAAATTCCGTCAGTCATGTCAGTCTACATATGAGATAGACCATGCATTTTTTTATGTTTTTATACCTTCATTATTTATCCGTCACCCAAAACTTCTACCACTCAGGTCTGAAAAAGTCTACGGTTACGATTTTCATTTTTCAAACACTGATTCTGCATTTTTTGCATGTCGGATGTCCCAGCATGCATAATTAAATTGTTCTGAAAGTCTGCTAATTGACTTTAGCTGGCTCTAAGATAACAAAAACTGTCAATGGAAAATGTTTATAATGCTTGAATGATGCCAAAGTATTAGTTTTTCATAAAAAGCAAAAAAATTGGGACAAGATAAAATAGATTTTGTGGCAGACCATGGGAGTCTCTGGAGGGAACCCAGCTTTCTCTTCCAAACTATGTGGCATTCTGTAACTAAGTTGAAAAATGTTTTGAAATGAAATATAACAAGAAAAGTTGGTTCTTAGGGCTGCATTTGGGGTTTGGTGATTAGCACTCTCGCTTCACAGATGTAAAGTTCAAGGTTTTTTGTGATGATTCCGTATCTTGTCCCTGTGGGAGAGTTCTCTCTGGGTGTTCTGGCATCTGTTTGCTGTCCAAAAACATGAATTTTCAGTTAGTTTCTGATTATCGATTGACAATCCTGGTATGCATGGATAGTTGTTTGTGTGGCTCTGTGACAGTGAGCTGCATGAGGTGAGTATAGAAATCAATGGATGGAAGTTCCTTCATTAAAAAAGCATTGTTTTCTGTCTTTTCACAGAAAAGAAAGAAAAAAATATATGTTCTTTTGGACTTTGTAATTGGTAAAAACATAAAAAATGACTGAACTAAATTATTGGAAAGAAAACTGAGTGATTTCGAAGAGGTTTCTTAGAGAATACCTGAGAAAAAAAGAGCATCTTTGCTGTACCCTAGTCTGCTGCTAATGAGGGAATGCTTTATTCCTTTGGTATCCACCAAGTATGAACTGTGCATGAGAACATTTTTTACCTAACCAAAGGTGACGTTGTTGTTGTTGTTGTTGTTATTTTTTCCTTTTTCATCTGCAATGCTGTGAAATTCAAATTGGCATAAAAAGAATGAAAGTGAAAGGAACAAAGAGAGGAAGAACGCAAAAGAACTATAAAAAAAAACCACTAAAAGGTTGTACCCTCAGAGCCTGACATTTTCATGTCAGTTATTTTAAGGTAGAAGCTCTTTTTTTTTGGACGTTTGCTGCAAATGATCTCACCTAGCTGTTGTCTGTCTGTTTTGTCATGGAGAGAAGGCAACAGCCACATGTTAAGATAAAAACTCTGTGCGGTTAAAGTTATGTTAATGTTACTGTTGTAACTTAATGTTACAGTTATCTTAACAATAAGCTGGCTGCAAAAGGACAATTTATCCAACAAGATCTGATTTGTGTGGAAACATATACTATATTTTAACTGAAAAATCGGATTCATGGACAAATAAACAAATCAGACTGACTGCATGGAGAGTTTTCAGTTGAAAACAGTTTATTTTCGAATTGATAAGAATCCTTTATATCGAATGTTTGTGATATTATCTGCATCTTACAGAATGTAGCACAAACAGTGTAAAATCACAAACAATATAGAGTTGTTATGACAAAGCCTGATGACTAAATAATGATGTGAAATTTATATTTCAATGCTGATGCAAGCTTGCACGTAAGGAGAGAAAGAGACAGAAGCTCTCTTACACGCACACAAATACACTCACCTGTGTACAGTTTTGCTCCCTCTGCCATCCGTACAAAAAAAAAAAACGCAAAAACACCACTAAGCAAGCAGGCTGCTTTAAATGAATGTGATTCAAATTCTTAATAAATTCCTACAAGTACAGACTTAACAAAATGATCAAGGTGGTATAGGGAAAATACGAAAAGAGCACAAATTTGAGATTACTGTACAAGAAGAAATATTAAAAGAATTTGATTTGCAAGATTTATGTAAGGTGCTCATCTAGATTTGAAATCAAATTTGTACTACTGCCTTCTTCTGGCAGCCTCTTACTCCTGACCAGGTCTTACATGTTGGATTCCAATTAGCGTTACAGGTACTCATTTAGGATATGGTTTCCATAAACAGCAACTTTAGGAATCAAATAGTTTGTGTAGTGCTAGTTTTTTGGTTAGTTTTTTTCTGGATTATTTATTCATTTTTTTTCTAATCTGGTTGAGTTTCCATTTTTTTCTCTACTCTTATTCTGTTTAGAGTTTTAGTTTGGAGTTCCCTCGGTTCTGCCCCGTGTTCTGAATTATTCTGGGGTTTGTCTTCTGCCTTCTGTGGTCCACTTGTGTCTCTTTCTCATTCATTACCCTTAGTTTCCAAAGGTTCTCCAGATCAGTTCCACTCACTTCTACCAGTTCCACTCATAGTTGGATCCTTAAGGTCTCTTTGGTTGAACTTTTAGAATAAACCAAAGTTTACTTTACACATACGAATATATTTGTGCATGTATCAGATAATCATGGCTTTAACATGAAGATTGGTGACATCCTGAGATAGACAGAGCCTCATTGAAATGACAGAGAAATACGACATGGTTAGAGACTGCTATTAGTCATCAGTCCTGACACACAGGTCTTCGATTGAAATATTGTTTTTGTTTTTATCGGCTGGAATGGCTAAAAGAATTTGGTTTGATAGATTAAGATGAAAATTGTACCATCCATGTGTCTTTGTAAAAGCGAAAATCAGACAATCACGGTGAAATCTTTGCTTCATCTTTATCTTAGCTTCATCTTTAGGATGTATGGTTTGGTACGCAGCGTTGAGATGGACCCATGGTGGTGTACATCATCATCTTCCTCTTTCATCCAACATCCCGGGCTGTTCACACCAGAAAAATCTTATTTTCCAGAATTTCATGAATACTCGGCTTTCACTCATTTATTGGACATAAACAAGACTTCAAATGAATGACAATGTAAATTTGACACTATTAGGGTTAGGGTTAGTAGGGTTAGTAGTTAGTTGTTTCCCCAAAACTTAACCAGACAATGTAAATATAAAAGACCTATGTCATGTTACTTTAGAAACTGAGTCCACAAAACAATGAACAAGCTTTTTTTTGTAGGAGAGCTTTATCAAAAGTTTTGCTCAGTGCCAGATAGAAGATCTGAGGGAGGTAGGAATTGGTTATTATCACCGGGATATCTCCCAGCAGTCAACTGAACACCCTCTCAGAAAACAGCGGGCGGGTTAAATTCAGATAAGCAGACATTAGTCTCAGTTTACATCACCTTTCCTTTTCCTTCTTTTCAATATGAAATGCACCCTGATTCACAATAGTTCCACTGGGGGCTAACATCCAGCCTGAATTTATGTGAGGGCAGTTGTTCAGCAAGGCGTTTTGGAGCTAACCTTCGGCATAATGCTGGAAACAGATGACTGAATTAAAAACAGGATTATTCAGATTATCTATCACTAATTTTAGGAAATTAGCTCTTTTGTAATTCCATTTTTAAAATAGTGAGTTGTTGGATTCCAGAAGAGAAATCAAATGTTCTCCGTTTGCCTTCAGGTTTTTTGCACTGCTGACTTTCATCTTTTATGTCATTTACTTTGTTTTAGAATTTTTGTTCAGAGTTGGCGTGATTAAAAACCCTAACTTGTTGAGAAAGAGGCTCACACAATCTATGTGCTGCATATGTGAAACTGTCACACATTTAAAATAAGATTTCTAAGGTCCTAAAAATATTATATGCGAAAGTATTGCTTGGTAGGTTGTAAATTGCACATAGTTTGCATATCTGACACATGCAGACACATTACACTGTCAAAATAGTGGTTCAACATCAATACAAGATTCTAAAGCACTTTCAAAAAGGTTTATTACAGTGGTATGACATTAGAGGCCCGGCTTTGAGCTCCATGAGACAGTTTTTTCCATCAATCTTTCACTTTTTTATATTTTCTGTAAAATGCACAGGTGGTAGATTTTAGCCATGTGTGACTGTTTTGTTAAGATCGAAATTTGGATTAGATATGAATCAATAGTGTTAGAAGTCAGTATGACGTCAGTATAACTACAACAATTTTTAGATTTTTAGCGTAAAATGAGGATAGAAGCACACAATAACAGATGTTGAGATGGAAAAAAATTGCAATGATGAACATTGCCCACAAAATTCTAAAAATTTGGCCCTCAGTGTGAGATTGTGAATGCATACATGCAAAAGAGCTTTTGTGGAGTCCTCTGGTTTCGAGCTGCTCTTTACCTATATGAATGTATAACAAGTGAGTAGGCACTCCTCCTCCTGCTTGAACTGAAATGAAAAATCCTTAATGACCATCTGTACACAGCAGTGAATAACTCACATAAGGGGGGAAAGGAGAATAATACCACTGCTGATTCTTTGAGAGCCTGTTTGGCTTTACTAGGAAGGGGATGGTGGATTATTCAATCTTTCTCTGCATTGGTCGGTTTTTTATTTTTTCATGCTGATGAATTCCCACGTGTGTGTTCTCTAAAGGTTTCTGAAGTCGCGTGTGAAGATCATGGTGGATGGGACTCTGCTTATCTCCGGTCTCATCCCAGAGGACTCGGGGAACTACACCTGTACTCCGACCAACGGCCTGCTGACCCCCCCATCCGCCTCCGCCATCCTCACAGTGATGCGTACGTATGTGTGTGTGTGCTCTGTGGCTGTGAGTGAATTAGTTTCTCATATGTTTGCAAAAGACATCTTTTTATGATATTATATGTACTAAATATTCAGTGAAACTATCAAACACCATGATCTTTACACAAATATGATTAAAGAAAATGTCAAATTGAAGTTGATGTGTTTTTCAAATAAATGTTTTGGGCTTAATTAGTACTTTTCTTCCCCAGTTGCATATGCCAGTAAAAAACAGCCAATTGTCACTTGCTAATCCACTTAACCTCTCCAAAAAAAATGGTAAAAACTTAAAATAACAATTATGAGTTAATTGAAAGAAAATTCAGAGATTTATATAATCAAAATATAAACAGAAATCCAGCATTAAAAAGCTGTCATGAAGTTAAAACGTTACAAACTAAAACCAAAAATAAATTCTAAAAATTGCTTCCAGCTGCCTTACCTCCCATAAAGGGGATAGAAAACTCTAAACTGATCTAATTAAAGAGAGAATAAATCCATTCTATAAATTACATGTTCCCAAACTCATTTTGATCCACATTGCTCACTTCTGACATTGTGCTGTTTGGTTTGGTAGCTGATGAAGAGACAACGGGATAAATAGCCTCAATAATCCTTAGCTTTTGACCAACTGATCTTGTCTTTTGTCTCCTGTCTTTTCCACATGCCAACCTTCCCAATCATGTTGGGAATCAATAATTTCCTGATTCCACGCTCTGTCACTCCCTCTTGAGACTTGGTGCCAAACTACACAACACAGAGGGATACCTTGCCATCTCACAATTTTCACGAGTGGACAGATGTAGCCATTACATATTTTCTGCTGAAACTGGGCAAAATAGCACATGGGTATGACGAATGGTTTTAATGATGTACCTACCAGCCTCAGGGCTTGTAGCCTAATACACCAACATAACAAAGGGAGTGATGGAGGCCCAGCAAGGGGCTTTTAACCTAACAATACCAAAAACAGAACAAACCCATGCTTCTGGTCTGTTTGGTTGAATGTTCATCATCAATGAGTAAGTAGCAGCTCGGAAAACAGGCCACTAACACGTTTTCTGTCCAATTTCTACTGCAATAGAAAGGCAAAAGAACCCTTTCACTGTATTTTGCTAACCTAAAGAATTAACCATATTTCCTATTCATCCCTTTTGATTTGTACTTTTAGATATAATGACAATTACAATCTACATGGTTCACAAAACACAGAGAAGTACTGCACTGTAAGATTTCTTTTACAGGTTAAAGTGATCCGGTAATATGCACCTTTGATATTTCCATGTGATAAAGACAGCTGGGTTTAGCTCAAAACATTTATTAAAAACAGATAAGGTCAAGTCCTAAAAATGCCACGATACAGGAAAGGAAATGAAAACAACTCAGAAGTTAAGATAAAAAAAAAAAAGGTGGGAAGCATAGTGGTTATATCAAACTGAACTTTGTAAATGTCAACACATTTGTCAACATATGAATGACTTACTAGTTTTAATGTTAAGGTTCTCATCATGTGTTTTGAATTCTATACACACCAGTGAGAATTTCTGTATCACAATTGAGCTTTCTTTTATAGGAATCTGGATCTACTTAAACTATTTCTCTTTTCTAATTGTGCTCAGATCCAGCTCAGGCTCTCCAGATGCCCCGAGAAACATACCTTCCCACCGGTATGGAGGGAATGGTCACTTGCCCCGTTGTGGCTCAGCCTCCACTGCTCCGTGTGGACTGGACAAAAGATGGAGAACCTCTTGACTTGTCCTTGGTAATGACGATTACTCCAAAATCCGAGTGTGTAACCTTCACTGTGAGGCTAACGCTTGAATCTCTCTCCCTGTTGTTTGCGCGCGTGCGGTCAGAACACCTTCGGACGCCTCGCAGTCGTGCCCAAAGTTTGTCTGACCCCGTTCATATTTCCCCCTGAAAAACAGCGGTCACAGTTCTGGGCCTCCTTTTTCTGGAAAAGAAAAAGAGTGGAACGTTAATGGGGCATTTCCTTCTCTTACTGATGGAATTGTGCTCTAATTTTTTTTCAGCGGAAGGTCATCCAATCCCACTCCGATTTTAATGCATCAGGGTAAAAGCTTTAGAAGCAATCTCAAAGGAATACCTCTCCGCCCCCGTGGTCTCTCATTTTCTCTGTGCTCTTTCTCTTCGATCTTTTACTCTCTTATTTGCAAGGAAGAGTGATGGAAGCATTACAGATTAGGGCCGTCCCTGCATTTTTTTGTTTAACCCCTGTCATCCTTTTTTTTTTAAGCAGAGAAAACTATATTTCCCCGCTTTCTCTCTATTCGAGTTTGAGGTTTATCTGTATTAGGTTTTAAAAAATCATATTTTTTCAGCCTATGCTTAAACTTCAACCCGCAACCCCCCCCCCCCCCCCCCCCCAACATTTCCATGCTGGGCCCTCGGCACTTTGGAGCGAGCAACTGGCACGTTTGTGGATCAGATGCACCATGGGAGATGTGATAAATTCCTGTGGAGCAGGACATGGGGGCTGGAGTCAGGCTGTTATTCTGCCAATTATTCTAATTCGACTGTGGATGTCACAAGCTCGCACACACACACACACACACACACACACACACACGGATGTAGTTACAGCTTTCATGTAGGTAGAATGATAAGGGTTTTCAGTTTATTAAAATGAGTGGGAACCTTTTTGAGCCGCCAAACCATGACCCTCGTCTTTCCTTCCGGATTTCTGTGTGGAAAAAACAGCAAAAAAATCCCTCGGCTATTCATGTAAATACTCCACAAGTGATCATGAAAGCTGTCTATTATCTTTGTTAGGATGTGTTAGCACAAAAGCAGATTTTTTCAATTCTAATTTTGTAATCAGAGGAAAAATAAATCTGCTGCCTTAAAAGAAAACTTGGGACTCCAACCAAATAAAAATGCATATCTTCAAAGAAGATTGGAAGTGCCTTATGGTGAGTGAAGTTTCAAAGTATTTCTGTAAATCCTTCAAACACAGCTGAGGGAGCTCAAATGCTGCTGTGGAGAGGTTACAGAATCCCTGCCTTCCAGCTCTCTCTAAATCTTCCTGCACACAACCAGCAGCAGAGTTGTCCATCATGATTGTGATTGCTTTTTTTCCCCTTTCTTTTTGCGGTAATCAGAGTGGTGCAATAACAGAGCCTTTGGACTAAGTCAAACATCCCTCCATCGCCTTCAGCTAGTACAGTATGCAGCTGCCCGATTCCTTACTGACCCCCGTAGACATGACCACATCACACCTGTCCTCCACTCCCTACACTGGCTCCCGATACAGTACAGAATTCAATTCAAAATACTGTTGTTTGTCTTTCGATCAGTTAATGGCCTCGCGTCTTTGTATATAAGTGAAATTCTGAGGTTTCACCAGCCCAGAAGACCACTTCGGTCTGCTGGTCAACATCTGCTGGAGGTCCCACGGTCCAGGTTCAAGCAGTGGGGTGACCGCTCTTTTGCAGTGGCAGGTCCTAAACTGTGGAACTCTCTGCCCACTGAGTTACGTTCATTTACTGACCTACCACTGTTCAAAGCTCAACTCAAAACGTATTTGTTCAGGATGGCTTTTTTGCACGTAGGGTCTCTGTATACTGGGTTCTGTCACCGATGTGTTTGTTCTTTGTGTATTTCGATAGTTTGATCTGTTTTTATTCTGTGAAGCACTTTGATCAGCTCCGGTTGTTGTAAAGTGCTATATAAAAAAACAATGATTGATTGATTGATTGATTGATTTTCTCTCAGTATCCGGGATGGGCCTTGAAAGCCGACGGCTCTCTGGTCATGGCGACGGTCAACGAGGACGCGGCCGGCACGTACACGTGCACTCCGCACAATGGTTACGGCAGCATGGGCGCTTCGGGGCCGACCAGCGTCATTTTACAGGTTAGTTTGTGCGCTTCGATTTACACCGAGCGCCGCATGAAGGCACCGTAATCCGTCACCAGAAGTCGAACGCATTTTCTGCCCCAAAAAACACTCCAACATGCCCCGAATACCCACAAACTGCCATTTAATCCATCGCTCTATTCTCTACCGTTGAGTCTGATGTCTCCTAACTATCCGCGACTGCATCTGTCACAGTCAATTAAAAATCCCGGCGGAAACAACATTTTGTTGACCTTTTCAAACTAATGCGTTTGCCCCCTGACATTAATAAGAAGTCAGCCAAGGCCGCCACCACAATGATGGCACTGGTGGGACGTTAATTGTGAGACTAATCCTTCTGTTATTAAGATAATCTTGTCCAAAGCAGCAGGCATTCAGTCTTGAAATCCATTTGTTGGCATTGCCGCAATCTCCCTTGATTCAGCTATATTGCTTTGGCAATTTACAGGACCCCCCATCATTCAGCATCGCTCCAGAGAAGCAATACAAACAAGACGCTGGTGGAACACTGCTTATCCCCTGTCAAGGAAACGCCGAGCCAACAATTAAAGTGACCTGGAGCAAGGTAGATCACATTCTGTGTGGATTTATGTCATGTTTTTTTCATTTCCCTGAGAATATGAGTTTTATATTTTGAAAATGCACTGAGGTATTGTTGCAATAAAAAGGTGTTCAGGTGAAAATGTACATAAAGTTGACTTCTTACCAACATAACGAATCCTCCAAGTTCACATCCTAGCTTTAATATGAACAAAAGGAATCAAACATACATCAAAACATGGCTGGAATAAACAAGATGGAATGGATTTATAAATATTGTTTTTTCTGGTATCGGAATAAAGATTTTGAAGGACCTGGAGAATAACAACACACAGTTCCCCTATCTTTGCTTGTACTGACCCTCTCTTTGAACATTGCTCATGCTAACTGTGCCTTATAATGATTTTAAAAAGATCTTAACTGGTCGGGATTGTGGGCAAATAAATCAACAATCCCACTGTAGCCAATTTTCTGCTAACTTAATAATCGTGTGACATATAGATTTGATAGAAAACTATAGATCCATCCAGCATTTGATATACTTCTCACTCCTAGCAAGATCATAGGGGGATGGAGACAGCTTAGATAAGACCGAAAATCATACTTTGGTTGCAAAAAAGTTTAACATAAATATTTTCATGGTTATTATTAATCATATTAATGGATATAGTTAATTGACTTGGAGCTGGTGGTTTGGAGGTTAGTACTGTCACCTCACAGCAAAAGGGTTCTCCCTGATTATTTTTAGGGTCTCTCCTGGTAATTTGGCTTCCTCCCACTGTTCAAAAACATGCATGTTAGGTTAATTAGACCCAGATTGCCCCTAGGTGTGAGTCTTTGTTGCTCTGCGATGGACTGGTGAATTGTCAAGGGGGTATACCCACCCCTTGCGCTTTGTCAACCGGGATAGTATGGAGGAATTTACCTAAGGATTCAGGGAGGGAGTTAGAGTATATGTGGAGGGAGATCAACTTTCTTGTCATTGAATAACCTATATAGTATTAAACAGACATCACATTGTGTCTGGATGTATTTAAATCTATGGTTTTTAACGTGGTAAATAGTTCTCCGGTTGGGAAAAGAAGCCAGAAAACCATATTGCAATCCTGCGGCCATTAGACTTATTGTAACTTATCCAGTATACATGAATTTGTACTATCACACATGTTTCAGGCGGACTGAGGGAACCCCTCCCATCCCATAAAACCACACTTGGCCTTAGGTTTTGTGCAGCACTAGCTGTCAGAGAAATATAATGCAGGAGTTATGCCTTTCTAACGCTGGCAAAAAGTTTGTTTAGCTCACCAGAGGAGCACAGAATATATTAATTCCCAAGCAACTCTGGAGTGTGCTTCATTTCATTTTTACAATATAACCATTTACCTTCTTTTAGTTTGACAGTTAAATCTGTGTAATTTCCTCAGTTTCCATGTATACTGTCATTGTGTTCATACCTTTAATTTGAACCAGAGACAAAAAGCATTGGAGAGGTGACAAAAACCTCCATTTCACTAGTTTGAGGACTGCGAACACATTGTTAGACCTCTCAGAGACGGCTCCACACTGGAAATGACAACATGATCAGCCCATTCATCATCAGCGCATTCAGTCGAAAAACTAGACCCGCTTAAACCATAACAAAGGCGATAACACCAAGTTTATTGCTTTAGATTTAGCATAACATTATTTTTTATTTTTTCATAAGAGCCATTGTGTAAGCAGTTTAAAGCACGTCCCTGTTATTGAAATCATAAAAACGTTGCTTCTCAAAGGAAGGCTAATCCAACCAGATAACGCTGTTGGTGTTTTAATCCCTCTTACATAAGTGGGTAAATGTTTCTTAATACAAGTTAATTCTCTTTTGATACAAAGATAAACACATCTGTAATAGCAAGTGAAAGGCCGTACGTCGAAGTAAAAAGTTCTCAGGCAAGTTTTTGCCCCTTAGCCTCCCGTACCTCTCGGGAGGAACTATTTGAGCCCTGAACATACACAACTCATGACAAGTTACAGATATTTGGCTGCTACTGAAACATTGAACAGGTAGACATGTGGATTCAAAAGTTTGGAGAAGGTCACATTAAGTTCACCTGTAAAGGTTTTAGTGCATTTTAGCTACATCCTGAATTTTTTTCCTAAAAGCCGAATATATCCCAAACTTGTCGTGAGTTGTGTATTTAACCATATACGTTTGTTGTGTGCGTGTTTGTAGATCACATTTGTTGGCATGTTGAGTAGGCCACAAAGGTACCATTAAAAACTCATAAATATGTCAAAGGGCCATAAAACAAAAGGATGAAGTGCAGGGATGGGTTTGAAACTACATGTCTTAGGTTCCTTGTGAGATCTAATAACCAGTTCAAGTAGATTTCTTATCCACTTTGACTGCATTGCATGTTGGATAAAAAAAGCAGTATTACTAAAAATGTATCGTGTTTGTCAGAGTTTAACCAATTAACTATGTTTCAGTTATTTGCATTGAATATGTTTCGTCATTTGTGCCATGTAATTCTGGGGATAATATCTCGGGTTTGGAGTTTTGTGTGATATATATATGGATGCTGTCATTAGATCGACGTGGTCCGTCCCATCGTTTACGCGATCGAACCCAACGGGTCCCTGCTGCTGCAGCCCCTGACCAAAGACCACCACGGGGAGTGGGAGTGCAGCGCTTCTAACCGCGTAGCCACAGTGAAGGCCCGCACACACGTCTTTGTCCTGGGTGAGTCCCATCTAACGGCGCTAAAAGGAGAAATTGGTTACGTGAGCCGTCCACACTTTTTTTTTGTTTTTAGCTCAACTTCTCTTTCCCAAATTGTTATTTCTATGCACCTGTGTAAAGCTGTTCTCTGGATGCCTGTGCCTCCACTCCGCCTCCGATGTATAAATGTGGCACATCAAGAGATGGCCTCTAAACTTTCGCTGTATCGGATAGTTGAAGTGCTGGCCGAATTCCATCAACCATCCTCTCCACTAACTCCATTACAGGAACCAGTCCCCATGCGGCTACCTCTCTGTCCGTCTCTCCAGGGGTGAGGCAGGCCAACATATCCTGGGAGGCTGGCTTTGATGGAGGATCAGCACAGACATTTTCAGTTTGGTGGGTGTTAAGCCTCCTACTTTCTTCTCGGGCTGTAACCATGGCAGCCATCTACAGCGCCTGGTATTACTCTATTGATCTCTAGGATGAGGACTTCATTTATATGTTATCACCTCTTGGCAGCTACAATAAAAGAAAAAAGAAAAAATGCTGCAGCGCACAACTCCAAAATACAGTGGCCGCGCTAGCTACTTAACGGATAAAAAAGAGTTGTTTGAATTCTTTTTTGAGTCTTTGTTATGATGGATTAGAAACTGTAGATTTATGTATTTAGTTTGCTTGAAGGTTTTACACGTTTTTGATAAAACCACTGTAGTAGAGATATTCTTCAATACAGGGAATGTTAGCTTTTCATCGAAACATAGTTTTTTAATTGGACTTTCACATACAAAACTGTATATATTTAATCAATGTATTTTTTTTAAACCTTTTTAATATCTTAAGCTTCTGAATACGTACTTAAAACTTCTAATTCTTATCGTAAGATAACACGTCTCTGTTCCCGAGAGGGAAATGGGTAAATCGTTTAGTAGTGTCTACTGATTTGGTTGGAAAATAAATAATGGATTTTCAAATAAGTTTAAAAAATCTCCAGGTGTCTCACCTTGGCTTTGACAACTTTAAATGTTTTGACCCGTGGTATAAGAGAGAACACTCCATTATGAGAAAAGGCAAAAGATCAATAGTTCAGAGAGCTTTAACATGATACAGTGTGAAAGTTATCCACTTTGACATTTCAACTGGAATTAGATTTCACGTCGACTGAGCGAGAGCAGTCAGGTTTGTTGGCACTTTGAGGAGTTCACCAAATGATCCACTATTTGCCAGCGACAACAGTGCTGTGGGCACATGTTTTTCACACCACATTCAGCGCTCGCACATAAAAGCTCTTTCCATGGTACGAAAAAAAAATGTATCTACGCCACAAGCTCTTGACTTCTACTCTCTGCTCTTCTATTTTGCTTTGGGGAAGAGACCTCCATCATGCGTAGTAGCACCCATTATCTGTGCTGAATTGCACTTGTGTGCGTAAAAGAGACATTTAATTGCACCATGGTTTATACGCAGGACAAAAGCTGCCACGGCACTAAATAAAATAAAAGCTTCACTTGAACGTTCTTTCTCCACTTTTGAATAGGTGGAGAAGTTTTTCTTTTAAGGCCTAGGGTTCAAATAACTATGTAGAACCTCAGCTTTGGCAGAGACATGAAAATCACTCATAATTGGACCAGCAAGCTCTCTGTGCAATTTCGGGAATACATCAGTGCTGTCTCTGCCACAATATCTCAAACTGATGATGAGCATGAATGATTAATGAAACCTACTTTTCTGTCATGTTCCATAAAACCAGAGTTCCCTGCCACTTTTTGTTCTCACTCTTTTCTCTGGGTCTCTCCGTCTGTGCAGGGGGAAGAAGATTTCCGCTGGGGATAATGAAGGGGAACAGGACTGGTTCTCTGTGCTGGTTCCTCTCTCATCTGGCACCAGGCTGCAGGTGTCAGGACTCTCTCCTGCCACTGAGTACCAGTTCAGCATTCTCTCCCAGAATAAGATCGGGACAGGGCCCTTCAGTGAGATCACAACTGCGAAGACCCTGGGTCAGTCAAATACGAGCACTAACAAAACCATTTATTTCCATTTTTATTTATTCAGTGAGTTAGCACCTATAAAATGTAAGAAATTGTCTGAATTAATTACCCTCAGGTCAAAATCAAACTCAGCTAAGTTGGTTTGTATACTTGTCTGGCCTCAACTTTGACCTCGAAAGGTATTATTTCACAGCGTGTGTTTTGGCCCCCCAAAGCTAGTTCGATTTTAGTTTATTTTATTATTTTTTTGTTCTGCAGGGTCAGCTTGGTAGGCAAAGGTCTATCCAATGTTAGTTTAGGGAATCAGGTTTGCTGCATTAATGAGTTTTACCTTTTGTTCCAATAACTAAGTCTCTAAATTTCACTTCCAGAGTATCCATTTCACTTTTTTTTATAGAACTGAAGTGGTTGTAGGTGACTTGTGCTAATTGACCATGAGCCAGATTTTTTATTTACTCTGTTACTGTCTGGATGTAGTTCAGAGGGTATGAGAGGATAGGGTTACATGGACATTGGCTAAGTACAGTAATTTTCCATCATTTCCTGTGTGACTGAACACAGAAAAAACAAGTAAAGGTAGTTATGCTGAATTCCACTGTCGTTTGATAGCATAGGCTAAACGTTTAAGGCAGCTTTAACAATAGTCCAGTGGCGGCTGGTGAAAAAAAATCTTGGTGGGGCTGGTGTGCCAATATATTTCCCTGCCTAACCCAGTACATGCATTCAAGTTAAAAGTCGTAAAATTAGTACAATTCCACAATAATGATTTAATTCCCTTATCAGAATCAGCAGTTTACATATACAGTTAGCCATTTGAAGCTATATTAGGTATTATTTTGGAAGGGAACAGTATGAAATACAACACTCAATTTTACTATTTTTCACCAAACACACAAAGTAGACACACAGGTGGTTAGCTTAACACAGTTAGCTTAACACAGTTTTCCATATAACCTCGTGATCTTTCATGTTTTTAGTTGTTCAGAGAGGTGTTTTAAGTCTGTCTGTCCAGACTGTGTCCACGTCAAATCACTCCGGTCACTTTTAAAAAGGATGCGGGAAAAACATAACTGCGTTGGCCGTCCCACCGGCTGTCAACCAGGACTCACGCTGGAACCAGCTCCTGCTAAAAGGCCGGCTGTGGGACTTAGCTTTTTCATTGGTTCGCTGCGTTAAATTTATTTCGGACTTGTCAGGTCCCAGCTTCTTTACGTTTAATTTTTCCACCATTGTCCTTCTCACGTAAGGAGATCTCAGTAAAGATCTCACTGAATTGTGTGAAAGCAGCTCTTCAACCGTCATCTCTACGTCACAGCCTGACTGACCACTAGCTACACGTCTATGGCTTTGGGGCGCCAGCTCCAAGCGCCCCAAAGCCAATAATTTCGGCGATGCTGATTGGCCAAATATTTATTAATTGTCCCTAGCAACATTTTTCAATTGGTTATTTCGCTGCACCTCTGGGGCGCTTGGGGCTAGTGCCCCAGAAGAGAGACGATACGTTCTGTGGGTGAAAATGCACCGTTGAATGAGAGTCAGTTGGTGGAAGTGTTGTTTTAATAATTCATATTACATGTAGCCACATATTATTAAGTAAAACTGACATTGATAATACTTTAAAAATAAATATATATATTATAACTTTCCCCCTCCACATCTAGGGGGGGCGGCGCCCCAGCGCCCCCTATGGGCCGGCCGCCACTGCAATAGTCTGAAAAGCTAAAAAGAAAAGTAAAGCCTCTAATGCCAAAAATCAAACTTGTAATTAACATTTTAGTCTGGAGTTTATTTCCATCTCTAAAAGCATTTTTATAGATAAACTGACTTCCTCTGTGAATGCTAGGGTTTAGGTCTGATTGGAATATTCACAATATTGAATACGGTTATTAGTGCAAAATCTCTTCCCAGTGTGTTTATTTGGATTTTATATTAGTTCATGACAAGTTCTTCCATATAAAAATGTGCATCTTTGACATAGAAATGCTCTGAAATTGCATGTCTATTGTGCCCACAGGATGAAACCTGTAGCATTTCCCAGTTATTCGAAAAGTTTTGTCTGTTCTGTATTGATCAGACAGAAGGTCCTAACAATCAGATTGGTTTTTATTCGTTCTGGTTTTGACCAAAACCATTTTGGTTTGGGTAATAACTCAATGTTTATTGATTTTATTTTTACAGTTGTTTAAGTAAGTTTTAAAGGAAAATTAATTTTCAAAGTAATGAAACATAAAACATTAGATAAAGACAAATGTATCCTATTACATTATTTTAAAGTATCCCAAATATCCAAGTATCCAAAATTGTTTTCTATATCCAGATGTGCTTTTTCCAGGACAGAATCTAAATAGAATTATGTAGAAGAATATAATTCAGAATCAACTGCGGCCTGTTTCTGAGTTTTGATCCAATCTGATTGTAGAAATCGGTGTTATGTTTTATGTCTACTAGGCCAGGGACCCCGGAGGCTGGCATTTGTTTATTCCAGCCCCATGAATTGTCACTGTTACTGTCAGAGAACTTTCCACAGACCATGCTTTGAGTCATCCTTTATCCCATTCACATTTTATTGCTCGATTGCCTTAATTAGCAAGTGTTTACTAAAATAAACCTAAAGGTCATCAAAGCTGTGAGATAAAATAAAAAACAATCCAACTCCTAAGTTTCTTGTTAATTGTACAGTATATGCTGCTTTCTAGATGTAGAGTGAATCCTTGAATGTAACATGATTTTCAGCCCCTCAAGTAATATCAAAATATTACATTAAATTCAACGTGGATACTGTGTTGGAAAGAAACTGCTTCTCTTGTCCTCACTAATTGTATGTAAATTATGGCTTGTTCTCTTCTTTAACCTTTTAAAGAATGGGGCAGCGGACGTTTTGCTCTGTTAAATTCCATTTATTTCTGTGGGAAACATTTTAATCATTTTGTGCAGAGAGTCGACATCTGAGGGATGATGAAAATGCCTTTGATGATGCATCTGCTGTTAGACATGAGATAAATCGACAGAATTTATGTTTGCCTCTACTAAAGCCATCAACCATAAAATGTACTAGCAGTTCTTTAAACTATATGGCACAGTGCAGGCAATTTGTTTGTTTCTCACAGAGAAGTGGAGATTGTAGTCTCTAACAATAGAATACCTTTTAGAGAAACTAAAGATAATGCTAACATTTGATGTGTACAAGAAATAAATTGTAGGTTCTACTTCCTTTAAAAGCAATGCTGTTCAATTTTTCCACCATAACCTGACATTAAATGAACACTGCTTAGGTTAGTATGCAAATGTTGTTTTTCTTATTTTTCTTTTCAATACTAGTATTACGAGTGAATGTTTTCGATGGGTAATGCCATTATGAAGATATATATGCTATTTTTGACAATAATATTATAATATCATACGTCAGTGTGTTAATTAATATTGATTAAGTAATTAATTTTTATTTGCTTTGAACTTGCGTCTCCAGTCCGTATTTACAGCACTAACTAGATAGTTTTTCTCGTGTTTTGGATAGCAAAGCGACTCTTTAGAGTTGTCGGACTGCAAAAGAACTAACATCAGACTGTTCTTTGCTCCTTCCAGTGCTCAAGGTTGAGCACTCGTGTCAGCTGCAATTTCCTCTGCCGTAATTTAATTTTTCCGCCAGAATGTATCACACTGATTGACTGAAAGCCTTTCTCATTCTCTCCGCATTAGATCCTCCGCCGAGCAGAAATAAACTAAAGCCCCCCGCGCTGCTGTCTGCTAATCAGGACCCAGCAGGTGTTATCCTACAATGGTCCCTTCCTGAAGCACAGCAGCCGCCCATCACAGGCTTTGTTCTCCAATCCCGCACCGAGGGAGGGGAGTGGTTTAGTTTGGATGAAGACATCAGTGCCAACGAGAGCGAAATAGTGATTCCGGGTCTGCAAAAGGTAACGATCCTGCTGTTCTGATCCCTCTGTAACCAATCCATCAATTCTGCTTGTTTTAGCCTAAGCTATACATCAGTGATTTTATTTTGTACACTCTTTAATTATGCGCACTACATGGCAGTCATCACTTTTCTGCCTTGGTTCTCACTTGTGTGCGTTGCCTGTTTTCTTCACGGTGCCTGTTTCATCTATCCTTTTCTCTCTCTCCTGTATGGGCCTACATGAATTCAAATGAACTTCATTAGCATTGCAGGCACAGTCACGTGTTGACAAAGTGTGTTTCATCCTCTGTCCTTCCTGCTGTGTGTGTGTGTGTGTGTGTTTACGTGTGTGTGTATGCCGACGGCGGCCTCAGGACCGCGTGTACGAGCTGCGGCTGCTTTCTCGTCACGGGGAGTTGCTGAGCGAACCCAGTCCATCAGTCAATGTCTCCACCACTGGTAGGTGTACAAGAGCGAGCCCGGCTCTTTCAAAAGCCCTGCCCCACCTTTTGTTTCCAACCACCCTCCTCTCTCTCTGGGTCTCCTTGAGTGACTCTTCACACGCTTTCCATGTTTCCTCTGTCCCTGTGTTACCAGCGTTAGACCAAAATTAGAGCAGGGCTCCAGGGATGGCTGCCCATTAGAAGCCCGGGCGACGGAAATAGCTCTTCTAATAACCGCTCGGCAGTGCTAAGAATGATTATTTTTTCCGCAATTTACGTGAATGTGACATGAAAGTTACATTAGATATAGGACGCAGACTGGAATCAAAGTGTTCTTCCATTCCCACTGGTGTTATCCCACCAAGGACCGCCGCTGCAGCCACAACCATGGATTTCATTCTACTCTGCCGATTATCTCTGCTTGGTGTCTCACTGAGCCCATTCGACAAATGTGCTCACGATCTGACGACGATAACGACATTCACGAGGGATGTAGATCAGCGATTAAATCCACCTCCAACCGGTGATCCGTCTCAATCATGTAAATGCCTTGTAGGTGTAATGACGTGATGCGGGTTCAAGACAATATGCAAGTCCTGCAGGCCAGTCAGTCGGAACAGATCATTTATAATGGTGAACTTGACAAATAAGTCTTTATGTCTCTATGTAAAAAAAACAAAGACATTTTTCCAAATGTTCTAAATGAATCAAACTTATTTCTATAGCATTTATTATAACATATAATCACATTAATCTCAAGAGCAAATAGAATGTATCGAGAGTAGATTTTTATGAATTGATTTTAGCACTTTCTGGAGCATGGTGATATTTGGTATGAGCTCCTTTATTTTTCAATACAGTCTGAACCCTCTCAAGCAAGCTTTTTGTTCTTTCTTTAACTAGTGTTGAGGTATAGATGGATATCGTTTAGACCTTTGGATATTGAATGCTTTATGGTCTTTTTGTGCCAACATTATCACACGCTTCGTTACTAATTTTTAGGTGTTGGATCAGCTTTATCTCCATGATTCCATTCCATATGAATGACAAAGGACAGATCAGCAGTAGGTCCAGATCCATCCCTCAGGCCCTGCTTCAGGTTTTTGTTTGATACCATTTTCACACCGATCACCTGCTGTAAATGCAGTTTTTAGGCCACACACTCCTCTTTTTGTCCCCCTGCTTATTGTGTCTTCCCATATCTTTTACACTAAAGATAGCACTGAACACAATCCCAGGACCTGCAGGTAGCAGGGTCTCGGCAGGTCCTGCGACCTGGCTAGATTTAATCTAAAGTCTAGTTTTGAATCACATTTGACATTTTTCACAGAAACACCTCAAAGGAAAAGAACATAATGTGTGTGTGTGCAATTTCCTATTCCATTTAAAATGACCTCCTCGTTAATTTTTCTGGTATGTGTACCTACGTCACTGTTCATGTTTTGATTTAGTTTTCCTTTGTCTGGATGAATGATTCAAAGATCAGTGTTACATTTCTTAACAAGAGTGACTCAATTTACCAACATTCAGGTACAGGGACTGGGTTGAAAATGAGTGACAAACAGAAAAAAATCAAATAAAAACTTTGAAACTTTGATAACTTTGAGATTACGGAAGCATGGAGAAGTGTGACTCAAGATTAATTCAAGGGATAACAATAAAGTCTGGGTTCTGGGAAACTAAATATGAAAGGATGGGGAGGAAAGGTTAATTTCATTATGGTTCATATTTACAGTCAACACTTTGCAACTTTAGTTTAAAACTACATTTTCCTTTCTTTGAATCCATTTGCAATATCCATCACAATTTAAATGATATTGCAGGGATGGAGATGTCAAACCCGGCCACATCCCAGCTCCTGGAGTTCGTCCCGGGGTCGTTGCTGGTGGGCGTGCTCGGTGGGCTCGGCTTCATGTGCCTGGCGCTGGTCTTGCTGCTGGGGTCCGCCTGTGTCATCAGCCGCAGGAGGAACCAACAGCGCAGAAGGAAAAAGACCGGTAAGGTCCCTTCGCCCTCACTCTGTAGACTCAGAAGACACTCACTTTGATTAACTGCATCATGAATATCATCATTTATTCAATAAAATATTGAAGGCACTTCCTAGCCATGACATAAATCATAACCTCCTTCATGGATTCGGAGCTCTCCTTGTCCATCCTGTTGTAAAAGTTATTGATGCCATTTACATTACTGGCTAATTAGGGTAATTTCTCATTAGTGGCTGACAAATGTAGGTGTAATTAACTTTTGGATGAGCTTAGGTGCCTTGGGCCCTTTAATGGGCTCTTATTAGAGTTGATTATGTTTTTACATCTTGGTCAGTGTGGTTGTATCCTAATGAGCCAGATACCATATTCCACCTCTTCATCCCTTTCAGAACCCCTTCCCGCCATCTATAAATGCTCCACATCAATGTAAGTACCCCCTTTATCATTTCATTGTGAAGCCTCTCTTTGACCTTTCCCTTTCATTCTGTAAGACTGTGTTGGAAATGCCAGCACTTTCACTTTTTCTCCCTCATCTTATCGCCGTTGCCTTCGTCTTCCTCTGTCTACATCTCTCCCGCCCCCTCCCTTCACTCTCACCCCGTCTTGTTTTTGCAGGCTGTGTTTCTCTCCCTCGTACAGCTCGTTTTTTTTCTTACAATTTTTCTCCCGTCACCCCTTCAACCCCCCTTTCTCTCTCTCTCTCTCACAGAAAGACTTCAGGCAGCAGCAGTCCAGACAGTTTGTTGAAGAGAAACCTGCTCCCGGCCAGCTCCCTCTACGCCACAACTTCCTCCACCATCACCACCTCCTCCTCGCAAACAGACGGTTCCTCCCTCAGCGTTGACGATCATCATCGACGCAAGCACCTCACGTCCAACTACAGCAGAGGACGCCTCACGAAGACGACCTCTCTAATTTCCCCTTCAATCGAGTTGATATCTAGAGGCCCCGACGGGCGGTTCACCATGCCACCCTATGATCACGACACCTTGACCATCGACAGCATAAGCAAAGTGAGATACGACCAATATTCTGCGGTCAGGAGGTCGGTGTCCCTGCAGTCGGAGGGGGAAGACATGAAAGAGCGACCGTTTGTGCTTTCGGTTGATTTCCCACCATGCAAAACGGTGGATGATTCCAAAAGTCAAACAGCCTCCCTGCCACATCGCAGCCCGCCTGCCGTGAGTCAGATGGAGAGCTACGACTGCTTCCCCGATCTTGGCAGCATGTGTTCCAGCAGTAGTCTGGCCACCGTGCGTCATCATCACCACAGACCACTATCCCCCACGTTTCCCGTGCTCCCTCATATCCGAGCAGGCTTCGGTCAGCCCTCGACCACAGCGAGTGCTCTGGTGCTGCAGATGGAACACGAGCGCGAGACGGGGAACCTGAGCCGCTGTCTGAAACTGGCCCAGGAGAGGGAAGAACTCGAGAAGGAGCTCCAGAGATACACGATAGACAGAAACTCCTTGGGGGAAATGAAGAGTGGGCAACTAGACCTAGATAGAAGGGGGGGCACTGATGAGAAGCTTGAATGGGAATACAGGAGCAGCACTTTGCCCAGTAGATATCACAAGGGTATCAAGGAAAACTCTCCTCTGTCTCCGAGCCCTTCGATGTCTTCTTCTGTCCACTGGTACAGCCAAAATCCTGGTTCCCAGCCAAATCTGATGCTGCCAAAGAAGCACCTCAGCACCTCCTCACCTTTCACTCCTTCTTATTTTACGTCCAACAGTCCCGCTCATCCACTTTTTGACAAACAACCAGTCCAGTCTGAGGAAGATGGCGGTTTCCAGAAAGGCAGTTTAACTATCCCAAGCCTCCCCTCAAAGCGGCAACGACTTAAACGTGCACAGGCATCACCAGAGGGCTATTATGATTTAGCTCAATCCAAAGGCAGTCAGTCGAACGATTCGTGCTCTGAGGCGCAGAGACAGAACGATCCTAGAAATGGCAGCTTTTCAACTTTCAGTATCAATAGATACGATGAAAGATGCAATTCAACTCTTGAAGCTGCGCGCGACTCCTCGAGATTGGAGGCAACATTCCCTGAACCCGCTGGTGAAAACCTGAGCGTCGAGATGAGCGTCGATGAGCCAGAGATCGAGGCGTTTGTATCACGGCCCGTGAAGCACATGCTGCACCACAGAATTTCCTCTCATGTACAGCACGGGTGCTCGCTGGCTCAAAGAGGCCGACCGGAAGCGGCGAGGAGGAGCGCGATTCTGGACAGCCGGAGCCGTGCTTCAGTGGACGACGTGACCGGGGTCCAACGATCTCTGCAACTTTCTGAGCCGGATCGGTGGAGGTCTGTGAGCCTGGCTTCGAACGTCTGGGACCCCAAGCAGCGAAGTCAGAGCCTACCATCGAGGAGGGACAAGAGAAGGGGTTTTCTCGCCCCAGATGCGTGGGTAGACACTCTGAGCCAGAGGAACTCCTCTGCTGCATCTTCCAGTCAAACGGACTTACCTTTATGGAAATCTCACAGCTCCCCTCAGGGGAATAGCTCCAAATCGCCTTCAAATTCTCCACCAGCTATCCAAACCACCCTAAATTCACCACCTGTTATGGACCATTTATCTTCAAGCAGCAGTCCGCATAGACTGGTACCTAATCCCAGCATGTCCCACTCCTATGATCCAAGGATTTCTACATCCCCTTCAGATGACGGTGCCAAATGCGCAGTGGCTTATCGGGAGTCGATGAAGGAAGAAGGCTGTGTCTTGAAGAAACCTTCCTCATGTATGCTCCCCAATAACATCAACCAAGAGGCGTTTGAAGTGGAGGCGGGAGACTACGAGGGAGTTCCAGAGTCCGGGAGCAGCTACAGCAGCTACGCCAGCAGTGGCCGAGGCAGCATGGAGGCTCCAAACAGGCGTCTTTCCATGTGTCAGCTTTCCCCGACCCTCATCAGCTCACCTGAAACCGTAGAGGACACCCAGGGGAGCTCAGCGGACAAGCACAGTCAAAAAGACGAACTAAGGCAAAGGTACTATAGTCTTTAATGGCTAGGAGAATCCGTCAAAGAAAGTGAGGGCGCTTTTGCCATAGAAAATGATAATGTTGAATATATAAAACACAAAAGGTACATTGTGTCCTTTTTTTCTAATTTTAGTCATCCCACACACATCATTCTGAGCAGCACACAGAAAAAAACTCGTAATAGATGGTCATAGGGAAAACAAAAATAAAGATCTGTCACAGTGCATTAGTGTGCAGTTCTGTTTGCGGCGCAAATTAAATAAGATAAGAAAATAAACCATCAATTACTGGCCAATAATAAAAAAAGGGACATGTAGCAATAATCCTTTATTTCTACAACTGAGGAATATGTAATAAAAAGTGTATTTGTCCTGTGAGTCAGAATGAAATAAGTGCTTAAATGGATAAAAGTGCAGTAGAGTAAAGTTCTGTGGGAGAGAACACATCGTCAGAATTGGTGAAATTTACACAATTCTACTCATATATTCAGATTTAAAAAGCATGAAGCAAAGTGTTTTGAGATGAAGAGAGAAACAGAAGAGTACTTTATTGGGAGAATGCTGGTTCGACGTTCAGCTTAATGGAAGTGGTTTGCCATTTGTCGACAGTACTGAGTGCATGAGTGTACATTAGGCATCCCAGCTGTGTTTATATATTTGCTATTAAGTGATATTTTGTTGCCTCTTTAGGAGAAAGCCCTCTGTAGACGAGAATTATGAGTGGGATGCTACTGAAATCTGCTCACAACCTGGAGACCATGATGGTGAGATACTGTATTTTCTTACAGATAACATGATCTGCGCTATGGTTTCAGTATTGCTGGAAAAAAAAAATCTTTCTGCTGAATCACTGAGGAACTGGGGGTTCAATCCTTGTGTGAATCTTGTCTTTTTTTCACTTAAATGATTTACAGTACTCAGTGTTAAGTGGTTTAACAAGAAAAAACAAACAAAAACTGGGAGGCCTTAAAAAAGATTGTACTGTATGCACTTTCTTGGAGTTACGTAAGGTTATAAATTCTTCCTTCTTCCTCCTGCTCTCGGCGAGTGCAGACGTGTTTCTCTCTCCCTCCCACCCCCTGTCCTTGGTGCCTTGCTTGCAATCTCTGTCCTGTCTCATCTCAAAGTTTCGCTCTGCATTTTTACTTCCTAAAGCCTAACATCAACCATGGATTTGGTCGGCTGGTCTCTCAACGCAATTGACAAAATCTTTTCAACCCAAAGACAAGCTGCGGGGGCTGCAACTTGTCCAGCCGGGACCTACCCTGCGGGTTTCACGATGGATGCCTGGAGGAGCTGGAGGGTTTTATGCCTTTCAATTCTTTCCGTGGAGGACGTCGAGGACCTATACCTATTTGGATTCATGATAACCGGGTTCCTGCTGATTGGAGTTGGTGGATACCTGGTTTTTCGAGAAATTCGGAAGCTGAGGGCAACTGGTGGCGGGTTGCCTGTCGAGCCGGTTTTCCGGGCCATCAACGCTCAGACTCAAACCTTGTGCGAGTTGTCTCGCAAACATGATGCGCTGGTAAGCAAAATGGGGACGATGTGTGACAGCATGAGGGTGATGGGGAACAACTTGGAGAAGGTGGTGGTTCAGATGGATGGAAATTAACACAATTCGGCTGAATTGGATCGCCATTGAGACCTGCTGAGGACTTAAGGCAGACAAAACACGCTCTGTCTGGAACAAAGCTATCTCTCTTATCTCATTCTGGCCTCCCGAGAGCGGCCTTGCAGCTGCTACTCTACAACTTTGCCCTGGATGAAACTGCAGACCGACGCTTTGCCCCCCCCCACCCCCTCCTTCTTCCCAAGCAGGAGTTTGGGCATCACAAGGACAAATTCCATCCTGCCTGTGGATGTGGACTCCAGCTTGCTTACACTTACACACACACAAGTACAGACTTCATGCATTCCTTGGACTCACTGCCTCGCTGTTACCTTTCCCCATCCCTCCCTCCCTATGTGTCCTTGATGTTGTGATTGACTGTATCTGTGCTTCAGTGTAAGAGGTGTTTTTTTAAATCACTGTTACGTCCCCTGGAGGGGGCGTGGCATTGGGCCTTTTTTTTCCCCTCTCCCCGCAACTGCTTTCCCAACGTATTCATTTTGGTTCTGAAGATGTCTTGGCGCCGAAAATGGCTGCCTCGGTGCTTTCACCAAAGCAAATTCCTTGTATGTGTAAACCTACTTGGCAATAAAACCCAATTCTGATTCTGATTCTGATTCTGAAATTAGTAAAAGATAGATAGATAGATATATAGATAGATAGATAGATAGATAGATAGATAGATAGATAGATAGATAGATAGATAGATAGATAGATAGATA
>CAJRST010003335.1:4902694-4936795 GCA_907169785.1 Menidia menidia
TACATACATACATACATACATACATACATACATACATACATACATACATACATACATACATACATACATACATACATACATGTCATGTGTTTTACAACTATTGCAACTATAAGAAAAGGAGCAACGGTGAATCATTGAATCATTGTTTTGTAAGAGATTAATTATTCTTATCTAAGAAACAGATGTATCACTTTCCCATCAGTGTAGCCATAATTCTTTCCATTAAGAAAATGCATAAGAAAACAACCTTTCAAGAATTTGTAGAGGACAAAAATATCTAAACCACAGAAGTATTCAGACTTGTCACAGAGCTTTCATTTACCGATTTTATCTAGTTGTGTATTGAACATCATCACAGCTCTATCAGAATAAAAAAAATCTAAATTTCTCAATACTGTGATACATGTTGCCACTATGTTGAATTTCTTTCAACTTTTTATCTGAAAGCTTTACCTGCATAGGGGCCTTGCACTGTGTAATTATTTTAGTAATAGGTCATTTGTGACCCAGAACCCTCAGCTTTTAAAGCTATGGTAATTTAGTTGTTGTTTGTAAAAGTACAGGATGCATCCACATATTCTTGACATATCCACATTGTTATATTGATTCCGCCAGTTCTTCCTCTATTGTGGACATATCTTAAAAGGATTGATTATGAATAACTCACTGCTTGCTCATTGCAAGGTAATCTTCATTTTGATCTCTGATTTACTAAAACTGCTTCTCCTGAGTGCTCATTGCAAACGGCTGTTTCAAACTACTCCCTTGCCAATAGAACTTCGCTTGGTGTTCAACACGTAGTGTTTCCAAAGTACTGAGGCATGATGGCAGTTAATCTATCTCTGCTGGTAAGCCATGCACCAGTTACACTAACGGAACATGGCAATGATAAAATGTCATTCAACATCACTGACCTGTCAATAAGTAACACAGGAGGCCGTGTTGAAGGTGCTTGACATCCAATTTCTGAGAACAACCCATTTGTATCTAATCCTGTACAGTTGGAGCCTATTTTGACCTGACAAACTACTCTATCCTTAAATAGTCATCATTAAACCACTGACTTAAGGTTCAGAAACAGAGCTTGGGTAATATTAGATCTCAAATGTATTAGTTTCTAACATGAAAGGTGTCATTCTCAGTTATATAAGTAGATGCGGTTGGATTTTATCAACCAAATTTTGCTCCACCATTTCCTAAATGAGTGTCAGTGTTGTTTTCATAAAACCCCTTCCCATTGCAAATACATTTTAGTTTCTCTTATGTTGTTTCTGATTTAGAGTACCCTCCTTTTCTTCAGTATTGTGATATTATCTAATTCTTGCTTTTGTTAAATTCCTGTTGCATATTCTCTATATATTTCCTAGACATGGGCTGATGTGAAAATGATCAAAATTGCTTGGTTCTTCTGCATGATCTTGATTGAAAATATCATCAGGTTAAGAATACATGGTTGGAAGAATCGCTAAGGACTCAGGAAATGAGAACTGGACCACAATAACACTAAGATGCGACGTGGGTCTGCAGCTTTAAAACTACAAATGCCTGATATTCAGCTAAAAGTTCCCAGTGAAACTTTGTTATAGGTAATAAGCTTGCATTAGGCAAAGGTCAGCTCCTTCCACTTTATCATTTTGGAAATCACATAGAATAGGATTTGTAGCTTTCAGACTGCTCACTCCCTCACGTTCCAATATTCATGCAAACAAATTGCAGTTTGTACAAATCAGCATTGTTATGAAAGTTGTGGCCACAAAGTCTGTGTAATATAATTATGTCCTTGTTGGTTGGTACAGTGTATTTGATTTCTTGTAAAGATTTTAAATAAATCTATGCTTGTTTCCTTTGTCTTTTAAGAATTCAAAGAACTTTTATCAGAACAGTACAGTTGGACCGTTCTGAAGCATAAAGAATCCATGAGAAAGTTCTAACCTGATGAGGTTTTATCCAATGATGCCATAAGGTTAGCAAAGTTTCAGGCTGCACAATTTTCCCTGCAAAAAGGCAACAATGATGAAATAAAAACAGAAAATGATTATGTCACGATTGCGTATGCAAACCATCTGATTTTGAGAAACATCTGTGTATTTCTCACATTATAGTCATGTGAGAACTTTTGAATCATTCCAAATGTTTAATGTGAAAACTCGAATGTCAACATCTTGTCATTTTGTCTAGTATTTTTATTGTATTTGTCCACAAGTGTACACATTACAACATTTTTAGACCTGACAATGCAAAAAAACCTGCAAGCTTATAGGATATGTTACTATTCGGTATTGTATCTTTGATTAAACTGCAGGCCTTTTCATGATTTAACGTCAGATTATTACACTTTAACTGGTCCTTTCTGCTGCATTAGACTATTTCTCCTTTAGAACAATGTTTCTGCAACCCCTTTTTCCCACTGTGCCTGTGAAGAAAGGCAGAAGCTAGAGATTTCTATACAGATTCTCCTCATTAGTAGGCTGTGGACTTGCTACATTTATTCTAAAAATGACAGTAAAAAAAGGCCATTGTTGTAACCAGACCTACTTCATGTAGTGTAGTGGCATGCGTTTCCCTCTGATTTTTGTTTTGTGTTGATTCTGAATTTGTATTGCCAGCATCATTTTACACTGAAAGAAAATAACAGTAGTACGGTATTAAACAATAGTATACAATAACAGTGTTTTTCCTTGCAACCTGTAACTATTTGTATTGTGTTGTCCTATGTGGAATTCCAGTGACCATTTTGAGATCAGTATGTTTTAGATATTCTCTAAAAATATGGATGTCCAGTATCTTGAATACAGGAGTAAAATACAGATATAATAGCAAATCAAAATAAAGATGCAGGGCTTCCTCTTACTGATAGGTTGATTACAGAAATTAGCAATGTAGTCATAATGCTTCCGTCAATGAAAACTGAGTTATCAAAACATGTCTAAAATAAAAATTGTATTAGTTTCCCCCAAATGTGACGCAACCCCATTTGAAATCAATCCGAGATAAATGGACAGACAATGTGTGTATTGGTATATTTGAATAAACAAAGGTAGTTTTTGGTTAGGAGGTGACCTTATGATGGTTAATTGCAAAAATATATCTGGAAAACTGATGACAGTTTAACCCTTTAAAGCCTGATCCAAGAATAATAGGGAGAATATTGGATTTTTTTAGTCTGAAGTCTTTCTTTTGCCCCTCAATAACCTATGAAGAAAAAAAAAATGAAAAGATTTGATCAAATTAGCGTGCAATGAGTCAAAAATATATTTCCGTGTAGTCTGCTACTGGCTGTTATCAGGTATATCTGAATGTTTACAACGGGGGTTTGAGCAAAGCATTTGAATTAAACAATGATATGGTAAAGGAAGTGCTGTTACATGAGAAAACCAGACGTGATTAATTAGTAAATCATAGGACTCGAGCAAATCAATTCAAATGCAAAACTTACTAACCTTTTTTTTTCATGGCCTGAGGATCATTTGTAATGCAGAGCTCTGCTCCCATATTTCTGTAATCCTCGGATGCATTCCCAGCTTCAGGTGTTTCATGATCCCTTGTGATTTGTTACTCCCATGATGATTTGCCCTCAATCAGATGAGATTGGTGCCGCCTGCAGCTGTTCATTTCAATCACAGCGGCTGCATATAATCACACATCCACCCAATCTCCAGAGGACACCTGTTGATTTGCTATGTCTTGAGATCCAATGCACTTGCAATAATGTCTAATGGATAAATGACCTCATACAAAAGCATGTTTGGAAATTCAGCAGGCTCTTCGACATACAAATGTCAGATTAAAATGGCGATTCCAAATGTGGAAGCTCTGTGAGCTGTTACACTATTGACAAGGTTTTGGATCAACCAAACGGCACAGCAACCTTAATAGCTTCCGCTCTCTAAAAGAGAGCTTGCTTTGTGACAAACTCTTGTCATTGGGGTTGTGGAACCTTCATCAGCCATTAGATTCTTTTGATTAATGGCATATGAAAAATATCTGTTTTCATTCTAAAATAAAGCTGTTTGACATATTTTAAAACTAATACTCAAGCAAAAAAAATGACTCCATTAGTCATTTTGATTATAGGCTGGTGTACTGAACGAACCAGAAATTAGATAAAAGTAATTGCCACGTTTGTAGTTGTGTTGTTTTGCAGTGATTGTGTGTTTATATAAGAAATGTAGAGATTAATTATTTTTTCTAATGAAAGCCTTGGTGGTTGAGGGGTTCCAGGCCACAGAAGGAACCATGTTTGCATGTTCTCCCTGTGTCTCCCACCATCCAAAGCATGTATGTGAGGTTAATTGGACACTCCAAATTGCCCTTAGGGGTTCATGTGAGTCTTTGGCAACTGCGTGGAGTTGATGACAAACAGCCCAGGATGGAAGTGAGGGAAAAGACAGGAGGAAGACACAGGAGAAATGAAAAGGGCACCAGAATAAAGTGGTAAACCAAGAGAACCTGACCTACAAAAGAAATGAGAACACAATCAAAACCCAGAGAACCCAACATTGTGTTTGGATACTGTCTTTCTTGGCTGTTGTTCTTCCTTTCAGCAGCAGTAACATCTGTATGGTATTCTGGCCTCTGTTTAATTAGGACTGACATCTGCTGTTTGCTGTTTTTCCAGATGTTAAACCCATGGGCCCACTGAATAAGAAAGCCCTGTCTCCTCTACTTACCTCTGATGCTTGAATATGTCTCTGTCTTTATTGTCTTTCTAAACACTTATGTCAAACGTGTGAGTTAGAATATGAATAGATAAGAGTTTTCCCTTCATTGTAAAAACTACTTTGAAAAAGTAAGTGATGTCAGTCTGTTAGATTAAATAGCCCTGGGCAACATATTCATGAAAATAATTCCGAATACTGTATATTCTGTCAAATCTTGAATACATCTTTATACTGGATTGTTGCTGGCTAAAGTTCAGACAGCTGATATTTGACTCTGGTGGTAAATAGTCATTTTACTGTAATTTAACGAAACCAGGAAAGCTTAAATAAATATAGTACAAAGCTTTTTCAAGGGCATTATTAAAATGGCCTTGACAAATTCCAGGTGGTTATGAGATGGAAGATGTATACATTTTGTGGATGGATGAGGGTCTCATAACTTTTTCCCATTGAAACCTCACCTTACCTTACCATTAATCATATTGCAATTAACCAAAATAGTTATAATCACAAAGGCTCCTTCTGTCGTGTTAACAGAACGTTGGAATTTAATGTCTCATATGTAGAGTTTTGAGTTTTAGTCTGTCTCTACATTTGATTCCAAATGATTAATGTGAAAGACTTTTGAATGGAATAGAGAATAGAATACAAATTATAATGCTGCAGTGTACATGAACAAATACTAATAACAAGTCTTTGTGTGGGGGAAATAACTGTGGGCTGGCATAGCTCATTTTTAACCTTTTTTTCTATTCTGACCATGAACAGATTTTACCCGTATGTCACTTCTGTTTCTTTGTTAAACTTCTTAAACTTGCCCAGTAAAAGCTGTTAAAAAAGAGAGAGTTTTGCACTCTGGAGGTGAAAAAAGAATCACTAAATTTGTCATCTGTGGGTGCACCAAAAATAAAGTGCATTTGTTTTTGTCTTTGTACACTTTAGCAGATGTTGGACTTATTTTCCAATGTCAGCTTGAATAGACTACAGCCCAAATGTGATCATTTCTTGGAACAAGAAACTAGGAACTAACGGTAAGTACAAAACATTGGTGTATGTAACTTTTTGTCATCATCTTAGTATTTTGTTCATTGTTCTGCATTTTCTATAATTATCAATTGTAAGTGTTTTAAACATACCTGAAACTTGAATCTGTTTGTGCCATTGAATAGATAGAGAGTTGGCTAACAAGGTAATGAGACAAATGTCCTTAGAAATATTGTATTGTATAAAGCAAAGTAAATACCCTTACCCACAGGATATAATGGATTGTTTGAAAATATACTGTCTTCAGGTTTTTTTTTAATCCAATATTATTTGTGAACATTATTATGCTTTAAATGCTGCTGATAAGGAATCTGTATCTCTCTGTATCACAATTCTACCGCAGAACTCCAATCTCAGGGGAACTGATAAATTGCAGTGGAGAACGTGAACCTACTTATTGCTTATTGCTTGTCCACACACAAAAGGTTTATATTCATTGCTAAATACGTTTCAAGACAAAAAGAGCCAAAATTAAGACTCCATGCTTTTATAGGCTATAGATTTATCCTTCACAAGCATTTTAGGGGCCAGGTTTGGCAAACTTAATCTATATGTAAAGCCATTCATGTGCCTAATCAACCTACTGAAGGGATTATAAACTGTTGACTCCGTAGATTAAATATGGCTATTGCTGGAGAGGCCAACACTAGAAGGGATTAACTCTGTGCTGATATGTTAAACCTTAGAACTCAATGAAAGTACACTTATTTTTTTTCAATGGTATCACCTCTTCATCTGATAAACATCAGTCAAAGTCTTATTAAAATTAGGATTTAAGACATGGAACCATTTGATTGTGCGATTCTGAGACTTTCAAAACAGATATAAATCCTCGAAGATAGTTGGAAACCACTTAATAATTCGTTGGAAGAGTAACAAATCCTTGATGTCTTCCAGTTTGTAAGAGTTTCCAATGATGTATTTTTATCTACAGGTGACGGTAACAGTGTTTTTCTTGTGCTTTTAGATTTAACTGCTACATTTGACAGAGTGAACCGTTATCTTTTAGCTTCCCATTTGAAACAGTAGGTGGGCATTAGGGGTGTTGCACTGGAATGGTTCAGGTTATACTTGGCTAATCAAACGTTCTGCGTCAGCCTTGGGGGGACTCTTTGTCCTCTTCTGCTCATCTCTCTCACTGTGGGGTCCCCCAGGACTATATCTCAGGGCCTCTTCTTTTTTCTTTCCTCCAGATTCCACTTGGCTCGATACTAAGAAAGGGTATCTCTTTCCACTGTTAAGTGAATCAGATTTATCCCTCTCTCTCAAGTGAAAAAGATTATTTTTCTGTGAAACCTCTACTAAGGTTCCTCGATTAAAGACGCCTGCACGTTAATAAACTTTTTAAATTTAAATGAAAAATGTTTTTTGGTGGCGCCCATTGGTCCTCGCTTATAGATCTGGGCACTTTGACCAAAGATCATCAAATTAACTGCAACAAACCTTGAGATCAATATGAACACTGATATAAAGATCGACTATCAGTTCAGTCTTTACGTCGAGCTTCTTCCAGTTGAGGCGAAAGGCCAAAATTAAACCCATTCTTTCAAAGCAACACTTTGCCTCTATGATCACTAGGCTTGAATACAGAGGTGTGCTTTATGTAGGGGCTAGTGGGTCCTCCATTGCCCCTTTTTAGAGAAAACATGGCTGCACATCTTTTAATTGGTGCATGTAAACAGAAAGCCATTTCCCCATGTTAGCCCCCTCGCCTGCCCATACATTTTAGCTGATCAACTGCTCCTAAATATCCTCCCAAAAAAAAAAAGCGCAGGCTCAGGGCTGACCATGCCTTGCTATGGGAGTTCCTAAACTGTGGAATGATATGCCTCTTCACATCACATAGGCCTCTTCTCGGTCTATTATATAATCTCATTTTAAAACCCATCTTATCTCTTTGGCTTTTCACACCATGTGAGATGTTGAATATGTTATTTTCTATTTATTTTTATTCTTTTTTTATGTCATTATCATTGCTTTAAAGGCACAGCTATTTTTATTATATATTATATATATATTTATTATATTTAATTATTTTTTATTTAGTGTCTTTATCATTTTCTTTACAAAACAATAGTCCCCCGAAATTGTTTGAAAGTGCTTTATAAATAAAGTGGGAATGGAATGGATCCATGATACAGCATGTGTAATTACGAATGATGTTTACATTTAATGCATAGTTAGAGTCATTGGTTACATCTTGACCTCAGGGAGTCTTATAAACAGCCAATGCCTCAGTCAGCGAGAGCGCAAAATGATCTTATCACAGCCTGATAAATTGTAGTTTAACAATGAAATAGAAAATTTGGTCACTATGAAGATTTTAGGCCGGTTGGGTTCTTACAAGGTTTTAAAATTATATAAATAAGCCTCAGGTGAACAATAATGCATCACATGGGGAAAAGGTCTACCCATATCTAAATTGGTCTTTTGAAAATTTGTCTTACTTTCTATTCTTCATTGTTTTTCTGAGGGGTATAGTTTTTGGGATGTATCCAGAATCCATGTGCATGCTTGCTTTTTCAGTTATGCTTGATATGATTAGAAAAATTACCCTGTGAAAAATCTGCACTGTGTGTGTTAGAGAGGGTCATAAGGATAATGAGTATTTGGCATTCAGTCAAATCATCCAGGCCAATAAATGAAGAAAGCAGTCTTTCGTCAGCAAGGAGAAAGTATCCTTAAACAAAGAAGTACTTTTTTTTTATTTTGACCATGACAGAGTGGTCAAATTAAAATCGAAGCTCATTTGAAGATAGAGACATGCAGAGCAGTATCACTTCTAGCATTGAGAATGATATAAATACTGTGATTGAATGCAGACTGCATCTAAGACAGTCAGTGTCATGAACACCAAGCAGAACCAGAGGAAACTTACAGTTAACCAACACTTGATGTTAAACCCTGGATATTACAAACCAGCAGAGACTTTTGTTCTGTAGTTTTTGCAGTTGCATTACTGTATTTAATTCCATTTGGCTGTAAAAAACTAGATCTTAACAGCCATTTTTTTTCCCCACTGCACGACTTCGGAATCTGGATTCATTGTATTATATTATATTATATCATATTTCAAAGTCTCTTAAACCATTCAACTATTGCATTTCAGTCATTTTGGTATCTGGACTTTGGCAGGTCATTTGAACATTTTTTGATTGTTTTTTTCCAATTTATTGGCATTATTTTTCAAAAAGATAATGTTCCGTGGATTTCCTCTGAGAAAGTTTATTATCATTGTAATTATATTCATATTTCGCAAAGGATTTGGGCAGCACGATGGCGTTGGTGGTTAGCACTATCACTTCACAGCAAGAGTGTACCTGGTTTCAATCCCTGGGGGAACAGGGGCTTTCTTTTCTGTGGGGAATTTGCATGTTCTCCTTGCGTCTGCGTGGGTTTCATTCTTCAGGTTTCCTTCTCTGGAATCTTCCCACTGTCCCAAAACATTCATGTTAGGTTATTTGGACACTCTAAATTGCCACGTGTGTGTTTTATTTTTCTCTATGTGTCTTTACAACTTGTCAAGGGTGTACCCTGCCTCCCATCCGTTGTCAGCTGGGTTAGGCTCTAATGATTCCCCTTTCATGAATAAGATCCGTACTTGTTATTCATGGCAAAAGAGGGAATCTGGCTTTCGAACTTAAGGATCATATAGCTCTTCCGGAACAAAGAGGCCACCTTTTCCCAATCAAACTATGAAGCATAACACTTGCGTAGCACTGCATGTTTAAAAGTACTGCAAACATTTGCAACAGTCAGCAATTGTGATTGTTCAAATCAATCTTTTTAGTATTTTTGAAAAATGGATGAAATGAATTTTGAAATATTTGTTATGTCAAAAACAATGATGATTTTGATGATGATGATGATGATGATATTGCAGGCCCCCCCCGTAAATCTACCAAGATTAACCAGTATAGATAATGGATGGGGGTACAAATAGTGCAAGTTTGCTTCCTACAATATTGATTTCCCAGGTCCAGCAACTGGGCCAACTAAGCACAGTATTAGTCAAGTTCTTTAAAATGTAGTCCATTTCCAAGGATACGGACCATGCGACAGTGGGCAAAGGTTAAGATCAATCTGGTCAGTATTTTGCCAACTGCAGAAGTTACCCGTTGCTCCGTCCAAAGGTAGAAGTTCAAACAAAAAGATAATATCTCCTCATTTTGCAGCCAGACCATAACTTGGTTCTGCTGGCTTCTCGGCTAACCTCACTTTATCGTATTAACAGCTTTTTGGACTATTTATCTTCTACTCACATCACATTGCTTACCAAGTGCAATGGATTTTCACTTATTCTGCTAATTATGCTCTTCTTATTTTTCTTTCATACTGAAGTATTTTGCCTGTCCACAATATTTTTAATTAAGTTTATTCAAGTTCCAACTTGTTTTTGTTTGTAGTGGATTGTCACAATTTTGGACAATGTCTTTTAATCCATTTATTTCTATTTGAGGCAATCCTTTATCATATTTTGGTTTTAAGTATTAGTGACTATTGCCATTCAGATGCGTAATAAGTGAAACTGGCAGATTAGATTAGTAGTTTATCCTGCTCTACACACTGTACAGTAGGTCCATCTATGCTCTAAAAACCAGTACATGTAAGGGCAAAATATGCTGAGCACAAACAGTTACAGTTTCCTTCCCAGCCAGCAGATAAGCAGAGTGAGGTGAACGCTTCTATGAACCATTTCAAGAGCCTTATCTATAATTAGGTCTTTACAATTAATCATCATACCATTTAACCTTGTTGTTGCTGCATGAGCAGAAGTAATAATTTGGTCTACTTTAAAATGTTGTTGTGGTTCATACTATGAGGGGTTTGTACTTTGGTTTGTGGCCACAAATGACTGTGAAGTCATACAGATTGTTTCTAGAATGTCATGCTCTGTGTTTAGATATATTCAGATTAATTATCTAATTTAGCATGCCATCGTGTTTTTTTATATGACTTTGGTGATGTTCAGTGGTATTGATGAACGTACTCATTGGGTAAGTATTAGACATTCCCACACCATACTAGTCAACATAAACAAAGAGTATGCCATGTCTTTTTTTTGTGAGGGATAGTTGGAAATTCTTTTTTTGTTGGTTGTTTCTTTTAAAGTTGAGACATTCATAATGAAAACCGTAACCAAATTTCATGTTAGGAAAATTTGGTGTGAAGCATGCAGACTAAAAATCTTAGGAAGCATTCATCCATCTAATATTAATTGGAACCATCTGCTCTGTGAGGATTAAGCATGGTTCAAAGTGTAGCTCCAGCATATTGTGTAATGTTTTGCATGGCATTGTTATTGGATTTACGAATGATAACATATATGCCACTAAATATCAACTTTAAAAAAACTCCTCCAATGGGTGTTTAACATGTGGGGAATCTGTATTATGTGCTTAATATATAACTTTTACTTGGGAAATTATTATTCTTATTGGTTATGGCAAATGACATAGACAAAGGAAAAAGTCCAGGCTGTATCCTGTCTCTCCCACAAGCAGGTGTCTCCTGGAAACAGGTTTCTATTCCTGGTCACATTCAGCTAACCCTGTTGACCTCCTTTCAGATAAATGCTGGTCCAAAATTTTGAATAGACAGCACAGTTAAAATATATTAATCATAAAATCGAACCTCTTTTGTGGGAGTTTTTGTTTTGTGCTTTACCCAAGTCTAATCCCCCAAAATACATAAATTTTTGTATTTTTTTTCTTTTTGAAGCCTTTTGATGTGGTACTGGTGGTGTTTGCAAGCATGGGTAGAATATGGATTAAAAACCTTCTGGTTATTAGAAGGTTGACCATTTAATTTACCTACTAGGAAAGTAAAGTTTCCCTATTTCAAAACAGCCAACCAAAAGATTATCAACACAAAACTGAAATAAAGACTGTGAAAGTTTTGAATGTTGTGGGGTCACTGCTTTACCTTGAAATGTATCTCTTTAAATGAGATAAGCACTTCGAACAGAACCATTTGTCCTCTGTTTTCCTCAGAATCCAGTTGTCTTCTGTTAAATGACCAGTTCCCTGTGATGATGTCCTGTCCCACATGATCATTCCCCCTGAAAGGCAACAAGTGTGCATCGCAGGATTTGGCTATCGTAATTAGCGAGAAAAAGGATAGGGTTTTTCATTTTTTTGTAACCATGGCAACAGTATAAGGCACTATGGCTGCCAGTGGAAAACATATTTTGATAGCTGATGTAGAGTAGAGTAGACAAAAGAACTTTTTCTTTTTTTTTTACTGAGCTGGAGCTGAAAAAATAGAACATTTCAAGCAGGTGATAATTTCAATGCATTTGCACCTTGCAAGCAGTGACATTTTGAAAGTAAACAAAGTTATTAACAAAAAGAGCAAATAAGTCTCTGTGCTTATAAGAAATACGACTTTTGTTCAGAGTAATTAATTACTTGAGAAGAGTACATCCGTTAATTCCCCACTAGCACATTGGACTATCATCTACAGCAAAGTTTACATTTGGTAATGAATTAAGAGTCTGGTGCTATTAAAAAAGGGTTTTTGCTGACATCTGTATAAGCTTAAGATAAGCTGGGCCTAAATCAAGAAAAATGCAAACCAGGCACTTTGCAGTCCAATGAAATCTTAGTAAGGAAAGCTCTCAGCAGAAGATAGCAGCAGGTATTTTGTATTACAAGTGAAGTCCCCTTGGTATTGCTCACTCTGAAATTTCTTTTGATGAGAGTCCTTAAATACTACATGCTTATTTTTTGGCCCTGTTTCATAAGAAAAAAGTCAAAATATAACACATTTTGAGATAAAAAAAAGTTACCTATTTAAAGCCCGATCCAAGAAAAATTGGAAGAATATTGGATTTTTTTTGTCTGAAGTCTTTCTTTGGCCCCTCAACAACATATGAAGAAAAAAAAAACAGAAGTTATTTTGATCAAATTAGTGTACATTAAGTCAAAAATATATTTTCGTGTAGTCTTCTACTCCCTGTTATCAGGTATATCTGAATGTGTACAACAGGGGTTTGAGCAAAGCTTTTACCATTGAATGATGCAAAAAGTCTCAGATCCAAAAGACTTCAGAAACCGTATGAATCAAATATGACACATTTGGCATTATAGGGTTAAAGACAAACCAATTGAAACAGGACATTTTATTTGAATTTCATTCATGCAGATATGAATCTTCCCCACAGCGCATTTCATGTTGAACAGTTTCCATTTCTGATCTACAGCCAAAGATCACAGAGGGATTTTTTTTTTGCCTCCGGATTTTAGACCACAGAAAAAAAAAAAAAGTGAGAAACTGAGAAACTTTAGTTTGAAGCACGTGAATTGTTGGTCCCTCCTGGTTCCTGGTTCCTGGTCGTGTTTTTAGTGTTTTGTTCACTGTCTTAACACAGTCTGCAGTCGACAGACACATCTGCTTCCCGACGCAGTCAGAAGTGAACTCTGGCAGTCTGGATTCTGACACATTTTCTGGCAGCTATAATTATCCATCTTCAACCCCTTCGCGTAGTTGTGAAAATGGTGGTTACGTCTGCTGCATAGCAGATTGCTTCGGGAGAGGATGCAGGTGCAGGATAATTGTTAAACGTGTTCATTCTTAGGGGGTCAGTAATGTTCATTATACTGAAAAAGTAGTTCTGACAAGGAAAGACTCGACTTAACTCAAACCTGATGTTGGTTGTATTTATTTGGTTGAACATATACTTCTTCAGTTCTACTTCTTGTTCTCATAGTGCGTGATATTGTGAACTGATTTGTCATCTAAGGACATAGTGTTGATGTGAAAAAAGAAAAAGAAAAAACCGTGTCATGCACCAATGCAAAACATTTTCCAAAAGAAAGTATCTTTCGAACAGTTTCATTGAAATTAAATGTACATTCTCTGAAGACTTTTCTTTATCACCCCAGTCTCACTGAAGACATTTTCAGCGGGCAGCCAGTTATAGCAGAATAGTCTGCTAGCTGCCCAGAGCCACACAGCAGGCAGAGAAGCTGGCCACCGGCTAATGAGCATGTGATATGCCCCTCTGGACTCATTCGAGACTAAAAAAAGGCAAAACGAGGCACGACTGTTGAATCTGTCCAGTGGACAGTAACCTAACTCAAAAGTGGTGACAACTGGCTTTGCAGGGCTGGCATGCCTAATAAAATGTACAAATCAATGACTTTTTTGTAATGATCCATACATATATTCTGCCTTTACGTTTTTCTATATGTGCACACGATTTTATTTTGGAATAAGTGCAATCAATGTTATAAAAAAGGAAATGCCAGGCCATGAGATTTGAATTCAAGAATCATTCACAGCAACAGATTCACAAGTGAATTATTTTTCCAGAAGTGCTGATCAATCTGCAGGGGGGGGGGGGGGGATAAAGGGATTTACAGAGCTCAGGAGAGGATCACATCGTTCTCCGATAGCTCTGATAAGGTTTAAACCAAGTGTGGCTCTCTCGGTGGACCGATGCAACACAGTTTGGATCTCAGTCTGCTAACCTGTGAAACTGTTTAAAATGAATTTACCATTATTACCAATGGATTTACAATTCTACTCTGATTATAGAGTTGCGTTGTGGTTTAATGGTCAACTCAAATTCAAACTTGTTTAAATTTGAATTAAATCAATAGATTAAATTGACCTAAATTCATCTCATGAATGTACCAAGGTACCAAGGAGGCAGAGACTGAGTGTAAACAGAAAAGGGATAGGGGATAAAAAAATTCAAAAAAATGTTTTTCTTAGAAAGCGGGTTAGACTGTATGTACAGGGACATTTTTTGAAATGGCTGTTTACGCCTACTGTGTTGAGTTTACACCGCTCGCTGCAGTTTGCATCCGAAGCATTAGCTGTTGCTATAGAGAAACGACGGCCACATTGCAGGAACGGTGAGAATAAAAGAGTACAGGAGTCACACCGGAAATACAACCACGGAGCTTGTTCTATTTGAAGAACTGTTTTGTTCTTTTTCGCTTTACCTACTTGATTTTTTTCTATATTGGAGGCTACTATGGAGACATAGTTGATAAAGGACATTTTATTCAAACATTTGACATTTTCTGTACAGCATGAAACAATTGGGAGCTCCTTTGCTTTCCTATGAGCCAGAACTTTAAAAGCAGTTGTCATCATTTCTCAGAAACAAGCACTTGCATACACTCCCTCATTCAACAAAACCCGGCTTTCAATAATATAAATGCAGGAATTGGAAGACTTATTGTCCAACTTGCCATTGGTGAATTCTATATGTTAATTCATCCATGGAGACATCATCCTTGACCCTAACTCACATCCACTGTAAAACAAATGAAAAAAAATTACTAGACTAGAATAATTTAAGTTCGAGAGTCACCCTCGGATTTAATACTCACAAGGAAATGTTTTACGTGAGTGGCTGCTGTTCTTGTATAATTTCTGTGATATGCTTTGCGAGTATAATTCAGGCCTTGTATTATAAGTTTGAGTCAGATCTGGGAACAGATCAGCTGTGGTCCTGAGGTAAAGAATAAATATGTGGTATTTTGAAAACTGGACTAGTGTTGTTTCATGGCTTTTGGTCCATGCAGGCAGAAATCTTGTCAGCTATAAGTGTGTTTATTTGCATGCAGACTGATCACAGAGTTCACACAGTTGGATACGCAGCGCAAAAATATATCAACAAACAACGCTGATTAAAGTGCCACATATCGAACCAAACAGTCAATTACTGGAGCTGAGTGAAGCAACATACTTTTTTTTTTTTTCTGTTTTTGATTTGGAATATAAATGAACTGTCGGAAATGTCTATCCTGTTAATTAGCATTGTAGCTCTGCCAATTTTGATTTATGTATCCAAAAAAAATCAAAACCTGTGATGGTGTGTATTAAATGGAATACAGTAATACTTTGAAAATGCACAAACTAACCATTTCATTTTGATTTGTTAGCTTCATTAATCTTATTAAAAACACAATCAAATTCAAAGGTGAAACATTTGAGTGTTATTCAATCATTTTGAATTTAATGGCAGTTCAGGGCAACTCTTCTATCGGCAAGACTCTGTAAACATCTCACAACCGATAAAAAACTTTTTAATATTTCAAATAGCTATTTAAGTTTGTCTTTTTTGATAAATGAAAGTCACGTGGTCGTCATCGTGCACATCACGTCCATTCAGAGACTTTAATGTTCTCGTGAATACACTTGGTTTTTGCTCAAAATCGTCATAATTGAGAAAAATGGAAGGAAAAAATATCCATCCAAATACATTATCATAGCTGATTTCACTGGAGGGCTTTTATTTTATTCACAGTGGGATTTTTTCCAGCAACGCAAACCATATCACAAGCTGTGGAAACATTTATTCTTAAAGTGCTTTGAGGAGAAAAAGTTCAGAGGTAGTTTTCAGTCCTTTATCAATAATCCTCACATAGATTTAAGGTGAAGAGGTATTTCTTTCTTTCAAATATGAAAAATATTTCATTTTCTCCTCAGTTTTCACTTATTTCCACCATCTTTTTTAAATTCATCTGTTAGTGTAACTTTCGTGCTCATTCATACCCAAATACTTACTTGGATGAGCTAAAGTGTTTTTTGTACCTCCCCCATAACTTCTTTTTGTACTTTGTAAAAAGTCAGTGGGCAGGCCTTGACAGTTCCATCGGTGTAGGACTGGATCAAATAGAATACTAAAGTGGTTTTTCCTTAATTCTTTTTGTTTGGAGTGGAAAAAAAAACATTGTGCTTTTTGTTTTTGTTTTTTACTGTGCCTCCTCAGGTCCAAATTTTGCAATATGAATGAATTTACCCCGGTCTCTTAGACCGTTTATTTCCAGCTGCTCATTTACATAAGCATATAATCATGAAGTTGACAATTGTCCACATATCATTTCTTTGTTTGCTATGTGTTTGCATCATTATTTCGATTAATGCACAGAGGGGAGCATTAAAATTGAATTAGTGCACCCTCACACATGCATAAGCTAAACGGTAGCTCCCAAATTCTCATGCAGCTTAGTACTGCAATCTGTCAGGCTCTGGGTTGAGAAACTGTAAAATTGTTTTTGTAAGGGGGCAACGCTTTTGAATTTAGAAACATTTATGTAATCCCTGTTTCATTTGCATATGACCATGTGCAGTCTGAGAGCGAGAGCGGAAATCGGGCTGATTGTTTGCCTCCCTCGGGGAGATTCGTGCTCAACCACAGCCCCACCCAAGCTTTTCAATGTTGGAAATAGATTGATGTCTTTGAAATACCCTCCAGACGCCCTCTCTACGCTGGGAAAAGATATGATGACAAATAAAATGCGTAGGCTCTTCCTGAGATGTGAAACTTATGCTGCTGAATTGGGAAAAAAATTTTTTGGGGGGGTATAAATTCAAGATGTTAGAAATATTTTCAGCCTCCATTTATGTTGTGAAAGCATGAAGAAATGCATCCTGCTGCATATCATTACTCCATGCATGTTTTTTCTTAAGCAAAACCCTGGGCTTATCTTCCTGTCACCCACCTTCTGATCTGCTGAATTGGGTCTTTCAATCAAGGTTTTTTTACTTTTTTTTTTAAGGTATAGAGGGCTAAACGTGGCTCTCCATCCCTGAAGAAAATTAGAATCAAACAGTCCAGAGAAAGGTGATTCGCACACTCTGCTTGAAAGGCTGTTGACGGCATTTAGAGGGCCAACATTTCCTTCTACAGCTTCTTTGTGCATGATTGTGAAATTATTTTTTGTGGAAACATAGCTTACAGGGGTGTAACACCTTTGTGATGAACACTGACACGACTTTGTCCCACTATTTTTTATTCCTTGCTCATTCACAGCATAATACTGTGCTCCTGCCAAACTTTTATTTTTCTATAGCTGTATTGAAAACTTTAAAATTTATAAAACAAGCACTGAATATAACCAAGGCTATTTGCACAGAAATGCGTAGAAAGAACAAAGTAGCTACTATAGCCCAGATAATCGTCTGAATCATCGTAAGGTCTGAGACTTTTTCTTTTTCTGAAACAGCACTGACCTTCTGCAGTCCCGACGCACAATGATGACACACTGTCACGCAACTGGCAAAGAAAGAAAGATGTTTACAGAAAGGTGAAATGTCAAATCCATAACCCCTCTCCTACTGCCAATCTACGATAAGATCAAGGCGAACGAGGCATGTTGCACTGAAAGGAGCAAATTCTCAGATGTAAAAAGACAGGATGAAACTGGATTTTTTCTACAAACATGGTTACATGTCACATAAAAATGCTAACAGTAGAAAAAAAATTCCAATTCCAATTTCTGTCTGAAGCTGTTCAACAGGATGAACCAACAATGTGGCTGTGTTCCATCCACCACTATTTTTATAATACTGTCTTTGGATAGCATGAAAAGGTATTTCAAGTCTGATTCAAGAACATTAACACCTATTGGTTTTACCCACTCTTTTGGCAGGGAGAAGGCAGTTGGATATAGCTAACAGTATGGGGTACCTTTATTAATCACAAAGCAAGTACTAAATATGAATACCACATTCTATTGAAGATATTTCTTTCATCCTTCTTGATGAAGGATGCTTTTGTAACCATTCCAAATAAGATTTTATTGATTAATTTCATACAAATACTTAAAAACCCATGAGAATATTGGTGACTTTGTGTAAGGCATGCTAACCACCCTCTATGGAAATATGATATAATCAGAGATTAGTTTGTTTTTTTCGCACAAAAAACAAATATGGAGAAGAAAAATTCTGTCCAATATTTATCACTGAACCAATCTTAATACAGTACACTGCCAAAATGCAAGCGTGTCTTTTATTGAAAATAGTTATTTGCTAAAGTAGTGCAATAATTTGCAAGTCTGTTTTTCTCAGGTATTAATGATCAGAAAAGAATACATATTACGTGTAAGCTGTAAAAAAACAAAACGAAAAACAAAACACTGTCTATGAGTTGTACTTCAGAAAAAAAACAATTAGAGGTTTGACCCTGGTGCAGATTAAAAAGATTAAACTATACACTGGATGGCTTTCCTTAGTACACGGGTTTGAAATCATAACACAGTTCTTTGCAATCTAAGCCAATGGAAACAGTCATGCATTATGGAAAGGATGCCTACAGAATTAGTCTATTTAATCAGTTTGGCTCATTCTAATCTCATCCCATTTGGTGCATGTCTTACAAGCATGGGATGTGATGTTATTTATGGCCAATGAGATCTTATTAATATAACTGCAACTATTTGTGCTTCTTATCGATTAGGTTTTTACTGACCCAATTTTTCATAAGAAAACTTTTTTTGGGATCATCATGTACAGCTCCCCCGTCCAAAATTCCACACAGAGCAAATCAGAGATTCAGTCAGTTCTAAATATAATTTCTACAACAGACTTTAAAAGGCCATGGAAACTTCTATGTGGAAATTCCAACATTTGAGAAAGGGTTAAAGCCTTTTAAGATAAATCCCCTGACAAACAATGACACTAACATTAGTCTTTGCAGTGTTTAAAAAAAAATACTAATTTGATAGAAGTTTTCTTAATCAAACTAGAAATGTGTTCGCCATGGTGCTAATTTTGAAACATGAAGTATTTTCGCTTGGTTAAGTTGGCATTTTCTTTACATATTTAGGCAGCTATAGTCTTGTAAGTCACTTTAGATAAATGCGTGAATGTAGATATGTGGCGTTTTAATAGCTTGTGCATTCAACTTTGTAGTATCCTTTTTTTACCCCTCTCCTACTACTGTGTTAAAAAAAACAGTTGTATTAATATGGACAGTGGGTTCACTTGTGGTCACTGCAGAAACATTTCTAAATGTCTTTCTGCTTGTAAAAGTCCCATTTAACACAGTATCATCCGAAAGGGAGGCACCCAAATAAGTAAATGTTATTGTAAAAGGAACTGCTGAACTCAGGGTTGTAGGGTTCAGGTGCTTTTAAAACTATGCAACCGGTTTTTAATATCCATCCCTAATGTTATTTGATCACCTGTGAAGAGAGTCTGCTGTTTTTAATTAAACAATAATCATAATTTCATCATTATGGATTTATCTGCAAGCATTAATTCATTGTACAATATTTGACAGATGTTTGCTGACTTCGATTGAGGTATGGAATCTGTCTGACGTGTCTTTTTTTAATCAAATCTGAACTAATAAGACCTTGAAATTATAGTCCAGGCAAGGATTAGACTCAGATGGATGGAGTGAGCTCCAAAAAGGTAGTTCCAAAGAACGTGCAACAGGTCTCTGCATTTGCAATGGGCTTCTTTTTCAGGAAAGTGTGCCTTCTGGTTTGGTTTCTTCGATTTATTAGTAGTCTTCTTGGTCAAATGAATCACAACAAATGTCGGGGTTCAGGCAGCAATTGCAGTTCTTTGCATTCCCTCAAATGGGGATCTGAAAAATGTCGGCAGCAAGCTTTGTCCATTTCTTTTCTTTTTTAAACAAGACAAATCCCTTTTTAATTTCACAAAGCTAAGCTGCACTTCAGCTGTGTAAACTCAATCTTTCCAGGATGGCTACCTCTCACCACATTCTCATTAAAAATCCGCACTTTGTGCAATAAAGGATCCCTTATAAAACAGCAATACCTTCTCCTTAACGAGACGAAAAATCTCTTTAATGTGGTGTCGGAGAGAATCTGAGATTTTCAGAAGAGCATTACAACACTTTTACTGCACATGTCAATCATTGGAGTATTTTTTTTCCCTAAGTTTTCATTTTGCATTACTAAAGGTGAAGCGAAAAAGGGGTCAGTCCTTCTTTTTGGTGGCTTTGTGGTAGCATTATCCACGTTTAAAAGCAATCGAAGTCAAAGTAATTTCTCGACATTTCCATAAGAAGGCTTCCGCAGGGGCCGTACGCGGCGCTCTAACAAGCTTTGCAGAAACAGGATCGGCTGTATTCAAAGCACGATCGGGAAGTCTAAAAGTGACCATGCCATCAGGAGATCAATAAATCAAGCTTTGTTCTCTGCTCGTCAAGAATGGTCAAAGGAACTTTATTTTCCAAGGTCATCTTGTATGAAATTAGATAAATCTGCATGAGGAATAGCTATTCCACCCCCAAGCCATTTTTGCCTTTCAGGCTGCTGAGAGGAATATTTTGGACATCATAAAAACAGGCACTTTGTTCATATGTAGCTAGTCTTCAACAGGAGATATGGGATGTAACTATTAAAGAAAGACCAATTTTTAGTGTCCGTTACAATGATGCCTTTTTCAAAAAAAAAAAAAAAAGAAGGATTTGTAAGGTTGGAAATTGTTCTTCTAGTGACTATTTCTGGAATAAAATTGTTGTTTTAACACAAACAGTCCTGCTGTGAGGCACTGATCCACAGCAGGTGAAAAAGTCACTGGGCATGTAGAGAGGCCTGGTGGGCATAACACTGTTACAGCTGTTCTTATGGATTTATGTTTTTCCTTCTTTTTTTTTTTGTATTTCTACCATGTTTTTATCTGTAGGGCCTCTCCTGACAACATCTGCAAGGTCTCACAGGAGAGGGATTCAGCCGGGCTGCGCAGGTAATGTTTTCAGGGCTGACTGGATCTGTAAACAGTAACTCGGCTGATCTTTTCTTGAACTACCGCTTTGTTGAAGTGAATCTACGGAATGGTGTGCTGAACCATGGTTGTAATTGTGAGACGACTGATCTGCTCTGTGGTTTTATCGGATATGACAGCATTAGCATTTGTAACAAATTAGCGCTGTGGCTTTTAAACACATGACGTATTGAGCGGAGTTAGCACTTCCTTTTCTTCGTCAAAGCAAAGTCGATTGCCGTCAGTCAATTCAACTTTGGATGTGAAAGCTTTCAATTGAGTTGTTGTGTTGCATAGATTGTCACGCATTTTTTGCCAAATAGTAGTGGTGGGGTTGGTCTTTCAGGCAGCTGCTGCTGCTTTTGCTCAAGGGGCAAATCAGGATACTGTACCAGAGAATTAACAGGACATACAACAAATAAATGTGCGGAACCTATAGAAATTAGCCTGAGGCTAATGTCAGTGAATGCAAATAAGCAAGGGGTAAAACCACATAGGACAGATCACCAGTTTTCAGCAAATAAAATTAATTTATAGAATTTTTTTTATCACAAAAACATACATATTCTCTCTCTTGGAGTTGGGTGTTTTCTGTTGGTCTTGGAACAACATCAAAAGCATTTTAAATCTCTAAAAAGTGACTTATTGCTTTTATCAAACATAGCCATTCTGTCTTTATATGTCTGTAATCAAACTTGGCAGGTTGTTTACTCACTTATGCTTCCATGAATGGAGCAGTTTGCAATGTTGCAGTCAGCCTTCCTTCAAATTTGTTCCCATTTGTTCCCTATTATTTATGAATAAACAATATTTGATCTTTGAGAAACAGAAATGTGCTAGCGACATACAGACACCCTGATGTACATTTGATGTGTTTTCGCTCACTTCTTGCTGTCACAGTCTACCACTTTTGTTTATGAACTTTTTCTCCAGTGGATTAAGTTTGGGATTTTACGAATTCTGCTCAATGCCTGTTTGTGCTCACTTAGGAGGAATTGAAAAAAAGAAATTCAAAACATGAGCCGATTCGTGCAGAGTCCCTTAGTTTGAAATGCATCGGTTTTTGGCAACAGGAAGTGATCCTCTGCCAAGAAATCCACTGTGTTAAGCTGTGCCCACCATCTCCTCTCAGCATCTTGGAGCATGTCTCTCCTATTTTATTCTTATAAGAAAAATAGAATAAAATTTACAGAATGTATGCTCTGCATGTCTTCTGTTAAGGTGCAAGTATTTCCATTTGTGTCATCACAAATGCTGTTTACCTCCATCTTCCCGTTTGCCTATATTTGAATTCTGTGGGCTTCATGTAGATGGGATTTTTGCACGCCAAGAAGCTTTTGCTTTTGTTTGGTTTTTGAGAAGCTGGCAGGACTATCGAAAATGCAGGTTAGCAAACCTAATGTTCATACTGCAACATCATCCAAAAGTTAAAAAAAAGCGCTTCTGGAAGCTTCGGAATACATCCCAACCAATCAGAATCAAAAGCCGGCGAACTGTTCATAATGAACATGAATATACTAAAATGGTTCTCATGCTCATGCTCCTATAGCACTGGTGCTGGTCTTTAACAGAGGTCATTACTATAACATAGCCTCCATTGCTAAGTACAACTAGTGGTGAACAATAAGGTAGATGGATATGTCCTTGATTGCAAGCATAGAGCTAAATGCTTTTTGAATTGTTAAATGTGCTCCAGAAAGTCATGTTCAGTCAGGCTTGTCTCACAGTGGCCTCATTTGTCTGACTGACTAAATGATCTGTATTTCAGTGGTTCTTTGACTTAATTAGATAATTCTGTTTATGTGTACTTTTCACTTGTGCCCCTATTGATGGGTGATTCCGTTTTGATGGTATCAGACAAGGAAATGAGAGTTACTCATAATTTAGAGTTAATTCTTTTTAGACAAATAATAGAGATCAATTAATCTATTTCTTCCCTTTTCTCATTTGCATTTTTCTTTATTTGTCATTATCATATTTATGTAATCATTTGTTCAGTCTTACACTGAGAGATCAGTCAGCGTTCTACTCAAGAAGGATTTCACCTTGCTCACAGAGGATCTGTTATGAAACATTTTGAAATGCCATTGAGTTCATTACAAAAGCTCTGGCAGGTACATTACAAATGTGTTAATGCCTAAATGATGACTTTGGGTTTTCAAACGTGTCCGTGAGAGGCATCCATAGATCTGTGGACTACTCGGTGCTGGTCCAATGGTGATGCAATCTAGCAAGAACCACGTTAGCACCAGGTATTGCTAGTCCTATTGCCAGTTTTACTGTTATTACTATTTAATTAACATTACTATTAATAACTGTACCATTTTTCCTTCAGTCTATTGCAACACTACGTTTACTTGTCTGTACCTTTATGTGCATACTGTGTAAGCTGCCTCCCCCTGCTTTCTCTATCCTACTCTCTCTCTCTCTTTCTTTCTATTGCCCCCTCTCTCTCTCTCTCTCTCTCTCTCTCTCTCTCTCTCTGTTGCCCTCTCTCCCTCACCCACCAACCGATCGAGGCAGATGACCACCCACCCTGAGCCATGGTTCTGCTCGAGGTTTCTGCCTGTTAAAATTAAGTTTTTCCTTGCCTCTGTCGCCTAGTGCTTGCTCTGGATGGGAATAGTTGGGCTTCTGTAAATAGCCTCAGAGTAGAGTCTTACCTGCTCTGTTTGGAAAGGGCTGTAAGATGACTGTTGTTATGATCTGGTGCAATATAAATAAAATTGAATCAAATTGAATCGAAGGTATGAACAGGGCCCGACTTGTGCACTGATACGAGATTACCGTGCGAAAAGAGAAATTGAAGACATCCCTTTCAGCTAAACTCTTCCTGATGCATTTCCAGAAAATTTAACAGTTCAAGTGATTACAGTTTCTGTTAAATTCTGGAGAACATTAGTGTCTTGGCTTTGTCCTTGAACTAAGGTGTGTCATACGAAAACTTTCTTCAAGGGTCATTAAAAAAAATGTCTCTTCATTTGGAGACATCAATCTCATGAGGATTAATGTCAGATGGAATCTTCTACTTCATGCTCAAGTTGTGCTTTGCTCATTGAATTGTTGAATTCTAAAAGCTCACTCAGCGCTTGGGAAGTTGTAATTAAGGCTGAGAAGCATGTTAATTAAGAGGCAATCACAGGGTGAGTGCATTATTTTGTCAGTGTTCCCTCCATGGTATTCACATAACGGAAATGCACTGTGCAATACAAGACAACTAGCAACACAATTATCATGTAATTTATCATTCTCGACTTGATTATGGGTATACGTTTGATTAATAGGGAAGCAAAAGTATGCTTAGGAATGGGAGAGAAATAGGAATATGAAAGATGCATGCATACAAGAGATCAGATTGAAGTTGTTTATTCTGTCAGCATTTCAATATTCTTGTCTGTGTCGTTTGAGAGAAACAAACAAGGAAGGAGATTTATTCCAAATGAAAGATTAAGGGCGGTGATTTATGAAAACTACAACATGGCAATGCACTCAGGCTTCATTACTTTTTGAAGAGCTGTGAGATCCCGCACTCTTTCAGAAGTGTCACAGGCATTTTGACATTACTGTTTGCCAACATTTCGTCTCAGGCACTTTCTTTAACAAATCTTGATGAGTGTATTCACGCAACTCAATTTAAAGGGCTGTTTACTGACCCCCAATTCACAAATTCTTAAGATACTGAAACTACTTAAACATGAAGTGGAAGTAAAGACATTTATTGTTTGTATTGTGCAAAATGTAAACACACAAAGTGGGTTTTCAAAGTTTTTTTCTGGGTTTTCCTTCTGGCTTGTTGCCAAAACATGAAGAAAAGAATAAAATTGTTGAAGCCACAATGCAAAAAATGGATGCTACTGCAATGAAATAAGAAAATGCCATAGAAGCCTTTTTTTCAATCCCTAAATTCATGAGAGTAGTCAAGCATGAAACGGTAAAGACTGTAATTATCTCTTTTCTTTCCGTTGGTGAGCTCATTTACAGCAGACTAGTAAAAACTCATTATTTTATTAGGCCAACTAATGTCTGACTCTTAAAAAGCCCAATTTAGTATGTCAAATAAACCTATATTGGAAAATTCTAAACCAGACTAAAACCCAAGTGGTGCATCTATATGAAATAGATGAATAGATTAAATAGAAATGTTCTGTTTTAGTATCAAATGGTCAAAACTATGTTAAGTTATCATTCCAGAACTGTCTCTCTGCAGTTTCTTGTAACAATAGAATGCAAATCTGGTGGATCTTGTGGTACTACCTACACCATTTATCCTGTGATATTTGTGTGTTCATTTGGAATTGTTATGGTTCCCTGTTTTTTGTCCTTTAATCCAACGTTGCTCCATGTACTGTTCAGAATTATAAAGCATGCCAGAATTCTGGTCGGGACAATGATATGTGTGTGAGCCTCAAACATAATGTCTCTCCATTGTCACATGTCTCTATGTGTGAACATTTCAAAATCATTTCTCTGAGAATCCTACAGTGGGAACTTGGATCTACTAGAACTGCCATTTTAAGGATGCCAGATGCCTGTCATGTATTTTTGTCCTCTTTCATTGCCAGCCAGTGACTAACTAACTGGCAATAAGCGGCACATAGATGTTTATTAAGTGAAATTCTCTGTAAGGAGAAACTGATATAAACAAGGTTGATTAAGTTGAATTGAATAATGATTCTCTCTCAGGCTCATAACTGGGGAAACCGCTTCAACTATTAATTTGCATTTTAGCAGAACCACATTTCCCAATCTTCCACACCAGATTTTCTATATGCATCAACTCAACCCCATTAGTATGACAGTCATGTTTCAGCAAACTGTTCCTGTCAAAAACAAATCCATCTCTCCAGCCATATTATGCCCATATTATGCTGTAAATCAGATAGTATCCATAACAGCTGCCAAAAGCTTTCCACAGCACTATATCTGCATCAAATAGAAGAGCCTTTGCTTCTGCTTATGCGTACACCTCCCTTGCCTGCTTTTTTTCCTGCCTGACAGAATCCAACACTGACATCTGAGATTAGAGATGTATCTCATACACTGAGCCATCCTTGGAAACAAGCAGTGTTTGTGTTTGTTTCTTTCATCCACTGCTTCTACCCTGCACTGGGATTTTTTTCCGATGCAAGAAAACATCTTGTGAGAGATGCATTTGAAGTCTCATCATCTCTCAGCTCTCAGGGGACTGTTCAAAATTAAATGGTATTGAATATTTCACTGTCAATTCTATGGCAGACACTAAGTAATGGCTTACAGTTCCTCATGCATGGCTGATTGTTTAAGATTCTAAAAATCCATCTAATATTCTCAGACCTTTTTCATCATGCTATGTATGTGCTGTGATAACAACGATGATTTAATTCTATTAGTATTGTCTTTAGTTTATCAAGAACCGCAAAAACATCCAAGCCATAACACTGCCAACACACATCTAAGCACCACCACAACCACACAAGACTTTAATAAATGCATATAACATCAGGTTTAAAAAGGATGGAAAGCAAACATGAATTATGGATGCATTATAAACTCATAAGGAAATCTCACTAGAATTAGCCCAGGTTATCAGATATCAAATACAGGTTGAGAAATCCAGAGATAGCCTTTATATTAATGGTGTCATGTGTTGAAAATGCAGTGTACATCCGAAGAATAAAGAAATATAAGATTTGCGGTAAATCTTAGCAATCCACGCATCTAAATGACACCTGAAAGACCTGTCTCATTCTGAAATAAAAGATCTTAGTCCATCCTAATCAGATAGGATAATAAAAGTGCTTTATTTGAATTTGACTTATCCAAATAAATTCATGAGATGATGATTTATTAAGAGCCTAAAAAAGTGGCCATTGATGGAAGATTATGCAACTCACAGAAGGTTTTCTCATACTCTGCAAGTTGCTGCTTGCTGAAAACCTGATCAGGTGTAGGCTTATGACACAGCATCATCCGCATTAAAGGGAAAGTTTGTAGAAGTAACACTACCTGCAAAACAATGTGAAACATATCTGAGTCTGATGCTTGCGGGGTGGGGCATAAGATCTAATCAAGGAATTCAAGAGAATACTCGGCAATATCTGATTGAAAGATTGTTTCCATGGGAGGCCATCCCTGAGAAGTACTTTTATTTAGTAATACATAATCCACATTATCATCAGCATTAAATAATGGGCATTTTTCAAAAGTCAAGCAACCAGCCTCTAAACCTGATTTGTTATCTTTGTCACTATAGCAATAGGTCAACGTTTTAGCCGATCAATGTTGAATTATCTTGAAAAAAAAAGCACCTGCTTTATTTGTCACTTTTGATTTTTCTTCTAAAATCTTTGAAAAATTGGAAAAAACAGAAAAATCCCTCAGAGGAGTTCTGTGGTGCTGCCTTCACCAAGCCTAAAATGGCAAGGCAAGGAAAATGTATCTGTAAAGTACAATTCGTACTTTTGGCAATTCAGAGTGCTTCACATCATAAAATCCCAAAAAACAAATAGAAAACATTTAAACATAGAGGAAACATGAATATATGAAAATATAAGTGCAGATAAAATACCTTCAGTTGTCATATACACAGATAAACAGAACTGTTTTCAGCCTGGATTTAAACATTGTTTAGGCCTGCATCACTTCTTCAGGAAGACATTTCCAGATTTTAGGAGCTTAAAACTGAATTGCAGCCTTACCTTGTTTTGACTTGAGTTCTGGGCTAATATAGTCATATTTTCCCGGTTCTAGTCAAAACTCAAAACAGCATTCTGGATGTTCTGCAGCTGCCTTTCAGCTGGCCCTATCTTTACAGTGTAAGCTAGGAACTTTTTTAATTGGCTCTTTATAGATTGAATGTTGAAAATGGAACTTGAACTGATTTTGATAATGTCAAAATGAATTGGATTCTAATTGACTGAGAGTTACCAGAAATTAAATGTATTGTAATTTGTCACTACATACATTAAATTGAAGAAAAAAAAAATCGAGCATGTTAGGGGTTTATTTCCGGTTATTCTGGCTTCCTCCTTAACATATTAGGTTAATTGGTAGCTCCAAATTGAACATTGGTTTAAGTGTGAATGTGCATAGTTGTCTTTCTTTTATGCTTCCCTTTGGTCCTTTCAGAAAAGAAATACGGTAAATAGATCAATGTTTTACAGAAGCATGATAATCAGGTGTTGTGTGAAATTGTATCGTCATGTTTGTGGCATGTGATCAGTTTGAAAGACTATATTATCATTAGATGATTTGATATACAGGTTTTGTTTGTGGAAGCATTAGTTTCCCTCCATATGAAATGCAATAATTTATTTCTGCTTTCTTCTTAATATTTCCCAAAAGCTGAAGGAAAACAGTTCTGGCAAATTAGCTCAAAGCTGTACGTGCAGCAATACCTCTCCATCTGAAGTTCAAGGCTGGACTGGTGAAGTGGCAGAGAGAAGAAGGCTACTGGGTTTTCACATGTGCCCCATATCATACCGAGTAGAGCGGTACAGTTCCTGCTGCTTCTAAAAAGCCTTGAACATTCTCAAGGATCCATTACACCCAGTGCACCGCCAATTTAAACTGACATACAAGTTTAAAAAGAGAAACTTTTTCATACCTGCACTGCATCGCCAATGTGTCTGAGATCAATACAAAAGATTCATGCAACAGGAGGAAAAAGATGGACTCTTCCTAACTTTTTAAGATAATACTTTTTTCCCTTTTTTTCATATTTTTCCAAATACATAGTGAAACAGTTTTTATTAATGTTTATTAATGTACTGTCAAGGATGGTACTCAGTTATTTGTCCATACATAATAACAAAGATTCTACATTATTCTCAGTAGTGTGTTCATTCTCTTAGGTCCTATCATGATTTTAGGACTTGTGAGTACTTCCACTTTACTTTAAAAGAAAACTGAATTTGATTGAATGCCACAGAAAGCAAGCATCTTTAGTTTTCTTCCAACAATCCTGTCACATGAAATTATCTTCCAGTTTATGGAATGCAGCACTCAACACTGTTGTGACTACAGCAGCCATCCACTTATCCATCATGTCATATTACTCAGAGTGAGTCTGCTCTCAAATCGACAGTCAATAGAAAGTGTTCAGTGTGCTCAGTGGGAAGATGACTCAATTTGCTTAGCTCTGTCAGCAAGTGCTGTTTGTAAGACTCAAAATCAGACCATGAAATTAAGCCCTTTGTGACCATTTCTGTGTCAGACCTGCTTTAGTGTCTTTTACGATTTCACTTGTGTGTCTTATACACTATGAAAACAAAGTTTTCAAAACAAATGATTATCTGAAACTTAGCTTAAACACAATAATGACATTATCAGAAGATGGGTTAGATTAAAACATTTTAAGAACATGTCAAATCTGGATACAACACCTGGGCACACACCTGTAGCCCATTCCAGGAGCTGTTTTTAAGCTTAGCAGGTTAATCTTCCCAGTGCCAGATAATTCCGTTTCACTTGTGGGCCTGATTTCCTGTGTGCCAAATAATCCCATTTCAAATTCCGATTCTAATTCATCCAATCTGAGTCTGTTTCTGAGTGTGTTCTGCTGCCCTTATTAATTCCATTTTATTGAGTTCAAAACCAGATTCCCTTGAAAATTCTCCTGTGTTCTTTTCTAAGCAGTTTTTGATAACCTTTTCTCTGTCTTAAATTCCTTTTTTTTCCCCCAGCTACCGGCTTCGAAAAGTTTTTGGTATTTTTCCCCGTCTCCTGCAGTGCAGGGATTTTCGGTCATTCCTTTTCTCCGGTGCTATGTTTATTTATTTATTTTCTGCCTATGTTCTCACAGGGATTTCGGTTGTTAGTTTTTACCATGGACAATCGCTTTGTTTGGTTTTGACCTTGCCTTTGTGCAGCGCTTTATGTTCTTTCAAATAAATTGAAGGCATATTCTTGATCACAACAGGATTTAGCTTTTGTTTGAGTTCCCATAAGGGTCTAGCTACAGTCAACCATAACGGTTTATTCAGCAAACTACTTTGAATTCAATTTTATGCCTTTCATAATAGACTTTGCATGTTCCTCAGGCATACGTTTTTTTTTCTTTTATCCAAGCCATAGATAATGCATTTTAATATAAATGTAGATACCAAATTTAATTTAGTAATTAAGCATGATTGTAAGCTGTTTGATCCTGTGATTGACTGGCGATCTTTCCAGGGTGTATATTACCTTTTGCCCTAAGGCAGGTGGGGTAGGCACCAACTCGGCTACAATGTTCAGGCCAGTGTAACAATTGCATCAGCAATGGGATAGTTTATAATGGTGCCATAAAGGTAGATAGATATTGTCAACATATTGTCAATAAAGGCTGCAATATCCAAAGGCTTTGGAAAAATCACAAAATAACTCTGTGATGTCTGGAAATGAATAGCCCCAATCCAGATGTATCCATTTTCATTTGTTTTATTGACTATATAACTTCATGTTGTTTGATTATTGTGTAATTGTCTTTAAAACCAGCAGCGCTATTTTTTTTGAGTTGGGGAACATCTGATCAGCGCTCCAGTCTAAAAGGTGCGGTGATGCTTATTTCGTCTAATTCAAATCCCTTCATTCATCCATTGTCCATACTGCCTTTTTCTCATAGGGGGACCGGAACCTATCCCCACGGAAATTGGGCGAAGGGGGAAGTCCAACCTGGACAAGCTGCGAGTTAATCCATCCACACATGGACAAATAACCACACACAAACACCTAAGCCAAAGTACCCAGAGAACAGACCCAAACAGACACTGACTTCATGTCAATTTCATGATCAATTTCAGTCTAGTTCATCATAATCCAATTGATTCAAGATAATTAGAATTCATATTAGTTCAAACCATACAATGCAAATCTGGATAACAATTCTGCTGCTCAACAAACAACATAAAGATCCTTAACATATCAATTAACTATTTCAAACTACTGAAACCAAAAATTATTTTCGATTAAGAAAAAAAGTTGTATTGCAGTATTACGAAAGAGCAGTAATAATTTATTAATAAATCAATGGGGATCCATCTTAAACAATTGAATATTTTGCCCATAGTCACAGTTTGCTCTCAATCCTAGCCATAGCAACACCTGATCACACTGGTGCTGGCAGCGAGCCAGTTTCGGAGGACTGACTGAGCTCTTGGTGATGGAAAGAGAAAAGAGCATGGGTGATTGTGGGGGTGGAGGGAGGAAGCAAGAGGAGATTTAAAGCCTCTCTTATCCATCCGGATGGGGGGCTGTGAGATCACTGGAAAGAGATTGATGAGCTGCGTGTCATGATCAGGGCCCAGAGGGAATAACGTTAAAGCAGATTTATGTGCTCTACTGGGTCTTCTATGTACAGACCTTAATGATCACACTTGAGAATTTTATGCAAGCATACAGTGGAAAAAAAAAACATTGTCAAATCTTTGCTCTGTTTCTAAATTTTATCAGTGGAGATGTGTCACTGTTTGATTTCTCAAGGGAGGAAAGTTGAGTAAACCTAGAGTAGTACTTTTGTCGCCTCTACCTAAAATGGCCTCCGAATTTCCCTGTTACCCTTGTTTCATCATCTCAACAGAAAAGCAATATGCAAAATGCTGAAGTGAATAGAAATTTTCAAGGTGCACGTGAAAATCTGTAATAGAGACACCAGCAGTTGGATATTCGATTGGTGGAAATAAAAAAAATCTAACTCCACTCTGTCCTCCGCGGTTATTGATTCCGCATTATTACTGTTCGTGACTAAACACACAGGAGGTGTAAGGAGGTGAGACTGTAAAAGACACAGTGCTTGTCATGTTGAAGGTCCCCGGCAATAACCCAGCAATCCTTGCTGTTTCAGTCTGATTAGATCGACAGGCTTTGAATGTATACTTGGTAAATGGTGGATATCAATCACTGTGCACTCCACCAGTTAGTTTCACCGATGGATGGAACTTCTAATGGTTTTAGCTCTCGGCTGTAGAGATCAGTTTGTCTTTTCTTTTTTGTAGTATTGAATGAAAAGTCATTGTCAAACAAACTGCAGCCATGTAGCCATGCGACATCTATAGACCGACATTTTGTGGATCGTCAAGTGCCTGATGGATCAGCCAAGTGATTTATTGAATCAGAGCCAGAATTAAGTGAGCTTTCAGGATTTTACTAGTTGAAGGGGCGTTTTCTGTTTTAGGAAAGTTAGAGGTAAACCATACAAAACAGAAAAATCCATCAATTCAAATAAATTGAGGAAGGATTAATAAAGATAGTGTATTCTATAGTTTAAGATGATGTCATTTTTTCTCACATCAATATAAGGGCTCAAAGCCACAATGTTGTTCCCCGTCTCAAGTTTTCAAAGATTCTTGCCCAACCCTGCCCAATCAGCTGTCACTCAACTTAAAGGAGGGTGATACAAGAAAGAATGATACTAAAAAATGTTGGAGCTGAAATTGATTTATTTTTCTTCTTCTTTTGCACTCCCAGGCTCAATCACACCATCATTTCTGTAAGTGCTACAGCATGAAAGCATAACTGGAGTTGGTTGATGGTTGATGCTAAAGCATAGCAGTACCATAAGAGTTGAATGTGGAGTTAGTCTTCATCATGCAACTACTGAGGTAGACTACCTATTTAAACATCCAATTGTACCTACAACTATGTTTCAGTTTAGGAAAAAATATTACTATTCCCGATATTTTCACTAAGTTCTTGTCGGGAATTCTGTTTCTTCCTTATTTTTATGCACAAGAAATGGTCTTGTGCAGATAACTTTCTGGATATTTGTGAGTGCAGCATAAATGATTTTGGTATTATGGCATCCAAAGTCTGCATAGACAGAAAAATATAGTGGATATGACTAATCAAGACAGGCAGTAACAAGAGTAAACAAATATCATTCAGCCCTGTGTATGTACAGTATTTCTGATTTTAAGGTACACAGATGATGCAAACCTAATTTATTTGTCTAACACAATATCATAATGCTTTTAAATTTGAAACACAGAACATTAAAACAATTTAAAAAAACTTCTGCTGTTAGCTAATTACTGTAATTAAGTAATATTAGACACAATAAGCAAGTAAGATTGGACAAACAAAGAAAAGAAAGAAACAAGGTGATGTAATAGATTTGACTGAAAAGTGCCTTTTATTTCCCATCACTTCTGGCAAGATATGTTCCTGTCATTGCTAATGATCTCCAATATTATTTATTTATTGGCAATCCCCTGCAAGAATCTTATTTTTAATCTAAAACATTAATTTATGTTTTCCATCCTTCTCAATGTGAGAGTGGTTTCAGGGCTGATTATTCTGGCAATGTCTTTTTGTATATTATCAGTTTTGTACCTCCTGGCTTGAATTCAGCCTGGATGTGGCAACAAAATGCCTTAACCAGAACAAAAATCTGAACTTGGTTAGGAGCAGAGAAACATATCTCTGATTGAAATAAAAAAAGCCTTTTTATGTTGTCAAAAACACCTTTGAATAGTGTAAAAATGCACAATTAGAAAGAAGAAAGAAGAAAGAAGAAAATTCTTAGGTGTAATAAACAGATTATCATTGTAGCTGACTTCCAAATATGTCAGTGATGCTCAACAGTGTAAAATATTACATTTAGTCCCATTTGTTGGCCACTGCTGAGGTACACGCTAGAGATCTTTACACCTTACACTAAACAGCAGTATGGAAAATATCAGAGACATTTTCAAATCCGGCTATATCGGAGTAGCTTAAGTTGTTCTTCAAATTAAGTATATGTGCTGCCTGACCAAAACGACCAGGTAATTAGCCGTCGGAATATAGGTAGCAAAAGATTCAGATTCAAAAGGTTAATGGGAGTCATATCCACTATAAAAGTAGTTACCTTTGTTCTCAAGCACCTTGAATTGTTCTGGACACAAAATATGCCTAACTGTGTGAATGAAATGTATTAAATTTTAGTGTGTATCTGCTCTTTCAAAGTACTTAC
>CAJRST010003335.1:4947681-4979209 GCA_907169785.1 Menidia menidia
TATCTATCTATCTATCTATCTATCTATCTATCTATCTATCTATCTATATGTGTGTCTTTCTGGGAAATCTGTTGTGTTGTTTCTGGAAAGATACTGGTTGGTCCCAGGTCCATTGCCAACTCAGAATGGAAATTACGGGTGAGTCATGTCACATCAATCTCTGCCTGATCATTTGAATTCGACAGACTAATTTTCATTTCCCCTAAAGTACATCAGTTTTTATTTTTTATTTGAACAGTTTGAGAGTCAGCTCATTTTGTCAAAAGTGTGTACCTAATCTTTTACATGATTCCTCCTAATATGTTTTCATCAAACTCTGGCATTTCGGTGACGGAAGTGAGTGTGTGCCAGTGTATTAGCACGCTCATGGGATTATTAATACTGGCAGGTTGATCTCTTGTCTCATTAGTTGGAATGAGAACACCTTGTTATCACAGAACTCTGTCACTGTCACCTACATAATTTTTCTGTGTTATTAGATTCCAGATGAATGGTTGGACACCCCTGACATATCATCATTGTACATTAATGAGATGAAGCATTTGAACTTATCACCTTGATATATACATAATGACTTGCTCTTTGCTTATAGAACAGTGTGTGGGTATGCGTATGGCGACAAAAAAAAATGTTTTAAAACTTTGAGAATGCTGAAAAATGCATGAGCAACTATCTGTGCACTTTTTCACTGCTCAGACTTTTTACAGCACACGTCAACAATGAATGTAAAACAAATAGCTACGTCAGTGAATAACATTAAAATACATACATTCTATTTTGTTTTCCACGATTGCTCAGATTTTTCAGGTAGGACGTTTTTATTTCTTTACATTCGTATGTTCACCTATTGCAGATTAAACAGGAGTTGTTGGTCCTGCCATCAGGCAATGAGATTCTCCTTTTGGCTGCTTAATTCTGAGAAAACCAATTCCTCCCACCACTCTAAGGTCACTTGTTCTAACTAACAGCTTTAGTGCACAGATTTAAATGCCCTGAAAATGTTGTGGCCATGAACATTTTTGCTATTATGTCCACACTATAGTGTTGACTCTAGGCACAGATTTGTGCACATGACCACCGGTTTAAAGGGCAAAGAAAAGCATTAAAGTGTACAAATACGGACATAAATATAAACATAAACATAAACATACGGAAACATACAGAAATTCAAAAGCAGCAAATGCCAGTTTTATCATTGCTCTGTAAATACAGTGCTTTACTTTAGATGTTTTGAACATTTCTTTTGTGGAAGGTAGATATACAGTCAGTGGCAACTGCATAATCACGATTTCTAAATTCTTGTAAATAAGATTAGTGCTATAATGTTTTATTGATGATAAGACTCTTTCATTTAATTTAGTTTTTTTTTCTGATGAGAATTATAATTTGATGGTAAAGAAAAAGAGGCAGTAGTTTTCTCTTTACATTTACACAATTCTGCTTTAAAGAACATTTCATCACCGTTAAAATGTTGTTTGTCATTAGAATATATTTGATTATGTAAAGATCTCTCGCCCAGTGTTAGCTGGGATAGGCTCTGCTTCCGGAATGTTAATCAAAATGATTAGTACTGACATTGTCCTTTCAGAAGCGGAGACATTTGTTACTGACATTTGATTGCTTCAAAACATCTCTATTTGGAAGAATGAAAAAAATCTAATGTGTGCTGCAGCTCACAGTCTGTTGCTTTCTTCCAAGTCGCAAACACAGTCACAGATGGCAGAATGCTGTATTTGCAAGTCTATGCAAATACAGATTTAACTTCTCAGTTCCCTGATTGCAGAGACGTACAGAGAAGTAAGTGTTTTCTTCTTGTGAACGTATGGTAAATCTGCAACATCAAAAAAAATGTTTTGCTTTCCTTAAAACCACCCTGTGTCATGTTTCCCAGCTTGATACCATATCACCCCCCCATTCCCTACATAGTGTCGACAGCAAAAGTCTCTGCAAGGAGACACTTGCAGTGCTTATCAATGTCAATGTAACTGGAACACCGGAGCGCTACCACTGAATTCCTAAAAAAAATTATATTTCTATGCTTCCATCACTGCAGACTGTTCACTGTCACATACTACAAGGTTTAAAAATGTTTGAGTGATTTGTTGCAGTCTGAAAAGTCCTTGTGGGTTTATGTTGCAATCTGTCCTTCTTGATTTACAGAGCTGGTATGGCTGTAATAGACTGCACGATAGGTATTCCATTCAGAAAATATTAATGTAATCAGGAGTGAAAACCAAAAACTCAAATTTCTTTAGAGAGCGCAGGTATAAATTATCTTCAAGGCTTGTCACCAGTTAATGACATTGATACTGTACTGTTTTACACTAATAAACATTATGTGAAATAAGTTAGAACGGATGTCCCCTTGAGACATAAATAGTGGTTTGGTCGTTTTTAAAAAATATTATTGCTCATCCATCCATTATCAATACCGCTTATTCCCTGATGGGGTCGCGGGGGGAACTGGAGCCTATCCCAGTGGTCAACGGGCGAGAGGCAGGGTACACCCTGGACAGACACTGTCACAAGTGTATTCTTAGATTCTCTACATCACCTTCCAATAATGTTTTCTTAAATCTTATTTCAGTGATATTATTATTGTCATGTCATATGGTGCTAGCCTCTAAAGTGGCTCCAATACCAGCTGTCTAACCCTTCTTCACTGAACTTGATTTTCTTATCTTTACCATAAAGCTTAATAGTATTTTCTGTCCTATAAATGTTACCTTAAAGTGTGATGGGAGATGTTTGTGGTTATGCATTGTGCCTATGTCTTGAACTATTTCTGGTGTGAGTGTGAATGGATACTGACTCATAAATGCAACTTTAAATGAACTTCTAATCGTAAAATGTAATGAACTCGAAGCAAATATTTCCCTAGGCTTGGTTAAACAATATGTTTCTATTCTTAAAGAGCAGTTTTAGAAGTTTTTCTTTACAGTTACACTTTTTTTCCCACTTGGAGCCATTTTAACTCAGTCGGAAATAACAGCAAAAGTTTGACAGCATAATTTGGATGGACCTCCATTTTAAGGTTTGCTTATAGTGCAAAGATGACAGACAAAATAAGGAGGTGGGAGTGACATGGTGCCTGACTGCAGAGTAAAATGACCTGATGTGAGAGTGGCAGTTAATTCATTGTGTATTTTTCCTCAGCTTTGCTGTAAAAAAACAGGTGCACAATTGCAGAGTATAATCAGAGCTACAAGACGTTGATTCTTCATATTCAAAAAGGAATGTAAATGTTGATGTTGCACCTTAAAATGTATATTTGTTAAAACTCATGAATTGAAAAAAAAAGTCTTTCCCTTCTTGAAACTTGCACACGTCGTGAAACTCTTGTCTGGATGTGATAAATATTGGATTCAGTACACTGACATCACATTCCTTCCTTTGTTTTTGAAAAGGATAACACACTAACCTTGACTTAATGCGAATGACGCAAAAGAAAAAAGAAAAGAAATGTCCACTACAGCTCACAGACTCATAAATACATTGCGTGACCTAACACGGGCAGATGCACGGAAATGTTGTTTAACTAACACAAAGATACATTATGGTGGAGTAGGTAATCCTTGGAGGATTAATCACTAAAAGAGGAACTAAGGAAAGAGGCAATATTGACCAGTGAGTTTAAACATGTCTTCCAGGAGATCAGCGAATCCAAGGTGAGTATCTTCATTAATATTCCAGTCTATCAAGGAGCTGAATGGATTTCTACGTTGAAGAGGTAATCTGGCAAAAACTGGCTGATCCTGCAGGTTCTTAAGAAGGGTTCCTGATGATAAGAGTTGGGACACTGCTGTGAAACCAGGAGCTGGAAGAAATTCCACACAGGAACAGCCTGCTCAGCCCTGCATACAATTAGGAAGTCACCAAAACACCATAGCTAGACACAATCATGTCAGACAAGGTAGGAATCAAAACCCTTAAAAGGAAAAACAAACTTAACAGAAGCATCAACTCTCTGAGTTCAAAGTAAATTATCTTATAGAATTGTTTTTGTATTAGAAGAAGCTTTTAAAAAGGACATGACAGTTTAAATACTGGGCAGAGCTGCCTTGTGTGGAAATGCGGATGACAGCACAGATATCCACTTGGAGCAGTGCTTCGGCCAATTTCCTGAATAGCTCTGAAGCTGAATCCACCTTATCCTCTAAGTGAGATGCTAGGGGTGATACTTTACGGATGGGGACAAATCTGAAGCATGCTGAGGCTAAAGGTTTAACTTGGTATATAATCATGTGACTCTTGTTAGTGTAGATTTGCAGTCATCAAGGTCCTTGTAATCCTAAGAGCTTGTGTGATGGCAAGTGGGTTTCTTGTGCCAGGTGTTCGCTAAATTCCTTAAATAACCACATTTTGTCAGTTGCACATGTTATGGCTTCTAGAAAATATATTTACACCGATTACAAGTTGTTGCGGTTCCCATGTTACCTGTAAGCAATGTCATAAAGCTGTCATGTAAGATAGCTGTCACCTAGGCCTCTATCTGAAACCCAGACCCTCATGCCAAAACAACAAAATAAGGGGGGGAAAGTTTCTGAATCAAAAGACTTGAATGTCTTGAAATAATCAAATTAGTCAACATTAATAAGTTTCAAGTTCAAACTACATGCAAGCTGTATTTCTATTTACCCATCTTTTCAAATTTTAGCCTATTCTATGAAACCTTCCATTTCAAAATACCTATTTTGTGTTCCCAATGTCAGGTATTTGTCTCATCCATCCATTTTCTGAACCACTTATTCTCTTTCCCAGTATTCAATGGGTGAGGTGCACGGTACACCCTGGACGGTCCAACGGTCCATCACAGGCCACACATGTAGACACACAACCACGAACACTCAAACTCCTAAGGGCGATTTGGAATGTCCACTCAACCTAACATGCCAGGTTTTGGATGGTGGGAAGAAGCCAGAGAGAACCCACAAAGCCACAGGGAGAACATGCAAGCTCCACACAGAAAGGGCCTGGTTCCCCGGGGACTCAAACCCAGAACCCTCTGGCTGGTAGGCCATGGTGCTGACCACCACACCACTGTGTCACGGCATTTGTTTCAAAGGACCAAATGTTACGAACAAATAGTGGCTCCGAGAATGTCTGTCTCAAAGTGTCAGTAAAAAAAAAAAGTATGCTCTGTCAAAGACTTAAAAATGACAGAATATCTTTTGAGAACGTTGGTCATGGCTGCATGAGGTCAATAAACACGAGGAAACTGAGCTGAGATAAAACAGATTAACACCGTGGGTTCACAAGTGATCCAGTGTATGTATGAAGAGTGAGATGGTTGGAGAGGTCAGGTTGGAATTGTTGTTGAAGTGTGTTGTTGAAGTGTATCATACAATTTTCCAGAAGGGGTCCAACAGCAGAAGGCTATGCAGACATTTGCAGACTACAGTGAGGAGTCATTCAAAAAGGTAGTGCGACGGAGGTTTGTTGAAATTAAATTCTCACTGCTGTTTGTAGATACTAGTTCAAGAGCGAGGAACGCGGTCTATGAACACAAAAGAGAAGTCTTAAAGTAGAAACACAGCAAATAGCTCTGTGAATGAGCCTGGTTTGCCATGTAGGTTGTGAAAAAAAGTGTTCAGACCTACCTGACACTCACAGCCTAAGTAAAACAGTCTACAATCCTCACACCATCTTAAAAATGGCCCGCCACAATTACTGTGGAATAATTTCATGACAAAATGTAGTTTGTTTGCCTGTCTGTTCCAGTGCATGTTGGTGGCCAAATTCTTGATTATAAATTGTGAGAGGGTGATTGTCATATTGTTTGTCGGTCGCTGAAAAATATAATTGTCTGCATTTGAGAGGTTAAAAACTAGAATGAGGAGCATGGACAGTGATTTTCTATATTAATCTCTGAAAAGACTTTAAAAAGCACATGCCGTTTATTGCTAAATCATATGAAAAAGTGACCAATCTTAAATCACACAGCAAAGAAATGCTATATAATGCTTCAACATTATGGAATCAAAATGTAGCTTTCAACAACAGATTTGAACCAGATAGCTGCACTCAAGAACTCTTGATAATAGTCAGACATTCAATGTTTTTAACAACCTGTCCTTTGAGACAAAAATCAGTCAAGAACATTACATGCTGTTGTACTTATGTAACATTTTTATTCATTTTTTGCCACTGAATGGTAACAACCTTTGCTAAAATCAATTAATTTGACTAATGAGTGACTGTAAAAGCTTGAGACCGAAAGAAAAAGGCATTGGAATTACTCAGAACTCTTACACCAAATACTTATTTTGAAGTAAAATAATGTAAATAATCACACAAAATCTAAAGAAAACACAAACCGTCAAAGACAAACACAGTTTTACTTCACACACCATAATTCACACTGAGGTGAGGTGATCACCAAGACTTCTATCTGTCCGTAGGTATTTAGCCGAGGAGAAAAACTTCCTATCACTGTGCAGTACATCTTTCATTCAGTCATTTATTCAGCCACAGCAGCTACTTCAGGATTGAGGGTTTTTCCATCTCTGGATTGCAGCTCCAAAGCGTAAAACCACGACAAGTGGTTGCTCTCCCTGACTCTTGCTGTAACTTGGGGGGCAGTCCTCCTCTATGTGCAGCAAGGCCTAGCTTAGTAAGGTTGTTCAACTCATACTAAGCCCTTTTCTTTGTGTCGGTGGGTGGCACTAGTTCTTATTTATTTTTATTTTTAATAACGAAAACAGTGCTTTGACATGCATCCACCTAGTACACTCCGACACCTATAATTGGTTGAGAGGTCCAAAATTATTATCTTAGTCAATTGATTAATCAAAACGAATCACATAAGTTTTCATATTCACAGCTTGCAAAATATATTTCCTGCATAAAGATCCCCATTGTAAAATATTTAGTTTGTGGAATTCACAGTTTGTGCTAATTTACGGAGTTGTTTCCAGGGACAAGTTCCCTTCCTTACTATTTATAAGGGCTAAGATGGACTGTATATTATAGCTACAGGTTTATTTGAAGTTAATCTTTTCATGGCTTGGCCCATTTTGCCGGTGTCAGCACTATTGCTGAGTCTGCACGTCACAGGTGCCTGCCCATCATTTTTTAACAATGAAACGAGCAGATTGTTTTTATTGGCAAGAAATATGCTGCAATGTCTCTCGTTTAAGGCATTTATTTCTGTTTCCAAGAAATTTCCATCCCCTGATCAACAACAAAGTCTCGTAAATTTGTGAAGTCTGACTGTCTGCTGTTTTCCTAACCCATTGATATATACTAGTACAGTTGTGAAATGTGCAAGGCCACGTCCTCTTCTCCTATTGGTCCTCGTATATGACTCTATCTCTGTTGACTCCTGTCACGTTCATGCTTTCTCCGCCCAAGCACACTGCAAATAGCACAACACTCCTCCACACACATCTTCTCTGTACTCCACTCGAAGGTTTGACCTTTACAGCACCTAATTCCTGTTTCTTTATCTTGTTCCTTATGCCCCTGACCTTTTTTTCTCACACCAGCAGTTGCAAAAACTAACAAACTCAGTAAATATTTCCACACAAGCAGTTACAAAGATGTTAACTTCAGCAAATGCTAAGCAAGGTTTTATTTTGAAACAGTAATCAAATGCTCTGAATGTTATGAACTTCTAATGTTTTTCATAAACTTTGGATTTAAAAAAAAAAAGGATATAGTCTGGAGCCCTTCAATAACTACAAGACCAAAGATAAAGTTGATTTTTTATATTGTCTTTGTTGAAATGAAACTGAAATTGACAAATTTACTGTAATAATTTTACCATCTAATCTCAAATAGAGATAGACATGGCCTTCAGCATCACTTAGCACATTCTTGTTAATTCACTAACCAAAGAGACAGACACAGAAATATTTAGATAAACAACATTGCTTATGATATGATGCTTTAACATATCATTTTATACAACAGTTCTGCATTCACGATGAAACAACATTTGGATCTTTCACACCCTCTAATTTCCCACCTCCTTTAGCGTTGCTAAATAGGAAGTTAAGCAGTCGTATATAAACAGCACAATCCAATATTTTTTTTGTTTTGTTGTTTTGGCCCCCCTGGACAGGTCCATCAGTCCATCGCAAGGCTACACAAAAAAGACAAACAACCAAACCCACAAAAACCTTACAAGTGATTTAAAAAAAGTGACAGCAGGCAAAAACCATAGGGGCCGTGTGATAGGTGTCAAAATACAACCTGGCAGAGTGAAGAAACCATATAGTTCATGTAGAGGAAAGTGATGGCAGAATAAAGAGCTGGATATTGACTCAGGTGAAAAAGAGAGGAGCAGTATACCAAACTTTAGGGACACAACAGAGAAGTGGGAATGACCAGAAGTGCAGAAACCAAGAAAATAAAACAGAAGCAACAAAACAGAAGACACAAGAAGCACTAATTTACAGAACATAAACTCATGACAGTTTAAATAGTGTCACAAAGGGTATGTGCTCTTTCTGACAGTGTCTTTCTTACTAAAAATAGCCAGGTTTTTTAATGTGAAAACACTGATTTTACAAATGCATTGCATCAACACTCACTTAATGTGGAAAAAAGAGTTTACCATTTGAACCACTCATCAATAATTCCAATGGAGTGCTTGGACCTGGGTATTTCTAACACTTCTCAATATTTTGTCATTTTAGTAACTAATTACATAATTGATTCAGTGGCTGTGTTAGAGCCGCAATAGCATCTGAAATTTATCTGAAGTAGTGAGTCATGAAGGCACAGAGAATCTTTGTTTTGAATCCATTTTAACACAATTCAGCTGGAGATGGCAGTTAGAATTTTCTATGAGGTATTGTTGAATGTGACTGCAGTGGGAAGGAAGAAGTTTGTTGAGAGAGTTCTTTATGAACTTGTCACAGCTGAGCACCATTAGACTGTGAAGAACCGAGCAGAGAATTACCCTATTTTATCATAATATTTCCATTTATGCAACAATTTTTCCAAGATTTTACCTTAACTGCACTGCTTTGCATGAATTTGCCTGATAAAAAATGTGTAAATATAGTCTGTCTAAGGTTGCCAGTTGGTATTATCAAGATGTGAATGATGGCGTCTTTTCAGCAAGAGTATATATTTTATGGTTTGACACAAAAACAGACTTGTCCATAAACAATATATAGAGAAAAAAACTTCTGAATGGATTTTCTGCATTTCTGTCAGTGAAACTGACCTTTTCAGGTGTTTTTGAAGCACTGCAAATTTAAATTAGTTTAAATCAGCAACAGCCCAAAATATCTCTGTTATAAAAATCCTTGTTTGAATAATAAGTTTGTTGAGCACCGTACAGGATGTTATTCAGATTGTAAAATTAGCAGAACAGATGGTGATGGTTGTGAAAATCAAAATGATATAAATTCCTTTCCATGGTCATGGCAGAAGTTAAAATACCCACAGACTTGTTCTTATCAACACTTCAGCACTCTCCTAGATAAGTTTCTTTTTTCAACTGGGCAAACCATGATATGTGCTTTTTTTTCTTACCACAAAAAGTATATGTTAATAAAAAACTAAACAAAGTACACAAAGCTCGGTCTAAAATCAATACTGTTTTCGGAATAAGTTTAATCTAGATTTTCTTTCATTTCAAGTAGCGCAACTGGAACAATTCTGTGACATTATTTCCTGTCATCATTAAGAGGACAACTAGACAGAAAATGACACTGTGCCTTTTTTTTCGAGCATTTTAAACTTTGCCATGTAATAATCTGAAAGAGAGAATTAGTGATGGTGTGGTGTAACATTGCATTGTGCCACTGAAAATCATATGGGTGTGTAAAATCTTACACATTATCGCTCTTTGTGCAAAAACAGCCGGAGGCAACTATGGGTTTGCTGCAGTCTGAGAGCTTTTTGAGCAATAGTTTGTCATCTAAAATGACTTAAGTTAGACAATGTTGGTTCATCACTCATTTTCCATTCATTTTATTTGTGGTAAACTCTACCTGCTCAGCTTGCCCGACATGGTACTGGTTATCACACATATTTACCCTCTGCTACAGCTGGTTTCTGCTACACAGTATGGCACCGGTGTCAGATTATTGCAGCTGTTGGTATATAAGCACACTGAGTGGAAAGATGATTTACCGTACGGCTGGTAATTCTGAATCCAGCAAACTTAGAAGACACACAGGACAGTGTGCTGTGAGGATCAGGGTAGAGAAACACTGAAATACAGAAATTAGCATGGTGAGCCTTTTTAGTGGGAAAGGACCTGACCTACTTTTGGTGAAGTTGTATTTGGAATTTATTCTGTAGAGCCACTGACTCAAATCACTGACCATCCTGACCACCTCTCCATTGTCTTTCTTTCCCTTTTTTTCTTAGCAGCTCCCTGAACGCATCCATCCAGTTAATACACCAGCTTTGTCCAAGAAGGTTTGCAGAGGAGCTGGAGCCTATAACGGCTGTCATTGGTTAAATAACCATGCTCACACTCACTTCAAGGCCAGATGTGGAGTCTCCAATTAACCTAATGTGCATGTTTTTGGATGGTGGAAGGAAGTCTGACTACCTGAAGAAAAACCCATGCATGCGTAACTTGCCGGCTTCATACAGAAAGCTCACCAGCTGGGATTTGGATCAGGACCCCTGTTGGTATGAAGAATCATGCTAACCACCTCACCACCATTCAGCCCCATGCTTATCGCAATGGTGAAAGAAAAAGAAAAGAAAGATTTCATAAACCAGTTGCAGAAGCAACAGAAAAAAATATGTTGGCTCACAGCAACCTGATCTTCATAGTTTAGCAACTTTTTTTTTTACATATTTCACAGAAGTGGTGGATATAGAGGTCCTAATCAAACATCCCCTGGCAGTACACACTCTTTTTCATAAGATGATTTTGGAGACATCCCTTCATCCAAAACAAAACAGTTTATTTTTCAAAACTAGATTAAACAAATGTATGTTTATTATAGTATAATGTTTTACCTGTGATTTTTTTGGTTGACAGCTAATGGTGTTACTAAAATTGTTGCCAAAGAGATTCCATAACTTGCCACCACATTTACATCAGGTCTTTGCTCAAAGGTAAAGCCAAAGAGGCTTTCAGCTATATCTGTTCCCCCATCAGTACCCAATGTAAAGACCCCGAGTCTTATTTTCTGTTTGTAAAGTCTCAGATTTTTCCATTCTATTGTGAATCTCTTCTCTGTCTAACAGAGCATTGTTTTGTGTGGCTCTATGGTGTGAATTCTAAGGAAAAAAAATGTTCCTTTGAATTGCAGCTTGCAATGCAACAAACGGAACTGTAAAGTATAATGCAGGCCGAGTCGGTTTGAAGATGCAAAAGTTGCATCTCACCAGTGCTTCATTTTTTAGTGTAGGTACAATTTGATAATGTGAACAACTTATTTTGGATTAAGGCGAGATGATAATTTCTAAGAATAGGTCGCAAATTTTTTTTTAAAGTCACTAAAGGTTTCTGTAAACTGTCATTTCTCAGTATTGAACAACTGTTAGCAGGCCATACTGGTATGCCTCAAACTCAACATGCTGCTGGAGTGAATGTGATAGAATGTATGATGTTTCAAATTTCCATTCGAATTGTTTTGTTTGGTTCTCATGTGCAGAGACATTCTTTGTGTTTGATAATGTGCCAACCTTGACAAGGGCTGATTTCAATGTTGAATCACAGCTATTGTCGACATTTTCTTTGTGTTGATCATAAGGAGGTGAGTGCGAGATAAGAATATCAAAATCAGTGAGGTTTAATATTATGCCAACTTTATCCTGCCAGCATCCCAGAACAAATTGAAGGTGCAGAATAGGACTGGTCAGTCTGGAGTATTTAGCAGAGCATGTCCACTGGTTTATGATTCATATGGTTCTCTTTTCTTTTGGCCTGCACATGACCTTTTTTAATCCTATTTACACATCCCATATGGCACATAGCCTGCTTTTTTTTTAAAGATGTAATACTGCATGTTTTTTTGCTGTTCATGTGTGACCTTGTCTACTTTCACACACTGCAAAGTGTGAAGAGAGTCAGAGTATTTTGCGCTTCAGATCATATTCCCTTTGACATGGAAAAAGTCATGGCCCGTCCAACAAAGGGCTTTTGTTTTAATATAGCATTATGTAAATGCAAAATGAAATGAATGCATGTTTTATTTTATATCTTGTTTCATAGAGACTTGACAAAGAAAATAGGATAAGGCATTTACATAATAAAACAGATAGAGAGGAGGGAAAATTCTCAAGGTTTTTCATTTTATGTCAAGTTGATAACATCTAGCTATCTCCAACTTGAAGAGCACTCAATGCAACTTTGATCAACAAGCAGCTTTAAATCGGTGCGTACTGTAGGTCCATCATGCTACTTTCCAAGAAGATTTTGGGTTGTATGCTTCAATTGTGTTTCAAATAGAAATACAAATATCAGCCACAACATCATGAATTCTAGCATCAGACCAAAACTGCTCCATATGTATTTAATCGAATGGGGGTATTCCCATTAAAGTACATTTTCTGAGTTCAGTCAGTACCACTGTCTAAAATATTTGTCCATCTATTGTCTATACCGCTTAGTCCTATTGGGTTGCAGGCTGGAGCCACTAAATATTGACCAATAGCATACGCCCTGCAGAGGTTGTCAGTTCCTCCCAAGGTTGTCATATATATTTAGTCCTACATAAGTCATAAAATATGCAAAAATAGCAAACAATGCAATACAATAGAACCTCTACTTACGATTGCCTAATCATAAAATATTTTCCAACATATGAAGTGAAATTTGATTAAATATTTGACTTGACACCCAAAGTTAATTTCCAATACACATATGACGTTGATGTCATTAAAAAATATATTTAAAAAAACCCTTTTTATTGATTATTTCTTTATGATTTTTTTCTTTTTACATTTCTCTCAAATAATGCATTTGTTTTATTGCTATGTGTCATTATCTGCAGTATTTATTAAGGAGTTATTGTAGGTTTCTGGGCCGTGGAACAAATTATACAACTTACAGTGTATTTTATGAGAATATTTTAACCAACATACCAATATTTTAACATACAAAGATGTCCTATTCAAATTCGTACGTAGAGGGTTTAGTGTATTTATGTAGTAGCACACAACACATGAAAAATCTCAGCTTTGAAATATGTCAGATTATTCACAATACTTTTATAGGTCAACCTTTACAAAATAGCAGAGCTGTATATGTATTCATCTAGATTTTTAACTAAAGCGTCTTGATGTGGCTGTTAAATTTTTCTTCAGCTATTTTGCTCACATTTATCTCTCAACTTGTCTTTTTTCTCAAAGATTGAACTATTAGATTTACCAAGGTTTCATAAAGGAAAATAGATATTCATTTCTGTTGGATTGCCGTGACGTTTATGAGGTTTGAATTTGTTTAAGGTGGTGAAATTGTGCTGTCAGCTGGCTCTGTTCTGATTAAATGTTATCTTAGTTTATGTCACAAACCTTTACTGAGTCTCCAAACTTAGAATAGAAACAAACAAAATCATTGACCTTAGAGTCTCTAAAAATGAACTGCCTTTCACAAACCAGAAAACTAAATGAGGGTCACATGAAACAATCCTTCTGCATGGCCCCGAAAACAATCTGTCATGTGTCCCCATTGCTTTACTGCTTATATCCATTTAGAAATATAAATAATCATACTTAAGTAGCACTTCTTGGAAGTGTTGAAACACTTTATTCAAAAAGGACAGAGAACAGAACCAGCTCACCATTGGTTTCCTCTTAGAGAGAACAATGCATGCTGAAATCACTTTCTTTTGGAAGTGATTTGTATTTAAAGCCGTATTTAGACAGCATTAATGTTGGATGTGCATGGATTGAATTTGTATATTGGCTTTTGGCTTTCACACCATGAGATAATTTTTTTTTTATTATTGTCTATAAATAAAAACCTACTGCAGAAAAATATCAGAGGAGTAGATGATTATCTGCTCAGCCAATCTCGGGTGGAATAAAATCAGTGCTTGCTTCCTTGTCTACCATGACTGGCCAGCAATTATCTGTGTGCTTATCCTCATTGACACCGAGAGTGCGGCTGAGTTTTTTTGTGCTGTTTGGTGTCTGGTCAAAAGATCAGCTTAACCCTGCAGCGTATGTGGCCATTAGTCGTTTTATTTTCATAAGCCAAAGGCAAAACTGTCATTCGTGCCTATTAAATGAATCAGGAAAAAAATATAATAGAATTTAAAAGAAAAAAAAAAGATAAAGGCACTATCGCCTTCAGGCAAATATGAATGAATCGCATTTAGAATAATGCAATGAGGCAAGTTTAGGTGACAGTAAAAAGCCGAACCATGGGCACAGTGCACACTGGAAGCATGCATGCTGATAATTAACTTGCATTTCACACCCACATCAATTACCAACTGCTCACAAAAAAATCAGGGTTATTAAGAAGGACAACTGTGCAAGTTTTCCTCCCTCTGGTTACAATCGGGAACCCACTCGTGGTTCCTCCCACATGCAGTATGAGACAAACAGTTCCTGTCAGTGGCATGTATGCAGCATCAGTCTAACCTCTGTTTTTCTTTTACCTTTTGGCTATACGCTTTTTTGCTTTATGAAGTCTTTTTAAAACACAACTCTAAAATCTGTTCCAAGATATATTTTCTGTTGAAATAAGAAGAAGAGCAAAAGAGAAAATACACTTAAGGCATTAATCAGAAGGATTTAAGATGCTGCATAAAATATTGAAGTGGCAGCTGGTAAAATACTACAGTTTTTTTCATGGTACTGATCCAAAACACAAGGTAGTTTCAAGATCTTTGCCTATGTCCAGTTATACTGTCAAACAGTGCCATGGCTACAAAATGTATGATAATGACAGTATTTGACAATCAGGTATAACATGAAATTATAAATGCCCGTCTGATATATTTAGAGACATCTCCTCCTGCTGCTACTGCTACTCTGTAACTATCAAAGTTTATCTAGTACAAACTTAGATTATAACAAAGCAAACACGCTAATTCACCACACTTGATGATCTCCTCAATAAAAAGAGAACCTCGATGCATTCAAATCCACTTTGATTCAAGGTTGTCCTGTAGAAGGGATTAAAATGCTAATTCATCCATCTGGTATTAATAGTTGATCACCATTACACACAGCAATCAGCCCTGAAACCAGCTGCCTAAAACAGCTCAGACCATTGGGGTACTAGACCTTAATAAAATCTGAGAATGTCAGTTGAGTGTTCATTAGTGTGGGTTTAGAGCCCCCACTATCAAACCTGTGTTCAGGGGCAATACTTCGATTTAGATCCGTCGGGATTAGAATTGGTGCTGAAGCAAACACGCCAAAGTTTTACTGCATTATGGACCATCTCCTACGGAATAATGTCACTGTCAAAGAGACGAGTCCAGTGGGTACTTATACCCTTCATCAATGTTAAAGTGATAACATTCAAGACATTTTTCTCTTCATTGCTTCGGTGTTTCCAACAAGAAAAATGCATTTTCAAAATATAAATGCCGTTTACAGTGCCTCATCTCTCGGTGATCAAAACAGTGTTCAAGATAATGATTGTTCATAATGATACTGGCAATGAAATCGTTATGCAGCATATGGAGCAAATTCCAGTGAGAAATGAAGAAAACAAGTAGAATAAAACAATTAAATGAAAATAATTTAATTAGGAAGATCAAATAAAAGCTATTTTGAACTACTGATACAAATGTTACCATACTTTTACAGCACACATGAATGTTTGCGATGCAGTGTTGGAGATTTCTTTCCTTGCTGGGTGTGAGGGACCAAACATTGATAATAACGTGATTGATCTTCAATGTTGAGCGATCAATTCATATCTACAACTCAGGCATGCTAACCAAAAGGTCAAAGAGAACGGCTGAAGAATCTAATGGTTTGCTTTACTAATAAGTTAGCTAATAAGTTGATCCTTATTTCCGTTCTACAGTTTGCCCCTCCACTTCTGCCCCTTTTCTGTTGGGTATCAATGGTGAGAGCTTTTTGAGTTTTTCACTGGGAGTTATTTGGATGGATAGTGAATACCACTTCATTATCCTTAAACGAAAATGGAACAATTTACTTCTTTACCATGGATTTTTAACTATTTACTGTTCCTTTTCTGTCTTGCTTTCCAAGGCTGTATTTGAGATCATCAGCCGTGTTGTTGCCAAGCAAAACCAATGTCCCCATCCAGTCATGATGATCTCCAAAGAGCCACATATTTTTAAGTGTCTGTTGATAACAAGAGAAGATTTTTTTTATACATATCCAAACTAAGAATGTGAAACCTCCACCCATCTATCATCTTCAGCGTATCAGAGGTCAGGTTGCAGAAGCCTTAGATTCAGGATAAAATCTTAGCCCTCTATCCCCATAGCAAAACTCTCCAGGTCCTTTGTTGGAGATCCACCCGGGCCAGGGATGTAGAATCCCTCTAATGATTTTTGAGATGATCTCAGGACCTTCTCTCACTTGAATGTGCCTAAAAAATCCTCTAAAATATGGCAACCAAGAGATATCCTAACGAGATGCCCGTGTCTATTCAGAGTTCCCTTCAGATAGCTGTGTGCCTCAACCTATTTCTAAGGCTGAGCCCAGCCACCTATTGCATTCAGTTGTACCTGTGACCTCATTCTTTTGGTCTCTGCTCGAATCTCAAGACCACAGGTGACGGTTGGCACAAAGATGGAGCAGTAAATTAAAAGCTTTTCCTTCCATTTCAGCTCCCATCTCACCACAACACCGCTAACGAAGCCCCAATCCATTTTTCCACCTCCACCTCCAGCTCCAACCTTCCATCAGTCATGACTAAGATCCCAAGTTACCTCACATCCATTGCCTGAGGCTGGGTCTCATCTTCATCCCAACGATAACGTTCCATCTTTTCCTGCCGAGAACAATGACCCCAGATTTAGAAGAGCAGGCAATCATTCCGGCTGCTTTGCACTCAGCCAAAGAAGTGCTTCATCACATGCTGGTGAAAAGTTAACAGAGCCACATAATTTGTAAAAAAGCAGAGAGGTTCCCAAATCACATGCACACAATATTATGACTTTGCCTCTATGTCTTGTTTATAACAATGACAAAAAAATGTAAAAAATAATAATGATGACACGAATTGAATCATTTCCTGTTAATGTTCTTCCTGTTCCCTTCCTCCTTTCTTTACTTCTTTTCACAGTAGGACAACATGATATGCAGAAAACAAGTCATCTCGGGACAATTGTTTTATATTTGATACATAGATTTCTGAGACCTATCGCCCCTTCATACAGTCAAACCAAAAACAGGAATAGAGAATATTTATTTTTTTGCATTTTCTTTCAAAGTAAAAATGTGTAGAAAATATTTAATGAATTTGATTAACAGGTTACATTTGTCACATTTGTTTGTTACCATTTCTTTTCTTGGGTCCGGCTTTTTGGTTCAAGAGAAAATGCCTTCATAACAATCAAGATGTTTTGTAATTGTTATTTTCTTAAACAGAGTTCTGGAGGCATATACTCTCCGTGTCAATGATTGCATGTGTTTGCATGTATTTGGGTGTAAGAAATTGATTATCAGAGAAGCATGTGCCTTTGGAGCCAAACAAAGTAAGAATTAGTTCAATTCTATTCAATTTTATTCAATTTTATCTATATAGTATCAAATCACAATGACAGTTTTCTCACAGCGTTTTGGGGGCGGCAGCTTACACAGTATACACATAGAGGTATAAACAAGTAAAGGTAGCGTTGCTATAGACTGAATGAAAAATGATACAGATATTTATAGTTAAGTTAATGATAATGACAACAGTAATAGTAGCAATAGGAGTAGGAGCCGTAGTTGTAATTGTAGCAGCGGGTGTCAAGTAGGAAAATGGGGGCAGCAGGAGAGTCCCAACCAAAGATCCAGACTCCACCGTTCTGCAGGAAGTGATAGGAGAGGGATGAGAAAGCACACGACTTAGGGAAAGGGAAGAAGTCAAGTAAGTACCATGCATTAACGGGATGAGGTTGTACGCAGAGGGAGAGAGAGAAAGAAGAGGGGATCTAGGTGCATCATGGGAAAACCACCGGCAGTCCAGGCCTATAGCAGCATATTTAAGGGTGGTTCAAGACTTACCTAAGACAGCCCTAACTATGAGCTTTATCAAAAAGAAATTCTTAAGCCTACTCTTGAATGTAGAAATGGTGTCTGCCTTCTGAACCCAAACTGGAACCTAGTTCTACAGGGGACGACTCTGATAGCTGAATGCTCTGGCTCCGATTCTACTTTTGAAGACTCTAGGAACGACAACTAACCCAGCATTCTGAAAGCGCAGTGGTATAGCGGGGGAGTAAGGTACGATGAGCTCTTTAAGATAAGATGATCCCTGACCATTAAGAGCTTTGTATGTGAAAGGAAGGATTTTATATTTAAAATGGCATTCTTAATCTATTCTTAAGTCCAGCTGAATGAAAAAACTGTTCTTTATGATCATGTCGAACATGAGTGAGACCCAGCTGGAAAGTCTAGCTCTCCAAAGAAGAAACCGTGTGCTTTTTCAAAAAGAAAACTGCTGTTCCAGGAAAGGAGAGACCCACTGCTGATTGAGAAGAAGTAATTACATTTACTGCATTTCTTTCCTCTTAGACTGTTGCTATTCCCTCCCTTCTTGTTGTCTCTTAAATTGGAGGAGCTATCGTCTGTGTTGGAAAAGGGAAGCCTTGGAAGGTTGTAATAAATTGTTTGCTGTTATTCAATATAATATTAATGCTCAGGAATGACCTAAAGTGGTGTGAACATAACTTGCCCCTTCTAGACCCGTCTTGGATATCCATCTTCCACTGGGTCAATATTGCCCTTTGTTTGCCCTGTAACCACAAGGCTGCAAAACATTAAAAACAAATTTGTGGAAACCTCTTTAAAAAAAAAATCTGCAATATTTTGGGCATGCGGGGGGCATGTACAGGACCTTTAGTAAAAGCCATTTCTCATCCTGTCTGCCAAGAAATTTCAGCTGCTATACAGTCCAGCATCTCAATGGTAACGTTTTCCAACTTGTGTTTTTACTAACTTTCTTCAGGTGGTAAAAAGAACAGCTCAGGTAGCTCAGTCCAGAACCTTTAAATATGCTTCCATTATACAACACCTTCCATGACATAGACATCTATAGGATTGCTGAAAAACGTAAATATACCTTTGAAAATACTGAGTTCCATAGTCGGAGATGGAGTGTGTTGAAGTTAGCACTGTTAACAAACTGGGCGGGCATGATTTCTTGTTTTTGTTTGTTTTTTTGTTTCTTCTTTCGGTTTCTGGGTCTTTTATTTAATTAGTCTATATTTAATTTTTTAGAGTTGGCCCCATTGCGCATTGAGCTGGATTTGTTTTCTATCACTGGTTAGATGTTACCTGCTACCTAGCTCACTCAGAATTTTCCTGGTTTCCCTTTGGTCTTAGCCTGTTTGTCCTTTCCTCCATTTGTTCAATCTGTCTTCCTTTTTTCTCCTTGGTTTAGCTTCCTTTTTTAGTTCCATACTTAACCTTTCTTGGCCGAGCTGTAAGCCCATTACCGTTAACCTAACATCAGTCTCACCTTTATTTGGGTATATCCTACTTAATTATATCTCATGACAGAAGGATGAGGATTATCCAAACTCAATTTTCAAATGTATTTTCATTGGAAAAAAATGCAATTTGATTTAAATGTCTGACCTACTGTACTTATTTTTTCCAAGTGCCCAAGTGTTCATACAAATGGAACCAGAAGAAACACCAATTTGCCTTGGAGAGACAATGAGGTTCCACCTGTGAAGTGGATTTCACTGTTTGTCCAGAAAGTGTAAAGAAGAGGTTCACCATTTGTGAGTGTTTCTTTAAAGGTCACAGACTAGAACTAACAGGTGTAAATGGACACAGAGGCTGAAATTTGTATTGTTCTGTGAGAGAAAATCTCAACCTCTACCATCTCAGTACTGACAGTCATTTTGAAATTGTATGTGGCAATCAACAAACTATTTCTATTGACGGCCCACTTAATCCATAGTATAATTAGATATCTTTGTCAATCGACTCTAGAAAAGTGCTCTGAAAATGTGCCCTAATGTCCCTAGCACCAATTATTTGCCTCCTTTTGGAGTTTCCATAATATTGCTTGTTGCGAAAACTAAAGGAAAAGCAGCAGCTAAGCAGCTCAAAGCTATTTGAAACAGAGATGACTGACACAAATATCCGTGGGCTCACTGCGGTTTTGTCTCTTTGTTCGTGAATTTTCCAATTCAATAGAGTGCATGTTGATTAAAGATCAAATAACCTTGGGAAACTTGAAAAACTAGACAAAAAGGCTGTACAAATTGCAACAAACCCTGACATTTTTCAGTTTATGCTGTTGAGAGACAGACTTTTCTGAATTAACAGACATAATTCAACTGCTTTTTAACATTGAAATTGTTATTTTTTTATAAGCAAAGGTGCCTGCTGCCTCCTCTGGTCTCTCAAATGAGTGCTGGTTGTCCTGTAGATTCCCAGTTTTATTCATGTCAACATAACCCCGGGGGGACTAGAAGCGGTTATGTGTTGAGTTTGCATGTTCTATGTGTGGCCTTGTTAAGGATTGGCAAGGACTGTTAAGGTTTGTTAAGGACCTGTCCATAGTGCACCCTTTCTCCTGGTGAGGGGTCAGTATAGTGGTGAGTGTCCTCACCTGTCACACGGGAGACTGGGGTTTGATTCCCCAACTGGGAGTCATGTACATATTCTAATTTGTAAGTCACTTTTGATAAAAGCGTCTGCTAAATGCATAAACAAACATAAACAATATTACCACCACTTTAATGAGTGGTAAAGACAATGACTGAATGATCAAATGGTTTGTTTCAACATGCAATGCTCTCTCACTAAGTATAATGCTCAGGGGGCAGGAATTTCATGACGATGTTTACATCTAAAGGCGGGGATGTACACAGACATGTTTTTTCTGCTGGATTTTTAAAGTTGCGCATATGCATGGTTCCTTTCATAAACCTCAGTCATCACATTGTATGTAAACACATCTCATTTCCACTCCCATTTTTAAACTCAGATGAATTTCATTTGCATATCAAGATTCTGTTTGCACCCCAAATAAACAGGCATGATCATGATAACGCGAGTTAAAAGGAAGCGCAGTTTAATCATTTAAAGCAGACACTCATAAGTGAAGCAGAGAGAGTGATTATCTAAGTTTAGCAATCACCCTAAGAGGTAAAAACTGATGCATTAAAGAAAGTGATAAGCAAGAAGCGCTGCAAGTTTGGAGCAAAAGACCCTGCAGATGTAAAATTTAGAAAAGAAAAAAAAACACATCTGGACCAGAAACTCCTTTTTTATCTGGAGCAGATAAAAGCAGGGCCTAAACAGGATGCAGACTGTGTTAAGAGGATCAGGAGGGAAAGGCAGATTTACAGATGGATCATAAGATGTTTGCTGTTGCCTTCAGAAGCCCGTGAGACAACCTTGCACCAGAAAATATTAAATTTCCTATTTTTAAATCTCAGCAGAGAAGTTGCATATGGTGCACAGACACTGTTTTTTTGTATAGAACCCACAGTTACTTTTAAAAGAAAGGGCATAATGGAAAAATAATTATGCAAAATAAAATCTGAATCATGCTGGGCTTCTTAGGAGAAATGCTCAGCCTGCTCACAGTTAGTAATGTGGTAGCTTTCCATTTTTCTTCTCAAATCAGGGACATTTGGACTTTTATAAAATGTGTTTATGCATGGTCTGAAGAAGGTACGAGTTTTGCACATATTTAATTTACAATACCAGATCGGGTGAATGAGTAGGTGCACACATTTCTTTTGGGTCGGGACAATTTGTTGAGATGCTGGATATAAATCCTTTTTATTGCTACACGACCCCTCTGTCACAGTAACCACAATTAGACATTTTTTAACTGTATTCAAGTCAAGCGCCATGCAGTAATTGGCTGATATCTTAGGCTTCCTGCTTTGCATTGCCGTCAAGCTGAATGCACCTTTTTGAGCCTCTGGATACATTCCTGTCATTATTTTTGTTATATCCACCTGTATCCACAGTCCACCCAACAGCTTTGGAAGAACTACAACACCGTGTCATCACACCCCACCTTCGGTTCTACACATGTCTGTGCTGGTCCTTTTCCAAGTTCACAGCAACACATTGAACCCCATCTTGGTCTGTCTTGATCTCATGTGAGAAAATATTCTTCTGAATATCATTTGTTCATGCTCTTCAAAAGCAAGCACGGGATTATTCATAGACGTGGCAATGAAGTCCTTCACACTGTTGGATCTTAAACAAAAACTGACTTCTGACTTCCACTGATAATCCTTGTGCCTACTCTAAACCCCTTGCCAGTCATTTTTTAGGCTAGACTGTGCAAGGTCAGTGGATTCATCACAGGCCAGCCACAGAAGCCTCTGGCTATTTCAGTTTTGCCCTAATTAGGTTGTTTTCTTATAATTGATTGGAGAAAACACTCAATTTTGACGCAGAAATAATTATGAGGTGAGAGAAACTGAACTTCATTTGACATTTATGTGATGTTGCCTGCAGGTATTGTTTAGAACAAAAAAAAAATCTTTACCAGAAATGAATACACAATTATGTTTTTCCTTCAGGGAAAGTGAAAAAGGTTTAAAAAACCAGTTGGAATAAGTAACTCATTAACTTCCCATTAGCTTTAATGACTAAGAGAACTTTATATATTCCTGTGATAACGGCTAAAAACATCTTTGACTGCACTCTTTGGATTGAATGGTACACGTAAAAAGTGAAGCTCAGTGCTGACGTGAGAATGACGAATTCAAGTGCCACATTTCCTACCTCCTTGCACTGGGGAAATGTGATCTTGATATAGGTTACTAGAGGCTATATGTTGGTGTTATAGTTCGCACCTTTGCCTTACAGGAAAAGGGTTCCTAGTTCCTAGGATTTTTTGCGTAGTATCACCACATTTTTCAGCATTTTCTCTCTCTTTATTCATGGGTTCTCTCCTTCCCTCCGCATACATGTATGTAAACTAATTGGTGGATTTCAAATAGACTCTAGTTTTATCAGGATGGAAATGTTCTCCTCCTGGTTCCCAGTGCCCTTATCCCTAGAGGTGAGTATAGATATTACAAGCCCAAATGTGGAATAGTAAAATCATTTTCTGAAATATAAACAAATTGGGAAAAAAGAAAGAAAAGAATATCTGAATGTGCTCACGTGTTGATGTGGTCTGAGAAATCCATGTTCCCCAAACCCCAACGAAACGGCAAGAAAAATGCTGACCAATGAAAATGCGATACATTCTTTCTGAAAATTGTTTCGGCCCATCCTCCTGACCATTAAATCGTTTATGCCTGAATGAGACACTTTTTCTTTTATTTGGACCATTTATTTAAACTTATGAGTGGCTCTGTGGTCTGTGCATTACACATAAGATAAAATTCCGGAAGAGTTTCATGTAGACATAATTCAAAGCAAATATTCATCCCTTTGAGACAGCTGTGCCGAGGGAGCTCATGCAAAGCAATCCTGCAGCATTCATGCTTCACGTCATTTCAAAATGAAACACTATAGGTAAAAGCTCTGTTATTCTCACCCACGGGCATAAATTCTGGACTGTATGAAAGTAAAGGGAGTGAAAGAAGAGATTGGGAATATGTCCAGGCTTCACTATCATACAAACACTCAGCCTTCCCTCGTGTTCTCTGACAAAGCTGTAGTCTTGACACACAGCAGGGGACTGAGATGTTGTGATGGCATTGGGGAACAGTGTGGTTCCTGCCAGCTGACACCCTGCAGACTTGTTTGTTGATTGCAGGCAGAGGTTATAGGGATGCTCTAAATGTTTAGCGTCTCCAATAAGAGCACATTTAGTAGCTACTCGAGGTAAAGAGCAAATTCCAACAGAAATCAAATGTGAACAGGTTTCCTCTTTCAATTCATAAAAAATGTCCAGTAACAAAGGAATTAATTAATGAATAAGTAAATGCTTACATGAAAGCATTGCCTTTTAAACAGCACCAATTAACAATGTTTTTCAAGATGTATTTTTTTGGGATGTAGATAGATAGGCTATTGGAGAATTGCCACAATTGTCCATTTGGTTACTCGTCAGATTCAATAAAACTTGGTTAAGTGAGGTGAAATCCCCTTTGGGGAAGAGGTTCAACCTCTTCTCCAAAAAAAAAACAAACAAAAAAAAAACTCCTGGCTTTAACTTTACCGCAATTCAACACGGACAAGGAGCTATGCCAAAATATGTTTTCCCCTGATCTTAAGAATGAATTACAGTAGCGTAAAACATGCCTCAGTACATCCGAAACACAACTCCGTTGATATGTAACTGTTAGAGAGCTCTTCAGGATACTCAGCAACAACTTGGCAGCAGCAGAGGTCCCCTACTTGGCGTTACTTTACTGTTAGTTCTCCCACACTATTCCGTAGCCCAAGATTTCTCAATGAAGTTTTATTCCCATGTCACATCGTAATGCCAAAAAAATTCAATCGATAGATTCAGAAATCTGGACCTAACCAAATAAACTGCTGTTGTTGCTTCTTCTGGCACTTCTGTAACTCTTTGTTTTTACGGAACAATGTTAAGCAGAATAGGCCCGAAAAATTAGGCACCAAATTAGGCACCACCTACATGTTAATGCAGATGAATGAGTGTATTCCTGAAACTTTTGTGCTCTGTAAAGTCGTGAACAGTGAGATGTCTCTTTAGGTTTCAGTCATTGTGACTCACTTAATCAAAATGATTTATAAACAATACGTACATTATTGCCAAAAGTAGTACACTTAGTCTATAAGAAAGGGATAAAAACAATTTGCTTTAAGCACAGTCTAATTATTAGCTTGCAATGGACTAAAGAAGATATAGTAAACCTGGAACGCATCAATGTGTGTACAGAGGGAAATAACTGTGTTTAAATGCTCCCTTTGTTGCTGGTTTCTCTCTGTCCAAGCCTCTGCAACCTAGCAACCAGATCTGCAGCCTTTTGCTTTGCATCATTGGTTGGACACCCACTTAGAGGCTGACTAAACTGAGCGAAATCAAGAACGGCTTGAAGTCACAATCCTTTTTTGTTTGTTTGCATGCACCGTAATGTGGAACAGCCAGCCTGAATCTGATCATGAAGTCACCTGCTTCCATGGCTAACCTGGATCAAAAAGAGACAGCAAACCTGAAATAGCAAATGGTTTCATGCGAGAGTTTCGGTTCTTGACATGTTCCTTCACCCTGTTATTATTCCGCCCCATCTTTCCACCATTTTCAAATCTGTTGCTCGTAAACAAGGCACTGTTTTTTCTGTGAAAAACAGTTCTGACGACATGTAATAGTTTAATTCGTCTTCAACAAAATGCTTAGCTTTCAATGTATTTGATATGAGAATTGGTCATACATATGTAAAGGTTTTTGAGGATAACTAATAAAACAATCGGATTACAACAAACAGTTAAAGGGAACCTTTCTTCACGAGTGTGTTTGCTTTGTTGCAAAAGCTATTCAAACTGCTTTCCACAGCAGAACCATACAAACCACTGATGATTGTCTGTTCGATTGATGGGATGTGACCCTTTTTTCTTTTGTCTTCCTCTGTGTTTCCCCCAGTCTCTGCTCGTTCAAACACACACACACTCACGCCCACCTACACAGATTCAAGATTCCATTAAGATTAAGCTGTATGAAATTGTACAAACGTAAAAGAGTGAAACTTCATTTCTGTCTCTGAAAAATTACACTAATCCACGGGCATTTTTTGTTTTCTGACAATGAAGTCCTTCACTTTTTTTTATCCTCAGCAGGACAAAAGTGAGTAAATTGAAAACATTGGACAGGTGTAGATACATTGAAGTAGATATTATGAGTTCAATTAATTTTGGAATCTTTACTCCTCTCTTCAGACAAATTTCTCTTTGAATTAACTCTACGTGGCATCAGTTAATTAGACAACCAGCATTGTTTGCCGGCATAAGCAGTGATCTGCTGCAAAACATTTGATCAAAACTTCAGTATGATTAGACAAAGCCGAGTGCTCTCATTTTGTAGAATTTTTCTGGCTGGGGGGTGCAGATAGCAGCTCTATCCTGCTGCTGATCAGGGCTGTTTTGGGGTTTTTGATTTGGTTTTGGGTCTCTGGTTGAATTTACCTCTTGGTTTTGATCAGTTAAATCACCTGTATTATCACCACTTTGAGTTTGCTTTGTGGGATTTCTTTATATAGGTTTAGTCTTGTAGTATAGTTCTTGTTCATAAGTTCGAAGATGGTCTCCTTGATTCTGATTACAGTGATCATGCTTTTCCTCGAGTTTCTAGTTTTCTTCTTAGCTCTGTCATTTACTTGTTTTGCCTGTTATTCTAGGGTCTTTCTGGATTTCCTGTGCTCTTCCCTTGCCTCCCCATCAGCCTTGCTTCCCTCAGTCCCCCCCTGAGCTGTTTGTCACCAACCCTATTCCCTTCACCTGTGTTCCCTGTCTTACCTTCCCTGTATTCACTGATCATTCTCCTTTAGTTGCAGCAGGGCAACGTTTCAACCCCTCACCCAATTAGTAACAGATAAGTAGCTTATTGTTTGCTTTTCCAAGGATATATCAGAATTTATGTTGAATTTTCTAAAATAAAGAGATCTCTTAAGAGCTTGCCACTTAGAGAAACCGACAACAAATAAGTGTAGTCAGTTATGTTTAATTTTTATAACTATAAAGATTATATTTCATCTTTATAATAATTTTTTTGTTGTTGTACACAACAATACATCCAAGGAATTTAATGAAAAATAATTTGATTTTATTTGAATAGAATAATTGCCAGAAAAGTAAAAGTTAACTTCATACCAAAAATATCCTTTGTGCCTCAAAGATATATTTAAGAGGAAAACAAGATACTGACACAAAGCCTGGCGTGCTCACAAAGCAGCAGATAAATACACACAACTGCCCCCATTGTTTCTCACAAGAAAAAATCAGTTTCAAAACATTTGATCTGACAAAACTTTCATGTTTAGGCCAAGTGATCTACCTATGTTCTGTTTAGCTCTATTTTTTCTTTTCATTGCTTCACTGATTGTGACTGTACATTTTTACTAATGCTATTCTACAAATTAACGTGAGTTTAAGAATCAAATAAATCATCCAGATTACTGTAGGATATCCTTTTTGATGTTTTAAAATTGACCGTTATATTATAAATTTGTTCTGATTTGTTTGTGTAAAACAGAGTGGATGTTATTGATAAATGTATCATGAATCCCTGGAAAAATGACTTGGAAAAATGACATTTGTGCTTTGCCAGTTATACTACTGTGTTAAAATACAAGCTCACGCAACCCATCTGGTGATTCTTTAAAATTTGATTGTTTAGTTCTCAATATTACTCCAGATTCATTTCAGGTCAGCCATGTTGTTGAATAATGTGAGATGTGGCTGCCTCGAAGGGACAAGAACTAACTGGCAGGACACTCAATAATCCATTTGGAATTGTCCTTAAAGAACCATTACTGGGGCAAAAAGCCAACGTGATTCATATGGTCACGTTTTTTTTTTAACGGAACAGTGAGCCAGCCCAACGAAAAACAATGAGGAAAGAAAGAAAGAAAATTATTACAAAAGAAGGCTGTATTATATTCGTCTCACATTATGCCATTCAATTTTCAAGTATATTTTGGTTTAACAATTATTATGAGTCCTTTCTAGGAAAATGAATAGGCAAGGATATGTTTTTCAACTGCAATTCCATATCCTTGACCTAAATTAAAACTGTAATTTTACATGGGTTACCATGACTGCATGGTTTGTGACTCCAAAAGAGATTTGTGGTTGTTTACTTATATTGTTAATTTGAAATACTAAAAAATATATAAGAAAAGTAGACCTAAACCTCTCAGTCCTGAATTCCTGGGAATTATTTGCTTCAAGCACCAGTTTCTGTTTTCACCTTGGAGTAATGTTTTATATGATCTTTGTGATCTTCAAAAGAAAAAAAGAGAATAAAACTTTCCTCTTGAAGTTTTCAATATTACAAGTAGGAAATTCACAAGTAACCATCATGTATTTATGTGTAAAAAATTCCAAATTCCTCTTTGAGTTTAAGGATTTCTGCATCATATCATGAATAATGACATAAACTGTCTAAAAATACAACAGCAGTGTTTGAAAAAATATGTCCACTCATAACTTTTACAGTTGTTTCTGGACAAAGTAGCCACCAGGGATAATAGATAAAAAAGACTCGATAATTGACCATCATAGTGTGAGCTTTATAAACCCAGAGAGCCTGAGTCAAGGCCGCTGGATGACTTTTTGGATCCTGAATGTATTTTACTTCTCATTCTTCATTTCTAAACCACATGTTAGAGAGTATCACTTCATCAGGGGAGAGGGTCGTTTCAGTCTCTGGCCAATGAGAGAGTCCTTAGCTATTCTCACCAGTAGATTTTCTAACAGGGTTTCGGTCACAGGGTCCAAAGTGTGAATAGCATATCAGCAATAGTGGGTCTGCCATTGTAGGGGGTATTCTTGAGTTTTTTGGGGTTTTTCTTTTCGACAATTCTATACCTCCATCGTTGGTGTCACATTAAAGAAACTGGGCATGATCAATGAACCCCCCCAAAAAAGATAAATACATTGTTAGCTGACAAATTGATCAAATGTGTCATGAGGAAATGATAACTTTAACTTTAACAATTTTTTTACCAAAGCTATGGTTCTTCACATTGTTTAATCATGCTGTCAAGAACCAACAGAGATTGCTTTATCTCCACGGGACTGTGAAACATGTATTTTCATATTGACACATTTCTGATTAAACCACAATATGTGTTTTTTTGCGGGACCCCAATAGTTAGAATAATCATTTTTTCCCTCTGACATCACATCGTTTTTCCGGGATGTGCATGCTGAGCGTTGTTTACGTAACATGGAGATAAAAGCTCAAACGTTTCAAAGACTACATCAGAAGCTATTCCCAGTGTGATGAACGTCCTACCACCAATTTGCACGCATAAGGGGCCCTGTGCTTTTTTTTCTCCAACTTTTTGCATGTTTGCATCTGTAAAGCTTGGCAGGCAAGCATTAACTCATTTGAGCAGACATATAGCTGGCATAATATATAGCGTTTTCAGGTCATGTGTTTCATGAGAGCTGTGGGCAAATGAATCAACAGAAAGTTTTCTAGTCAAGTCAAAGTATGCCTTCAAGCATCTTCCATGTCATGCTTACCAAAAAACACACCAGTTATTGTTCGTTCGGTTAAGCGCTTGTGTTTGATTGATTAAACACGGTTGATTAATCTTCTTGAGATTTCAGCTCCAAACATCAACTGGGAATCTTCGGTATGGTTAAAAGCCATAAAAGAAAAAATTGCCCAGGAGCTAGGAGTTTCCCTGAACTTATGTCGAGACTGGATTTTATTCTTTCTCTGTGTCTCAAACCGTCAAAATTAAATGGATTTTCACTGTTTTAGTCAACTGTATAATTCAACTCTCCCTGGGATTTCTGTGCAGATTACTTTCCATGTTTTCTTAAAGATTTTAGCGAATGCTGACTGATATAAACTTGATCAGAATGAGATCAGACTTTTGGAAATTAAACCTTAGCTTAACTGCAGCAGATAACTGCAGCCTTAGTATCACATTATGGTCCATAAAATAAGAAACAGCAGGCTACTTTAATAGCGCAGCAAAAGCTTTAAATTCTTTTGAAATGTTGCCAACTCATCGGTTAAAACTTGTACCTTGTAGCTTAATTAAATTTGCGCTGAAGACTGGTCAAATGTGTCAGTAAGCTTTAAAAAAAAAGAAAAGAAAACGCTGGACGATTATGCAAAATAGCTACAAGACAATCTATCCGCTGAAGGCATTACTACAGTCTACTTTTGACAATCATTGACACATAACATGCTTGCACGCTTTGTGGGACTTTTATGAGCCAGTTTGAGATCATTGACTGCGCTCTTTGTCTTGTGTGATGATAAAGATTCAGTGGAGAGGATGAAGGGTGGCATGTTATGGTAATGTGACCTTATCTGCTCGATGTTGAATATCTGACATGTAAGCTTGCAACTTATTTTAAACTTACATGCTCCATTTACTCGTGGTTTTTAATTATATTTGATACTGCTGCAAGAGCATCCATCCAACCACTAAATTTCTTTAAGACAAACATCCGTTCCCACTAATGCTGTCTTTTAGGGTCACTTTAAAAGCCCCGAAAAACCTAACAGGTATGTTTTTGATGGTGGGAAGAAGCCTGTGTACTTGGAGAGAACACTCCACAGGTGAGCCCCAGAAGGGATTTGAACTATGTTCAGTGTCCCGGCTTATGAGGACACTGACTGTGAAGATAATGACGTGGAAACACGGATACAATAGAGTTCTTCCTCTAACAGTGGAGGATCCCTATCATTTCGTCGAGTGATTTAAACATTGAAAAAGCCGACAAATGTAATTACCAACCTGGTAGGACAAAAAAGCAGCGGGAGTATGCATCTCGAGGGCTGTAATTGAAATCTGTTGGTGTAAGGATCGAGCACAGCGGTGCTTTAAAGGACCTGAAGGATCCTTAAAAACTTCAGCACAGATTTCCTCCAGGGATTCTAAAAGGCAATGGCTTCCGTTTAATTTCATTCACTGCGTCTATCCGAGCTGTCAGAACCGAAAACAGAAAATTAAATACATTTTTAAAAAGGCTGTGATTTTGCAACTTAATATATTTGAGTCATTTATATAAACAGATGGTGCCTTGTTCCATTAGGTGCAACATATTGCACCTTCATGTTTTTTAATCGAAAACACAGATTAAAGACTGAGCTGCTGTCTCAAATATTTAGGCATCCACATTTCTCCTGCAGGACTAAAAGGGTGGGTGCCTTGGAGGTTCAGACCGCTGCACTTGATCAATTCCTTAGGTAATTTATCTTGCCGAATGTTTCAAATGAATACCATTTTAGTATGTTTTATAGCCGCATTTAAAGATTATTCTATTTTTTTTGGTTTGGAGGCTTTGGATACCCATCAAATGACCATAAAACCAAAAATATTAAGCAGTCATAATGAAAACCAGGTGTGATACAGTAAAGAGAGATATCACAGAGAGCATAAAAAGGAAGAAACTAAATATGGAATAATTGTAAACATTGTAATAGATTTTCTTTTCTCATCGCAGCCCACCAAATTAAATATTTCAGCTTTTAATCGTCTTTTATTGCTCCTATTAATCTCTCATGACAACAATAGAGCTAATGCACGATGAAATAAAAAATAAATAGATAAACCCAGCAATGTATAGTGGACACAGTTAATGGCTCTATTCAAATAAATTGATTACAACAGAGCTTGGATCATTGTTCCATATTTTTACTCATCTTTTGCTAATTGATTTACCATCATTTTATTTCACCAGTCTTATTTCTAGGCCTTCCTTCTGCCGACAATTAATCGAAGATTGTAATATTTTCAGTTCAACTTTTACATTCATAAAAACATTAGTCATAAATGGATTCAACTATCAGCTTACAATAAGGACACCGCTACTGATGATGATGATGATGATGATGATGATGATGATGATGATGATGATG
>CAJRST010003335.1:4979219-5010738 GCA_907169785.1 Menidia menidia
TGATGATGATGATGATGATGATGATGATGATGATGATGATGATGATGATGATGATGATGATGATGATGATGATGATGAACATTACTATTGTTGTTATTCCTCTTATAGGTTTGTGCTGGCAGAGCTTATTGCCGCTTTAAAACAATTATAACTTGATTTTATCAAACTATTTTAGCCCAAAATATGTTAACCAGTGTGGGGGTGCTTGAAACAAAGGCTTTGGTTCTTTTTATAGCGCAATACTTTAAAGAACAATATCAATACCTGAGTGCAAAACCAAAAGTAGTGCAATGCTGAGGGTATTAGTATTGAATTACAAAATTAGATGAACTGCTTTACAAGATTTGTTTTTGATAAGGAGTACCCATTTCTTTATCACGAGTTACTCTTTCTGCTACTGGCTTTCCTCCACAGCCTCCATGTTTTATTTCTTCTTCAGTTATTGATTTTCGGCATTTCTGCTGGAAACTAACATGAATAGGCTGTGTTCAATAAAGAGGTGGGAGAGTGGGAATATAAATACATCCAGCGAGTCAAGTGGTTCGTGAACATTGGGGTATTACTGCTACTATGCTGGATCTGGTGGCTGCTCGGGGCTGGTCCTGATGCTCTTATCTCTGCCTGCTCAACAAAGACTCTCCCTGCTGAATGTTATTGGAATTCAATCAGTCCCTCGCTATAAAAAAAAGATTGTTTTCCAGACCGAAACCAAACCTTATTTCCAAAGTTACAGTCTAATTAACAACCATATAAAAGACATCAATATTAAGTATGAAACCTTATATCACCTAATTATTTTTTTTGTATTGCAATATTAAACATAATGCACTTGGATAACCATTTGTTCGAAACATATGATGTTGTTAAATTCAAAGTCTGGTTTCAGCATTAAAAATGAAAGAGTCTCATGTGATTATCCGCTTTAGAGGAGGGACTCTCATGACAATTTTCAGAACCAAACAGCCAAATGATGAAATTAAAAGAGATGGCTGACTGGTTGAGACATTTCAATTTTTTTATTTGTTATTCTCAGCACAAGATTTTGTTGACCTAAATACAACGTAAAGTTTTCACCATTCCTTACACATGGGTTTGAGTCATTGATTGATCCAAATGATTAAAAAACAATCTTAGACCAGAAAATGAAACTAATGCCAACGTTGATATGTCCAACAGATTATACATATACCTAAAACATTTTTTTCAAAAACTACCTTGAGTGATCATGAAAGCAACCGTGCAGGCCCCCAAAAAGATATTCACGATGATACAGTTTTGTAAAAATGTTTCTTAGACCTAATCATTTATAAGCATCCATCCATCCATCCATCCATTTTCCACCGCTTATCCGCATTTATAAGCACTACCTCTTAAAATTTGTGCCTAAAACATGACAGGATTAAATAATAACACCAACATGACCTTAATGCCCCGTCATATGCTCTTCTAAATTTTCATAATTTCCTCTTGGGGCTCCACTATGTGTTTTTTTTAAAGTTTTTTCTAACCCCATACTGTATATTGCTTCAGTGCCTCATTTCAGCTCTGCAATGAGGCGTTTAATTTCATAGGCAGTGTGCTCTGAGGGAGAGAATATAGCTCTCTTTGGGATTGGTATTTGGCTTTGAAACCGAGACCTTTTATATGATGAAACGGATGATTTTGACGGAAGTCAAAAAGTCAAAAGAAATGTTTGACATCTTTCAATCTCTTTTGGCCTTTTTTTTTTGCTTTTTGTCATTAAAGACAGTAGAAGCAAAATGTCTGATGAAAGAACTTCTGCTATTTTGTTATAAGGCAGCCAAATACAGTATTAATGCATTCAGTGAATAGAGAATGGCAGTGACCCCCTTTCAGATTGTCTTTCAGACTCCTGATGAAAGATATGATCTATTATCCAGTATCATTCTCAACAACAGTTAATCTCACATCTAGAGGACTCATGTACAAGCAGATATGTTTTTCATGAAAGGCTTTCAGCTGATGACTCTGGTATGCAGACAGTTTCACATGTGCGCCATTAACCAAATGGCTACTTTGTCCTCATTTCCTTAGAACAATTTCAGTCTGACCACTAAAGTCAGCGTCTTTGTCTTGTGGAATATGACATGTTTTAGGATTCTACCATATATTTGATGTAACATTCTGTCTGCTCTTAGCCATCATCCATGTCTTTTCCTATACCCCTTAGCCAGGTCTCCATTAGGGTTTTAAATGGTACTCGTACAAAAATAAAGAATAAGATGCGTTATTTTCTTTAGATAGCTAAGAAAAACATCAGGGAGAATGCCAGTCAAAAGCGCATGAACATCCAGTCATTCAAAATTCAAATAGTGCGTCTCAGATTCAACTGGACTTGAACATCACATTTTTCTCTCCATTTTTCTTTTGAATTTCCACTGCATTTGTAACTCTTCAAATAAGTCTCTGGTGAAGACAACTCTATCTTTGTCCAGCTTACAACCAAAGGCAAAGCATCCTCTGACACCAATTGGAACACAGCGAAGTCTCTGTGTCAGTCTACGCAATCAAATTGCGTTTGATTCACATTTGGATTTTACATATTTTCAAATCACTGTAGATTTGTGACATTTTATACCCAAATGCAAATGGAAATATGGATAGTTTTATTATTGATTTGTGATGGTATTATTTTGCTGTGTAGCTGTAAATGTGTAGTACAAGCACCAAACTGGTTGTATTACATGTGTACCATAGTGTTTTTCTATGTATAAAGTGCAAAGAGCATTAGGCATTCATGAAATCTCAAAACATGTACAACAGCAGTATAAAGTAATAACGTGAACACTAAAATAAGTTACTTATAGTAAGATTAATGATAGTAATGTGAAAATAAATACTATAATGAATATCATGACGACAACATACATTTTTATCTTAACTGCAACTGCCAGAAAAATGTTTCAAATTCATTTGCTGTGATAACCATTAATATCACTGTAATAACAACAATCACAGTTAGGACCATTCAGGTTTTGATGGTTCCTCTGTGGGACTAAAAAAGAAGGGGTGCAGGCAAAAATATACACAATTCTTCCCCCGTGCAGCAGGCCACACACTGGCGTGCACCTTAAGTTCAACACCAGAGGATTTGATGAGATGGCTGGGCTGAGGGAAGCCACCGGTAGATCCGTAGCTCCCGAACAGAGGGTTCCCTGCACAGAACAGACACGCCATTCACCGCTGAGCTGCAGCAGTATCGGCAGCGGCAGGGACACCCCACACACGCAGCAGCAAAGCATTCCACAAAATCCCCTGGTAAAGTCCCTCCTGTATCTAACTTACTATAGCAGCCTGCACAGCCCCGACTGCAGGGGATGTCCACAACCAACACAACAAAAGAACCCAGAACACATGAGGCCCTGCCCCAAGCTATGGACTCCCTGATTTGGAGCATATGTTTTGGATGGCCCCGATGATAACTTCAGCGAAGCATGCTGACTCGGAGGGGGGGGGAAATGAAAGGTACATAATGTTAAATGTACGGTAGTTGTGAGTTATTAATGCTGCAGGTTCTCTGAATTATGAACTATAAAGCTTTTTATGAAGTCATAGTACCAACATTAACTCTTTAATAGTTGTTGTACAATTTCTTCATTACCTAAACTCTTAGCATAAGATACACCTCAACAAACAAACAAACAAACAAAAACACAACACTCTGACAGTTTTTTTAGTCTTGCAAGAACATCCCTCCATTTTCCATCCCATCCTATTTGAGCTATGGCCCAACAGGGGCGGGTTACACGCAGGACAGATCCCAGAAACACACATGAATGAGACAGACAACCACTCACAACCTCTCACTCATAAGGTTAATTTCCACTTCCGGTCTTCACCTAACATGCATGTTTTGGTATGTCTGGAGGAGTAGCCTATCCCAAGAAAGCATGGACAAAACATGCAAACTACACCCAGAAAGGCTCCAACTGGGACTCAAATTAGGTACCCAATGGCTTGGCATTCCAGTACTAGAACATTCTCCTCAATTACTACGAATGGGCTCTTTAGGCACCCTAATATATGTTTCAAGAACATTTAGAAAATTAATTGAAAATTATTTCAAAATCTGTTTCATTGAAAACAAGAGAGGAAGAATCTATTCAAAGTTAGTATTCTTAAGCCCCACCTTCTGGGGTACATGACTCTAGGTGACAGGAACATCTTCAAACATCCAAACACGCTCCGCCTCAACATGATTTCATGGAAATGCGTAAAAAATAGTGCAGCACTTGAGGCACTTTTGACTTGTCATTTGGAAGAATGAAAGCATTTGCCAGTCATCTCATTAAAATACCATGGTAGTTGTCAGGATATGAATACAAATTCAGGGCAGGGTGTCATACCTATCCCCACATAGCTGGATTCAAGACTGAAAGCTACAAAGGTGAAAAAATGACATATGACATACCCTGACATGTAATATCTACACCTTTTTATAGGACTGAACTCTGCTCCCTGTGCTTGTTAAATGAATTTTATTCCTCTAGCCTCCAGACCAAAGTGTCTTTTCTGACTAGCTACAGAACATGCTTCTGTTATGAAACTAAACATATTTGAAAAGACATTTTCACAAGCATGAAAAATGGGCAAACGGTTGAGAGCTAAGAGGTTGAATCTGGAGGAATTTCTGGGAGACGTGGTCGACTTGTTAGGTGACATCCGTTCGTAAATGAAGAAGTGCTGTTGTTAGGATGTGGCTGCCTCAGACGAGATCCAACATCCAAAGGAGCTTTGACCCTTTAACGATTACTGTGATACTGTCAGTTTGGCTGGGTGATGCCAAACGCTGCAGATGTCTTGCCCTCAGCAAGAAAACTGCTAATAAGGTTGAAAAACATGCTGCTTTGTATTTCACCAGCTCAGCCTGGAAATTGGTTCAGTTCTCCCCGTAATATATGTCACACATGCACTCCGACTATGAACATTACCTCTAACAGATTGAAGCATAGCAATTATGCAAATGTACACAATTTTAAATCCATTACAGGAAAGAATTCATATTCGCTCAAAAAAGCATTTGTGGCTCTGAAAGAAATGGTTTGAGTTTTGAACAGTTTCCCTTTCAGTGAGGCGTCTGTGTGGTGTTTTGAAGTAAATAATCTCATCAAAATTCCCATCAGGCAAAAAAGCCAATGAGTAAATCTACGATTTCAATGGAAGCTCCCCTGAGTCAGTATCTGTAGCATGCTCACATGGATAACCTGGAGTTTACTCTTTTTAATGTCACAGATGTGGACCAAAGGGTCTACCTCCTTTACATAAAGTATGTAAAAAGTCAAAGCAACATTGTCTTGCTTCCTCCTGAAGTTTGAGGACAGTCAGGTCTGTCGTGCCCCAGCACATAACCTCAATACGATCCATCCATCCATTATCGTTACCGCTTATTCCCTAATGGGGGTCGCGGGGAGAACTGCAGTCTATTCCAGTGGTCAATAGGCAAGAGGCAGGGTACACCCTGGACAGTCCACCAGTCCATCGCAGGGCCACACAGAAGACACACAAGGACAAACAACCACACACACCCACTCCTAAGGGGCAATTTAGAATTGATTGGAATGTCCAATCAACCTAACACGCAGGTTTTTGGACTGTAGGAGAAGGCCAAAGGACCCGTAGAGAACCCACGCAGAAACAGGGAGAACATGCAAACTCCACACAGAAAGGTTTTGGTTACCCGGGACTCAAACTTGCAACCTTCTTGCTTTGAGGCGATGGCACTAATCACCACACCACCATGCCACCCACCTCAATACCAGTTCCAGAAATGTGTTGAATGTGTCTCATATCTTTGTCAATGTCTTTTAAGGTTTTCATGGACACATCAAACTTAAGGTTGAATTACTTCTCCATGCTGTGCTTTTCTGACTTGCTGAGCTACAGTATAATGTTTTCAATAAATCTTCTATTGAGTCACAGTGTCATCTAATAGTCTGTAGCACCGTGTGGTGCATTTGCTGCATCGATCATATTGATATATTAAAGGGATGATCGTGAGAAAGAAATGCTTCATTTTTTTTGTTTTCTTTTAGTTCTTTTAACAAAATCTGAATCTTTCATCAAGAATTTGACTTTTCTATCCCACACATTTGAGCTATATAGTATATAGGTATAGTGTCAACCAAAATAAGGTCTAAGAAAATAATCAGTCACTTACGAAGAACAATTTTCTCAACTCTTTAAATACTTTCAGGGGAATAGGGAAAAAAACTTTTAGAACATGTTAGTTATGGGAAAAACTAAGTTTTCACAACTTTAACAAGTTTCAAAGTCAATAGTTACTACTAATCGTTTTTATTCTTTAACACAACCAGAACCCTCTTGGACAATGTTTCTTGTCATTCCCTTAGGGAATAGTTCTCTGGGCTTCTTGGGGAACATCCCAAAGCACTTGTTTGAATGTTGACTGCCTTTAATTCCATTTTCTGTCAAAATGATTCGGCACTGCTTCAGCAATTCTCAGATCCGGGCTCTGAGGACAGTTCATGTGTCCATAAGATCTGTTACAGCAGTTTCAGTCCACTTCTTGGGTCATTTGGCACACCTCAGCCCCTTTTATCTGCCTCCCTTCCTCAAGAGTGTTCTTAACAGACAATTTTCCATAGAATCCAGAGGCTAAAATGAACAGTAGATGGATCTACTGAAGGCCCAGATGCATCTCTAAGATCCCTTTTAAGTCCTGTTGATTTTTTAACTCTAAATCTGCTGTAATATTATGTGTAAGTCTGATTTGACTGTCCCAGTTCCCTAAGTATTTTAGGGACGGACTGCACACTGCGCTGAGTTTGAGAAGTTTCCTGCCATTTTTGCTTTATAAATCACCTTGTAGGTGCAACGGTACCCTTTAATATCAATCAAACTTTGTTATCTTGACATCTTTTTGCAAATTAAAATACTTAGGTGCAAGAAAAGAGGTGAAAATGAGTAAAAACTAACAAAAAATATGAATATCAACAGCAACAATCTGACCTTAAAAAGGGCCAGGTTACAAATGGGAAGAAACTTCAACAGTTTTAGTCCACGTTTTAAAGACCTTTTCGTGGTTTTATAACAACAAAAAAGAACCAATTATGTGTTTATTATTAGTAGTATATTATCTAATAAACAGAACATTTTCAAATTGTTGCATAAAATGTTGAAATTTCGTTGCCAAGTGGTTTTATAACAAATTAACCACCAATTATGTGTCTATTATTTTCAGTATATTTTCTAATGAACAAAATTTTTTTTTTTTTTTAAAACCATCAGTACCAACAGCTTGCAGTGTGTCACAACAATTTTATCTCGTGATGCTGTGAAAGCATGTCGACCAGTTTTTCTCTTCTCAGACAAGCACTGAGCTGAGCTGAGCCCTCCCATCTGCAATAATTATGCAACACGAGGTGGGATCAGGCAGGCTTCCCACTCACGCTATAATGATGACCACATATAGTCCGGAGCAGATCCTCCTCAACACCTGCATAACAGAGTTACATATGAGTGACACGGGTGGGAGTGGACCGCTGCTGTAGAAGGAGAGGGTCCACGAGGAGAGAGAGGGAGAAAAAAAAACAACTCACATTTGGACGCATCTGCGCGCAGATATTTTAGCGCTGCGTCGAATTGAAACCTTTCTTTTCTCGTTTATCCATACCTCACGAGAGCGCGCTTTTTACCAAGAGCGCGCACACGTCGTGGAACCTGGTCACCAGAGCGCAGCACGGCAGTCTCTGACAGTGCCCGCGTCAGCCGCCGGTGCTTTGCGCCCCGCTTTGCGCCCCTGGATGTTTGCGCAAAGGAGCCTAACCTCCGCTATTGACTTCTACACCACAACCCCGGGCACCGCAGGCTTTTTCTCCCTAATTGTCAAGTTGTTCCCTGGGTTCTGAGGGGGATGAAGAGACCATGATGTGCTCGCCGTTTCTCATCCAACTTGGAGGCTTATTTGCGTATGGAAAGTTGCGTCTGTGTCAGGGAGCATGAGCGCAAACTTTAAAAGCTCATTTTCTATACCGAGAGACATTTTTTCCACGTTTTATCCCTATTCCCTCCTCCAAAATTCTGTTTTAGAATGAAAGCAGGTGAGTCACCCGCGGCGTGAAAGGCGCGAAGAGAGCTCCACGGCTCCTTAGGTTTTTTTTTTTTTGCAAGAAAAACGGTAACACGGACGAAGTCGTGATCTGTGCGAAGGATTGCGCTGACAGAACGGAAGAAAACGCACCGATGAGAGAACATGGGTAGGTAAAACGAAGACTGGGTCATTAAAGAAGAGTGGGGGGAATAGATGCCACCATTCTTAAGCATATGAAGGCTCAGAAAAGATTCCACAAATCTTTTGAGGCTTATCCATGCGCAGTGAGCTGGCGACTGCAGTCGCACTACTATATTTCCTCAGAATTTAATTTGACTTGTGTTTTCATTAAAAACTGTTTCTCTTTAAACGATTTCAAAGGTAATAGATGAGGGGGGAATTTTAGTCAGTCTCTTGTGCAGGGAAGAATGAGTTTTAGTCTCATACCAGCCCATCTGTCCTTGGTAATGAAGCTGCAATGACAGGTTTGCTTAGAGTGTAAATCTGACCTTAAAGATGGTCAAAATGTTGAGGTGCGATTGTCAAATTTGCTTCCCCTCCCCAACATGCCTCCCGCTTCTGCCCTCCAGAGCTCTGACATGTTTTGACTTCATCCCGTGCTCCCCCTCCTCACCCCATACTCCTGACAGTTCTGGGCACCTACAATCACATCCCACACTGCCTATCACCTCCTCCATTTTACCGAGAGCTAAATTCACCACTCGGCTTTGCAAACCCACACTCCTCATCAGGGTTTTTTTTTAAGGGGGGCTTTCGCCTATGTGGCACCAGTCACTTTTTCTTCCCGTAAGAAATCTGGGGAGCAAAAAAAAAAAAAAAAAAAAGAACTGCTGGAGTTCAGAAATTGTCACTGAATATGCAGTGAGATGATGCTGTCGCTTTAAAGCATTCTGGAACTGCTCTAATAGGACTTGTGCGATTCTTTCAAAGCAACTTTTGAAAATCTCAGAGGAAGACTATTACCAGCTCCACGAGCAGACTGTCTCCAAATGCACACACATGAAACAAGGGTACGTGCAGAGGTACTGCAGAGGTAGTGCCACATTTTCTCTTAATCCCTTAATCAAATGGGAAGCTTACACAGGGAGGAGGGATGCATCCAACCCACACATCTGCTCCGAATTGTAGCATTTTCACAAGTAATGAGCGGCTTGATGCTGCTAATGAGCACGTACTATTACAGTTTTAATTTTGTCATCACAATTACTGTAACTTCAAATAAGCGCTTGTATTCGTTAGGATAGCCGCACCGATGACTGAGGCGCTCTCACATTATTCATCCTGAGCTCATAAATAGCCTTGTTTTCCTCCCAGAGATGGATTAGTCATCAGGACCGAGGTTGTCCCCCTGAATTCATCACTAAAACTAGCAAAACAGGATATCTCGTGCAATGGTCTGAAGAGCAGGTTCTGAAGAATGCTGAATGAATTTAAATTTTTAAAGTGCATATTTTCTATGAGTAGATGTAAAGGAGCTGTCATGTTATCTCTCAAATGTTCATGTCTTCCATCCAACAGGTCACAGTATCAAAAGATGAAACCTTCAGTGATACAAAAACTAAGAAGAAAATCTCAAAACCGAACAGAAAATCACAATCAGAAATACTTTAAGAAATTATTTTTTAAAAAGCTGGCATATTTGCTGTATTAATAGCTTTTTTTTAATGATATACATATATTTTTTTCTTTGCTTTGCTTCTTTTTTGAGAACTGTTTTCCAATCAAGAGCAGTAAAAAGTAAAGCAGAAACAATGTTTTTTTAATGAAATCAGTAACTGAATGTCCTATCTCCCAAGCTGTCCTACGCTATGTAATTTGCATTCAGCCCTCTCCCCCCCATAACAACCATAAAACTCGAATTAAACGTTTTCAGCTGTACGTACTGTAAGTAAGAGCATCAATAATGCAGAATTTGCAAAAGCTGGCCTTATGGTCTCCAGTCTGACGAAAGCACGCTCTTCTGCTGGAGCAGAACTGCTCTGACAAGAGCATCGAGGCAGTTCGGCACAGAAAAAATGTTCAGTTCATTCAATAAACTGTGTGCTTTCTAGAGCAGACAAGATGATTAAACACACATCATAAAGCCTCCTACAAAAAAATGCATATCGGTTATGACACAAAAGACTTTAGCAAATGGCTCTGTGGGTTTTAGCTTAACTGTCATCATCACCATTACTTACTCAGAATCTTTGTATGTAAGGCTGGCAAATAAGGTTGTGGTGGTTGGGTGATGGATCAAGGTAGGGTCTTCAGTCTGTACATTTTAAACAGGGGCACAAAAAAAGTAAATAATATTATGAGTCAAACCAGTAGGAGGACAAATGACGCGCCAAGGCTCAAGACAAGAAAATATGAGAAGACATGTCTTGCTAGGGGTTTCGCTGCAAACATGGTGGGAGATGACGAGAGACCACTCTGTGTCATGTTTGAAAAAGAGCAAATTTAAAGACCACTGCAGGCAGGAAGATGTTTTTTTTTTAAACAGCAACATGGTAAATGTATGCAGTGGTAAAAAAAAGGTAATCGTAGTGAATATTACTGTTATTCTATTAATTTATGGTGTGCACCAGGGTACTGGGTGGGTTCTCGCTGGGTTACGACTTCCTCCCACCGTCCAAAAACCTGCATGTTAGGTTGACTGGACATTCCAAATTGCCCTTAAGAGTGAGTGTGCGTGGTTCGTCCTTGTGTGTCTCTGTGTGGCCCTGCGATGGACTAACAGACCATCCAAGGTGTACCCCGCCTCTCGCCCATTGACTACTGGGTTAGGCTCAACTCCCCCGCGACCCCATCAGGGAATAAACGGTTCCAAAAATGGATGAATGGATGGATGGAATGCAAATTGGTGAATCCTTGTTGCAAAATAAAAAAGATTCAACTTACCTCTTCTCTAAAATATGGGATTGAATATTTTATGCCATTTCATGGGGTTTAAAGAATAATACTCAAAACTTTTACCTTCATCAGAAAGGCTTGCATTTTTAAAAAAGTTTAGCTAGAATGAGTGGGCTGAGAATGTTTTATTCTTTAAAGGCAGGAAATCTTTTAGAACCACTGCTGTCGTGTATGAATTCATCCTGGCCAGCTGCATCTGTAGCCGCTTTAGGCAGTAAAGAGTGTTCCATCGAAATGCAGAATGTTTCCTAATCAGGAGTCTGACTCAGCCCCCTTCATCATTGTTTGTTGAGATTTTGTAATATATTTTCTTCATCACAATCTGTTTGTGCCATAGAACTGTCGGAACTCGACACGTCACAGAGTCATACACAGCACCTTCTGTTTGAAGTGTGGAGAGACTATGTGTCCCTTAAAATTTTGGACAACGTTAAGTATTTCTCCAAACTGCCCCCTACAGTGAATTCATGGAGTTATATGCAAACGGGAAGACAAAACGTTTAAACTCTACGAACTGGGCTCACATGAAGAAAAGGCTGAGGCACACGGTTATGTATAATATGTTGTATCCGTGTCACTGAGCATAATGGAGCCTGTGTTAGGTTGCCATGGCTGCATGCATAAGTTTTGCTTGAATTTCTGATCAGCTGGAACCGCACAATAACAATATTTTACCTTAGATCCCTACTGGTTCTTTAGTCAATTTAAAAGCCGTGATCTCTGACATTGTAATCTCATGGTAACTTAATTTCTAATTTGTACATCACCACACTTAGAGGAGTTAAAGCACGTACTATGCATGTTTAAATTTCTTTTAATTCTCCAGTGTGTTCAACCATTAGGTCCCAGCTCATTTCAAAACCAAAATAGGCCACAAATAAAAATTACTGGACCTGAACATGACATTTTTACATCAATGTATTCAAGAAATTACATTAATTGGTAGATACTAAACTTATAAATAGCAGTTTTTTCCCATAAGTTGTTCTTTGAATTTCTGTTTAATAGTTTATTTTTAAGCATCTACATAAGATTATTTAAGACACTTATTGAGACCCTTATTTGTGATAAAGGTCTTAAGGCAAGTTGACATCCTCTGATGCAAAAAAAACTAATGAAAAGACTTGACCTTTGAACCAAAAGCCACATATTCAGGTTGCTTCTCCCTCTCGTGACTATTTGAAGGTAAATTGTTGCATATCCTAGCAGTCAAATCTGATAAACAACAGTTTCTTGAGCTTCTACTTTATTGTATTGTCGGTTTTGGTGCACCAAACACCAGGGAAGAATCCATGCTGTGAGTCTCACTGAGGGAAAGTAGTAGCTGATGCTTTCATCAGGAGTGAAACTCATTTCTCGTAGAGATAAAACATCCCGACAGGAGTCATGTACAAGCACAGAGGTGATTGGTTCATAAATCACACCGAACAGGTTGCACCCCTCAAAACAGAAAAATAAATCAAATCAGCAGACAGTATGATTTCCTTTGTCTTTGTTACCAATAATTTAGGGGGGGGGTTAGCTCACAAACTCATTTCCTCTCCCCTTTCTCCATTTTCATGCACAGTCTGAATATAGGCACACATCCAGTGGGTTGTTTGTTCATACTCCTATAGATGGTCGGAGAGTGTATTTTGAGTTAGCAGAAAACGTCAATATGGAGCTTGAATAAATCCATAAAATCCTCATAAGAAAGATAGAGCCAGGATTGATGCATTCAGCACTTTCAACAATTGATGGCTTTCACCCCTGGATCGAGTTCAGTGACATAATGACACTTTAGTGAACCATATTTGTCTTCCTTTGGATTTCTGAAACAACATTACTAAGAAAAAACAAATACACTCTTTTTACCATGCCACTGTCATGAGGCAACTTCTTTTTGGCGTTTACTTGCTTAGGGTTAATAACCAAAACCCCTTGGGTTGGATCAGTTATATAGTTAGGAGACTTGATGTCAGTAGGGGGGAAAAAGTACATTTATCCAAAATATTTGGACACTGGGTCATTAGGAAAAGGTCTAAGCTACCAAAATTCACAACCCTAACCTGCTCTCAGAGTTATAGTGCTGTGCTGTTAAGTCGAGGGCATATTCCCTCAACACTTTGACTAACAGATACCATTTTAGCTCAAACATATACACGCTAACAGCTAAAACATTTTTTTTTATTGGCATTAGTGGTCTTTAGTGGAAAGTTGCTTGACATTAAATGAAAATAGAGAGAGAAAGGGCAGATGATATGCAGAAAAAGAAAACTAAGAGTTGAACCATGGTCCTCTTTATTGAGGAAATACTGCCTCTGTACATTGCGTATCTGCAAATCAAGGACAGGAGAATTAATTTTAACCTAATTGTTGTATTATAGAGGGACTTTTTCTAACAGCCATATTGGCATATTGGATAATGCAGGCAGTTTCAATCAAAAAATGTGCAGAATTTTGGTAGCAACCATTAACTCAAATGGCTTGTTTCAAAATGAATGCATGGTGTTACAGCTCAAGAAAGTTCATACAGATAGTTATGTAAAATACTGTATGAGACTTGTCCTTTCTCCCCTCAATCCACCATGGCTTAATCTGATTCTTACGTAGACCTGTCTATCAGCTTCATGCTTAAGAACTCAGAGTTTGCTACACTATTAAGTGTAAATGTGCATTTTGACTAGTTCAAATAACCTTGAAGAGATTATTAAGTAAAAACCTGTTACCTTGGCTATTTCTGATTTTGTTTTCTTAAACAAGATATGATTGAACATCTATTCGTTTGGGCAATTTTGTGAATCAAAATGGTTGATGCTTCAGAATCTTTCTCTGTCGTTGAGTGAGCTGCTTCACCCACTCATAGAGTGGAGGACAACCTTTACAACATTGTCTGTCAAAAGTTAAACACTGAACAATTTAGCAGCTGAGAATGAATTGATCAAGAAAGAGAATACTTTTGGTTTGCAAAGACGTGTGGTTTGAAAAATAAAAAAGGCAAATATATGCTTGCACTCTGTATATATGAGTCAGCTGTCACTGGGGAGCTGTTGTTTTGGTTAACAAAAATTCTTAAAACTGTTAAAATGGTCCAAACTTTTTCACTTCGCTGCCAAATGGAACCTTTTTGTTTGAATGTCATGTCTTGCCAGGCATAGAAATCTTTAGTTTTGATGTGTTTTTCAATGCAGCACCTAGCTGATTCAAAAATAAATGCAGTCAAAATCGACAATAACACAAAAAGTGAGCTGCAATATGGTAAATTACTACTATAGACACACTCAAACACATATATATATATATGGTAGATACTTTTTTCAAATTGTTGCCGTTGTCCTGGGGAAAGGATTTCACAATTTCAGAAATTTCAGAAATAAAGAGCTGTTTTTTCTTTTTTTGAACACAGTTGACCTATACATTTCCTCCAGCCTTTTGCGATTATTTGCCCACAAACATGCGCACACACCCTTTGTTGTCAGCTCCCCGGGGTTCACAGCAGGCCTTGCCTAACAGTGACCAGCTTAATCGCTTCAGTTTGTGCTGATCTTTTGGCATCAGCTCTCGTATTGATCAGCACAGCTCTCCGCCTGTCTGCACATATTTGGAAACCAACCGTTCATGTGTGTGTGTGTGAGAGCCAGTGGGAAGAAAGTGTCAGTAAAGTTGCAGAAGTGTGCGTTACGGACTCGTGAAGATGTTTAGCTGTCACTTTTTGACAGGGCAAGTCTGGATATTTAGGACTGTGGGTGTGAAACTTAAGGACCTTTCATTCAGCGACAGTTGCTTGTCATTCTATTGAATAATGCTTGAAATATTTTGCAAAGCACTAAGCTTTAAGCATATTTATAGCCAAGTGAATAAACTTCTGTATTTTGTGTCACAGACCTTATTTAGTTGTGCCATTTCATGCTGTTAATTGATTTTCATCAGGCTGATCCAAGCATCGCAGCTAAATGACAAATGAAGTTTTAGTTGAACTGGATTTATTTTATTATGTGATTTTCAGCGTTCCAAAAGCACTATGGCATTGTTTTTATCTCACAGACATGCATTAGCAACTGCTCTCTAACATTCACGGGGCTCACAGATACTCTCTTATCAGTAAAGTTGTAAGTTGGGACAGAACTGAGAGCAGTAAACCAGAACTGAGAGGCTGAAACTCCTCTCAGCATTTACAAGTGGACCTCAATCCAACTTCTCTTTTATTGGAGCTTCATGTACGTACAAATTTCACTAATGTAAATTCTTTGCCTTCAGGATACCCAATTAGCCGATGTAAACACTCCTGACAACTAGAAAATGTTGCTTTTGACAACATAGGTTGTGACTTTTGTGTGTTTTTCCAAGTAGCATTCTATTAAACGTATCTCATTAAGGCAGACCGTTTTCACAGGAGGTAGTCTTTGTGGCCTTTCCAAAGAGGGTGGAGAGCAAACTTTGACATTTAGAAGGATCAGTTAGCCTTTTAAAAAACTAGGCGTTCTTCTTGTCACTACAACATGACCACTTGCTAACAAAGTGCTAGATGTAGCAGAGTGGAATTTAAACTGTGATCATGTGTTTGTAACCTTTTTTTAAAAAAGAATAATTTCACTGAATGAAAATTCATAAAAAAGTATCCGTAGCAGACACTTCCATTAATATTTTTCATGCAAGCTTTGCAACGTTGGTCAAGTCACTGTCAAGCATTTCAGGTTTACAACTTTGGCCAGACAGATTTTTTTAACTGCTACCATCACTTTATTTTTTTGCTCCAAAAATGTTTTATTCCCAAAAAGTCTTATATTTTCACACAAAATGAATTTCACCATGTGTCTTGGGCCACAAATGATGAATTCATAATGCTACCTCCTTTTTCCCCATGTCTCCAACTCTCACCCAACACTGAGAGAAAGCTTTCACAGCCATGAAATATAATCATAAAATAGTTTTTTGATTAATTCCGCTCAGTCCCCTTTTTTTATAGTGTACCAGTACTGACTAAAATCAGCGGAAAGCCATTTTAAATTATGTAAAAAATTTCACTGACAAGATTGATTACATATATTCCAATTCAGCCTTATTGAGTAAAATCCTATCAATGTCCCAATTCATAAAAAAAGGCATTTTGTGAAAACCAATGGATCGCTCCAGATCTTTGGTTTGATTTAGTCCCCTGTGCTGAGCATATACAGAGTGGCAGGCAACAGCAGAGAGAAAAACATCCCGTTTAAAGATGAAATCTCTCGCAGCACCAGGCCATAACTGTGTGCAGCAATTTCAACTCAATCAATTCTTTTCTGTTCTTTTTGCTCCGCTATTAGTTCTACATTACAGCGATTAGCCTCTTTATACACCATATTTATCAAATCACTGCACGTTATCTGGCTGTCCCTTATTTAGTCACCTGAAAATCAATTTGTACCCAGAGCGAATTGGGCTGTTGATTAGAGCAGCAACACCCAGCTGCCCTTTTGAAAAAAGAAAAAAAACAAGTTTTTCATCTATTTGGGTACATGAAACTTCCATCAGATAAAAAAAGAAAATAATTATGAAATGGCTCAGTTAGAAAATACATTGATCAGATTAAATGCTGTTCAAGTCAAGTTTCTTATTGTTCAGGGAGAAATATTTTTTCTGCTGGTCTGTTTTTTTCTTATTCAAACATGTTTTTTGTATGTTCTGTCCATTTTGCTGGCACCTTGTAGCCTCATTGCTTTTTATTTATTTTCATTTATTGAGCATAAATAAATCACATCCAACCTGTTAAGTCAACCAAGTTCTGTAGTTAGCATCAGCCAGTAAATGTTTCCCTGAAGTTAGACACATTTCTTAACATCCAAACGTTGTTGCTTGACTTGACAACCGGTGACTGCTTTTAGTGACTGGCTGAGAACATGAAATTGAAAGTCACCGCTGATTTCAGAGCAAGAAAAAGGCTATAAAAGCATGCTGGAGTGTTTCCTGCTCACTGGTACGATGATGTGCCATTACGAAATGTCAGATTGTGAAACTAGTTAAAGTCAAACCTGAAAATCTTTCAGATAAAAACTGAATGGCTGCTAGTCGAACCTCCCCTTATAGCACCGCTAAGACGTTTTAGGTACAGCAGGACGGACTACAACTACAAAGAATAGTACACAAACTCGAAGGTTTGCTGCTGAGAGAAGATTAACTCTTCTTTGGTTTGCCTGAACTCTTGCACAACACTGCCTGCAGTTCTCCAAGCGGGAGAGTTTCCTGTCTGTCCTCATTTCCTTCTTTCGATTATGGCTGTGTATATTCAGGGGACAGCAGCACATACACTATATTGCCAAAAGTATTTGCTCACCCATCCAAATTATCGGAATCAGGTGTTCCAATCACTTCCATGGCCACAGGTGTATAAATTCAAGCACCTAGGCATGCAGACTGTTTTTACAAACATTTGTGAAAGAATGGGTCGCTCTCAGGAGCTCAGTGAATTCCAGCGTGGAACTGTGATAGGATGCCACCTGTGCAACAAATCCAGTCGTGAAATTTCCTCGCTCCTAAATATTCCACAGGCAACTGTCAGCTGTATTATAAGAAAATGGAAGTGTTTGGGAACGACAGCAACTCAGCCACGAAGTGGTAGGCCACGTAAACTGACGGAGCGGGGTCAGCGGATGCTGACGCGCACAGTGCGAAGAGGTCGCCAACTTTCTGCAGAGTCAATCACTACAGACCTCCAAACTTCATGTGGCCTTCAGATTAGCTCAAGAACAGTGCGCAGAGAGCTTCATGGAATGGGTTTCCATGGTCGAGCAGCTGCATCCAAGCCATACATCACCAAGTGCAATGCAAAGCGTCGGATGCGGTGGTGTAAAGCACGCCGCCACTGGACTCTAGAGCAGTGGAGACGCGTTCTCTGGAGTGACGAATCGCGCTTCTCCATCTGGCAATCTGATGGACGGGTCTGGGTTTGGCGGTTGCCAGGAGAACGGTACTTGTCTGACTGCATTGTGCCAAGTGTAAAGTTTGGTGGAGGGGGGATTATGGTGTGGGGTTGTTTTTCAGGAGCTGGGCTTGGCCCCTTAGTTCCAGTGAAAGGAACTCTGAATGCTTCAGCATACCAAGACATTTTGGACAATTCCATGCTCCCAACTTTGTGGGAACAGTTTGGAGCTGGCCCCTTCCTCTTCCAACATGACTGTGCACCAGTGCACAAAGCAAGGTCCATAAAGACATGGATGACAGAGTCTGGTGTGGATGAACTTGACTGGCCTGCACAGAGTCCTGACCTCAACCCGATAGAACACCTTTGGGATGAATTAGAGCGGAGACTGAGAGCCAGGCCTTCTCGTCCAACATCAGTGTGCGACCTCACAAATGCGCTTCTGGAAGAATGGTCAAAAATTCCCATAAACACACTCCTAAACCTTGTGGACAGCCTTCCCAGAAGAGTTGAAGCTGTTCTAGCTGCAAAGGGTGGACCGACGTCATATTGAACCCTATGGATTAGGAACGGGATGTCACTTAAGCTCATATGTGAGTCAAGGCAGGTGAGCAAATACTTTTGGCAATATAGTGTATGTACCCCCACCCCCTCTAAACTGCTCAGAAACCGAGCTAAAGGAATCGACTCCTCGTTTCATTTTCATTTTTAATGCTGCTGCCACGTCGGCGCAGTATTTTGCCATTACTGCAGTGATTAAGCAGCCATGCTCCACTTTTCCCATCTCATTCCCAAAGTACAGTGCGACATGTATTTAGGACTGGCTGCTCCAGTGTACAAGCGCAGATCCAGTTGGAGTAAAAGAAGCTTTTATCGTAAATCAGCTACTGCTTCATGCTTTTTTTTTTCCCTTCCTTTTTTTTCTATGTTAACCAATATTACTGCTGACTCTAGATTTCATTGTGAATGATGTCGAAGGTTTTAAGTGTGAGAAAGGAACTCCAGCTCAATATTGTAATGGCAGCAAGCCCAATTTATCACAGCTGCATGATGGGCCGTGTGCCTCCTAATATGCCATGTACCGAGCCCTGAAAGTATTTTTAATTTTATGTGCCTTAAACCTGTGCAACCTTAATTAAAAATGTAATACATCACAAAAGCTGGATTATTACTTAACTGTGATCACACACTTTTAAAACCCACTATAACTGTTTCAGAGAGCAGAAGAGACATGGAAAGAGAGTAGGGTCATGCAAGATTTTGTTTTTATAGCTCAAAGTTACAGGAGCTTACATAAAAATGGCACCTCATACTGATTTGTGTGTGTGTAATCTATCTACCCTCATCTTGTTAATTATTTCTGACACTTGTCAGTTGTGAATTTTCAGCTCCTAAGACAATAAGAATACATTATCTGCACATTTCTACGGATAGCTGATAATGAAGACAAAAGAGGAGGGGAGGTGTAAGGAGAAACAAATGCGGAGGACGTCATGTATTTTGTCCCTGAGGAGCAAAGACACACTAAGCATTCCAATCTGGAAAGTTGATTTTACTTTTATGTCAGCCAGTAACCTTTAAAAGCCACCTCACTTGTTATAATGTGTACAACCTGTGATATTGTAGACCATCTAATAAGGAAAAGAAGATATATTATATTTTCTCGCACATTTTTCATTTCTTTGAAGTGGCTCCAATGTGCTGCCTGAGTACCGTTGGCTAGCGTACTTGAGCACTCTGGGTAATAGCCTTTGCATCAGTGCTCAGAGCACCGTGCATTCAAATGAAATATCAACTTGTCGCGCGGCCAAAGCAGACGACAGCTGACTCTGCTGGGCCAGCCGGAGCCCACTCCGTCCCGACGGGAGAAGCAGCCACACTTTTATGGGGTTTCAGAAAGTTTGACATCAGAGGCTGACTTTAAGAGATGCAACTGGGGAAAAATATGTGTTATATGATATAGCATGTCATTTTTTTACTTTGGTCTTGTTGATTTGAAAGTTCATCACAGTGGACTGTAAATTTAAGTCCAACTCCAGCAAACTACTTGCCTTTCGGGAAAGGTAAACAAAAGAAAAGAGACAGAAGCAGCATTATTTAACTTACTGATATTTATTGTTATACAGTAAGTGGGTTTTTATTAGATGATAGTTGTGTTTAAGAGTTGTGTTTGGTCGCTGTTCGCAAAAAACAAGATTCTGATTGCTGGTTACAGCAATCAGACACCACCCAACGGAATGAACTACAAAATGGCATTGTTATTTACAAGGGTTATGATCTTAAATTAGCATTGAAATTAAGCTTGTGAGAAGGGTATGAATACTACTTTTGGCATTTAATTCAGAGTCAGTTTTCACGTTTGTTACTCTGTTTTTTTATTTGCCTGATCAACGAAAATTAGTCATTTTAGTTTCCTAAATATTTCTATTTGTCAAAGCCTCCTAAAGCAGAAAAACACTCATTATGAAGCACAAGTTGGTACCATCATTACAGTGTCAAATTTTCATGGTTACTCACGTTTACATGGTTATTTCCAATCTGTCACAAGGTGGGTGGAAAGTGGTCCATTTAGACTGTGTCCATATCACCCTGCTCTAAAGTGGACTTTTAAATTATTCCAGTATAAAGAAGATGGTTCTCTCCAACACCAAATGGCAAATTTATCTGATTATCCTCAGCTTTTCTCATCCTTCTTTGTCCTGTGTTTCATTGGTTTAATCGTATTCCTCATGTTTTAAGTTCATTCAGTTTCTCTGTGTCTGTTTCATGTTTTAGTTTTCCTTTAATTCTCTTTTTTCGGGTTCATAGTGTTACTCCAGTGTACTTTCTTGTGATTCGTTTCCTTGTTTTCTCATTTCAAGTTCTCTATGCTCTTCACTGTGCCCTGTCTTCCTGTGTGTTTTCTTTTGCTAGTTGCGCAGTTCCTGTATCCTCCCTCTGTATTTCAGCCACCTTCACTTCCCCTCAGTTTACCCTGGTTCGTATCAACTCGGTTCCTTTCATTTGTGCCCCCTGTCTCACCTTCTCTGTGTCCACTAATCACTCTCCCCTCTATGTAAGCTTATCTACTCAATTCATTCCTTGTCAGCAGCAATCCGTCAGTCGACCGTCTGTATGTCTTCTCTATTCCCATTCCATGTCTAAATATATATTTAATCGCCCATAAATATGCATGTTGTTGGACACTTAATAGCTTGAATGTGAGTGTGATTGGTTGTTTGTCTACGTGTGGCCCTATAATGAAACAGCAGCAGGACTCCAGGGTATACATCGCTTCTGGGATTGGCTCCTGCCACTCCACCCCTAGCGTGTAGTGATATAGGGATATAGACGATGAATGGAGGAATAATGAATGAATTAATGATTCATTGCACTGCATTTGTTCTGTTTTTTGTACTGTTTATTGAAGTCCAGTTCTGTTGTACGTGAGTCAATCAAAAACTTTTATTCACACTGTTACATATAAAAGATTATTGTTTTGTACGTTCTTTATATATGAGAAGCCATTCTATATTTCATGAACAGGCTTTTTGAATACGTCAATCTGGACCTGCCAAAACAGGTGTGGTAGAGGATTCCCAATTTGTATCCCTGGGGGACTATTTAAGCTATGCTTATATGTTCTCCCCATGCATGTGTGGGTTCTGTCTGGGTGCCCAATTTTACCCCCACCTTCTGAAAATATGCACTCTAATTTGCCTGTGAGACTGCTTTGGAGTGTGTATGCGGTATGGACAATGGATGGATATATTTAAGGATTTTTGTTTATACTGTAAAAATCATATCCCATGTAAATTATGGAACTGAAAAAAAAAAAAACTTCATTAGCACTAAAGAAAAGCTTGATCAGTTAATAGACTGTTTTAATAGGTATCTGCTGCTCTGAAGCTAAGATGTCATAACGAAGGTTTATGTTGGCTTATTTGCATCTTTTACCACTATCAGCACATACTCTAGTATATATTTATGAATAGTGAAAAAGGTACTTATTAACAGTTAAATGCTCCTATGAAAAACAGATCTTCAAGATGGAGCATAATTAGTTGAATAAATCATTTTACTATTCAGGCCATTTCACTTGCCGACTTAAGACCCCAAGTCAAACAAGGTAATCCTCAAATTTATTCATTCCCATGCAGGAAACATCCTTGAAACATGAGCAGCTTGACTTTTGCAATAATTATACTGATGTCCGTTTATTTATTTTTTTTGTTCTGCTCTGTTTTTGGTGTTTAAATCTCCAAGATTTAATAATATTTGAAATCCCCAGAACCCTCTGGCTGTGATTGGTTACGCTCTACTAGAAAGAGGGAGCCAGGTAAACAGATGTGTCTTGCTTACCACATGAGATCAAATCTGTTGGGAGGAAGTTTGAAGATGCAGATTCAATAACAATACTTGCCTGTGGACAGTGTTTAATTTATAGTGAAGGGACTCCATTAGTCTGCTCTATTTTTTATATTGTACATTTTTTACTGACTTTGTCAAGACTGGCATCTTCTAATGCAAAGACAGAAAAGGAAAAACCTTTAATGATTCCTCATCATCCTGCCTAAAAGTCGTGGAAAACCTGAGCCATGTCAGGACATAACACAAGCTTTAATGATTGGTTAATCAATCTGCGTTGAGTAAATGTCTCGCTTTATTCTGTCCTGCCTCCCGCGGGACCCCAGCGTGAACACATCCAGTTGCTATTTATTACTGTTCAGCCCGCACAGAAATCCATACCTAACCAACATGCTAATTTAAGATGCCGTCATTTGAAGGCGTCAGAGTAACGGTGCTGGATATTGTGTCGATGTGAGCGCCCAGTCTGGTGTTTCCTACCCGAAACCCGAATAAACCCTCTGCTGTGAATTTTATATGGGCACACATTTGCAAAAATTCCAAAGTACTCCTAGTAGTGTGACATAGTAAAGCTTTTCCGAGGGTTTAGGTTAGACCTAGGGAATAATTGAATTGGATAAGCATTTGGGGGCGAAACTGATGGCTATGTGTGGTGGTGTGGATTCTGGGTATGTTCACAGAGTTGTTATTAAAGCTGATGGAAGTAGCGGTGCATCTATTGCTCAGAGGACTGAAGTGATTTATTTATAGCACACGTGTTCACAGTGCATTCATCTTCACCCATTCTCATATACTTGACATCAGACTTAATTCACCTCTAATCCTTGTTTTGCTTCTTTTGCTGCCCCTCTTTTTGCTTATTTTTTTGCATTTCAGTGAAAAGATTCACTCTTGTATTAGTTTGGTGATTGTTAGTGAGACAGCTGCAAAGTATGCCTCTAATGCATTTCCAGTTACGGAGCACCAGTAAATTCGAGGTAAATTCATGTGTATAGCTCATGTATAATACGATTCAAATTGCTTTATATAGAGTAAAAGTATAACAGTGGGGAGCAGAAGAAGCATTAAAGATACACAAAATAATATAGAGAGAGAAAAAATCTTAATAAGATTAATAAACTATAATTAATTCAAATGAATAAAAACACACAAGAGTGTATGCATGTTCAAAGACACCATGCAGATTTCATGCATAGTCACATGATCAAAGAAATGTTTTTAACCTGGATTTAAAATTTCTAGGTTTGTATTCTCTGAACATTTCATAGGTATGGTTTTGGCCTAAAAATTCTGGGATTTGTTAACCATTTGTATGGTTTTCAGTTTTATTGTCAGTATCTACAGTCAGTTTAAAACCAGTCAGCCATTTTAAAACTAGTACGATGTGTTCAGATCTCTTAGTCCTGGTTAAAACTCAAGCAGCAGAATTCGGCAGGAGCTGCAGATGTTTAATGCTGTTTTCGGTAAGTCCAGTTAAACGGGCGTTGCAATAATCCAGTCGACTGGAGATGAATGCATGGATGAGTTTCTCCTGGTCCTTTTTGGAAAGGATACTTTCAATTCTGCTGAAATGTTGGTGTTGTCGAAAAGCTCTCCTGATGGCAGCTTTGATGTGGCTCTGAATCGATCACCACTCCAAGGTTACAAACTTGGTCAGTGTTTGTAAGAGTGAGTCTCAAGATGTTTACCTATGCTGACCTTCTTCTCTTTGCTAACAAATAGAGGGATCTCAGTTTTCTTCTCCATTTGGGAGTGGAAAATTCTCTCTCTCGCCCATGTTTATTTTTCCTCCATACACTGACATGGTGCGTCTACTGGGATGCAGTCATTTGGCGACAGGGACACATAAAGTTGTGTATTGACCGCATAACTGTGGCGATTTAGTTATTTTGTGGAATATCTGACTCAAAAGGAACATAAACAAGGTGATCAGAAGAAGTCTAAGAATTGACCCCTGGGGGATTCCATATAGTCGATTGAACCAAATAGTTTAATTGGAAGGGAACCTTTCCTTTTCAAACATTTCTCTTTTATCTGATGAGCTGCAGTAACCTTGAATGCAGTCATCTATTGTGAGACTGTAATGTATAAATCAAGAGATCAATATTTCATGGTGTTGAGATAGCAAAAGTTCATTTTAAATGACATCAAGGTAATGCCTTTTCTTTTTCCATGACCATGACTTACAATAACCTCCAATGAGATACATAGATATCAGATTTTTGAAAATCACAAGGTGATTACAATCTCAATCATTAGTTTCATTTTGTACTTTTGCATTGCTTGTATAACATGTAATTAAAACATGCACGTATACGGCTAGTTGTACTCAGTTTTGTAATTGGCTTTGCCAAAGCATAAACAGCATGACTATTTATGGGAATTCAATTCACCTCAGCTTTGTGCTGTCTAGTATCTCTCCGCCTAGTGATAAAATGGTTTGTGGTGAATGAAAAAACACATTTTTAAACTCAAGAAAAAAAAACATGATTATTTTGAGAAAATAAGAAAATTGCCTTGTGATCTGGAGATTAATGAGAAAATATTTATTTTCAAAATGTTCAAGCTTCTTTACTGTGCACATGTTTTTTGTTTCTTTTATTTCCTATCTCATCAGCTGGTAGTTTTAATGGGACTAGAGGTGTCAAAGCTGCACGGTGTTGTTTTCTGGTGATCAACTAATCCAAATTCACATTCCAAATAAACTGTGTAATATGAGTTTTCACCATAGAGCTGGAAAAGTAACTGAGTAATCAAACATGAGCTTTAATCCAGGTTTATAAGACAAAAATACAATAAATATAATATTATGTTGAATTCAAAACTGCTAATTTAAAAAAACAGTGCTTCTTGTAAAATTGATCTGGAGTTACCTGCCAAGACTGAGGTGCAATTTTAATGATAGACTACAGATCATGGTTTACTTCTTTCAATGACAGGTAGGAAGGCTGAATGAAAAGTGAAGCAGCACGCATATTACAATTTACATGCACACATAATATTTAAATGTATAGTTTAAATGTAACACCAAATTAACTGATAATCAATGACAAGATTCACTGTGGTTAGCACCTCGCAGCAAGGTTCGGATCCCCGGGGGCCTTTCTTTGTGGAGTTTGCATGTTTTTCCCATGTCTGTGTTGGTTCCCAGCTATTTACATATGTTCAAACAATCCAAACAAGGGATTTCCAAATGGCTTCGGTCCAGTTTTTAAATATATTTTTTTACCAAGATTCATCTGGAAAAATTAATGCAAAAAGTTCTTAAATATCATCATTTATTCAAGGCCTTCCAGCATCCATAAACAGGCATGTTAGGTTAATTGAACACTCTAAATTGCCCCTGGAAGTGAATATGAGTGTGTCTGTGGTTGGTTGTATGTGTGTGGCCCTTTGATGGATTGGCCCCCTGTCCAGGGTGTACTATCTCTCTCGCTCAATGTCAGCTGGGATTGGCTTCAGCCTACCCCCCACCCTCCCCATCCCTCGTCACCCTAGGAGTAGACAGTGAATGAAAGAATGAATAATTAATTGCTCTGGATTTGTGTATACGGTGTATCGAAGTCCAACTGTGCTGTCCACTAATCTACCAAACTGTACATATAAAATATTTTAGGTTTGGAAGTGATTTGTCTATCAGAAGCCTTTCTGCATTTAGTGAATAGAATTTTATGAATATACAAATCTAGACCTGCCAACACTGGTGTGGTGAATGATTCCCGATTTGAACCCTTGGGGGGCCATGGGGCCTTTTTTGGGCGTCTTGCATGTTCTCCCAGTTTATGCGTGGTTTCTCTCTGGATACTCCGGGCTCCTTCCACCATCTGAAGACCTACATGTTGGGTTGATGACTCTAAATTGCCCATAAGAGTTACAACCATACAGTTGTTTGTCGTATTGATAAAGCAGAATGTGACCATCTTGAATCATCCAAACCAGAGCAATACGCATCACTTTGTTTCTAGTCTTTGCTTACAATCTTTTTTCACATGACTAGTGTTCACTTCCTCTGTTGTCCCCATTCACATCATCAGTTCCTCACAGAAAATGCTAATCATTTTCAAATCATATACAATAAGTGATATACTCCCTATGGTTCCTCCAATCTTCTGTTGTCACAGTGGATGCACTACTTTAGATTTAAGGCAGAAATCCACCGCAGTATTACTATTCTATAGTGTCCGTGATGTTCTTGGAATTTTTCATTGGCCATTTTTTCACTGTCTTCTTTTAAGCAGTCTTTCCCATCTTTCTGCTCACTGTCATCTGGAATAGTAGTATAGTCATTTGCGCATCAGTTCCTATATGGAATACAAGTCTTTTCATTTTCATGTATTTTAGATATTCATGCCTTCATGCACATGACGCATTTTATAAACCTAGTCCAAAGTCAAAAGGGTGATTATACATGTCCAAAACAAAGCCCATCATTTAGAATATTTATTTCTGCTCTAGTATTTCTGATGAGGAGATTTTAAAGTCAGATTATGAGAGGGTGCTTTCATTTGAGAAATAGGGGCTAAAACATTTTTCTCTTTTCTGCTTTTCACCATGGAATGGATTATTTCATTCCATGGTGGAGTATCTGTTTTCTTTTTGCTAGTTCTGTGCGTAGGTAGTAATACATTTTATGCAAGAAAACAATCATGCTGACAGGTCTTTTAGAACAATTAACTTGATTTTCCTGCTCATCATCTTGTCAAATTGTTAACCCAATTCTTATTATTTTGTGCAAAAAGAAATATTGAAAGACAACCACAACCTAATAATGTAATAAAAACACCATAAAATATACTATGAATTTGAAGTACTTTTTGAAAGGGAATTATATGCATGTAGAGGCAAAAAATCATCTTTGTCCTGGCAAAACTTGTATGGGTTTTCTCCATTTACCTCCTTTTACCTACAGTCTTTCTTGTGGAAGATAGACAAATTGTACTTTAAAAAAAAGAAATACTTACTTACTACCCAGTATAAGCTCTCTGCAGTAATCCAAAACGTTTCCTTATTGTCGGCTGTTATATAAGAGGCAATGAAAGTGATAATGGATTTGAAAACACATCTGTTGAGAGAGTTGAACGTCTTGAGCCTGAGCAGTTCACTCAGAGGGAGAAACGAAAAAGAGCCATGGGTCCTGCATGTGTCCCTTGACGTCGTCAGAATGTGTTAAGACAGTAATGCATTTTTTAGCATGTTGGCTTTGTGCTGCATTATGTAGAATCTGAATCAAAAAGGCCTGTAAGGTAAAGGGAGTGGCTGTCAGCTTTAATTTAAAGGTTGGCAGTCAAGCATCATTCCACATTTTGGCCACTGAATTCTTGCTTTTGTTGTTTGTTAGGTTATGTTGCAACCTTAGAACTAACCCTACTATCATGTTTGTACGACTCTTCAGTTTGATGGCAATCAGGAGCAGGATAATTATTATTTTGTAGCCCTAATCCAAAGATTTTACAGACATTATGTAGAAAATAGTCTTTACCAGGTCTGGTATAACACATGGCATATTACGCTTTGTCAGTAGTTATTGAGCGAAAAATAGAGCAAAATGCTTTAGCAATCTCTGGAAAAAAAATCCCGATAATTGCCTCCATCACAATGAAGAGGATAAGTTGCTGTCAAGGGCTGTTGATTGAGTGAATTTGATTATGTGATCATCGGCATCTATCAGCACCTCTGCCAAAGGCAGACGTTTTGCCAGTTTGTGGAAAATATTGAAATCCTTGTTGACAAATGAATGGTTTTAGAGAAGCAGTTGTTGCCACCCGTCAATCTGGGTTAGAGTTATAAAGCTTCCAAACAGTTTTAGTCAATCATTCTACAATGACATTTTTTTTTCTCAAGAAGAAATCACTCAAGGCTGTTGTTAATTTTCTCAGAGGTGGAGGTCAGAAAAAAAAGCATTACTGCTACACTAATACTATTACTATTACCAATATTACTAAAGTTCATGTCAGTGGAAAAAAAATAATATATATCTATATATGATATAAAATCATATAAAATGTTAGTGTAATTCAACAGTAAAAGAAATTAAGCTGTACATTTTATCATTTGTGATAATGTTAATCATATTAAGGCAGTGCATAATGGGAATTTGGTAACACTTTATTCATCCCTCATTTTGGGAAAAGTGTTACAGATTATTGTGGCAGTCGTGCCACCGTGGGTGCCTGACAGAGTCTCTTGAGACCAGGATTGGTTGCTGCAAAGGTTTATTTGAGTGTGTGTGCCACGCACACACACTCTCTCACACACGCACACACTCACGCACGCCCGGCTAGGGCTCTTTCTGGTTCCACGTGTGTTGCCCGTTGTGGTCCTGGCTGGTCGCTTGTTTCCTGCTCCAGCTCTCCTTCAAAACCCGTCCTCCCCAGGTCCAGCAGGCTACTCTTTTTACAGAGGGGAGAGTGATTAGCCAACCGGTTCCAGGTGTGCTTAATCACTCTCCCCTGGCACTGCTCACCTGAGCCTCTTCCACCCCTCCCCCCTGCAGCTGAGCGCCACGCCCCCTCCACATACCTCCACCGCCTGACTTAGGCCGGGGAGCCGTCCGGCCTAGCCCACTCCCCCCCCCCTCCCCATGGGAACGGGAGAGGAAGTCGGCCACGACCATCTGCGTCCCCGGCCTATGGACCACCCTGAACTTAAAAGGCTGTAAAGCCAGATACCAACGGGTGATCCGCGCGTTGGCATCCTTCATGCGGTGGAGCCACTGGAGGGGAGCGTGGTCCGAGCAGAGGGTGAATGAGCGCCCCAGCAGGTAGTACCGCAGAGCATCGACCGCCCACCGGATGGCCAGGCACTCCCTCTCCACAGTGCTGTACCTGGCCTCTCTGTCGGAGAGTTTCCGGCTGATGTAGAGGACAGGGCGGTCGACACCCTGCACCCGCTGGGACAGAACCGCCCCCAACCCTCTGCCCGACGCATCAGTCTGCAGTGTAAAGGGGAGACAAAAGTTAGGTGTGTGGAGAAGAGGCTCCCCACAGAGGGTCTGCTTCACCCTCTCAAGCGACACCTGGCACTGCTCCGTCCACTGGACCGGATCTGAGGCACCCTTTCGGGTGAGATCGGTCAAGGGGCTGGTCAGCTCAGCGAAGTTTGGAATAAACCGCCGGTAGTAGCCGGCCAGCCCCAAAAACCGCCGCACCTCTTTTTTCGTCTTGGGTCTTGGGCAGGCCGCAATCGCCGCCGTCTTGTCCACCTGTGGACGCACCTGCCCGCCACCCAAGTGGTACCCCAGATACCGTACCTCCCTCCGTCCAACCGCACACTTCTTCGGGTTGGCCGTGAGCCCCGCCTGCCTCAGGGACTCGAGCACCGCAGCCACCTGCCGCATATGCTCCGCCCAGGTGTTGCTGTGGATGATCACATCATCCAGGTAGGCGGCAGCATATGCAGCATGCGGCCGCAGCACCCGGTCCATGAGGCGCTGAAACGTGGCTGGGGCCCCGAACAACCCGAACGGAAGTGTGACGAATTGGTACAACCCGTACGGAGTGGAGAAGGCCGTTTTTTCCTTGGACTCTGGCGATAGGGGAATCTGCCAGTAGCCCTTGGTCAAATCCAGCGTCGTGAAAAAACGAGCCGTGCCCAGGCGATCCAGGAGGTCGTCGACCCGGGGCATAGGGTAGGCATCAAACCGTGACACGTCGTTCACCTTGCGATAGTCCACACAGAACCGGATGGACCCATCCTTCTTACCCACAAGAACGATGGGGCTGCACCAGGCACTGTTGGACTCTTCTATTACCCCCAACTCCAACATTGTTGCCAATTCAGCCTGGACCACTTTTCTTTTGTGCTCAGGCAACCGATAGGGCCGTGAACGCACTGACACGCCCGGGTGAGTCTCAACCTTATGTTGAATAAGGCTTGTGCGTCCTGGCAGGGGGGAGAACACATCAGCATAGCGCTGTTGCAACCTGGCTATGTCTGTTTTCTGGGATGGCGAGAGATGGTTCTCACAATGGAGCGAGGCAGGATTGGCCGACTTTGGTACCTCAGGCCCCAACTCATCTCTCTCCGCAATTGCCGTCACCAGTGAAACAGACTCTGCCTCTCTCCAAGCTTTAAGGAGGTTGAGGTGATAAATCTGTGTAGCCCCTCCCCTGTCAGATCGCTCAAGCTCATAGTCAACGTCACCTACTCGTCGTGTGACCACAAAGGGCCCTTGCCACTTGGCGAGTAATTTAGAGCTGGACGTTGGGAGCAATACAAGGACTTTATCTCCCGGTGAGAATTGTCTTAACCTGGATCCTCTGTTGTACAGCCGCTGTTGACGTTCCTGGGCCTGGAGCAAATTCTCCCGTGATAACCGCCCAAGTGTGTGGAGTTTTGCTCTCAGGTCCAGGACGTACTGAACCTCATTTTTGCTGGGGCTTGGACCGTCCTCCCAGCTTTCTTTAACCAGGTCCAACACCCCACGTGGTTTCCTGCCAAACAATAGCTCAAAGGGAGAAAATCCCGTGGAGGCCTGGGGTACCTCCCGCACTGCAAACAACAGAGGGTTCAGCCATTTGTCCCAATTATGATTATCATCGTGCACAAACTTACGGATCATGGACTTCAAAGTCTTATTCAGACGCTCCACAAGGCCGTCAGTTTGTGGGTGGTAAACACTGGTCCGAATCGACTTGATGTCCAACAATCCGTAAAGCTCTCTCAGTGTCCGTGACATAAATTGAGTGCCTTGGTCAGTCAGGATCTCTTTCGGGATCCCGACCCGGGAGATGACCTGAAACAGTGCCTGCGCCACACTCTTTGCAGAGATGGTACGCAGTGGCACTGCCTCCGGATATCGGGTTGCGTAATCCACAAGGACCAACACAAACCGATATCCGCGTGCGCTCCGGTGGAATGGCCCGATCAGGTCCATCCCAACCCGTTCAAACGGGACCTCCATCAGAGGTAGGGGCCGTAGAGGCGCCCTCGGGATGGCCGCTGGATTGACCAGTTGACATTCAGGGCAGACCGCACACCAGCGGCGCACGTCTGCCCGAATGCCTGGCCAATAAAATCGGGCCATTATCCGGTTTAGCGTTTTGTCATACCCCATGTGGCCAGCCATTGGGTTATAATGAGCCGCCTGGAAAACAATTTCCCGGCGGCTTTTCGGTACCAACAACTGGGTAATCACCTCATTAGTCTGAGTGTCACGACTCACTCTATACAACCTATCCCTGCACAATGAAAAGTGGGGATATGTCAACGGTGTGTCAGGGTGCACCATGTGACCATCAATTCTCATCACTTGGTCAAAGGCACAGCGTAGAGTATCGTCACGAGACTGCTCGAGTGGAAAATCTTCCATG
>CAJRST010003335.1:5010748-5046702 GCA_907169785.1 Menidia menidia
CTCTTCCACCCCTCCCCCCTGCAGCTGAGCGCCACGCCCCCTCCACAATTATATTCACTTAAATTAAATATTTACCATGATTTGATATTAGAACAAAGAAGTCAAATAAACAAATGAATGAAGTACACCAAAAGTAAACCCTGTCCAGCGTGTACCTCTCCTCTCGCCTGTTGTCGGCTGGGATAGGCTCCAGCCCACCTGCAACCCCGTTGGAAATAAGCGGTATAGAAAATGGAAGGATGCTTGAAATGTAGCTGGGAGAGGAATATGCGATCCTTCTACTCTTAAATTGAGTTAAGCACAACACCATCCATTAGTACATGAGATGAATTAATGAATTTGATGTGCTGTTAAGTGGAAAACCTTTGGATTTTAACTTGAATTACATTTGAAAATGACAATTCGAATATAGAAATGATAATGCATTTACACTGTTTAGCTAAGGCTGAAATGTATTTGTGGTTGGCACTGCCGACACTCTTTATTCTTAATTCTGTAAGAAGAGTAATTCTGTAATTCACTCTGTAATTCTTCAGTGACAGTTACTGACAAATTATCTTCATACATGGGCTCGTTACCCTCCAGATAATTCAGAGAAGCACAGTTCATGTTGTGGAAGATTGGATTGGGAGAAATCAGATAAACCCAAGGCTCAACTGTTGGGACATGTTCTGATCGGAGAAAGACCAGATGCTCAACAAGCGAGCCCTTTAGGGTCAAGGATATTGGATATCCTGAGTAAAAACTCCACTTTCTCTTCATTAAACTCTTTATGTGACCGTAGTTATCCCAGCCGTAAGGCCAGTCTGCAGTATTGGCCACCAGTGATAATACTGAAAAACACTTTCGAAATAGCATTTAGCTGAGGCTTACCTCACAAGAAGACTGTTTTTGGAAAGTCAGTGTACTCAGTCTGCTCAGGCTCTAAAACGACAAAAAAATACATATGTATATATATATACCATCCCTGTAAAGCTTATTCTTTAAAAAGGTAGAGAATATATTAATTTGTGTGATCACATTAATCATGATTTTAATATTTCTGTGATCTTGTGCAGTAATCTTGTACATTTACAATTTACATTGTTTTAGCCATTCATTCCTAGGAATACAATTTGCAATTTTAGCATTGGAGACTAATGTGCAAAGTAGGTCAGCTGGTATCAATCATAAAGGTCATTTTCTGAATCAGTGGTGCTGTTTTACAGGGCCCCATATGCACGTGTGAAAGAGGAAGGTAGAGAAAGAAAAGAAAGAAAGGGGAAAAAAATATATATATATATTCAATTATTTTTATCATTCATGCTGAAGGTGTTTGTGAGGGATGTGGCAGCCCATGATAGCAGCTGTGGAGAGTACGTGCTGAGGATGCCTTTTGGCTATAGTGGAGAACATAGACGCAAGACTTAACTTACAGGACATCATTACAGTGCTTTCAAACATATTGTCTGAATCCCTCAGTGCTACAGATACAGTCAACTAGATACAATTCAGGCCAAGGTATGGGTTTTTCAGTCCAACAGACCTCATTTAAAAAGCCATTTCTTATACTGAGTTGTAAAATGGTTTAATACATTCATAATAAATGTTAGGTGGATCAAAGTTCATAAGGTTGATGAGTGACCAGAAGGCAACAAAACATTTGTGTTTCGCATATTAGATTTTTGTTAGAATATAAGATTGACAAAAGAAAAGAAAGAATGAACATGAAAAATTAACGAGTCATTTTTCACATTTTTTCAAGCTTCATAAACTGCATTTAAATTCATACTGGCTGAGCACTACTTAGTAACAACCTGCATTAAATGATTTATAGGACCAAATATTGGGGGTACCTTTCTATGCCTGCTAAAGATTATGTACATGATTTGTATTTTAAAGTTCATGATTGATAGTTTCAACAAGAATCATCGTAGTCTAGTTAATGATTAAGATAATTAAAAAGTGGTTGCATTTGTTCTCTGTATCACAGCTATTGTATTTGATTTTTTTTAGTCAGCTATGATAGTTCTCTGTTTCTTAGTGTTGTGCATTGCAGCAACCCAGGCATTCTGGCCAGTGCCAGGCAGTCTGGAGTGAGCAAAATTTCTAGTTATTTTCTTCTGAATAAACTAGATTCCTTTGGCTAAGAAACCTCCCACACAGAGAGTGATCTATAAGCTGATTGAAGAACTCCATGTTCTGTTTTCAGCTCTTTTTGTTTGAGACTTCTGATGATTTTGGAAAAACTGCTACACTCATTCTGGTTAGCCATACTTGGAGTTACATTCTTACATGTTGTGTGAATACTTATGTAAACTAAGCAAAAACAATAGATATATTTTGTAATTTATTTTAACTGTGATGCCAAGGGATCTTGGATCTTAAAGTTTATGATACGTTGAATATCCAACTGGCATTGTATGTATCATTAACAGTTCAATACAAAAGGCACATTCTGCAGCTGGGCACTGCTACATTCAGCCAGATGTTTCTACTGTTTATTCTGAAGAAATATCAATACTTTACAGTTTCACATAACCTACAGGTGACCGTTTTCATGTCTCTTTTTTGTTACATAAGCAGAGTTAAAAATCTTTTGTTTGCCTTTGCACACATTTCCATGTGGAATGATAGCAGCACTGTTCCTTTTCCCCTTCGTAAAACCATAAAACTGTGTGCCTACATTGCACGGTTTGACGTGCCTGAAAAAAGACACAGGATATAGAAGCACTAAGCAGGATATAGAAATATGGATCTCTATCGACAGAAAACACCAATCGTAACTCTTTAGATTTACCACTTTGTAAGATCACAACTCTCCAAAATACTGTCAGCATGCCTTGTACATGTTTTAGTTTAGTATGCTGTACTGTTCTAAGAAATCTTTTTTTTAATCTTACACTTCATAAACAAAAGAGCAACATTAAGTTTGTTAATTTCTCTTAACATAAAAATCTGTCATTTAGACCCAGAACACAATTTGTAGGACACATTTCCACTATTGCTTACCATTAAATGCATTTTTTTAGACTTTTTTATTTCATTTTTGCATTTTTGAACATGACAGTAATGGCACATTTCCATTAGTATCTAATCAGCACAGCGGGGAACGGCTCTACTCTCTGCTTTCGCGACAAGGGGCTGGCCCCAGTTTCTAATTTGGCACCTTCTCAGCTGGGGTTCCGTCGGGGCTGAATAGGGTCAACAGCAGACTCCTTGGCACCGATTGATCAGGGAGCCAAAAGACTAGATCGCAGTTCTGTCAGGTATACCCCACCTATTTTTAAAAACAGGGCAACAACAATGCTGTAATTTCATTATTTCTGTGACCATGAATGTTGTAAATGCCTAATTCATGAACCAACACAAGGGTCCATCACCAAGGTTCACAGGGTTTATTCTTGCCACAAAGTCATTTATTGTTGTGTCGTTTTTGCGTTGTGTATAAATGACATCACACGCAATTTGGCCTGTCTTTCAGCTTGGCCATAATTTACAGTGGAAAACAACCTAAACTGTGAGTTTTTTCCACATACTCCGGCTTCCTCCCACTGTCCAAAAACATGCATGTTAGGTCAATTGAAGACTCTAAATTGCCCCTAGAAGTGACTGTGAGTGTGTGTGGTTGTTCGTCTCTGTTCGGCCCTGTGATGGAGTGGCAACCTGTCCAGGGTGTGCTCTTCCTCTCACCCATTGTCAGATGGAATAGGCTCCAGCCCCCCTGCGACTCCATTTGGAATAAGCGGTATAGAAATTGGATGGATGGCTAGAAAACCACCTAAACTGCGTAGAGCCGAGCCGGGCAGACCCGTGTAGGGCCAAGTAGGCACTAATAGAAAAACGCCATAAGAAGACAGATTTTGTTTACTGGGAAGATGTTGAAATGAATCTCTTCAGACTTTATGCCTTTGAATGTGAGTTCTGTGTCTTTTAGAATATGTCAAATATGTGCATGTACATCAAACTTTTATGATATTTTCTTCAATTTGTAGTATTTCCCATTTTTCATTTTGCTTCTCAATTCATGTAATCCATCCACTCAGTTCCTTATGTTTGTCTTTATCTCTTTTATATTCCTCACAGGTCCGCTGCTGTGTGATGGACGTCTGACATACCTCCTCTTTCCTCTGCTCCTTCTGTTGCGAGCTCCCCTCCTGTTCAGCTTTGGTGAGCGCACCTGCCCCAATAGCTGCCGGTGTGAGGGAAAAACAGTCCATTGTGACTCATCTGGATTTGTAGATGTCCCAGAAAACATCACAGTGGGCTGCCAGGGCCTCTCCCTGCGCTACAATGACCTGCATACCATGCTACCCTACCAGTTTGCTCACCTCGGCCAGCTTCTTTGGATTTATTTAGACCACAATCAGATCTCTGCTGTTGACAGCCGAGCATTCCAAGGAGTTCGCAGGCTGAAAGAGCTGATACTAAGCTCCAACAGGATCACATCCCTTCACAACTCAACATTCCATGGTGTACCCAATCTTCGCAGTCTGGACCTGTCCTACAACAAGCTGGAAATTCTGCAACCCGGTCAATTCCATGGCTTACGAAAACTACAAAACCTTCACCTGCGTTCAAATGGTCTCTCCAACATCCCAATTCGAGCCTTTCTAGAGTGCCGAAGTCTAGAGTTTCTCGATTTGGGCTACAATCGAATAAAGGCTCTTACCCGCACCACCTTCTTGGGGCTACAGAGGCTGATGGAATTGCATCTGGAGCACAACCAGTTCTCGAGAATCAACTTTTTTCTGTTTCCACGATTAGCCAATCTTAGATCGCTGTACCTGCAGTGGAATAGAATCAGAGTGGTCAATCAGGGCCTGCCGTGGACTTGGTATACACTGCAAAAACTGGACCTTTCTGGAAATGAAATTCAAACTCTGGACCCAGCTGTGTTTCACTGTTTGCCCAATCTTCAAGTCCTCAACCTGGAATCCAACAAACTGTCCAACGTGTCCCAGGAAGCTGTGTCTGCATGGATCTCCCTGACCTCCATAAGCCTTGCTGGCAACATATGGGATTGTGGAACTGGTATTTGCCCCCTCGTAGCATGGCTGAGGAATTTTCGGGGGAGTAAAGATACCACTATGATATGCAGCAGTCCGAAGTATCTTCAGGGGGAAAAAATCATGGAAGCTACACGGAACCATGGCATTTGTGAGGAAACTGACTATTTTCTTACTGAAACGCCTTCACCAATGTCCGAGCTCATTTCAGAGGCCACTGCTGAACCGACATTTGGTCCCACTAGCGGCTCTCCACCCATTGTGCCAACCAGCACCTTCGGTCCTCTCCCGCCTTTCAGGCCTCAACCTATTCCTCATCCTACCTTTCCGGGGCACATGAGCAAAGACCCTAAACACTCAGTGGTACGCACTCGGCCCACTCACATAACACCACCAGAGATTGAACACATGACTCTGCACAAGGTGGTCGTGGGCAGTGTGGCACTCTTCTTCACCATGTCCCTAATCTTAACTATTATCTATGTGCTGTGGCGGCGCTACCCAGGTGCAACCAGGCTGCTGCAACAACGTTCCATGGTAGGGCGGAGGCGACGCAAAAAGAGCCCCGAACCCGAGCAAAACCTTAGCTCTCAGCTCCAAGAATATTACATGAGCTACAACCCCGCAGCCACAACTGAGGCATTGGAGGTGCTAGGCAATGGCACTGGTTCCTGCACTTGCACAATTTCTGGCTCCAGGGAGTGTGAGGTATGATCCATCGCATCAGCCTAAAAATAAAAACTCTAAATCAAAATACAAGGCTCTACAGAGAGGTAAATACTTTATGAAGTATGACCTGTGAAAAGACACATATGTATTATACTCCAGCACCCTTGAATCCTCCTTCTTTAAACCCTGATTGTAGCAGTTAGATGTCTCCAATTATTCCAGTTTCTACTGTTAAATTGAATATTTTTCATTGGAAAAACTGAAAACTTTTTTAATCCAGCTTGAAAACAAGATATACAAAAAAATGACCTCAGACAACCATAACTTACCATCACAAAATATATTTTGGAGTTATTGGATGTTAAAAGTGCTGCCTTCATGCAGCATGTACCCATCATTTGTCAAAACATGGTCCATGGTATGCTAACCTTATTGTTCCATGAATAATTGGACACTGTCTAACTAATTAATGGACCCACTCCACCTCAGCATGCTTAATTCCTTTGTGAGAATGGGTATTTTATATCTGTGTGTTTTGAGGGTGAAAAACCGACATGTTGCATATTTTTGCTTGCTGCCAACAACTTTTATATCCCTGGATACAAGAACTCGGTGTCACCAAGCTTTCCACATTACAGTATATCTCCTTAGCATGTTGCACAGCATTGAATGAACAATCTAATATGAAAAGCAAAACTCCATAAAGGGATATAAACAAAATTAATTCTCTCATTTTGAACAGAGTTGTTTTTTCTAATTGGGAAAGGCTGCTTTGGGGTAAAAAATGGTAAAAGTGAAATGCATCAAAGTGGTCTTCACAGGCTGAACGTCGATGTTATGTTTTGCTTGGTCTATGAATCTGTGTGATCTAACGGCCCTGCAGTTTCAAAGAGGGTGCAACACATCTCACTTAGGGAGATTTATGCTAATTTGCACCGAGGGACGGCAATAAAACTATCTCAAAGCTTATGATATATGTATGTGGATCACACTCCTGTGATAAGAACTTTATTTATAAAATTAGAGTAAGCTTCTTTAGACTTTTTAAATCTGTATTTGAAAAATTCTGTTCCTTTACAGAATGATGTTTTGAAACTTTTGGCTCTCTTTTTAATGAGCACAAATAAAAAAGACTAAATAAGTACCAAAATTAGTCAACCTAAGGTATAACCATGAAAAATGGTTCAATCCCCTTGGTCTTGAGACGTGTGGAAAATGAGTGGAACAATAATTAAACCATATCCGTACAAGTTCATTGCATTGCACGGTGAATATCCAGTGGTGCTCTGCAGCATGTGTTATTAAAATGCTGTGCAGGTCCATCTGATTCTGATTTTGTGTCTACATGGCTAGAGGAAAAGATCTAAGGGACTGTGATTGAAGGCTCAAGGTTTGGACACGGATGGCAGGAGCTTCAGTCACAAAGGCTGGCCGACTGTCATGTTTTTGAAACAGAGATTTAACCGAGGCAAGGTGCGCCCCGGACAGATTGCTATTCCGTCACAGTCAAGAAATAGTTATGGGAAATAGTTAACGTCAACATTTTTTGTTCGAGTTTGTTTGTGAAACTAGAACATTTTGTGTGGTGGGTCAAAACAGCTTTTGCAAGTTCTGGTTTGAGGTTATTGGGTTCAGTACTCAGAGATCAAGCGGGCCATGCACAGTTAAAGTCATTGCTCAGGCTGGGTACATTAGTCCCTGAAAATGTCTACATAACCTCTTCCAAGATGTAGCACAAAAATGAAAAAACACAGCAGAAAAGGCCATTCATACATAATGTTTCATAAGAACATTTGAGAGGGATTGGAACAAATAATCATGTTGGCATATTTCTTAATAGTATCCTGTTTTGCACGTATTTAATGACCTGATGCTCATTTATCAGGCTGATATGGAGGACTAAGCAATAAGCGTAACTCTTGTTTAGGTGATTGAGAATGGCCGATCCAGGCTGTGACTATGCCAACAAAAAACTGTTTGTTGACACTTCTACAGAAAGAGCTGTTCCGCCTTAACCCACTATTACAAAGATAAATGTACATTTGAGAGCTGAGCTCAGTGGTGCATAAGCCATGGTTGCCGGTCTACCGTGATGCACAACATTGACACACTCTGATGAATCATCTGTCACCATATTCTCGACAAGTGGGCGAGTGCACGCAAATGCCCCGGCTGCTTGATCTCTACCGTGAAAGGATCCAGTTCTTCTTTCCCCTGGGCTTTTTTTTTTTTTGCTGAGACAGTTGAGGTGCACTATGCTAGCGGGAAATGTTATAAATCAGCCACCTTAGTAATCGCCTTCTCTTGATGATTAAGCATTTCTGGAAAATATGCACGTGGTCTTATCTGTGATGGGTGATCTTTCTGGTGAAGGTACACACTCGTGAAGTCAGTCCTAAGAAAAGTGGTGCTCTTTGAGAGCCTCATGGTTTCCCATCGGCTTACGAAGTCACTCTCTGTCGGTTTCTTCTTCTAAACACCCACATGCACTATATTTACCAATTCACATAAATTGTTTGAACTGAAGACTGTAGCAAAGGATTACCTCAGCGATGATCTCATCAATTAACTGAATGATCAAATAAAAATGAAAAACAGGGGGGAAAAAACTGTTCAAAAGACAAAAAGTAAGAAAAAGACAGAGGGACAGTCATTGCTTTCCTGTTAAAAGTAAAAGCAATCCAGTTTCACTATCACAAACCACTTAAATCAAATAAAAGTTATATTATTAGTGAGTCTTTAGATGAGGACACAAAAACAACCGAGCAATAAAAAAATGTATTTCTGAAATATCGACTATGGAACACTAAATTGTGTCTGTTTGCTTTCCTGTACTGAATCTGCTTTGATATAAAATATTTTAATGCGATTTAATTCCTAATAAATCCTCTTATTTTCTTTTCTTTTGTTAAAACCTACAGTGAATCACGTCTCGTAAATCAAAAATTGAAAATGACTAGTAAAGGCACGATTAAAGATTACAAGAATAAGCTATATTGTCTGATGAAAAGTACCTTTAGTGATTTGATTTCAATTTTACTTTCTTACATGACAGATACATTTAAGTTTTATTGTCATATACCTGATGAAAGTTGTTATGATGGGTGGGGGGAGATGATAAAAGTGTGACAGACTGCTTGAATTTATAGAGCATTTGTTACATTTAAGTGGATTTCTGCAACCTTTTTCAAACCAATTGAGTTGCTTTTAAAAAATGAAAACTCAAATTCAGAAATTTGTAAAAATTAATCCAACTAACAAATTATCCTTACTAGCATCAATCTTAGATAATAAGCATACTCATTTTCATTCAAATACCACCATAAAGCATTGCCATGTCTTCTTGTGGAACATGTAAACTGGCTGCTCACATCCTGTTTTGCCGATATTGTGCTTTTGTGGTGCAGTTGTTTGGTTTTCTAATTGACACAATTTCCAGTATTATCAGCTTTCTTGTTTTTGAAATGGTCTCAGACTTTAAACATTTTACACCCATCTTCCCAGATGTTGCAGCTCATAGTTTTTTCCATCAAATCAAGCCCGTTTTGAGTTTTCGTTTTAATTTTTTTTTTAGATTCCTATTTATTGGTTATGCATAAGTCAAATTGTAGCCCAATTTTCTGAGGGTTTCACAGCTGAAAAGAAATCCTTTCTCCCCGACACATTTTTTCTTTGCGTTTGGATGTGCAGGATTTCATAAGTGTTACGCTAATCAAGTAATCAGTGACTTGGATTGTCCTCAAGGTGCTCTCTGAATGAAGGAGCACTTCAAAGGTACCATTTGACAGTGGTTAAAGGGCAGAGCAATTGTTCAGTATGGAGCCAATTAGGATTCTATTCCACCCCAGGATCTTGGCTTCTTTCAGAAATGCACTCCAGTTTCAATTGCAACTTACATCTCAATGTCATGACTTGGATCTTGGGATTTCTACTTATTAAATTATAGGCGCACTAAGAAAAAAACAGAATCTCCCATTCATCCAAAGGAAAATAAATTAAATAAAATATTTATTTTCTGCAAACCTAAGAACCAAATCCTTGAGAATGATCAGTTCTAACCTAAGTTTAGTTTTTTTTATTAAATCTTAAGTAGAAATGTGGAGTTGGAGTAAGTCATCAAAAATAGCACTCGTGTGTGGTGAATGAAACCCAAGCAAAACATCTGTTTTTTGCTTGTGAGAGTAATTTTCAACCCAGATTTAACACTAAATTTTAATATTTGTCAATTGAAACACAAAAAACAATTCTCACTGAATATTCAGAATATTACGTATAAAAGGTGTTTTTACACATCACCAACTAGTTTTATTCATTAATCTAACTTCCTTATAGGTTTACCGAATAGGTTTAAGAAAAGCAGTCTTTTAAATAATGTGACATTAATACGCAGTATATTTTTAACAAATTTCTAAATGCTCACTCAAGCAGAATATGAGATTCAAGTCAATAAATACCATTTCAAAAACAGATTTAAAAGTATTACTGACAGCAATATGATAAAAGATCAAAGGCTCCGTTGAGATGATAAAAAAGTTGTCCAATATTCCGAAAAGTGTTTTGAGAAAAAGGTCACTGGATTTTCTGATCTGACATCTTCAGGCAGGGAGTTTCACTGTCGCGGGGCTTTGACCACATGCTCGGTCGATGTGGTTTCCAAGAATGAACAAATGTCCTCTGCCTGAAAGCATCTGCCTTTAAACTGGCCCATAGAGTTCTATAATGCCACATAGATTGGATACTGAAAGGCAATGAGGAGATTTGAAAAAGAAAAATCTGAAGAATCAATTTTAAAATATATTCAAACAATGTCCAAACAGAGTGCTAACTAATCTTCTTGTTAAAAGTCTGGCAGCGTAGTTTTGTACCATTTATAGATTTCTGGAATAGACAGGTGAAGAGGCTGTTACACTGATCAATGTGTGAGGAGATTAGAGTGTTTAAAATGGTCTTTAATTACCACTCCGAAGAGATTAGGAGAACCAGTTTTCGGCAGTGGCCTGTACAGTTTTGTGGCTTGTGTATTGTGTATTCCTCACCACTATGCCGTTTGACAGCAGTTCTCTAGAGGACAAAAGATGTGTTCCAATTCACTCAAACGCCGCAAATATTTCAGTAGCAATCAGTGTTAAAGTACTGTCTGTCTCTACATAACTTCTAATCCAAATCTCATCTTCTCAAAAAGAAGTCTCGCCCTCTCAGCATCACTGATGGGTGTCACACTCGTTTATTCAGAAGTGTTCCACACTGTTGCTTATTTCGAGTGTTGAATAATTGAGAGGTTGGCATCAGACTGGTTTAGTTTGATGAAAGCTCCTTTTTCGCTGGTCTGCTCAGCTGGCTGTGTGGCTTTTCATTAGGGTTCTGTGCAGCATATTTCCTCTGTATATGGAAATGTGGAGCAACAAAAGGCGGGAGAAGACGTTCAACCTGGTCTGGTCAGAATTGTGGGAGGTGAAAGGCCTTACTGTACAGCCGATGCCCTCCAAGCACTGGGGGAAAATGATTGAACGTCTGTTTTATACCAGGGCGGTATGATGGTGTGGTGGTTAGCACCATCGCCTTCTGGGTTCGAGTTTGGATGCTTTTCGGGTTCTCCGGCTTCCTCCCACAGTCCAAAAACCTGCATGTTAGTTTAACTGGACATTCCAAATTGCCCTTAGGGGTGAGTGTGCATTGTTGTTCGTCCTTGCGTGTCTCTGTGTGGCCATGCAATGGACTGGCAGACCGTCCAGGGTATCCCCAGCCTCTCTCCCTTCGACCACTGGGTCAGGCTCCAGTCGTCCTGCAACCCCATTAGCGAATAAGCGATTGAGAAAATGGATGGATGTTTCACACCAGTCCCAAAGATTTTGGACGTCAACAACGAACTTGCAAATCCATATATGTGCTGCAATGCTGGGGGTTTGCAGTAATGACCAAAACCTCTGCTGTAAAGCTATGTGCATTGTAAACATGAGCAAATGTCGTGTGTTGAGAGTTTTAACATGCAAAGTATATCACAGAGAACTAAGTGACTGTAGTGCCATTTTTAGGGCACAGTTCCATACCAAGACTAATACATTCAGCTAATTAAAATGGAACACAGTAGATCCTCAATTAAATTAGACCTTGTAGGGCTAATTGTTAATTGTTTTTAAATCACAAAAGTACTTTCACAGCGATTTCACATTTGCAAAGCCATAATCTTAATTGTGGTTTAGATAATTAATTTAGTCCTAATGTGCTACGGCAAGTTAAAGTTGAACCCGGTGACTGTTTCAAAGGCTATAATGACAACATCTGCCAGTAAGTCAGCATCTGTTTCTGGAGGAAAATATGTGGTTGTTTCAGAGTTGATCGTGAGTTTCAGTAAAAATGCAGGTTTTGTGCAATGGATGATAAAAAAATGTTTTCAATGAGAAATATTTTTTGTTTTTAAACCAGTTGTTTCCAGCCTTAACATCTTCTTCTGATACATAATAAAAGAATGTAGTAGCTAAACCTATTAAATTGAAAATAAAAATAATAAAATAGAATATAAAAACACAAAAACATAATCATCATAATGATGTCATTTTGTCCATTTATGTATTTTTAGTGACATTTTTTAAACTAATTTTGAATGAACTTGAAGTAACTTTAATTTTTTTTTGTAGCAGAAAACTCTCAGTTAGGAAAGCCAGGGAAGAATGTTAAAATGCTAGCTAAGGTACTAAGATCTGGGGATCTATCATTAAGAATGAAGCTAAAAATCCATTTAGCTATCAGACAGATTATTATTTGTAAGGCAAGGCAAGTTATTTTGTATACCATATTTCATGTACAAGTTAAATTTCATCCAGTTTAACAGTTTAAAAGCAGAAAGCAAAGATAGAGAAAATGAATCAATACAATAAATTAAACAGATTAAAAGTGAAGAGGGCAGACAAATTAAATTTAGTTTTCAAATGCACAGTTTATTTTTCAGCCTGGATTTAATCATTGTCAGAGTTGAGGCCTTTGTCACCTCTTCAGGAAGACTGTTCCAGATTTCAGTAGCAGAGCACGGAAATGAAGCCTCTCTTTGTTTGGTAACATCTGCATTGGTAACAACCCTGAATTCCACCAATCCTGCATCCCGAACTCTGTTTCGAATGCTTGTGTTTTTCAGGTTTAGCCCCATCCCCACATTGACCGTGTTACAAACTTCTTAACTCGGATTGCTTCCTCCATAATGTCAGGCTCGAAGCTTTTTGTCACACGGGCATATACATTGGATGTCTTCTGCAGTTCAAAGTCATATCACAACAAAAATCTCTAAATAGATCACTGAGGAAAATAAGCAGTAGTTCATAAAATGTTCTGCAACCTTAAATAAGTTTTTTTCTGTATAGTGTCAGTCCACAGCAAATTCATTAACTCCATTTAAATTAAATTTAGTTAAATAAAGTCATTGTTCAGTTCCCTGAAATACAGTACGCTTTCAATTTAAATTAGATTTTAATTTCAATTGAATATTCAATATGAATTTAGTCCAACGAGGTCTTGTTCATTATAACTGTAATCATATAGCACCGGTTCATTTAAAGAAAAAGACTTGTTAATGAGTCCAGGAAATTGCATTAAAATCTTCAACATGGTTCCATCAGCTGTGCTGAGAATTCACAGCGTGATGCCCCTCTCTCGCTTCACAGGGAGAGAGTTCCATCAGAACCAGATTCAGAAATCTGCCATGACTGTTTGGACACAGGAGAGAGGCATTAACCAAAAAAAGAAAAACTGTTATCTGCGCGGAGGGTGGAAGGAAGAAATATAAAGTTAATCAATGACAATTATGGCATATACATACATAGGTAAAGAGGATGCAGAGAGGTTCTTCATTTGTCGTGGGAGGTCCCCCAATAGCCCGTGCACGGCGTAGCTAAAGGGATGTCTCAGGGTCACCCAAACCATTTGCGGGGGAAGAGGACTCTGCTGGGAAATTACGGAGCAATGAAGTTTTTAATTAAGCTCCAACCTGGTCATCAAGGGCTTTTTATGTTACGAGAATTACTTCTAATTCTATCCTGGATTTAGCACAGAGCCTTGAAGAGAAGCTTAAATTGGATAATTGGGATGTCCCTTGCCAATTCACACTGGAAGTCCCAATGCAGTATTTTTTTATATATACACATATATATTTTGAACGTGATGATAAGGAACAGCAGTAGACTGATGTTGCAATAAGGAATGTATTAATCCACATGTTTTTAAATTTAAGATCAATCCTAATCTTAGTTAAAATTACTGTATATGTATGCACATTTGATGTTAGGTTAAGCAGAACCCTAAGATGCTGGGATTGTGTTAAACACTTTGTACAGTTCTCAACACAAAGACTAGTGATTTAATTTTATTTATTTATTTACAATGGACAGCCCATGATGACATAAATGCTTAATTTAATTGTAAGTACAATGGAAGAAATTAGATACGTTTAAATCTGTGTAGGCTGTAAATTGTTAGTACACAGCAGTGGCGGCTGGTGAAAAAAAATCTTGGTGGGGCTGGTGTGCCAATATATTTCCCTGCCTAACCCAGTACATGCATTCAAGTTAAAAGTCGTAAAATTAGTACAATTCCACAATAATGATTTAATTCCCTTATCAGAATCAGCAGTTTACATATACAGTTAACCATTTGAAGCTATATTAGGTATTATTTTGGAAGGGAACAGTATGAAATACAACACTCAATTTTACTATTTTTCACCAAACACACAAAGTAGGCACACAGGTGGTTAGTTTAACACGGTTAGCTTAACACAGTTTTCCATATGAACTCGTGATATTTCATGTTTCTTAGTTGTTCAGAGAGGTGTTTTAAGTCTGTCTGTCCAGACTGTGTCCACGTCAAATCACTCCGGTCACTTTTAAAAAGGATGCGGGAAAAAACATAACTGCGTTGGCCGTCCCACCGGCAGTCAGCCAGGACTCACGCTGGAACCAGCTCCTGCTAAAAGGCCGACTGGAGGACTTAGCTTTTTCATTGGTTCGCTGCGTTAAATTTATTTCGGACTTGTCAGGTCCCAGCTTCTTTACGTTTAATTTTTCCACCATTGTCCTTCTCACGTAAGGAGATCTCAGTAAAGATCTCACTGAATTACGTGAAAGCAGCTCTTCAACTGTCGTCGTCGCCGTCATCTCTACGTCACAGCCTGACTGACCAATAGCTACACGTCTATGGCTTTGGGGCGCCAGCTCCAAGCGCCCCAAAGCCAATAATTTCGGCGATGCTGATTGGCCAAATATTTATTAATTTTCCCTAGCAACATTTTTCAATTGGTTATTTCGCTGCACCTCTGGGGCGCTGGGGCTAGCGCCCCAGAAGAGAAACGATACGTCCTGTGGGTGGAAATGCACCGTTGAATGAGAGTCAGTTGGTGGAAGTGTTGTTTTAATAATTCATATTACATGTAGCCACATATTATTAAGTAAAACTGACATTGATAATACTTTAAAAATAAATTTATATATTATAACTTTCCCCCTCCACATCTAGGGGGGGCGGCGCCCCAGCGCCCCCTATGGGCCGGCCGCCACTGGTACACAGTATATACAGTATATCCCCATGCTAAAAAGGTACATCATACACTTTAGACAAGCAACCGTTTCTGTGAATATTACTAGATCAATGTCCAATCGTGTATTTTTGGAGGTGTAAATTTATATAGCCAAGCTGTTATAGCACCTATCCATGACCCTTAATCGAAGGGAGCAAAGTGGAAAAGTAAGAGTATTTTGACAAAATTCCATGAGTTGAAAGGTAGAGGACAGTGGGCGGTTTCTGTGGGGGAGAATTTCAAACTGGTTGCGCTCCCCGGATTATTAGGTTTTACCACTATGGGTAATTCGGCTGACTTTTATGTGGCTTTTCTGTCCCAATCAAGAACAATACCTGTTCTCGATACATCATGATCTGTGTCTGATTTATAGGAACAGATCATATTTGAAAAGTTACAAACTACTCAAGTTAAAACTGGAAAACTGGAACAGGAATGCATTCACAGTAGTAGGACTTATATAATGATCTGATATCTCTCTGTACCCCATTTATATTCTCTCTATCGTGGTGTCTGTCCACTGTGTTTGTAATTCCAAATACACAAAAGCGATCCCCTGATTTAAAACTGTTGTTTTCTGTTCTCACTCATTCCGTTTGATCTCTCTATAGTCTGTCAGACTGTGGATTTCAAAGTGCTCTGAAGTTTAATCGATGACTGATTCATCCACTGCCAAAACTTACAGTAGCGTATGACATGATCCACTGTGTAGCTGGCTTCTATTTTAACAGGAGAATCCATCTTGGCAGGCCTGGAGCCATTTGTCCCGAAAAATTTCAAACAACATATAGTTTTGGGTTTATGGACTTGGATGATGTGATTCATTGAACGTTGCTTGTGACAGTAGATGACAGGCACCTCATTCAGTCTTATTTTTATAAAGTGTCCATTCTTTTGTTAATGTGCATTAGGTTCTTATTCCATTAAGATATCCACAGCCAGTATCTACAACTAGATTTTGCTCTGCACGATTGGACACAACATGAGTTTCTTCCTCATGCATTAAACACTTTCAGTTAATAGCTTTCAGTTAATAGCTTTACTGTTTTTTTCCACAATTTCTTTTTAATGGCCTCTTGGATGCAGTGAACAACAGTAGAAAATGAGGTGCTAATATGTATATGTGTATATTTTCTGTTCTTTTCTACTTTTTTTTTTCAAATCAAACCTTGTTAGCCATTAGCTATGCATCTGCCCAGTGTAAATGACAAACAGCTGGCGAACATAGATGTCAGGATGTCCCACTTAGAAATTCAAACATGTTATGTTGCATTATGCTAATACACAGATTTGAATCTGAGCCTCAAGGTTTCATCCTTCCAGTCTGTGAGACTTGGCCAGCATAAACCTTACCTCAAGCAGCTGCACTGTCGAGCTGTTAGCAGTAGCCGTCATGAGAAAGTCAGTGTGACATGAAATCATGCTTCATATTTAACAGATTCAAAGACTAGAAGCATGACATGAAATGAGATTAAGTTAAATGACAAAGATATAATATTCAACAATGTTTCAGGTGTTAAACTTTTTCTTGTTTGTGAGTAACTCGTTATTTGTCCTCTTCAGTAGCTCCTATTCAGCTCATATTGTACTTTACTGATATTACATTAGATCAAAATAACAGCACTTACACCATTAGGTTAAGAAAATTAATACTGAAAATGATAGCATAGCATAACAATGAGGAGAAATGGAATGCTTTCAACATGAGCTGCATCATATACTTTACAAAGCAGAAAGTTTTCTGAACGGCAATCACAGTTAAATAAGAAATACATTAAAGTGACTGACTTCCCTGATTGGGAATAGAAATTCATTTTTTTCTTGTCCTTTGCTGGACTAATTTGTTAACAAAATAGTTTTTTAACCATAAAATAATTATATTCAGCAAACTTTCCTCAAATATCTTTGGTGTTACAACAGTTGACCACCTTAAAATTGCCACTATACTTCATTTACTGCCACACTGTAACAACGGGCTTTATTCGTGTTCATTCCTCTTTTCTGCTATGAGAGAGATGTCAACATAGCATGGTCTGTTGACACCCACACATTCATTAAAAGATTAAATGAATTCACAGATGTGGGTGGGCAGTGTTGAGCTTTAAAATATGTTAAATATGCAATATGTGGTAAAGTATGACAACAACATACGCATTAGGGAACCTACTTAGTATAGTATATTGCTCTTAAAATATAAGTACATTATTCTATAACTTTGAACTAATGCACCAAAAAATTAATGTGAAAGAATCCATGCTGCTTCCAGCCATAACATTACAGTTTAAAGTTATCACTATTAGAATGCTTCGGGCTTGTTTTAAATGGTAAATTACATTTGAACTGTAAGCATAACAGAAAACCCAAGTGAGCAATTCATGAAAGTTTCGTCCATTAGTATTGTAAAGAACAGATTTGAACAGGTTTACACACACACCTACACACACCCACACACAAATAGACACATACATTTGTCGACATTTTCATTTCGAATTAGCTTACTGGGTGTGAGAATTCCTTGTTCTATCAAGCTTTTATAGCAAAAAGGATGCAAAACAGGATCAAATAACCATACTATTACTAGAGCATTCTGCAGATGATTTTAACTATTAAAACTATTATTAATTCCTGTGTTTCTCAGGAACTAACTTTTACTTCAAAAAACGTAACTGTGCTAATGTTGTCAAGTTTTTTAGGCAGATATTAAATGGAACTCGTCCTCAGAAAATATTGGTGATGCAGAGTGAAGATAGAGCCAAGAACTGGTTTTATCTGGTCTGACTGATCTCGTCCGCTCCTAGTGGAATCCACATCAACATCTGTCACCACATTTCCGTCTTTGAATCTGTGATAAAAACGAGCATATCCTATGCTTTAATGTAGAGTGATATATGTGGATATACACTAATCTTATTTGATAATTTAACATTTTTTAATCTTGTTAAATCTGTTTAAAGATTTTTTTTTAAACTCCAAAAATATCTGAACCATGAAAAAGGAACAAAACAGAAAGTCCAGCTTTGATATGTGAAAACTGGTTATAAAAAGTCTAACTATTAAAAAGAAACCATTATAAAATCATGAATTTGGCTGTTATCTTTTACCTGGCAAAATGAGCAGGTTTAGTTGCTTTCTTTTCTGTTTTTACTGCATTTTCCTCGAGCCAGGAGAGACTTTACTCAACTTATACCCCCACCACAATTTTCTAGACAGCTTTGAAGAGTGAAGGATGTCGCACCTCGAGTCCAAGAGCTCAGTTTGCGTGTCCCTGGCTAATTTAGCCTCCAGGTCTGTTCCACTTGATGGGCATTGCTCTGAAAACCATTTAGAAGCACACTTTCATTTCCAGTTCCCTCTCCCCTCCACTTCATATTGGGAGATTAAGTCGAAAGAGGCATAAGCCAAAGAGAAAGATCTGAATGAATATACAGTAAGTGTGCCACTCAGGTTTCCAGTTGATTCGATTTTTGTCCAATCCGTTCTTCCCAGTTCATCCTCGTTAGGCACAGAAACAGCTTTTAATATGTGCAACATGAAATCCACTCGGGTCATCAATTATTGAATTAATAATTTCTATGATCAAGTAGATAGAGTTTTAAAGACTGAATAATTAAAAGGTTTTAAATGTTCAATAGAATCCCCTCTCTCTGTTTGTTAGATGTGGATTTTAAAGTTTCAAGAGAGATCAAACCACTTCTGTCAGCCAATAACTGAACAGCCTAGAATAAGAGTGGATGGTTTACAAGGTTAAGATATGGTCCACGAGTTTCTTTGCCTGACAAAATGGAAAAAATATCCTTATTTATCATCATTAATAACCTTGGAGGGCTAGAATATCAGCTGGACAATAAGATCAGGAAAGCCTTTCGTGAGAAGTATTTTCACTATTTCAACGTAAAAACCTCTTCGGTCTCTCACAGTGGCAATTTTTTGCCCTCACCCCTTGATTGCTGGGTCAACCTTTAAAAAGAAATCCCACCGAGGGTGTGCTGCATGATGATGCGTGTACTTAAAAATTGTAAACGTGTTTTTTTTTAGCCAGGGCGCTCCTCACTATCCCTCTAGCTGGAATACACTTGTGTGTTCCAAACACAAAATTGAATACAAAAGTATAAAACGTATTATTAGCATCGTCTAAAGCTTGGTTTGGCCCTGCAGCTAAGACAAATAGAGATCCTCTCTTTTACTCGACAACACAACCACAACATTTAAGGCGATTCTACAGATTTAATTTTTTGTTTTTCATGCGTGAATGGGTGTTTGTGACAGAAAAGGGAGAGACCTCTCAGTGGTGCCTTATATAAAAGATCTGCACTCTCTTTTGCCCTAAATTGTATTTTCTAATCAGATTCTTGCCCCCTCCCTCTTTTTGTTCTTCTCGCCACAGGCTTTGGCAGCTGCTGTTTACTTCATCCTTAGAAAACAGTAGCATCAAGTCTCCCAACTTCGCTTGTGTCAAAAGCACACAAACATCTTGTTCTCCTTCAGTTTTTCTATCTTCTAAGCCCATGTACATGCACATACAACAGTATGTGAATGCAGAATGTGAGTTGGGGGTGGGTGCTGTGTCACGGCTTACAGTACACTAAGCCGTGTCTGCATAATTACCATGACCTGCAAGATGCACACCGAAAAACCCTTCAAGCTCATCTGCTCATTTAAAAAAGCGTTTAGAAATGATGAGACTAGATTCCAGGGTCTTTGGAGAAAAAAAATTAAACGTCCCTTGTTTCTTTCTAACTTTTTGAAAATATAAATGCACTTTATCAGGGTATAAACCGAACAGAGCAGGTAAGGTATTCTCTATCAGCTGTTGTGTGAGTGTCAAGGTTGAAAAAAGCATTCTTCCTAAGACTTGAAGTGTACAAAGTCTTCTCATAAACTGCTGTTGCTGTTACAAGAAGAATGATGAGACATTTTGAGCAATGTTTGCTCCAAATTGGATTCCTGCTTAGATGCACACATACAGTACGTGAGACTTTTATATTTCACTTTCATTCACAGGCTTTTTATTAAAAAAGTGTAAGCGTTGTCGCTTAGACAGGTACTTTATAAGAGCGATGGCTGATTTTCCAGAGTTATCATTTGTTTTTGTGCCCTGCGGCATGCTGTTTTTTTCTGAAGACCTCGCCGGCTTTCCGTATACTGTGGCGTCAAAGCATTCTGCTGATTAATTTAATTGATTCATTTTCCTCTCATATATCACTGACTGTTTTCTGAGCAGTTCTTGTACTCTCAGAGAGAAAACAATTAGAAAAACAGCGATTTATTTATAAATACCTAGGGCAATAATACATTTTTAATGGCTTAGTAGCAAAATCACAAAACAGTAGCTGTTTTATTCTTCAGAAATATGAAAAAGGTTGTCTGTGTCTCTGTCCACATCTCTTAATATGTGTAATTCAGATGTCTTTAGAATATTAAACCCGTAAGCCATCATGGTTCTGAATGCAATTACTCTGACTCAGAAAAAATTTGATGTCGTACCTTTAAAATTAATAAATGTCCAATCATGACCTCTCACATATAGGAATTTAGGAAAAATATGTAATCGGAAGATTTTCTAATAATGACAGTGATAATTAAGACCCAGGGGTGGAAGTAATATTTTATAATGGAAGATGGTAGATTAAATGACAGTTCATGAATATGTCTGCTGTCCACTGTAAAGTAATGAGCATAAGATTAATTTACCTTTCTCTTATTCCAGCCTGACACAAAATCAACAGGTTTAGATTATTTTTTAGAGTTGGAAATTTCAGTCAGCTGCAATACTTTGGAAAATAGTGCTAAACTTCTATCAAATCTAAACTGTTCAAAAAGCTATATTCTTGATCATTAGATTTTACAATTTAACTTTCAGCTACTTTTCACATTTCGGCTGTAATTTATTCACAGCTGCCAATGACACTCTCCGAAATGACTCGCAAAAGGAGCAATAATTGTAGTATAACAACCTCTGGCAAGTGTCAACAGCCACTCCTACAAAATGAGGGGGGAAATTAAAATGATATTTCCAACAGCTCTGTTGGCATTTGTCCAGTTTCGAGTCTTAATATGTCAGACAGTTACGACTGATTCAGAACACGGGGAAAAATCAGCATTTGCAACGAATGGTTACAAACATTATAACCGGCATGTTTTGTGGTTTGATCATCAAAGACATTAAGGATAATGCATGTTTGTTACAACACCATTGTAGTTTTATATCAACACGGTTTTTCATTTAATTTAGCTGAATGTAAGTTATCATTTCAATTACATTCAATTAGGCCTCCAAAGTTTTGTTTTATGAATGTTATTATGCTGCACCAAAGAAACTTAATTGTGATTGTGATACCGACACAACCAGAACAATTTGAAAGCATAAAAAACAAAGGTCTGAACTTTACCTGTAATATTACTTTGATCAATCAACATTTAATAATTGAGGATATTGACTGGCAAGCAGAGTGCGTCCTCTGATGACAACCCCTATAGTAATGTAGAAAATCACTGCAATCAAAGTGCAGACATTGGGGATCCATAATATTTATCATTAGCCAAGTTATGAACTTGAGAACTTGAAATGAACTACATTTATATATAATGACATTTTGTATAGGGTGGCACGGTGGTGTGGGCGTTAGAACCATCGCCTCACAGAAAGATGATTCTTGGTTCGAGTCCCAGGCGAACAAGGACCTTTTCTGTGTGGAGTTTATATGTTCACCGTGTGTCTGGGTGGGTTATGATAATGGATAGATGGATGGACATTTTGAATATATGTCATACTCATCTGTTTTATTTTGTTGTGGCATCTAATAGAAAAGGATATAGTAAGATATAGTAATATTTGCATCCAGCAAAAATAAAAAAAGTAAAAAGTTCAGTCACCTAGAATGAACTCTTACATCCTCGGGGTGAAAAACATTCCAGAAGACCATTAAGAAAGAATTTACCTCTTCGTTTTTATCAGACAAGATAAAGGCTGGTTTTCTGTTTGGCCTTGGAAGGAGGTAATGATAATGACATGGCATTGAAAAATCATAGAAGTGAAAGAGAGATCATTTTCATAGATGTCGTGATGAATTATTATGAACATAGCAAAATAATCTTGAATTACACAAGTCCAATTTCTCAGCTAAGAATTAAACCTGTCAGCGCAAACTGTAAAAAAAGAACAGTTTTGTTGTTGATTTGATTTCAGTGAAATAAGTTTCTGTTTTATTAGAGTAGCAGAACCCCACTAGCAAATATATAAGTCTAGAGAGCTGTCGCAGATAATTAGTAGAACATACTCCTCACGTTGAGCTGCCCCGACTCTCTCTTTACAAATGTATGAGGCACTGCAAAAAAGAAAGACTTGGAATCTTAGAAATGAAAATCAGATGAACCTCTGCTGAACTACTACAGAGCTTGTGATTCAATCCCAGAGATAAGATTATATTACCTTTTGAATAACCATAAAGACATTATTTTCTCCGGGGGCTAAATAGTTTTGAACTCTGAATGCTTGTGCTGTTTTTTTTTGTTGTTGTTTTTGCAAGACAGATCTAAACACAATAAGTCCTCCAATCTTTAAAAAAAAAAAAAGAACAAGCCTAACCCTGGTTATTGTCAGAGCAAAAAGAAATCCTCTGACAAACCAGCTTCTTATCTGGAGCTTTGAGCTAAGGGAAAAGAATGATTCTTCCCATTTCAACAGGTACCAAAAATAACACTGAATAGCTTGCCATTCAGTCAGAGCATGGCGTGCTGCGATTTGATTCAATCTCCACTATTGTCTCTATATGCAAACGCCTTTTACCCAATATGTGAAAAAAATGTTTTCTGGAGTGGATTGAAGGAGTGAAATAAGTAGATAAAGCTTGACGTCTGAAAACGTGATTCAATGGGTACAAATTGGATATTTTGGCCCTATTACAGTATTAACACCCTTTCCACTGCCTTGTAAATGAGAAATGGTTATTTTTGTACCTAATTTCACAGAGAGTGTGCAGCTATTTGATTGCATAATACCAAACACAACAGCTCAATTAGAGCTTATTAAAGCATTGTCAAATCATAGCCGAGAGGTAATAGCTCCAGGCATTGGAGTCAGTTTTCTGAGTCAGGCTGAAGGGGAGGAAGGGGGGGGGGGGGGGGGGGTACCTTGTACCAGCGTCATTCACTTTCTCTTCACTTTCTCCTGGCCTCAGGACAGATTCTGCGACCAGTTTAATTCGTCCACCTGACCAGATGCTTTCCCTTCTTCCTTCCACCTATATGGAATCCGACCTGATAACCCCCCACTTGGACCATAAGCTGGAAAGTCAAAATAAAAGAATAATTGGTCAATTTCCAGAATCACTGTGGAAGGCTTGATGGACCATTCTGTCCTAGAGAAAAGAACCACAAGAACCAGACCCCCCAACCGCTTATTTAATCTGTTAAACTCAACGTTTTGTATTTCAGTTCAACAAACGCTTCAAACTTCTTATTTGGAGTCTGCGTTTAAGTTCCTCATTTGGTTCCAGTTGGGCTCAAAATAGGGTAAAACCTAATGTGTTTGACAGTTTTTTCTGCTTTAGGTTGAAATGGAATGGATCATAAATCACCTCAAACTAGTCTGTACTCTAATACGTATAATACATCAACCACATCCACCAGCAGGGGATCAAAGGGTTCAAGTGTATCTTTAGTCATTTCTATAGATAAACTATTATTAGTTTGTGTCTAGGCTTCTTAGAGATGGGAAAGCTTTCTGCCTTATACGCATGGGTGGACTGTATCCTTGAATTATATCAACTGATAAGCTGTTCCATGTCACACCTTTTGAGTGATGGGAAAGAAAATATTCAATTAAGGAGCAGTTTTGCAGAAATAAGGTTCTCAAACAAGGGCTCAAATTCTTTGGACAGCGTGTACTAAAAGTTGGAGGTGGGTAACCAAGCAAAAATTAGCTAGTGCTAGTTGTTAAAGTGGGTTCACCACTTATTTCAAGACCCTACTTACCCTACTAGTTAAAAAAATAATAATAATTTTTCACATAATTTATTATTGGTGCGCAATACAATCACCTTTGAGTAGATTACCCAATTTCCCCTAAATATTTTTGACCCGGTTTTGTCATTCTCAACTTTTCTGTCAGTCTGTCAATGTGTTGTTGAATTAATCTGGTGAAGAAACAGGGGCTGCAAATAGACCGCAGGATGCTGATGCACCCGTCAATCACAGTGAGGTCCGGCTGCTAATAGAACTGTTAGAGGATTTCGCAACAGAGGGGCTGCAAAATAATGATTCAGCCAAGGGCATCTGAGTTTATTTGCTAAATTTGAACTTTGAGCAACCGAGGACATTTTTCGTGTTTCATGTTACTATATTAATAACTTAATCAACATCCGCAGTTTAGTCAAAAACCAAGGGCTCGCATCAAACAACCTGATCATCTGAACTCAGTATGGTCAGGTGTCACATTTAAAGGGATTTTCTTTTAAATAAAATAGTTACATTCCTGTGAACTGTCATGTGCAGAAATGTTGGCTGCTTAGTCTTGTCAGTTGGTGGGTAGGCAGGGTGCATTGCATATGGTCATAGTGAACAGACTTCTGTCCTCAAACCAGGAGCAACTCCAGGGAAAAGACAAAGAAAGCATTGCAAAATGAAAAATGAGAATAGAGGTGTTGATGTTTGCTTTTTTTCCCCTCTAGTTATTATTTTTTTTAGTAGTAGTAGTAGTCGTAGTAGTAGTAGTGGTATTATTATAATTATTATTATTATTATTATTATATATTCTTTTTTTTATCATTATCATTATTATTATTATAACTGCATATGGTCCATGTCCCTTAAGTATTAGCAACAAAAAAACACCTAAAAAATAACATAAACTATTTGAATAAATAACCAATCGGTTATTTCAACCTGGTAAAAGAAACAATTCATAAATGTACATGAAAAATGTTGATAGTGTGCTCATACAGAATGAGGTCACACTGTGTTGTGGTCAGAGCTTTTCTCCTCTCTGGTTTGGCAGCTGGTCTTGCTGCATGTATGCACTTTGGGTCTAGAGCCTGGAGTGTTCAGGTGGAAGAAATCTTTAAGACTTTTTTTTCACTGTATGTCTTCAACCAAATATACAGAGGAATAAGGAACTCATGAAAATAATTTTTGTCCACGATGCACTGTGCAAACACTGTAACTTTAAGATAAACGGAAGATTTCTTCACTGATTAAATCATCCCGAATACAACTCTGGAAACCCAATTTTTTGTGTTTGCAGGTTGACTTAGATAAAAACTCTCAATGTAGCCACAGCAGAGTCACAAGTCCTCAAGCATTCATCTTAGCAAGTATTTTGTTAATACAGTATAAGATTCATAACAGCATCCTGTGAAACGGTCATCAAGGGCCTCTGTCCTGCAGGTTTTAGAAGTTTCCCTCCTTCAACATATGGATCTATTGAAAATAACTGAAGAAGCCTAAATTAAGGCATATTAACGTGATCAGGTGTGTTGAAGTTCAATGATGATCAACTTTAATTCCTGAAAGAACTACATACCCAGTCGATCAACTAGAACAGAGACTTAAAATCTGTTCAGTTATTTCAATTTTTACCTGTGATATAACTAAAATTCATCAGTATCAAACCATAATTTAATCAATTTTCAAAAAAGGTTTCAATCATTATCGTAACATAATGAAATACCCCTTTTCAATTTTCTTCTTTCTTCCCTCTGTGCCAAAACCTCCCTCCTGTAACTTGAGGCCAAAATAAAAGTGTTTACAACATATTTATCTTATTCGATCATTTTAAAATTGCATTGCATCATGGCGGGGTTGGATTGAATTTCATTAAGTCAGCGAGTATAGGTTTCGACTCCACGTTAAGATTTAATGAGCCGGCCTACAAAGGAAAAATAGAAGCTTGAAAAAAGTTGCCAACATTTCTCACAACGTTGCCTATAAAAACATTCAGTGCGATGAACACTTGCTCAGAGGACTCGCCGCTGCTCAGTTTTATGCCACACTATGAAATAAAAAAGACTAAAATAAGATTGCTGGTTCCCTTGTGCGACTGTGGTAATGTGTTATTCATGCTCATAAAACGCTGATTAATTAGATCGTCTCTGGTTGCAGAATTTCAACCCATGAACTCTAATTTGGGGTGACTTTCTCCTCCCTTGATGACTTATTATTTATTTCCATGATTATATTTTGTACAGCATGTAATTACATTTCATCAAACATCCCGGTTTAATTCCCCTTGTACGATAAGTCACTTGCAGAAAAGAAGAAAATACAAATGAGATAGTTTTGAGGACTGGCAAATGCCTGTCTTCTTAAAGAAAAGCAGAAGCCAGCCCTAAAATCTGAGTCTTTGTTACTTAGAAGTGCAGAGGAAATGTCCAAAGCAGATATAAAAGGAATTCTAAGTTGACCAACCGCTGCATTATTGAATTTATAACTTATGTGTTGTCAGAGGGGAAGTTTTCTGACCAACTGATGCTACTTATAGTATGTATTGAATAGTGTTGCCCACGGCATTGCAAAGATAGCATGCTTGAGGTCACTGGTATAAGACCTCAAAACTAGCAACAAAAAGCCAACATATGGTCTGACCTGATCTACAGAGACTGGTGTTGATATTATGGAGTCTGTCTGAAATGCACGAAAAGACAGATGCAACTGAAACAGCTGTCATCCTCTGAGAACTGAAGTACAAAAAGACTGAGAATTGTTTTTAAAGCAGCAAAAATATGCATCAAACACTACTCGGTTGCACATGTGAGTATATATAGAGTACATACATGAAAAGATCATCGTGAAAGATTCCAGTTACGTTTCTGTCAGCTCGAAATGAATAATCACGTTTTTAATTATAGCAGTCTGTTTGGTGGCATAAGTTTAACGTGGGTTAATGTTTAATGAATTCTGTATGGCTTTTCACCGTCACTGGGAACAGTGTCTGTTTGTCGGCACGATGAATCACACTGTAACTCTGCGTTCATGGAACTTTAATGAAAGCTCGTCAGGCTCTGTGTCTGACATGCTTTTTGAGTTTCAGCGTGGGAATCTGTGACACGGGATAAAGGAGTGCTACAAGGGAAATGTATCTCGTTTTTATGCAAATAACTTTTCAGTGGAAGGTCTGGATATAGTTTTTTTTTTATTATTGTCATGAACCTGTTCCACCAAAGCCTGTTTTGTCAGTTATGGGGCTCCACCTGTTTGCTCTACAGTCCAGTATTCAATAGAGGTTCGCATTAAAGCAGTAAATTCAGTATATGTCAAATTTCTAGAACATTTTATGAGAGAATTTAAATGTTGGAAGTAGTTCCAAATGTTATTTGACTTTAAATGAGTCTGAATTTTATCTAATGATGGCCAAACAGTTAGTGACACGGTGGAATTCCGACTGTGAAAGCAAGCTTGGATTACTTTTCACATACTAAGTTGCAAACATGATGACTCTTATCTCTATGACATAGTTATGATTTGCCCCAGAAGTTGCAATAAATGGTTCTCATTAGAAGTCAATGAAAAAAAAATGTTTTAAAAACTGAAGGAGAAATTGGTGACCACTCCACCCATTAGGAAACTAAGAATGAAAAAAAAATTCAGACGATAACCAATGTAGAATATACAAGGAAGCATGTATTTCATATATTCACTGAGCTAACATATTTATGGAGTAAAATGGCCCAATGTGGTACTCAGCCTTTCCCCTGAACGTCCTCCTAAATAATTATCGGCGGATTCCTCTGTACAGAGCAGCAGTTGGTCTAAAACTTTGGTTTACCTATTTACCACAAACTATGAGTCCCTTTGTAATATTTTATAAGGGTACATATTCTACCTCAATATTTTCCTTTATTTTAATGAGAAACAAATAATGACAGATTCTTCACATTTATTTTCATATTTAATTTGTCTAAATCTGACGTCCTGTTCCATCCATCTGGACTCATGGTGTGGTAAAAGTATCATATAGTCATAATATGCTAATTATAATACCATCCATGACAAGTTTGAAAGCCTTTTCATTTGAATAAAACTAGTCACCAACTTCAATCAGATTATTATACTATTCACTAAAGAAAAGTACTAAATCTTCACAATTAGATATCTTGCTCACACTACTCACACCTTTAATAATCAGAGATAGTAGATGCTGTATAATTCTCTTGAGTAAACATTGTAAATAATCAAGTGGCTTTACTGGCTTAACTACAGGCTGGCTTAATTGATTCCTGCGTCTTCATCCACTGAACATTAGTAATGCAGACTAAAGATTTTTTGAACTTGAGATGGGAGGCACTTCCATTTTGAGTTCTCTTATGATATTTAATACATTTGAATGTTTGTAGTATTTACTATAGTAAGGGAATACCACTGTGCTATATGAAGCTGTATTTTTGGGATATATCCCAGATTGCACCATTCCGTAGTAGGTCTCCTGAACTCAGTATCAGACAGATATTGATTGACAAATATTGAGAAAATGCAGTAAACAGATTTAATTTAATTGAACAGGGCCAACTGAAGAGGTTTTGGCAAATACATTTGAGGCCTTCTAAACTCCTCTTGGTTGTTCTTTTCAAAACCAACAAAGAGGGGAGGTAAACCAAAATTATACACAATTTTCAACTGGAAATACCTCAGCATCCTCTAGGGAAAACAGTGCTCAGTTTCAACAAAGTAAGAGCTATCAGTCAATACTTTCCAACAGGATGTTTTCAAGGTTTTTCATCCTGTTGTCTGTGTTACCAGAAGAATATAATTGGATTAATGTTTTACTGCTGATAAGTGTAAGAGCTTCTGGTGTAAAGTAAAGATTGTAGAGTTCACTACATACTTCTCCAGAGTTGACCAAGTCTACCAAATAATGTGGGCTATTTCAACTTCACTGAATGCCGACTAAATCCATGAGCTGAATCCTGTTGTTGACAAGCTGATGGATGACAATGGGACTCTTTCTCAGTGTTTGTGCTTCCACAAGGCCATCCGACGGGATTAGCTGTTTTCATGTTCTAAACTAGTCTGAGATTCGCTGGCAAAGAAATGCCTTTTTTCTCAGTAAATATAGAAGTTAAACTTTAGTGGATCATATGATTATTGAACATGTGTTAAACCAGAATTCAACCTCAATCTTATGTCGCATGATTTTCAGATAAAAATATGCAATTATTCAGAACACATCAAAAGTTTAGATCAAGGGACGTGGTTACATTACATTTAGATTTATAATGTCATGAGTGGCTTTTTATGACATTTAAAGCTTTACCAAACACTGAGGGTTTTTTACAGTGTACTTTTATAAAGCCTCCGAATACATCTTTCACCACTGACACATTAAGATTCAAAACCATGAGATTGAGACTGACAGGAGCAGCAGATTACTTTCACTGTCTGCTAAATTATGCCTCCTAAGACTTCCTTTCTCAGTTTATGGACTCTTAGCCTGTCTCCAGGAACAACGATTAAAAAAAATACTATCCCTCCCATTTAGGTTATCTGAGGATGAGGACACTGTAATCACTCATGTCTGAATTACTTGAGCACAGATTTCAGAGAGATCTGAGAAAATTATGAAGAATATGATTGATCCAAATCCTGTCAATCAACTGTACATGAGCTTGCAAGGTCAAGATTAATATCTGGAGATAAAACATGAATTCCTGACCATAAAACCGGATTCCACAGAGATTAAACAGACAAACTTGCTTCAAATTGAACTGAACTAAATGTTATTTTACTATTTCCAAAAGGGATAAATATTTGCAGCATTGAAAATTAAACCAGCTAATAACCTTTCGATTACTTACTGTATAAGCCTTTTGTAAAGCTTTGCAAAGATGGATTTTTAAAACCAGTAATAGACGAAGAGATGTTAAAGTTTAGAAGTTTAAGAGTTCAAGAGATGGTGTAAAGGATAGGAAAAACGACTGAGGAAAACAAACAGCAGAGGTTCCTGTTCATAGTATTTTTAAAGACGGAGAAAAGGACATGAAGAGTAGCCTGTTACGGAGAGAGAGGATGAGTTAAATCATTCATTTCTCAGGTGGAATTATCCACTTAACATCTTGTTGTTGCACCACTTTTATTTAGTATTAATGATTTTAAGTGAAATGTGCCTTTGTAGAATTGAACATATTTAAAAAATATTCTAAATTTATAATGTAACCACGGGCACACTTCAGATGGTAAATTTATGTGGATTATATAATGCAGGGTGACCATATTTTGATTTCCGAAAAGGATGACACTTTGCTTAGCCTCGAGACGGATTCAGACAAGCTTCTCAAATGTTAATGAACATTATACCTGAATGGTATAAAAAGAACTTCAGTAGTAAAATACAATCTGTAACAACCGGTAACAAAATTTACTTTAAAATACATAAGTTAAATCAAATAATGTTCTTAATGCGATCTCTACTGTATAAGAAAATACAGCTTGTGCTGATTTATTTTTGCGATATCAGTCTGAAAATGCTATTTTTAGCAAGGTACTGGTACGATCCATGGACCTGCGGCTCTTTTGGTGTTTCAAAGTATGAAATGCCATTGCACCTTCAGCTGCATTTACAGCTTTTTTCCCAGGTGTAACAAAATACTCAGTCAACTTTGCAGAAGAACTCTCATCCCGCACAGCTTTTTTAAAATGTTTTTCAGAGCCCATGTGAGCTTAAAGATCTCCAGCACCTTTATTAGACTCTGAAACATATGTGACAGCTCAGTCTTCCACTTGTTGCGACCGGGACAGTACTTAAAAACCATGAAACCCCCCCGGACGCCCCAGAAAGGATGTAGAAAGTGGACATGTCCGGGCAGAAGAGGGCATTTGGTCACCCTAATATAAAGTATTATAAACTTTATAGATATCCCAATGACTTAAAGTCAATCAAAACAACATTATACTGTGTGTATGATACTGTATGATATTGTGACTATGAAATTGTTCCCTTTTGCTTATAATTTCGATGATACATAGATCTCAACAAAGGTAAAATGTATTTGCTTGTCCTGTTTTTTTTTCTTTCTTTTTTTAACGACAGTCAACATAATTTACTGTGCACAAGATGTAATATATATATAGAGGGGGGGATCTGCTGCTCGTAATGGTGTGATCCATCACCAAAATAAATCACACCCATCGTAAATCATAGCACTCAAGCACAGATAAACATGCACTCCCACAAATATGCACACACTGAGACATTTCATCAGGGACGTGCCCCGTTTGCCTCCAACCACAATTCACTGGACCAGATTTCCTACGGGAGCTCTCGCAGCATTACCTTTAGACCACCATTTTCATGTCTCACTTAATGCAGACACACAGGACATTGCTCACTTCATAACTTCAAATGATGAGAGAGCAGCTTACTCTCCATGGCCCACTTAGCCGTGGTTCAGTTCCTTGCTTCTGCTGAAGCAGATTTTGTGCTGCCATGGAAAGAGAGTAAAAGAGTGAACCCACTGACTGCTAGATAACCCTTTAGATTCCAAGCACAGCACTTAAACAACAAGTTTGCCCATGTTATCATAGATGGAGACTGGCCATTATGAGCTAATCTTTAAATATATAATATTCAAATGCATCTGGTTGTGAGTGAATAGACTTCAAATTTGAGTAGATGTCAATCACCACTCACTTTTATACGACGTAGGAGTAACGTGTATATTCTAACTGTAGATTCTGTAATGACTTAAGTATAGACTTGCATTAACTCAGTACCAACTGTTTTTCTTTATAATTGATACCGCTTTGCAATGAAAGCGTTCAGAAATTTTCTGAACGCTCCCATTGCAAAGTTAACATTTTAACTCTAAGTCATAAAGTACGGCTGGAGGCAAAATAGTGCACATGCTGTCAAGATTATGTATTCATATATTCATGCTCTCAGCACAACTATTAATCTGGGTACATATTATTTATGCATTTAAAACGTAATGGAAATGCACAGTCAGAGAACAGCATCTGGTGCATTACAGTGTATGCTATCTTCCTCCTTTACCTTCAAGATGTTTGCAGAAATAAACTCTTTGAGCCTTAACTCACATTTAAAAAGGCAATTACGATAAGATATCTTGTGATACATTTTACACTATCAAAAATAATAATAGTATGGTAGTTTAATGTATAACTTGGCATGACATCTTTGACCTCTCTTTAAAAACATTTTATGGTTGTTTTGAAACCATTTACAATGTAAACAATGAGCCTGATATTCTTAGTTTAACTTTGTTTCATTTTGCTGTGGTATTTAAAGTCATAGTTTTCCAAAATGTTACATGGGGACATTGCTTCTTTTTTTTTGCACAAAAGTGCATTGATAAACTTTGTAAACAGAAATTGTCAAAAAGTTTCAAATAAAATGGGGTTATATGTTTCACTGAAACGCAACAGGCAGATATTATGTAGAGTTAAGAGGGTTGAATAGTTCGTCTGTGCAAATTTTGGCCCCCCTATTGGCTTTGATTCACATTACGGAGTGGCGCTGTTTAGACGTGTCTTGGTCCAACAATCTATTCACAGTAACAGATCATATTATGTAAATAATAGGAGATCAAATTATATTTTCTAAATATGTCGAAAATCATATTTCCAAGCAGAATTCACATATTCAACCTGGCTTACGTTTTGTGTGCATCTTTTCACGATCTCTGCGAGACGAAGGAATCCTCCACCTCAATTTGAACTGGGTGGGAATTAAGAGCGGGCTAATTGGAGCTCTGAGTGGAGTAAGAGGCTTTTTGATCCCTTTAAAAGTGTCAGCCATGCAGTATGTCTGTGTTAGTTCCAGCTGTCCTGACTCCGAACAAACTCATTACATCATGTTTGCACCAATTAGTACCATAATCAAAAACCTGTGAAGTCAGGAGGGAGTGTATCGCCAGACTTAGTCTTAATAGTACCTATTTACTGCATTAATTATTAAGAAACTTTCAGTTTTCATTGTTTAAAGCCTCTTGTATCAAAGCATCTTTCCCTGCTTTGATCATATTTTCGTTTTTTGTAGATATCAATGTCAGACACTGGCTTATTTAAGGGAAGCAGATATTTGAATTGTTTTAAACAAGCCCAATATGTTCAACCAGAGTTTATAGGAAGAGGGTTCAAAACATGCCACAATTTCCATGCATCTGTTGGATGATGCAATTTACAATTTTCTGGCTTGCACTTTGCTGTGTTGCCTGGACTAATTGGGCTGGTATGAATAAAAAAGAGGAGTGCCCGATAACAGATAAAACTGTCAGTTCTTCACACCCTGTTACCATATGAAATCTGATACTGCTTCTGCTTTAACTAATATCTATGAGGAACGAGATTTAATTTTCCTAAACCAAACAGTTTAGACACCAATGAATCTGAGTGAAATTCTGACATCCAAATTTGAAAATTTATGCAAGATGACATACTGCTTTTGTGACAGATAACATAAAGTACCAAGTAAGTTAAACATCAACATGGTAATTTTACTCCAAATGGTTCCAGATCTGAAACAAATTAGTTCGCAGTGGACACTCAACAAATTGAATGTATAGGAAAACTGGGTAAATCAATACGCTGGAGATGGAGAGGTTGAGCAGAGAAGCCTGAACTCAGATAGAGGCAATCCTATTCACTTGTTTCCAAACTCTGTTTTAAACTTTACTTCTATTTCTTCTCAGGTTCTTCCCCACAAACAGCGATGACGAAAAACAAAACAAAATGCACTGCACAGGCAATGTAATTCATGCAAGATCCAAAAACAATGTATAATTTATGTCTGCCTGCACAAAAACAATGATTTTCAATTAGCACTCGTTTCAGATTGTATCCTGAGACCAGGCAGCCTTGTTAAACTCATCGGGTTTTTTTAAATTATCTTTTTTTCTTTGCCCAAAATAACTCACTCTGCCTGTGTGACAAACACTAGTTCTCTGAAACAATCAAATAGATGTAAAAATTAATTTTATTTAGCTTATAGAACAGGACTTCAGGCTTAGCCTTTGACACTTGATAATTGTTTTCAAAAATTAAATGCAGGGTAAAATAAGACGCGATTTTGATTGTATCGTTTTACCTAACCTGAAGTCAGCATTAAATGTGCTTACTTGTTCCAAACCCTCAGTGAATTATGTTTCCAGCTCAAATTATGGGCTACTAATCAAGCAGTGACTAACTGGAAAAACCTAATTGATTAAATTATGTATAATCTTTCCAGATAAAGGTACATCTCAATTTATTACCTCAGTCTAAAAATACTAGACCATAAAGTCATATGGCACATTATCATCAAAGTAAAATTGAAAATGACTTATAACACAGAATAGGACTTCTGGGCAGACACCAAAGTAAGTATCCCCAGCTTTAACGACATGGGACTTCTGTTGATACTAATTAGATCCTTCTAGACTTCAAATAATTAACTTTTAGATAAGCTGCAGGAAAGTTTTTGATTTACACTGCTTGTGAGGTCTTCCTAAATTGGACTGTTGTTCATGCAACAACTGTCCCCTTTGAGAACACTTTAGGGGATGGATGACAGAGCCACAACATCAGCCAAGTCATCTCTGAGTACTAAGGGGAAAGGAGCCTAAGACGCAATTTTCTTTATTTTTCGTAACACCAGGCGGCATTGTGCAAAACAGACTTTAAATAAGGTGAATTTAACAAACTGGACAACAATCCTTAACATTTGCAATTAGTTTTTTTCTTTCAAAAGTGATTTTCTTTGCCTTTTGGCGTGTTTTTGAAGCCAATAACTTGAATGTCTCGAGCTGTTGTTTGCTCCGAGGGCAAAGTTGATTCGTTATGACATAACATGATAGATTCATGTATGATCACCAACAGCAAATAACCAAGAGATATTCAACATTGGTTTAAACTGCTTGCATTCCAAATCGGTGGTAGGATCTAGCCCTGACTAGACAATATGACCAGTAAAGCTTCACCAATGCACAAGAAATGTCTGCCAACCATTTTGTTTTCCAAACAAAAATAATTGGTTCAGTTCCTAACCTGCACGAGTTTACCTACAGTCCTTTGACTTTTTTATAATGCCGGCAGATAAAAACTGAAGGCAGAATGATACACATGCTCAGGTTTTGGTTCTAAAAATATAAACCTATAGACCCGTAAGGACAGCAGAGTTTATTACTCACCAGTCACACTGACAGACTCAGCTCTAGCCATATGCAAATCAATTGCAAACAAAAATGCCAGAGGATGGATGATGGATGAATTTCACATTGAAAATATTGACATATTTGGTGATACTGAGCTGGGAACGGGCTCCACTGTGGTGGAGCAGGAGGGCAAAAATCCCTGTGGAACTGGGGACTTTTCTGTAGTGTAGCGTGTAAAAGGTGAAGCTGATCACCAATGAGAAAATGTCCTCACAGTAATTTAGCTGCACATCCTCTTCTCGCTGTGGAGTGATCACTCATTTCCTGCACCTGAGACTGATGAAGAGGACAGAAACATTCTTAAATGTCAAGTGTGTGTATAAACACCCTACCAGAGCACCATCTTTACCTCAAAGCAATTAGTAACAACTCATTTCTGTTCAAAGTGTCTGAAGTCACTCTGGTAGAGATGTGCATCCAATCTCTCCATTTTAGACATAACAATTGAAGAAAATCACACTTGAAGAGCTTAATAAGTTTAGAAAAACTGGAGTTCTGTCAGAGAGGGAGACGTTTGTGCTGTGTTAAGAACTATTCATTGTTACCGCTAACTTCCATCCATCCATCCATCCATCCATCCATCCATCCATCCATCCATCC
>CAJRST010003335.1:5046712-5348161 GCA_907169785.1 Menidia menidia
TCCATCCATCCATCCATCCATCCATCCATCCATCCATCCATCCATCCATCCATCCATCCATTCATCCATTCACCCATCCATCCATCTGTGCTTGCATTGAATTGTAAATGGCAACAGAGTAATGGATTACTGGTAATGGGGAATGGTGATGAATGCTGGCACTGGGGTAAAGTCAAAGGCAGAGTACAACCCAAACATGTCATCAGTCTGTCACAAGACTAGGACAAAGAAACAAGTGAGAATAATTTAACCTAGTTTAAAAAATAATGTATTCATCACAGGAAAATACAAATTGTCAAGTAGCTTAAATGTAGATATTCATCATCAGAGAACATAAAAACGTGAAATAGACAAATGAGATATTTTTAAAACGATAATAATCACAATAATGATTAAAGGAGAGCTTATTAAAGCTTTATGGCTATTGGAACAGAGGGCCTCCTGGACTTCTCAGTCTTGAACCTCTCACAACAGCTGCTCCCCCTGCCAGCATGTTCATTCTTCTCCAACATAGAATATACCTTTCTGAGCTTGGGGCCGTCTAACAAAGAATAAGCACCACACAGCTACATATGGTGGGTCAAGTGACCATGGCATACACGAAACATACTCCTACACAGCTAGATATGCAAAAGTGCAGATCTTGAGAAGTGAAGCGTGAATGCTCCTATGAGAAAGCATGAGTTTCTTTGATATCATGCCTGTTTATGTTTTACAGAGCAGAGCATGCAGGTCTGAAGCTGATCAATCAGTTGATTTTCATATTTGTAGAACATAAACAAGCTATCAACACCACTCCATGCTCCATCACTAGCTACCCTGTGGTGAATGACGTCAATGATTATGATTATGCGGTAAAAAAAACAACAAAAAAAGCTTTAACTCACAGGTGCATAACTTGATCTCCATTGCTGTTGCTTTTCATCTGTTGAGACTATCAAAGTACTTTTCAAAGTGTGAGATGCACCTCCCCAGGGGTGAGCCACTGAACGTCAGGGGTGGTGCCTTGTAAGAAAAAAAGAAGAAAGACAGAAAAGATTCTGCCAAACAAAGGTTTTGCTAACTATAGTTTTATGGTTGGCAAAGGGGATTGCATGCTCACAGTGAAGGAGAACCAACCAAAGAATGTATATGCAAAGTTTGAATTTATTGGCCCCTCTGATGTGTCACTTTCCACCATCCATACATTATTGAGGAAGAGGTTTAATCTAATAATAGTAAAAGCCCCTCTGAAATCGCTGTCTTGGTATTAACACACATCCAGGTTTATTGGCTAAACCTAGAAAATATTTCTGACATTAAAAGAACTTATCAATCAAATGATCACAATACATTTAGAACACAAATCCCAATAGATCTGAAGCATCATATAGAACGGCGTTCATACTGCTCAAGAGAAGTAAAACCTCACATTGGTAAAATCTAACTCCTCCCCATGCTGTGCCGTTTGTGACAACCCCATGCAGTTCCACATCGCAGACGTGACGTGGAATAAACCACATAAGAGAACATAAAAGATGCACTAAAGACACGCTGTTCACAGAGGTGTGTGCCAGCGAGCTTTGACGTTTCTGCATGCGCTTTGTTGCTCCAGTGCCCTGAGAATCAGTGTTCGAATTTGAAATCAAACGCACTTGGAGCTGTGATCGGTTTATGTGTGGGACACAGCATGTGGACATCCGAGGAGGGAACAGTTTCAACAAGAGTGAATGGTGTTCGCGGGAGCATCTCTTCAGTTGGATTAGCCTACCAGTAGCGAACGTTTCTTATCTAAATGTGTGTATGGGTTATATTTCAGATCTCAATATCCATAGGAAGTTTTTATTTTGATCTATTGCTGGATAAGTGTTGATGGACAAAGAGCAATGCCAGTCCATCATACACAGGAGCAAACTAAGCCACACCCAAATAGCTATGTGCAGGCCTGCATGACTGAGTTAGAATATAAGTATGATTAAATCATGTGTCATGCACGGCCTTTCTCTTCTTGAGCTACTGTTATGAGAAGGGGGCGCTCAGTTCCAGCAGCTGAACTTTGAGGTCCGGTAGCCATAATGGGGTGAGTGTTTTTAACTCACTCGTAGGATTTGCGCCCAAAATATTTTCCTGTTCTGCAAAATCACATCTCCACAGTGAACACATACTATACATGTCTAGGATATCATCAGTCAGATAAACATATTCAATACATCTGCAAAGATTTTTTGAGAGAAAGGGATGTCTGTAAATGGGCTCTAAAACAGGTGGTCATTACATATTTAACACTGATGTGAGAATATTGTAAATGAGATTCTGACAGGTTCCCCTTTCCAGTGATGGAATGACCTTGCAAGAGGTAAAGGCACCATCTGACCTGAATTCTAATGCAGACTTTAAACAAATGATAGGCAATTTTTTTTTTCTCGAGCTCTCCGGGCTGTTTGTAGACTGAGATGCCTCGCCTTTCCAAAACAGCTTATTGTAACGCTCATCCTTTTTTTTTTTTAACGTTCACTTACCTGCGTTAGCACAGATTTTCCACACAAACAATGTTAAAAGCAAGAAGCAGTCACGGCGGCAAACAGAGGACGATCCTTTTCAACAGCATTTCCCCACATAAACTGCATCAGCGGGTAACAGACACAGATCCATTTTTTACGCTGGAGAAGTGAGCATAACGATGGGGGGTTTGAATGTGGAAAAAAAACTACTTTTATCAGTTCGAACTCATATAGATAGCGTTACCACACTGCTTTGTAGCAGGAATATAAAAAGCTTCCCCGTTCAGTTCACACAGTGGTGATTTAGTTTGGTGTCTGACTGACTGGCTTCTGAAAATGCACATTTAAGCACCCCAGTGTGTAATTTTTCTTGATTTGAGTAATTTGGTTTGGACTTTGGAGATATGAGACTTTTCTAAAAATGTTAGATTGTTTCAGTTGTTTTATTCCAATCCTGCTTGGAAAATATAGGCCTTCGCAGGTTTAAATAGCAAAGAGATGCTTTCAGCCGTCATTGCGAAACTGTTTTTGTTATGGTTGATGTCGTTTTCGTTTGTTTGATTGCTTGCATGTTTGTTTGTTTGGGTTTAGTTTAGTTTTTCTTAAGCCTGAATATAATAACAATATATTGGGAAGGGGGTGAACATGTCTTTATATTCTGAGGCTTTCTTACCCACAGTACAAGAAACCCTTCTTCTGATGGCTGGCCAAATAAAATGCAACCTGATTTTAACTTACCCCCCCCTTAAAAAAAAGAAATCGACCAAAAAGTTGACTCAAGAAAAGTTTACTCAAAGTTCTGCACAGAGCACATTTGTATGAGTTCTGTGTTAAAGAGCTCTGTCTCGCGTTGGTTGAAGCAGGAAAAAAAAGAAACACTTAGTTTGAGCAGATTTGAAATAGCTTTGTAGACATGACTCAGAGCAAGCCCAAATGTACCTGGAGCCACATCGCAAATAAACTCTTAAAGGTTAAGTCGGACAAGAAAGAGTTTTAGGGCATGAATACTCAGATGGCTGTGTGTGTATCTGCATATTTTAGTTTGAGATCAACTTCAAATACTGCGTGCATAAATTAGGGGAAAATGTCAAAATGTCGCACAAATTTGTAAACACAGTTTAACAAGCTTGAATTCACTTGTGGGAAAGCCTTAGTATCAAAAGGTCTCTGTAATTTACTCTCTCTGGTGAATCTAATAGGCTGTGTTTAACAACAAACTTGAATGCATGGACAATGGTTTCAGACGAATGACTAAAAATTACAATAACAATAAATTACTTCTTGAATCTACTGAAATATATCATAACGTGTTCCTGCATGACGTGTGCATACAAGTTTTGTTAGGTATGTCAATCTTAGCATCTTCAAAATTTGAATTTTAAATGCGCCCCTAAATAAGCATAACTTACTGTACATATCCATACAGGTTGAGAAATTCTTCTACAATAAACCAGGACATTTAAAGTTTGTTTAGTTTTTTTACATTTCAAAACCAAAGGGACAATTTTCAGTTTCGACACAGATAGACTAGTTGACACAATTCAAAGCAAACGCTTTATTTGATTTAAGGGATAAATGGAGGACAAATCTCAATACTAGCAACAAGTTGGTGGAAGGATAAGGAAAATGACTACAACATAATGACAATAAAAATGTACAAGTGAGGGTGTCAGGATTTATCATAGAAGGACCACCAAAAGTCATAGCAAAAATGGATTGTTTCATTCTGGTTGAAATTGATCGAAATTCCAGGTCAAACAGAATGAAAAAAATAAATGAGTATTTTCTATCATCTTCTATATTTTATATAATTTATTTTTCTTACATTTTACAGGGAAAATATGAGTTCCCATGACATGGATGACATGCATGCACATGCGTGTGAGAGTACGGTGACCTCTAACCATATATAGGAATTTCAAATAGACATATGACACCAATAAAATAGTACTTTTTTCAGAGAGTTTCATGAATGTTTTAGTAGAACAATCCCAGAACTCATTCTGCATGACTTAGAACAGTGTGGAATTGTGTGTTTGCTTGACTGGAGCCCAAATGTTTTATTTGAGAAATATGGTTTATCATGAGACATTCATGGACTGTTGGGATGCTGAAATCTTTTGGCGAGACAGGTTTCGATTGATATTTTTAAAGAAATAGTGTCCACAGGTCTCCAAAAGTACAAAATACATTTATAAAAAAGGCAAACATTGCTTTGTCTCAACTTTTGTGAATCATCGAACCCTCTTAAACCATTAATTTACTTAAATACATTAAACTAGTTTATTTTCAATAATTCCTTAAATGACAGTAAGTACTTAATTCAGATTTGCATAAATGTACTTAATAGGGTTCTATGTTGGGTTTTCTCTTTGTGTGTATAAAGCATGAGTAAAGTAACTCCGCTTGTTGCAAGATATCTCACCACATGGGACTCTGTCATCTGCTTAATTGCTTACCCTAATTTGCTTTCCTGGCACTGTTGCAACCCAACTGTACGGTTATTAAATCACTGGACACTGCAATTAGCTTCACATTGTAACCACCTACTGTGTTAACTGACACAACTAACGATTAAGTAAATGTTGACTCGATTGTCTTGTTTTCTGCTTTTTAATGTCTTTCAGAACGACTATTCATGTCCACGTCCCCTACCTGGTGCCTGGCTGGGAGACGTGCCCACTATCCACTAAAAAAAAAAGAAAAAGAAAAAGGGAACTGCTTTGGATGGTGCACAGACAGGAATGAGACAACAGAAGAAACATGTGCGGACAGTCCACCAGGATCCAATTTCTTTAAATCAAATTCAAGGATACGCTCAAATTCTACTCCAACTAACACAGTTGATCTTTTTCTCTTCAGATTTTATAGTGTTTCTCTTCTTCTTCTTTTTTTTTTTCTTTGTGGCCTGTGTTTTTTGGTTCTCAGCCTTGATGCATCCATGCTGCCACAAACGATGGTCCAGCAGAGACTTGGATGACGACTCCTGAAAATTAAAGGATGATGATAACCAATATGGAAGCTTACTTTAAAAACTAATGGCCTATTATTTCCTTCAGGACAATCCGGCGGTGTATATATTGTGTGAGAGCAATGAATCATTTATGAAAATGCACAGGACAGATCAGGACAGATGCGGTTCGACTTTTCTGCTAACACAGCTATGTATAATTAAAGATGATTGCCATATTTGGACTCCTGATGAAGCATCACTCTGCAAAGTTTCGGTATTTTTTTAACAGAAAGACTAATTGTACGTTGTGATGGTGCCTCAATGGAGCAGAACATTTATTTGTTAGTATAAAGAAATCAGTTCAGCAGCAATGGAAAGCAAACTGTCCCCCTGCCACTGAATGTTGGCAGGGTTTTTTTTTTGTTTTTGTTTTTTCATGCTGTAATTGCAATCAAACCTTCGCTATCGAATTTGACTTTGAGTTCCCTGTAGAGGGTGACATTCTCTCAAGTGTAATTTTCTGAAATTCTAATGTTGTTAATGTTGTACCTTAATAAGATGTGTTTAAGCTGGTTTCAGAACCAAATACCATAGAGCCGAATGGGTTTCCCTTGGCTTTTGGCTCACCCCAAACTTAAGTCATAACAGATTCTGGATTTGTTCTCCATAAAGAAATCCATCTAAAGAAGCCTCAACCCTTTTCGTCCAGCAGTGCTCTTTTTTTGTCTTTGTAATGTATACGTCTTTGTGAACTTGCAATGGCAAAAGATCTTGTCTGAAAGAGAACTTTGAGCACTGCTTTATATTGTGTAACTTTTGTTAAATTCATGATTCACTTTCCTTTTAAAAAAAAACAAACAAACTAATAACTATAATCAGACCTCCTCCCTCCCTCGAAAAGACAGTTTTGCGTGTGCTCGTGTTTTGTTTGTTTTCGATGACATTTGAGACCCCCTGACTTGTGGATTGTCGGTTTGAACCTTTAAACATCGTCTTTCTACACGGGACAATGATAATTTTCTATTGTAAATTTCTGATTTCCCCCCTTGAATTTCTTGATATTTAGTAAACAGCTGTATTATTTGTTCACTTTCAACAGTATGTTTTATAATGAAATAAGGACTGTACTGTTGAGAAATATCAATTGGCCAAATTAAAACATTCATTTATCAATTTCTTTCTCCCTCAAGCTGTACGTGGTTATGTTCTGTGCTGTGATTTGATACGCTTGTGTTCTGGTTTATGTCTCCATTCACGCTCTGTGGTATGTGCCATGTTCCCCCACAGATCTCCTGTGACAAGGCTGTCACATCAGCATTAGCTTCATTAATTTAGAGGGCAGAGCATTGATCTCTGCTCAGCTCACGGTGACGCTCACCACGGGCCCCAACAGCCCTCTAATTATACTTCCTGCGTAATGTGTTGGATATCGCAAGAGGGGACCATGCCTGGTAAATCCGCGCCACATTCGCTTCACTTGGAGCGCCTCAAGCTGTCGGGGATCCAGATGGCCAGTAAATACCGTCCCTAGCTCCAGTATTTCCCATACTCCTACTTACCTATCTGTCTTTCTCCCCAACGACATATCTCAGTCCATCATTCTCTCTCCGTAGGGTTCCCACAACTCAATCAATTTGGGTTTCTCCTCTTTTATATGACAAAGTGTCCCCTGGTTTAACTCCCATTTACTGTTTCTTGCTTACCTGTCATAAAGGGTCGGTTCATCCATCCTCTGAAACAGTTCTTCCATTTATCTTATCATGCAGAGGGTTGGACTCAGCTTCAAATAATGTGGCGGAGAAACTTTTATATGACTTAGAAGTCCATTGAAACAAGAATGGAATAACAGCCTGTGAGGTAAAAGCAAAGAATCAATAATTATAACTAGCTGGTATTTCCATCTATATATATGAGCATCTTAATGCTTAAACATAGCGTAAACCCTTTTCAAAATACCTTTATTTTCATTTCTTTAAGTTGTCTTCAGGAATAGTTGTCCAGGCCTCAGAAAGGACATTTCAAAGCAGATCTTTGGATGTTGTTTTCCAGGCTCAGGATGATCCAACACTAATGCTGAGGCAGGGGCCTCTGGGGAGGATTCATTCCTCCATGAGACCTGTTGCCACTTCTTGAATAAATTCCACTTTTCGGGAACCGCACATGAAAGGCCATATGTGTCTCTCAGGTACTATGTTAGGTATTTTCTGGATTCTGACCTATTTCTTAAGAATATTAATTTTAAATACTGTCATTGCCAGTGTAAAAAAAAAATGGAATCATTTACAAATACATTTTCCCTGTCTTTTTGGGGATGATTTTAGTTTGACGTGATTGCAAATTTGACTGTTATTATTCCATTCCATTTTGAATGAGTTATCTAAAGTATAATCAAATTTGACTTTTTTTCTGTCATCTCTGCATTTGTCTCGTCCACTACTGTTAAGGATCACCACAACTTGGTGTGCATGAGCACTGGCAGCACAGAAAGGCCTGTTTGCCTGAGAGCAGACGCCATGCATTATTCATGTGACTTACTCTCCCTGTTGACCTGAGTCCAAACAGTTGGCAGTATACAATACTTGCACAGAAAGGCCCCAGGAAGGGGAAGTGAAACTATAAGGAAAATAAACTGATGTAAGATTCATCAAGCAACTCCCATGACAGAGTAAACAAAGCAACTCTCAGACATCATCTCCATCCACCATCTCGGGAGGGGGCAGGAGGGTGTGTGTGTGTGTGTGTGTGTGTGTGTGTGTGTGTGCGTGTGTGCGTAAATTTACACTTTAAACAAAAGTGTAAATTTGCCAGTTAGGTCAATGGATTTAAAGATTTACGCCAATAAACAGATAACATTACCAAAAGGATTGAAATATGAAAGATGGTCAGATTTTATATCACACAACAGAAAAGATCACAATAAACTGATCAAAGGCTTTTTTCAAAAGGACCATTTTAGACAGGCACGTGTTGTTGGAGCTGGAGAAAAAGGAAAAAGACAATCAGTAACCCTGTTGAGCCTTGATGTTTCTTGCTTCATTCCCTGGAAGATTCTTTTTTTATTCCTATGTTCCTTTGCGTCCCTCTCCTGCTCCTTTGTCTTCAAACACATGTTCCATAACTATGCCTAACGTCACAATACTGACTTTCATTCAAATTGCTCTTTTTATGGGAGGTATGATCATTTGACATAGTGTTTTAATGCTTCTAATTTCCACACTGAAGGGTGGGGATTTCTCTTTAATGAAATGTTTACTGCAGTTAATCTGTATGCATTACGGTGCAGTGCAGAAGATGATACACATGCATCCATCAGCAAACAAATGGGCTATTCTTGATCTAAGCACCAGTCATTTGAAAACCATCACTTCGCAGGAATTCTGTTCAACAGATCATCTGTTTCAGCCATCTGCTCTTATCATGGGGGATTGTAAGGTTCATGTTGGGTTCATCTCTGGTACAGTCATTGCCAACTGCTGGTCTGATGCTGTCTTGTGTTTTTGACACCTTTTTTTTTTAAATAAAATCTTCACAAACAGGATTATCTATCACTGCCACAGAAACTACGCAACTCAGCTTCTGGCTCAATAATTCTGAGAAAGACGCCTGTAAACATGTGAGAGTGCTCACTATTTCTCACACAGAAAAGCTGCTTCACCACATTTCAAGAAGCACAATTTCTAAACTATAGTTCCATAAAAAAAGAACACCATCTAAAATGCACTTTGAAGCAATCAAAAGTAATAGCCTTAGATATTAATTGCTGTGTTTCATCAACATGATTGCCCGATTATTTATGAACCAAAACAACACCATCACACAGAGAGTATGTTCGAGAACCCATTATAACTCATTTTGTTGAGAGTATACTTTGCATCAACATCTTGAATAACTTTAAGTGTCATGAAATGAGTCTCCCACATTTATTGGAAGAATTTAGGGTCCAAACTTGATCTTGCTCAAGTTTATAATTTTTTAAAGTTTTATTCACCCTCATCTTAATGTCACAACGCAGTGATTCCATCAGATCACTACAAAACAAAATACTGGGAAGTGGCTGATTTTTGGATAGTTTTCTCTTACGTGACCTTATCTAAACATGAATTTAAATGTCATGTTAATTTAGTTTACAGAGTAGTTAATGGTGAACTGAATGCTTAAAAGGTGTCCATGTGTCATACGTCTGCAAAACAATCCCTGATCTCCAGCCCATCCACCATGGGGTTTAACTGTAGTTACTGTAAGATTAGTTTTTCTGATATTCTGTGTATAGTTTACCTGTCTATGTTTCCTAAACATGCCAATGCGCTGAATGACCAAACATTGCCACTTCTGTTTCTTCCACAATTCTTGTGGTTTCGGCAGATTTAAGTTAATAATGATAAAGACCTAAGCTGTTGTGCCAAACCCTGTTAGACCAACAAACTAATGAGTTAATTTCTAATCAAACTGCCATGAAACTTGAACCTGTGCAGGGTGAGATGTGGAAGTCTTGAATATTTTTCCCGTGTCTCGCTGAGACCCCCATTGCTGAAATGCCTCGCCAAAATTGCTGAAGTCGATGTTGCCTGCCATATTAACACACCTGAAATAATTTTCTTTTGTGAATGTGTTCACAATTAACTGATGAATATTGTGGAATACAGGGTTACTTGTTAAGTTATTACTTATTAATTTTCACATTATAATTCATTTTTATTTTATATTTTACAACCACATTATGTATTTCTTGTGTCCTGACACATGATAAACCTTTTAACTGAAAGACTGTGTTACCATCCTCACATTAATATAAATTGAATCTGCTATCAGTTAGCAACATCGCAAACCTGCGAGTGACCACTCCCAAACAAAAACAAAAAAAAATCCACACACTGTAGGGAAACTGCTATCTGTATTATCTTGAGCTGGAAAAGATAAATATAAACCAAATAATCCAACTGATATGAAACAGCGGGAAACGACACTTCAGTGGCTGATGATTATCGTGTTACGGATATCTGCAATTCATGCCTCGCGGCAGAAAATGTCTTCTCATGAAATTCCTGTAGCCATAACCAGCAGCAGATGACTCTGACCGTTCGAGCATGAGGATAAGGTGGGTCATCACTGCGCCTGAATGGAGCACCGATGTGCATTTCAAGGGGATGTATATGAGCAAAGCTAAAGCAAGCCCTCTCATGAGCATACTGTTTGGATGTGGGATGTGGGATGTGTCCGTGATGTTTCACAGAAATGAAGCACAGGCATACAATCTGAATGTCTGTAGCCGTCCTCTGACAGCCGTATTGATTTTTCCTTCTAGAAGCATTTAATACCGGAAAGTCATTTTGTGCAAGACTGCTGTCAGGTTCACATGCAGCCGTCACACAACCTTGAACTGAAAAACCTCAGAGGAGAACAGCCACAACCGTGCACCTAAAAAGCCCTTAAGAAATGGTTTTGCTTGCGTGATATGGATGCGCCTCATGCCCAATTTCAGCTGGATGAGGCAGACCCCCCCCCCCTCGGAATGGAAAATGAGTAAATGAGCTAAATAGATGCAACACAATTCATGCAACAATGCAAGTAAAGAGGTTTGTCATTAACCTCTCTGCTGAGGCCTTTCTGTGTGGGTTCTCTCTGTGTCTCTCTGTGCAGCTTCATATTACATTCCAAATAAATTACTTACATTTTCATGAATGTATTGACACCTGTTGGGCAGCCCTCAGTTCTGGGGTGCACAGCCTCTCATCATTTGAGTGCTTTATTCCACTGGTATGACATGACTGCAACATGCAACTGTCATATTTAACCAAATATTTGCAGTGTTTGACACATCTGGACAAGCACACATACAGAGGATGTGGCTTGAGCGTCTTTGTTCTTGTATATATATGTATATATACACATTGGTTTGGTGTTGTTTTGGTAGCATGAATGAGGCCCTGCCACATAACTTGCTCCTACGCCATTCAGCATAAATAATACGTTCACAGATGTGTATTTTACTCATGCCGTGCGCATTAATACGCCCCCATACCATCACAGATGCTGGACTTACAACTCAGCAGTGATAACAAGCCAGATGGTTCCTCTCATATCCAGCCCAGAGGATGTGGCATCCATGAGTCCAAGAAATTGGGTTTTTCAGTCACGAGACATCTGTATAGGTTTCCTTTTTCGCGTTATTTCATCTTAACGTAACATCATCCCTGTGAGAAGGAGTAGGACAAAAGTACATTTGAAGTCCAAAATGCAGAAATGCTGGATGATGAATAATGTTCATTAAAAAGGTATTACAGATTAAGTTATGTAACCTTCTGTGTACCACAAACAAAGAGGAGGCGACTCTCTCTCATAAGATATGAGATCCGCTGTGAAATGGAGAGTGGGCAGCCACAAAGATTCAAGCTGAAGAGCATTCATCATCAAAGACAGGAATGTAAGTTTTAAAGAATGATAAATGTAGCTCTTACATACATTTACATTCAGAAGCTTTGGTGTTTACCTTTTGAAATGACTACGGATCTCCTTGGAGAAAATTACTTGGACCATAGCAGTTAGTAACCAACATTAACAGTTAATTAATAAAACAGTTAATGTCACTGTTAATTTCACACATATGCAAAGATATAATAATAATGATATCACTAACCTTTTGCTAATAGTCAAAGTTGAATGGTCATTCTTTAATTTGTTTATTTTTACTTGCCTTCTGTTGATCTGCTCAGGATTCATATATGGCTTCTTTGAAGAGCAATACAGTTTCAAGTGACACATTTCTTTGATTATAGAGTAAAAGAGGTTTTACTCATGTGGCAACATTCATGTGATGGTTTCTCATATACGCAACAGCAGTTTCTGACATGAAACTAAATGCACTGAGATATCTCTTGAATGTATGAATATTTTTACAAAATCATATACTCTAGATGTTTAAGAAACTGTAGACATTTCAGAGAACATTTTCTCTAATAAGTACTCTGCTTTTCTTTTCTGCGCCTGTGAGCCAAGGCCAATTCTAGCACAGAAAGACTGAGCCTTTGGTAAATGTTCTTATACAGTATATTCAGATCCTGACAAACTCACTTGTCACCAAAATGGGTTTGCTTGACTTTCTAATGAACTTTTTTGTCTTTTCTTGGCTCTCCCAGACATGGTGCTATGATGTTAGTATAGGATCCTAATTTGTTTATTTCTTGTAAAAACAAATAAATGAGTAGTTGTAGTAGTTGTTTCTGTTAAGTAAAGAGTCAAATGAATTATCCAAGTACAGGTTTGACTTTTAGCTACTTTTTAAAAATAGTTTTCATTTTTACAGGCATTGTTTCTATATCACATTATCTATATACTATTAGTTGTGGTTTGAAAAGTGATTTGCCTTTACTCCCCTCACAAACAGTATGCGGATATGCAGCACTTGGTAAACGGGAACCTATTACATAAATCTTTCAAATTGCAGTTTGATACAGATCTAAGATCCTTGAACTAAATCACACAGGAAATTACAATTGTCTTTCGGGCTTCTTAAGCAGGGATGCCCAACTCCAGTCCTTCAGGGCCGCTGATCAAAGGACAAGCATGTTTCAATTCACAAAGAAACAAAACTGTTGAAATTGACAGATGTTGCAGATTTCAATTGCACAGTAATAATGCTGCCACTCACAATTTTTATCTTGAATGATCAATTTAAGTAAGTGGTGTTCTCTGCAGAAAATTTATGGAGGTTTGGCAGATCAGCTGAAAATGGTAGAGTCCTCAAAGTTATAAGATAAAACCAAGAAGTCAGGATGCAGAATTTGGAATAGTTTTTCTTAGAGACGCAACAAAAAACAATGTAATTCTTATACTTCAAGGGTATATAGCCCCACATGCAACAGATTCATCATTTGACACATTTTGTTGAGAAATTCACTTCAATATGTTACAGTGTGGTCATTTGTGTTCTGTATTGAAAATACATCTCCAAGCTTGGATCTAATGGCACTTTGTTTGCAGGGCACCCTGACTCTACTCAGCCTAAGAGTAATAGAGAGGTCCTGGCCATGGCTATGAATACATCCAATATGTGATATAAATATGCCATACAAACTAACATGATTCAGAAGAGATTTGAAATCATTTGAATAAGATAAAGCTATTTGTACAGTCCTTTAAAGATCTTCTGCTTTATATGGATCAGTGATTTATAACTTCCTGCTGTTAATGTGGAAATCAATTGAAATTACTAAATTACTAACCTTACTAACTTTTTCCATTTTGCTTCATCTTCAAAATTCAGATGGAAAAATATCAATACGCATTTTCTTTTGTAATTTTTTTTTCATTTATTTGCTTTAGAATTCTGACATTTGCATGCAGTTTCTCGCTAAATGCCTTTCTCAGTGTTCTTCAAGCAGTGAACCATCAGTCATGTCGCTTTGTCTTTTTTAATTTTCTGGAAATTAGGTCAGCCACTTTGTACGCTTCCTTCTTTAGATGAGCATGTATGGCTTCGTCTTCCATGATGGTCCAGAATCTGTCATCCAGGGTCTCACATGTCAGCAGCTTCATATGGAACATGGACTTAATATGAAAGGTGCTTTCTCCAGCAATTAGACCAGCAATGTTATGAGCTTCATTCTGAAGTTGTGTGTGTGTGGCATCATCTTCCATAATGGCCCAGAAACTGTCCTTATCCAGCTTTTCACAAGTCTGCAGCTTAGTCCTGGACTTGGTTTTCTTGTGTCTGCCCCGTTGTTTTTTAGTTTGATCCTTGTAAGTTTTCTGCCTCAGGTGTGTGTTCATAGCTTCATCTTCCATGCTGTTCTCATTCAGTTTGTCAAGTGTCTGAAGATCAGTCTTGCTGTTGTGCCTTCTGAAAATGTCCCACGTCAAAGAAATTTGATCAGAAACCTTGTGAGCTTCTTGCTTCAGGTGTGTGGACATGGTATCATCTTCCATAATGGCCCAGAAGCTGTGCTGATTAAGCTTTTCGCAAGTCTGCAGCTTATTCTTAGACTTAGTTTTCTTTTGTCTGCCCCGTTGTTTTTCAGTTTGATCAGTTTCCTTGTAAGTTTTGTGCTTCAGGTGTGTGTTGACAGCTGCATCTTTCATGCTGTTCTTATCAGGTTTGTCACGTGTCTGAAGTTTGGTCTTGCTGTTTTTCCTTCTGTGAATGTCCCACGTCAAGGAAATCTGATCAGAAACCTTATGAGCTTCCTGCTTCAGGTGTGTGTACATGGCATCATCCTCCATTATGGTACAGAAACTGTCCTTATCCAGCTTTTCACAAGTCTGCAGCTTGGTCCTGGACTTGGTTTTCTTGTGTCTGCCCTGTTGTTTCTCAGTTTGATCAGTTTCCTTGTACGTTTTTTGCTTGAGGTGTATGTTGACAGCTGAATCTCCCATGATGTTCTCATCAGGTTTGTCACATGTCTGAAGATCAGTCTTGCTTTTGTGCTTTCTGTGAATGTCCCATGTCAAGGCTATTTGACTGGAGACCTTGTGAGCTTCCTGCTGAAGGTGTGTGTGCAAAGCATCATCTTCCATGATGGTCCAAAAAGTGTCATCATGTCTCTCACAAGTCTTTCCCCATTTGTTTTCAGTTTTATCAGAGACCTTGTGAGCTTCTCGCATTAAGGGGGTATGCTCGGTGTGGTCCTCTGGGACAGTGCAAATGCTTTTCTCGCCCAAAGTTTCACTTGCCTTTTGATCATCCTCAAATTTGGAAAACTCCTGATCGTCGCAATCCTCGAGAATCAGGTCTGACACCTCACAGGTTTTCTGTTGCAGATGTTTTACCTCACTGCGGATGGTGGCCCAGAAGCTGTCCTCGTCAGTGTATTTTGAAGTCCTCTGATCTATTTTCTCGAATGCTGTCGTCCTCCGATTCTCAAAGAAGTTCTCAAAACTGGGGGCTGCAATAAAGCTTTCAAGTTTTACAGGACCACAAGTGGCTTCTTCTACCTTTGTAGACCAGTAACTGTCAACCTCAAAGATTTCCATAGGTATTCTCCGCCTTGTTGACATCAGTTAAGTTAAAATGAACTACAACCCAAAGATGAAGGTGTAATGACTCTGGGTAGCATTTCTTGGAGGGTTGACATTCAATTCTTAATAAATTCTATGTGATGTCACATTTTTAGAACATAAGAAGAGAATTTTGAATAAATTAACAATTCCATTTCACTTAAGATCTACTAAAGGAGGAACATTTACTGTGGGCCATGCTGAAATTTACTGCTTTAGTCATTTTGAACAATAGGAGAATGTTTTCAGAATGTTGTCGTAAAAATTTTTAAGGAGCAGGTTTATCAATATGCCATGACACAAGAAGTATTTGCTTGCACTACATTATTTCACAATAACTGACACGTTTTTTTTGTTTTTTTTACCTCGACTGAGCCATAAGGTTACTGGCTAAGATGCTGTACTTAGAATTTCTTAAATTTCTGGGGTGATCATTCAGATGAAAGTATATATATATACTACTAAAAAGAAAATCAGGTCTGCAAGCCGCTATGCCAGGAAATTCTTTTGATTACAAGTATCCTGAATTTGAGGAGTAAGCAAAAGAGCAGAGAGTGGATGCTTTTTAATCGAAAGACATGCGGTCTTAACAATGCTTCCACATGAAAATGTTTTCATTAAAACCATTTTCTATAAACGAACAATGTTTGCACCTTGTACGTTCTACAGACCACGCACACTGGGATGGCAGGTTTTTAAAAAGGATTTTTTCTTTGGTGACATCCCCTAATTTTAATGCAGGTGCTGAATATAAAGCCTGTGTGTACTATGGCTGAGAAAAACCTAAGAAGATAAAACAAAGATTCTCTCATGGGTTTCTGCAAGGCTGTTTAAGAAAACACACCATGATCTGCCTCTGCATCCCTTATGATTATCTCTCAGCAACTTCGTAAAGGTTATGCATCCATTGGTTGCATATATATAACAGAAAATGCTATCTGATATGTGTTTTGGCCTCTGATCCAATCATTTAAATTTTACTTTGCAGTTTTATTAAATTGAGAAACTAACTTCCTCAATTCAGCAGTTTTGCTCTGTTTAAGCTCGACACCAATAAAAAATGAAGTTACTTATCTTTGCTTTGCTGTATCAGTTATATATTTGGTAGGACAGCACTTCCTCTTATTGGTATCATTATCATGCCCTGGATGCCCTGACATGGAAAAAGCTAATTGGGAGAATGGGGAGTTTCCTCATTTATTCTTGGCAATCAATAGGCGCAGTAACAGGGTTCATGCTCCCGACTGTAATTCTTAATGACCAAGATTAAAAAAAGGGAATCATACCCATGCACAGATTTGGCAGATTAGGAAATCAAAATATCTATTTCTACTAAGAGTTTTTCGAGGCAACAGAAGCAAATAGCCAAGACTAACTTAGATAAGATTTTAGATTTAGATTTTTTATTTCAGATTAAAGCAAACACTGCTGCCTTATCTTGCAAGTAAAAAAGTCACACTGGATACTATTGAGCCATATTGCACTCATTGGGTGCCCAGCCACTGCAGCTGGCACTCCTCACGGAAATTACCAAGTGCATACTAATGAGTGGGAGGATGCTATCTTCACACAGCTCAGCTCAGACATTTTCTGCCTTTAGCTATTTTAAGGGCAAGGGAGGCTTATTTTTAACCGACGCATTAACCGAGCTTCTGTTTTGCTTTAACACATCTTGCACATAGCTCACGAATAAATGGCCGTTTCAGAACACAAGTAAGCAAAGAACCCATGTGCATAAAGACCCAAATGAGCGGGCAGAGTGTTTTCATTTGCTTAGTGGTGTTTGGCATGAACCGACTTTTAATCTTTTTTACCAGCTCCAGAGGCGACTGCATCCATATACAGTCAGTAACTGTTTTGTCACCCTCTGTGAATCGTATTTTTTCAAATTTACACTGAAGATGATGATACGCTTTGCATGAATACAGTCGATTATTTTTGCTCATATTACTCAGCCTGGGTAGCCTTACATAAAATAGAAATAATAATGTTAATCATGAACAAATATAACTATTGAGTCACTGATTAGGTTATGCTGAAAAAGCTCCACAGGACAGAAATTGGAACTCACTGATCCTTTCAGTCAACAGTGCATTTAAGCGATGACAATACTGTTACTTTGCCTGTTGCTTTACTGCCTGATCAATATTTGCAGGTAAATCCAGAAATTGAGCTCAATGTAAGTCTTTTTAACCTCATCGCTTTTTCAGTTAAATATCATAAAGGTTTAGTTATGCTTCGAAACAGAAAGATGCTGTTGAAATAACCCATGTGAAACAACAGTGTACAGAGTGTAGCACTGAGTAAAAAATAATAAGCATCTGGACAGATGAAACTCACCATTCACAGTGAAAGCAAACCATGCTCTAAAAGGTACATGTTGTTCACCGTCCTAAAGCCCTGTCCTGAAAGTGATTCCTGACACAATAGGGGGTTTGCTCCTGGCAGCAAGTGACGAGAATTCAAAGTTTTCAGTTAGATACAGCTCACAAGATATCCCAGACATCATGTTGAGCACAATTCCTTTCACCCAGAGACAAATGAGACAGACAACCATGAATGCTCGAGCTAGTAATATTACTATCTTTACCACATTTTTTAAGGCCGCCACATTTCATGCCAAAGTGAACGTAAAGTTTTTCTTGATGACCTGATGAAAGAAACAGGGATCCAATCGGTTTTCATCATTGCTTTCGCGGCAGAGTAGAAGACAGCTTTTGCAAATCTGCTGCCCATTCTTATTGGATTGACAGATTTGTCTCAGCCTTTTGCAAAACAGTTAACACAGATGTCACTCCAAGAGTCCAAACCAAATGGAAATAACCAAATCCTAACTATTAGAAAACTGCCTAGATCGTTTTTAAATCACTGTGGCTATCAGTCTGCTGGTCTTAGAAGGTGCCATGCCAGTACAGATGACATTAGTATGGATCTAAGGTAAAAGGCAGAGGAGAGTGAGGGTAAGGCCACGCTCACACTGCAGCCTGAAGCAACGCAAATTTGGCAATCTTTATCTGATACTTTCATTACAGTGGGAACAACACAGATCGGATTGCGACCCAGGCCACTTGGATATGTGGTCCTAAGTCCGATACATATCCTATCATAAGGCAAACACTAACACAAGTGCAGGTATAAGAAAATGTTTTGGTAAATATAACAGCAGTTTTTAGAGGCTTTACAGAACATATTTTATTTACAAAACAGAAAGTTCACTGCGCAGAGTGCTATTATACAGCGGAAAATGCTAAACTCTTTGCTTTTAAACTCATGGACCATAGTTTGGGCTTTGAAACCTTCATGGTCTGAAAACTTTATTTTTGCATTTCATCCTAATCTTTCTAGCATCAGCGTATCAACAAAACAATCTTCCTTCCGGATTTTTTTTATGAATCACATATCTTTTTCTGTTTTCATGACTCGGGGCTATGGCAGCCGTCTCTGTGTGCATTTTGCACAGTGAAATAAAGCAAATCGTCCGCAGTCAGAAATAATCAGTTTAATTGTTGTTTATTGTACTCTAACCAATCTTTCTACCTCTATTCTTCCCACTCTATCCTTTTACTGTTTTTTTTTTAATCCATATGGTGCACAACCCACATTCATATCCTGCTTTCATTATTGTACATGTTCGGAGTAATTTCAGGTTTTCTTCTAAATGCCCACCATTTAACACTGCTCGCATGCTCCTCATTCAAACTAGAAGTAGATTGCCCTGGATGATGAAAAAATAGCAACCGACAAGGCAACGAGCCAGTCTCCCAGATGGTACATTAAGTGCATGTGTGCCTTGAGCTTGCGTTGATTACAGGGAACCTCTGAACAGAGCTGTAAAATCCCTAAATAGCACACCAGTTGAGTCTTTTCTTCCTCTCGTAGGGACGTGTCAGAAATAGAGATATATTCCATTTATCTGTATTACATATAGGAGACTACAATATTACATATAGAAGACTATAATATGCACAACAACCATTACCAAACAACTGAATTGAGAAAATCATGGTCTATATGTTGCGAAGAATTCGAGGATAATTACAGATATAAGTTCGTTAGCAGTTTTTCGGTCTGAGCAGAGACAACAAGCAGTTGATCCAGTGTTAGTGAGTGATAACAATTAGCAAGCCATGGCAACAGTGGAGGTGCAGAATAACATGCAGAAATTAGTGAGCTCTTTAAATCCTCTCTGGAAGAGAATTGATGGGTGACAAAAATCCTTTCAATCTCGTGTAAACCTAGTGATATCCATTAAATCACTTATTCTAGTTATTTTTTTGTGTAAATGGCTCATCTATCTTAGGCTCACTAAGACATGAAGTGGTGGCTTTGTACCTCAATATATCTGCACAAAGAATTGGACAAAGGTTTTATGGCAATCTGGAGATATCTGTGCAAGAAATATGGCAAATAATAGATTAATTAAGTGCTCGGCTTTTCCCCCCCTAGTTCTGTTGTTTTGCTGCTTTCTTATACATGCAACAATCAACACTTTAAATGGAGTACCAAAATGCTATTGACTCATTTGTCTATGTTTTAATGTAAACAAACTACATTTTAATGGGATTTGCAAATCATTATTTTCTGTTTTCATGGAATTTAGACTTATTTTGAGTTTTGATCACTGGAACCTACAACTCTTTTGCTGGTTTTCATGAAAGTTTAAACATACTAAGCTTGTTCGTTGAGAAAGTATTTGTCAGGTAAGTTTTGATTGTCACCATTGTACTTGGATTCTTAACCAGGAGAACAACAGCACTTGCGGTCAGCACTGTTAAAACCACAGATTTTCTGGTGAACAGGAAAAGAGGCTTGAACGACGGGGTGTCCTTTGGAGGATTCTCGACAGTTTCACTGTGCTTCAGCGCTTCCTGTTCCTCTGCAGTCAGAGCATTGTAGTGGACTTCAGCCAGAACCTCCAAAGCTGCTCGTTGACCGGCTTGTATTGCACCACTTATGTAGCCACACCACTGCGTGGCTGTCTCTGTGCCTGCCCAGTGGATCCTGTAAAGCCAGAAAATGTGTTAGGCAAAAACTATGATTAAAGTTTGTCTTCACATGCTCACCACCCCGTTATCGGTCAAACACATTGGTATATCGGATATGCATTTTCTCAATTTTGCACTAGTATGTGAAAATATAATGGGAATATATCCCACTTTAATCAGAAACAGCACAACAAGGTATGAGTTGAATATGGGGGAATTTTAAAAAATGGTCGTGAGACATACAAGAATTGTATTTACTAATTTACATACTTGAATGTAAATTAGTTTCTCAATAAAACTGGACTCTCCAATGCAACAACAAATGTTCATTAATCACATAATCAGATTAAAAAAACGCTTTCATCCAGCATCAGAAATGCAAAAGTTGTTTTTTAAAAGAAAAACAGAAAGCTTGTGCTAAAGTTCTATTCAAGCGATCCTAGGTAAAACTCTAAAAAAACAATACCTACAGTAAGACAGTCATACTGGGGAAGAGAACGAAAACTGCATCCTTACAAGGAGATAGTTTTTAGTGTTTACTGCATTTGCTACACTTTATTTCCAAATGTACTTGCTCACACAGCCAAATAACCAAAATCAGGCGGTCCAATGTCTTGGCATATAGACTATTTCTACAAGCATTTGTTAAAAAATGCGTTGCTCTCTCCTTAAAATAGGTAAGGTTTACCTGATGCAGTCACTATCTAACCATGTGACTCCTCATCAAATCGGTGCCAGGCAGTTTACTGCAACTGTTTAGTGGGGCCAGCCCCTAGTGGAAATGTAAAAATACGGGGGTAGAGCTGTGCCGTGCTGAGTAGGCACTGGTGGGAATGCACCAAAAGTTCCCGGTAAAAGAAATCATCTGGAGACATCTGGAGAATGGCATGCTAACAACTTTGCGCAGACAAATAAAAAAAAGGCTTGTTCCTCTTCCAGCAAGACTGTGCACCAATTCACAAATCAACGTCTATAAAGACGTTTGAGAACGTTTGGTGTGGATGACATTGACTGGCTTGAATGACCACCCTGAAGTGTTTTCTGTAGCGATTTTCCTTTGATATAAGTAAAGTGCTAGGAATAATCTTGAAGGACTTTTTAACAGAAAACCATGCTGACATTCAACCACAGTTACACAATGCTGTAAAGCATGTCTGCACCTTTGAAAGTCCAAACATTCAATATGTAATCAACAAAAAGTTTATACATAGATATTTAGATACAGATATTTTATCCACAGAATCTTAAAAGCGTCATGTCAAAATCATGTAATATTTTGTTATCAAGGTTGTTGATTAAAAAGCTCAGATAAATTAAAAGAAAGTCATGTGTGTTGTAACTGGAAGCTAACAGTCAGCCTCCTGTCTTCACTTTGACAAAGCGTTAGCATGACTTAATGAAAACAGAACCTGTTCATGCAAGTAATTGAAAAAATTGAATAATCTCCTGTTTCTATAAAGGGCCCGATATAATGCTAATGCATTGGAACATCTTCCGACACATTTTGAGAATTTGAACAGTTCTTATTTTCGCTACTTAGTTCGCAAGAGTTCAAAACACATGTGACTATTTGATTAGACCCTCAAGGGTTGAGATACCAGAAATACTCATATTGGCTACCCTGTGAGCAGCTGCATTATTATACTGAACATAACACCTTATAAATGTATAATTGTACTCTATGTGTCACATGTTTCATCAGAGAATAATGATTCAAAATGTACTCACGCAACCTATTATTCCTTACATTACATATCCATGCTGCTAAAAACAGCAGGGCATACTTTAGCTCATTACTCCCCGGATAACGAGTACATATGTGCGGACATTTTTATTCACATCACTCAAGCCTAAAGCTTTCTCTGAAACCAGACCTCATCTATGTCCACCAATTACAATAATTGAGGGAGACAACCCCTTAGCATCCTTGCACTGGCTAGCATCCTTTAGAAGTAATTTGTGTTTCTTGAACGAGGAGTTGAAAAAGTGAGCAGCAAACTGTTTTTCCCCTCGAGTACAAATACAGTTGCGCTCAGATGTGATAAACCCTGTCAACAATGCCATATACGATATGCTATATGTGCACTAACAACAATGAGATGAACATGACATCAGAATGACTGGTAATTGAGGGGTCTTTGTTCCAAAGTTGTAGAGAATGTTTCAAAGTATCCTCAATTTAGGAAAGATAAACATAAAGATTTTAGGCTTAACTGAGATGTCAACAAGCTTGGTGTTGATATTTACCATATTAAGAGACTATAATGTAGAGTATAAATCGTTATTTTACTTGAGGGTAATCTATGTTACCCATACAAAAAGTAACTTCCTTTATCATATACTCATTTTAGGGTGATTTATAATGGATTTATTCATATCACTAAGAGCAAATGATGCACACACTAATATGAGGAGTGAAGAAATGCATCCAGCATGTAAAACAAATATAGCATTAAAAGAGGAGATCAGAAAAATCAGTCAACACCTCGGTGGCAGCTGCATATGTAACAAGCATCAGTAAACAACATAATGAGCCACAGGATTATAATGAGAAAAGTGAGAGCTCGTCAAATAAAAACATAACCTTGAAATTGATTACTGTCTTCTTTAAGCCGTTGATGGTAACCAAAAAGAGTTTCCTTTAAAAAACAGTGGGAACTTTATGGACCAAAAACCTCACTGTGAAACGTGGTTACTGAAAGTTTGCGAGCCCTGCAATTAAATGTCCAATTACACACTGTGCAACAAATTTGTGGACTTCTAGGATAACAAATCAATCCAGCCAGCCAGGCATAACGCGTCAGCTGTTATCTACTCAACGCTGCTTATAACTGGGTGCACATGGCAAAAAATGTGAAACTGCGATTCACTCGCAGCAAAGCACTCAACAGTAACCACAGTAGGTGTTACAACCAGCAGAAAAATTAAACGTAAAAAAAATAATTCACACATAAGCATGACATGGAAGAGACTAGCTCAAAAAGCCTCTTGGTAAAACGCTCATGCATATTTCTTGGGAGAGGAATTAGGAATTCACAACTTCTCAACATCTTGTTAAGGAGTTTTATGCAACCGGCTTCTGTCCTGTGTTTGACTTATTCTGTTTAGCAGGAGTAGTTTACATATTAACATTGGTGGGGGTGGGGGATAGTGATGAGTGTCAATGCCTGTCACACGGAAGACCAGTGTTTGATTCCCCGACAGGGAGATACGCATGTATATGTTCTACTTTTTCCTATCCTAACTCTTCCCTCTCTCTCTTTGCTGTCACCACTGAGTCTGACCAGGAATGTTCCTCTAGAGATCTTATGATAACTGTAACATTGTGTCTACCTTGTAAGTCGCTTTGGATAAAAGCGTCTGATAAATACATAAACATAAACATAGCATATAAGGTAAGATAAGTATATTTCAGATTGAAGCTGGAGATGTTTGCTGTCAACCGGAACCTTGCTTGAGTCTGAAGGAGCTCCCATATATGAACCGCAGGCTTTAATTACCTGCAAAGCTTTTAAAACACTAACTGGAACTATCTTTAGACATACTGAAGCCTTCCTCTAGGACATAAAATGTGTTGTCAAAAAAGAAACATCCGATCAAACCTTAAATGCGTTCAACTATTTGGAAAAAATGTTGAGTATAACCTTTCAAAAATGTCCAAAAAAAAGTTCCTTGAGATTTTGTTTCTTTTAGTTTTTTTGTCCAAGAGAAAGACAAAGCTTCCACAATTTAAATTTGGTTACTTATCACTGTAAAATGTCGTGACTTTGTTGCTGGTTAAAAGTAGCTACAATTAATCATAAAGGCTGTCCTCAAAGCGCCGTTACAACACTGGACTTACTCCTCATGCTGCAGCAACTACACGTTCAAATATAATTCCTCCTCCCTTTACTCCAAAAATACCATTTTCAAAAGGCAATCCTTGGTGCTGCAGATAATTGGCTCAATGAAATAATCAGCAAAGATGTGGTTGTTGTTTTTTTCAATAGGCCATATGTCACCATAGAGTCTTATTACCGTATGTGGTGTCAACACACTGTTTAGCCTGACAGCTGACAATGTTTTTCTCCTTTGGCCAGCTAACATATGTCTAACTATTTTTAGCTTAAAAGCATAGTTTTTAACAATGCCAGTTCATAAAGTTTGTTGGCCTTTCTGTGAAGAGACCATTAGGTAGGTTTCTACTGAATACCTCCGATCATATTGCGATGTGAGGTCTCCCTGTCGTCCCTAGTCATTTCGGTCGTATTTATTTTTGCAACTTTACTCAAAGACACAGTTAAATTCGTGCTTTTTTTTAGTGAGAGTCAAAAATGTCTTTCAAGGCATTTTCATACTTGAAAATATGTTTTTTCTGGAGAAACTGCAAACAATTTGATGGTGTTTTTCCTGCAGTTGCTATTCACACAAACACAGCGGGAAGCTTTGTGCTGGATATGTGCTCCCAGGAAGGAGCGGCTGTCTTTGAGTGCACAGGAGGAAATTTGTGATACAGAAATTACACTATGGAAAAAGCTGTTTTCTTTACAAGATGTTGAGAACAGCACATGAGTCGCCATATTATGTTGTTATGCGTGCCGCATGTATCTGTTTGTGTCCGAAACAGCGGGGTCCAACGAAAAAATCAGCATATAGATCCTCAGAAAAAAAAGCTTAAAAAGCACACACACCCTTCAGAAAAAGTGTGTGTGTGATAAATATATAATCTCACCTACTGAATGTCTCAAGATTTTACAAAAAAAATAAAAAAGACAAAACACATTGTCTTTTTTATTTTTTACACCTACAGATCTGGAATGTGTCCTTTTAGATTATTTCATAGTTTAAATGTCTATTGACTAGTTCTACAATTCAAATTATGAAAATATTGCACAACTATTAAACAATTTTACTCCATAAATGATGAGTGTGATACTGGTGAGTCAATTGATTTAATTGTCTCCCCTTAGAACTTTAATAGCCCAAATCGGATAATAGTTCATGTATTTCCATTGAAAACATTAAAGGAAAAGGCACTGCCAGGGGATGAAAAAGTCAGTCACTGAAACGAGGAAGGGCAATTAAAGACTCCCGCTGGGCGTGTGGAACATTGTTCTGACCTCTACTGTAATCAAACTGCCCTTCTTTATTCAGTTTCATCACATTTTTAAGTAGGTTGTCCAAAATAATTTACGAGCTGATAAACTAAATTATTCTTTTGAAAGAAGAAAAAAAAAAACCTCCACATCATATCCTTTAGCACAAATAGAGTCTTTTAAAGCATTCGCTCTATTCTGCGACTGACATTTTTCAACATTGTGGCCAGACAGTTAATTCTTCACTGCAATAATGTGGTGTGACTTACTGGACTGAATGAACTATATAGAGAAATATGCAACATGAACTGTGTGGAAAGTTTGGGAAGCAAGATTAAAGAAGACTAAACAGAGGGAAGAAAATGGACGATCGAGGGCAAAGACCTCATCTTACTTTCAGGTATTGTTGAAGGTTTAACGGCAAAAGATTTTGGAGTTATTTTACTTTTGACTGCGATTTCTCTGGACACCACCGTTATGTCCGGAAAGGAAGAAGGGATGAGACACCTTCCACTGATTGACATAAACCAGCCGACTGTGAACTCGTTAGGTCTTTGGTCAGCGGTCTCAAGAGGGTCTCTCTCAGTCAGCAGCAGACGGATTGGTTTCCAGGGGCCTTCATTGTGTCTGGCAACTTGCGAGTCTTCTTTCTCTACAATGGTTTTCCATTACCCAGATAAATGAAGGTTTGGGTGTTCAGACTCAACCATCAAAAATGAAAATAGCAAAATATGGGAGGTGTGTCCCCTGAGCTTTGGAGTTAAGTTGTTGTTCAGTCAAATAACCAACTGTGGCTGGGTGAGTTTCACCAAAAGTATTAAAACCGAAAAAAAAATCCATACATGTATATAGACAGATATAGATATCTATAAATATCTATGTATCGTCTGGATTGGCTTTTTTTGCAGGACACTTTTCATGATGGGTTACGCATAGTCAAAAGCATCTCTCTTCTCGTGGGATCGGGAGTCTTATTCAAGTATGTGGGGCACAACGTGGACTTATCGTTGAAGAAATCGGGAAAACAAGATAACCTGATTGGCATGCCCGACCGCTTAATACTACCAAAGTGGAAAAGGGCAAATATAGAGTTGCAGTTTAAAAGATTGATATTTGAAAGCCAGCCATCAGATTGATTATCAGCTTCTGGGAGCTCCCAACACAGTGCAAACACAGACTAACCCCGCCCGCTCAAAACGTCTAACGAATCACAAAACAGCTCTCAGATACCCCTGTGTGTCAAGAACAAGCAGCGAGAACTCCAAAGCCAGGACTGCGAAAATAAGATGATTTGTTCTTGTAGCTGAAGGAGCAAGAACAAAAGTCTCCCTTTTCGCGGAGTACGCAATAGCCTGTAGTAATGGAAAACAAAGAAATGTCAAATCTAATCCCTACAATCTACAGCTGGTACTGTAATTTGTTCTGTTATTAAACATATTCTGTTTGAAGCACATGCTCCATTTTTGTCTTCTTCCCATGTGCTGGATGCGTGTCAAGGTCATAGCATGTCTTTGGAGATCCATTTGCTGTATGAGAAAGGAATGTGAATAAGGGGCCGCCGTCCCCTTGCTGCTGTTCCAGTCCTGTTATATAATAAGCTTCCCCTGCTCCCAACAGATTCAATGTCATTATGGAAATGTATTACCTGAATCCCGTTACCGTCCTCTCGCTCACATTTGTTCGTCTTTGTGCATTTCTGAACAGGCCATTAGAAATTAGACACACACAGACCCCCCCCCCCCCCCCCCCCCACACACACACACACACACACACACACACACACACATTCACACGCACGAACACAAGCAACCCTGCAATTCTTTACAACTGAAATACTATGTATTATTAAACGTATAATATCTCCAATCAGTCAATGCGTAGCATACAACAAATGTATAAATATACAATCTACAAATATGTACAAATATTGTTTCTTTGGTATAGATATAGAGTACACCCTGCATACACACATATCTGATAACTTGTTTTCCCAAGTAGAAAGACGCTTTTCATGGAAGTATTTACTCCTGAATTTAGAGCGATGAAATATATGTATGAAATATTCGAAAGCGCAATACCAGTTTGCAGGATGAAATCCTGTCAGATGGCTTTCACTTTAGAGAAAATGTCGAGGAAATGGACTTGAGTATATCATTTAAAAAAACTGTGATGTGTGTTTGTCAGCAGCTGGGTGATTACCTGCCACAGGGCTTTCTCAGGCTGGGATGGTAATATGTTAAGAGGCCCGGTGCCATGACATTAACGGGGCAGCCACCATTGTAGTCCTCCTTACCCCAGTCCTTCAAGAGAAAATGGCTCATGATGTAACTCAGTATTGTTTCATGAAACAGGACAAAAAAAAGCAGAAAAAATGCAAAATGACATTTTCTCATGTAGTCCACCGCTTCACCTCCAAAGCAGGTGAAATGCATTGCTCCATGGAAAATAATAGTTACCGTATATGGAAAAGGTGAGCAGATTCATTTTATTGTGAGTTTGCCTATATAATGTGCCAATTTACAAAAAAAGTTTCAAATGTTTGAAAGACAAAAAAAGCAACCTCAATAAAATGTCAGAATAGATACTGTGCAATTCATTGTAATCCAGTTTATTGTAATCCACATCAGCACAATTAATATTATTTGCATTTAATTAATGCCAATTCACACAAAGTGGCCTATGTACCGGGAGGAAATTTAGATTGCTTTACAGCATCTCTCAAAGGTAAAGTTGAAAGTTGGGAACATTTCCATTTACTGAGCTGAATTTAAGAAAAATTAAAGAGCAAGGGGGTATGACATGTCTAATTGCACATTCTTCACAAACCAGTCAATGTTAGGAGGGTACATTTCCTTTGAAAAACCCCTGAATAAATATTACACAAAATCCCTCAGTACTGCTGACTCTAAAACTGGTGGTTACAGTGAGATTAAGTCGATGTATGTAGTGTTTCTATCGCACACTTCAATGGAACCAATTCCATCATATCCACTTATGGTCAAGTGTAGTTTGACTACCCTGTAAAACAGACCAAAGATCAGAAGGAATTTGACGAGGTTGTGGTGTATCTTATTTTATTTATTTAGTTTTTCACTTGACAGGAATAAGATGTCAAATAGTCGGAAGACAAATCGAGTAAACAGACGGGGGAGGGGAGTAAAAAAAAAAGAGAGCAGTGATATAGAGAAATGGAGACCACAGATGAAACTAGAATTCAGCAAGGACGTTAATGGACATTAATCAAGTACAGAAAAGGTTAAATCAGGATAAAGAACGAGATCATGAGAGTGAGATAGATGGTCCCACTGTAGAAGATAATGGTGTGACTTTGTTTGTTGTCTGTAATTCCAGTGGGCTTTGGCCAATGATTTCTATGCTCATACGATACATAAAGCTGCTGAGAATAAGGCCTTGAAAATGCTGAACCAGATAGGATTAGAGCACTTAACAGCAAAATACTTTAGACTTTGTTTAAAGTAAATCTGCTCAGATCTGACAGATGAAATAAGTGGTCTGTTCCATCATTGAGAAAGAGGAAGAACTCTGCAGCAGTGTGAAGTAAAAGTTTGTGGTGGATTTTGTGGTGGATTTTTTTTTTAGCCAAGAATTTTAGGGTCAGGATGTCCATAAACTGCCATACAACCCTTGCCACCCATGTAAAATGTTCTAGATCTACCCCCAACCCCAACGGCATGCGCATTATCTTCCAAAGCAGTCAACCTACAGGAAAATCTGTACTTCGTAAATATTTGATTGCTCCGTGGCAACTCCCAAACATCATCCTGCACTTATCTTTTTTAATGGGGATGATGGGAATAAAAACCCCTTCAGCACATCATGTGGATGAGACCACGATATGATGTAGGATTTGCATGGAAATTATGTTTGGAAATTCCAGGTTTTCTCACATGCCTGTTACCTGAAATTGATTAGGACGAAAGCTAAAGACAAAATAGTCACCAGTAAATCCAACCAAAGCCTTCACAACTGCTTAATTTATCCTTCTTTCTGTCATCACTAAGCTTCACAAGTTTTTGTATGTTGAAAGGGTGTTCCCCATTCTTTTTATTGCGAGTAAGGAAGAATCATAATGTGGCTTAATGTTGTTGCCTCAAGTTTCCTTGAGGCAGTTTTCCATCACCTTTCAACAGCACTGAGAATATGAAACAGCTGAAGAAGCATAATCATATTTCTGAATGATTAATGTAATTTCATGTCATGGAGCTAAATAGCTATTCTGTTTAGAAGTGAAACGCTTTTCTCTGTAAAGCATAGCAAGCGTGGTGGATCAAGTGTCTATCAAGTTAAGATTTTGAGGCTAAACCTTACCTAAATCTATTTAACATGGTTTATCTTATTTGGTTACATGATTTAGCTTAAATATATTTTAAATGCTTGAGTTTTGCTCCATATATTTAGAGTTCTGCTATCAAAGTTTAATAATCTATGCATAAAACAATTCAAATATCATCACTGTTGAGTTGGCATCTTCGTCTTCCAATTTTTCACCAATCACATGCCTTTTTTATTACATGCAAAGAATTAGGATGACTCATCATCTGCTGTTTATATCATAAAATTTTAGCATTTTGCTTGAATCATGGAAAGCAAGCAGTTATTATAAACCAAAGCACAACCTGCTCTTCACACGCAGCTAAAACAACAAGTAAAATAGTGTCAATCAACGTGACAGTTGCATTGTAAAAACAATGCATTTTAATTCAAATCCTTGCTTTCTGTCATAGCCAACAGTGATAACAGATGGCATATGATGGTCTTAAACAATCCTCCCGAGATAGAAGGTGCACTATTCAATGTCGATTAGACGTGACTCCTCCATCCATCTCCTCTCCTTCTTCCCAAATAGGCATTTATATGACTGGCATTTCCCTCCTGCTATGCGCAGGCGTTGTACATTATAAGATGCCATTAAGTGTCTTATTTAAGCATATGGAAAAAAATACCAACATGGTTGTTTCAATTGAGGACTTGCTTACCTTTTGCAGAAGGAGCTAAGCTACCAATTCACTGCTTATTTGTTTTGCCAAGAAAGACACAGAAGTCTTTTTTTTTTTTTTTAAACACACTCCAGACGTCAAAGTACTTACTTTCTCCTCATAATGGATGAAAGTTGCTGCCTCTGGACCAAGATATCTGACCAAACTGGAAACCACGGCGTCTCTTCTTTCTCCAGGCTGCAAACAGAAAAAACAGCCTTTCTCAACTGGGCATCTTCAATGCTTCGTTCATCACTCCAAAATTCAGAAGCTCATTGCTGAATCATGAAGCAATATTTGCAAACAATGTATCGTAGTGGGTGAGTAAAACATGAGAAACCTTAGAAAACATATCTAATCAAAAATAAAACTGGAGGGAAGATAATTGATTTGAACACTGATTCCTTTTTTGTCTCATAGCAAATTGTGAGGCCAAAGAATTCTGGTGAACCTACTCTGAAGTTGCTTTGGAACACCCAGCTTTCAAAGTTGGAAGTTGATTGCTGATGTTGTGTCATTACATTCAAGTTTTTATTCTGATTGCCCCAGAGATATGAGATATGCGATTGGTTTTAAACACACTGATTACTTTGTATTTAAAATTCTGATGGTGAATCAGGGCCGACGAAAAACATCCCGGGTCAGGGCCACAAACAAACCTTGCTGCAGGTGTCATCAGTCTATGGAGACTGAGCATGAGTTAAGGGATCAATTGTGAACTAAGTTCTGTAATTAATCTCAGCATTTCATTATATTTTGTTAACAAAGTTTTGAAAACTTTTTAGAAAATGCCCTAAAGAGTGAGGATTATCACAACAACCCTCAAAGTGTGTATACATTCCCTCACTAAATAAAATTCCAATGACACAAAAACAAATGTCATTGTCTTTAGTGTTTAAATCACAGAGCAACAGAGATGTGACTGTTTGATGGTCATTCTCCCAAAATTAACATTTTATTTTTTAGGTTGCTTTAATTTACTCAGTTCTCCATCAATAAGGCCCAGTTTACTCCGCATAATATTTCCTAATGCCGGGTTATCACTCTACATTCAATCAAATTTACTTTTGACCACATGATGCTTTCTTATGAATGACAAAGCAACTTCTGAAGTTATACAATTCACTTCCCAGTAATGACGATAATTCCTGCACTAGAGGGATCTGAGCAGAAAGAAAGAGAGATTACATCGAAAATCTCTAGAAATAAATACAAAAAACACAAAAGAGTCAATGTGAATATCTGAAGCCTCTCCGCTGTTACGGCTTACACGCTGGAGTTTATAAAAAGCAACTAAGGCCTGGGGACCAAGACAAAAAAAAGAAACAGATCCTCCTAAAGCATGTTGACAGATGTCGCACACTGAACTTATTAACATGTCACTTTAGCTGTTGCCCCTTTTCAGCTGGAGCTAAAAGCAAATGCAAATATCTCTACGTTAGTGTGGAATTAAAAAGCTAATTGGCTTCAACATTTTTGTGTCGGTTTAACTTTGGCACTACAGCTCTAGAAAAGGAACCAAGTACATAAAAATCAGAAATGGAAAATCATTTTGGGTATTAACAGCTAAGGCATGTTCAAACGGCACACAGTGTGCATGACTGTAACCCTTATGTCCACTTAAATATCATTCTACTACGCTTTTCTTTGGTGTAGAAGTGGAGCGGAAAGTAGAGGTTAATTATTTAGTACTCTGTGCAGCATGGCCCTGCAGGGTGACAGCTACTCCAGAGAATTTGTAGCGAGTCAAGATGATGACTGAAATGCCACACAAATCCTGGGACAATGTAAAAGTGTAGCTATATAATTTTAAAAGCGAGCGTGGGAGGTTTCCCGCTGTAAAAAACGATTTTGTTAAAGGCTAAATGTCCCCTTAAATGTAATGCAACTGTTTTAATTGAATGAAAATATTAATGAATTAATGAATTGTTGTTTTTTGCATTGTTTTCGTAAACTCCTGATCATGTGACACATCGTAAAAAAGTCTGGGACAGGGGAATTCAAAGTAATAGGTGGTATTGAAAGAAAAACAATGAATGGGTAGTATAGAGAAAAATAGTCTTTTGGAAGATGGGGATCAATTTCACAACAATGTCCCACAAGCTAAAATAGAAAATATTTAAATATTCCACTATCTTAAAATGAAAAGAATGTAGAATAATCTGTCCTTCAGACAGCCCAAAAAGTTAAATACCTGTGATCTATGGGCTATAGAGGGAACTGCATTAAAAACAGGAATACCTGGCTGCATGCTAAACAGTGGTAAACATGAACCTGTGTCAACCTTTTTTAAATGTGCTGATGTCATCAGTTCAGCTCATATTTTTTCAATAAATTAGAGAATTGTCTCAATTTCAAGATTTGATCTCTTTTTATGTTCTTTTATCAATGATTTTTTTGTCAAATGAGCAAAAATCTTATTGTGTTAAAGGTCAGGTCTCAAAAAGTTTTACAATCTTCATGGTGTCAGTATTTAATTCTGTTACCTCTTTGGTACTCCAGTGATAAGCCTGCTGGGCGGAAATGAAGCCTACAAGAGCGGCATTGCCCTTATGGCTGGTGGCGTCAAAGGTAACGCAGAATGGACAGTCAGTGGAGGGACCTGCCACTATTTCCCCAGAAAAGCCACGCTCCTTCCAAAAATCCTGCAGATGGATAGAGACAGAAACAAATATTTTGGATTAATTGCTAACAGTGTGAGTGGGCAGTCCCCAACATCCCTGAACAGGATAACTGTGGAAAAGAGAGAATAGGCTGATGGATGACACTCTAACAACACAACCTGTTTTGTCTCTGTAACAAGGACCCCTTTGAAACTGACATCTGTGTGATATTCAATGCTTACTCATCGGCCACTCTTACCCGACCTTCTGCCAGAAAGGTTTGAATTGCTTCAAAGCCTGACCAAACCTATTTACCACTCATTCAACAATGTTGCTATAGCTTCCTTTTTTCTCAAGGGCCAATTACCTGCCATAAGCAAGTATTCCATTGAGCTGTGAGTGAGTGTGCATAGATTTTACAGCAAATCAAAAATGATTTCAGGTCTTTGGATGACACTTGACACAAAAACTGTGTGTTTTAGTCTGAAAAGAAATGTCATGTAAAATGGACTCACTTGTGTTGATGTGGTGTGAGCTTAGATTTGTGCTGGCTGAACAGCTTAAATAAGTCATGTAAGAGAAACAGGCATTCTTCCTCTGCTTCGACTTTGAAACAAGAAGAGAATTCAACACAGAGAATGGGTAGGTTGGGTTCTGCTTAGCACTTATGGGGAGAGATTCTGTCATAGTTGTGATGGGGGTTACCTGGCTGTGTATTAAGGATACAAAGTCAGAATTGCAAGGAAGGAAGAGTGAATTGACACAAGTGAATTGATGAGGTTTTATGATCTGTGGAAGAGTGGGAATCCTCTGAGCTGTTAGAGAGGAGTAAGGGTGTCTGCCTGTCAACTTAAGTAGTCACAGTTACCACTCCCATGAGACAAACAAATTGTTATACAAATCTTATACAAAGAAGAAGAATCCACCCCCCTTGTACATGTTATATGTACCCTGCTGGCAACCTCATGTAATGTTTATGCCTTACATAAACCACCAGCAGCAGCTTTTGCTTTGTACACTGCTTTGTATTTTCAACCAACGACACGTTTCATGTCTTTACAACCTCTGCACCCATTAAAATGCGGAGTGTTGGATTTACCATGACATTGGAGTCGAGTTACCTCAACCTATCACCCATGTCCTCTGTAACTTTGGCCTCTTTAACGTGTGGTTTTTAAAGTCCAGGCTGCTGTGCCCATAAATAGATATTTTCATCTGTTTCCATCCACTGACAAGAAGCTATAGCAACACATGAAAAATTAACACAAGTTGACACTTTTACATGGATGATGTTGCGTGACTGCAATGAGTTTGATGTTACTTTACTTGATTGATCACAAAGGATCCTTCCTGCATGGGATTCAAAAGGGCTGAACTCAACAAACCTTAGTTTCTTCAGGTGGTCTTGCAAATAAAAATTCTTCAGAGTGTTATCTTAAGTAATAAAAGAGACAGATGCAATGGCTATCATCTAGCTGCTGGTACTTCTGAGGGCTCAGATCTTGAGAGGCAAGAGGTGGCACGTTGAAGATTGTCCTCCAATTCAGAGACAATCAAATGCAACAGCACAGACTTGACTACTCATACTAAAAAATGCTAAATCCTTGGGCATGGATAAGTGATACAACCAAGGAATTCCAGGGAGCAGCTCAGCAGTACTCCTAGAAAGAAGTCTCCCGCCATCTGTTATCAAAGTGTCTCAGAGAAATCTTCTGGTCATGAGTTTTAACGCAAGATTGCTTCTTAACATCACACAGAAATCTTTCCACCGGGGAGTCGGGCAGTACGATGGGAGCGTCATGTAGTAGGACTCATTCTTTTGCTCTCATCAGCGGGGATAGCTGGTGGTTCTTAATGCAATTTTAAAAGAAGCAGCTGGTATTCTCTGAGCACTTCCCTTTCAAGCTGTTCTAAGTCAAACCTGCAATGCTCTTTGCAAATGCCTAGTGGAAAACGGTGACCGTAAAAAGATGACAAGACCAACTACCCCACAGTACTACACAGGCTGAGACTTTTGCAACTGCTTAATGATTAATATTTCAACGAAACGGGTCAAATGAATAACCAATCCTATGCGGTCTCCAACATAAGGGGTATTCAACAAGTCTGGAAATTTGGACTTCTCTCACAGTGTACAGCACTATAAAAACATTCATTTTCCAGAACAAAACTTTTTTGAAGTGTGTCTGTATTTCTCACACACAAAAGAGTATGTTTTACAGATTCTTTATCCCTTTAAATCAGCAGAATTTAAATTAACCTATCATCTGTGACTGCAGGGGGTTCAAGTTTATTTTCCTCACTCTCTTGTGTAGAGAGTGAGCCATATCTGTGTTTTCAAGCATTAAGGCCTTGTTCTCAGGAGACATGGGCCAAGGTGAAACACATGCAGGCAAGCAAAATCTGCTCTGCTGAATCACACACTTTTTAACAAGCTAGCATTGATCATGGACAGTGTCTTACTTTATCTAAGACACTGACACCATGGATTACTGTCAACCTCAGAAAGATATATACAGGAACTGCCGGAAAACAGGTTTGACTGTCGGTCTGTGTATCTAAACAGCAACTAATCAACAGCATTAATAACCTCAGAAATGTTCTTAATTTGTCCTGCACCACTGTCTTTAGCATTACATGTACACATACAAATATCTAGACTTTGCAATAAACATCCAGATAGTTCTTCTACGGAAGGTAAGACTGTTTTGTGACCTTTTAAGAGAGCATCTTGAAATTGATATTATGCCATTTCATACAAAAAGTGTCAGGAATTGTGAGGAACACCCTCATGAACCTGCACTGCTTGTTCTTTTTCACATAAAAAAAACAAAAACTTTTCAGCATTTTATTGACAGGCAGTAGACAGTGACAGGAGACATGGAGCGGAGGGGTATGACACACAACAAGATGCAGTCATGTTGTCTGTTCTCCGACCCTCGAGCCACCAGAGAGCTTTGTCTTTACCTGCTTGAATCGATAGTCAAGCTTTTTGTCTGTTTTGATTCTATTCAACCTGAGTAGCAGATGCGAGTCTGCATTATAAATCTTAAAGAGTGCTGTATGAGTAATTTTCTTGTATTTCTATTAAACAACATTCTACCTTTCTACCTTAAAATCAGAAAATCTATTTCCTTAATGTGGGACCAGTACAGTGGACTGCCTCATAAATGCAATTAGTAAAAGTATGTTTGTCAATCATGTGATGATGCTGACTCCAATCACTGGAAGGAGATGAGTGTCAAATAAACCATATTCGCAGTCAGAAGGCAATATTCACGGTGTTTATCAGAATCAAAATGCTTCTTGCCAAACCACAAAGGCACAGATCGAATAATGTTTGTACAAGCGTTAACGATTCTGCTTTCATTACAGTTGACAAATTTAATATAGTATTAAGGTGCACGAGCATTTTTTTAATTAACCGTGTGGTTGTGAAATGTAAAATGAAGATGAAACAAATCAAATAGAATATGTTAAAAGCTCTGGTGTGCAAAGTGTTGAGATCTATAAATGCGTGTCGAAGTTGTTTATTTGCTGTCCGAGCCTGCTGCGTTACAAGCCCATATTTGCAAGCAATTCTCCCCAGCCCAAGATGCTGCCACTGCCACAGTGAAAGCCTGTAAACTTGTCCTCAAACCATTGATGATTTAAATTCAATGAGCCATTGCATCACATATCTACATAATGTGGGATTGTTACAGAAAATCAACTGAAAACTTGCGACTCATGCAGCATAAGGGAGACTTGTGTCCAAAAGGACAGTCCAAGCTGGCCAGCTCAGTCACTCCTACCTGAGGTTGCCAGATTGTAGGAATCTGTTACCAATCCAAGGTAACACATTCAAGCCATTCTATCTGTTCCCATCTGTTTGTCTAGATCTAACCTGTCTGTTTTTTTTCTCTGCTGGTTTACCTTTTCTGCTTGACCTGGACCAAATATTCTGCATGTTTGATTTGGATTATTTGGCTTTGACCTTCTGCCTGTTCGATCAAAGTAGTTGGATCTGCCCTACCTGTTAACCTGGATCACCTGGACCTGACTTCTGCCTGCCCAACCTGCAGTATCTCAATAAAAATGAATATGATGGGCTATTAACTGCTCAGTATCTGTGTCCATCCCTGCCTGAAGTATGACAAAGTTCCATAAAGGGCTGAGGCAATTCTGATTGATAACTTTCAGAATTTAACCAAGCTCTTATTCGGCAATGTTAGTTACATGACTCAAGAATCGTGTTGTTCAATGGTGATACAGAACAACACAGGCTTAGTTCTGTATGTTGAATCTATAGCCCGAATTAGAATAGTAAACTCTTCATAGTTTTTTCCATTAGCATTTTGTCCAATGCAAGTACTATGTCATAGATCCCTGTACTCACACCTATCACAATCGTATGAAAGTCATGGTCATCTCACTGCTGGAGAGGACTCAGACACAAGCTGAAAAAAATCCAGAATGTTAAGCAAAGATGAGTCGATAAATTCGTTTTCTGTAAATATAAACATTGATTTGGTGTACCAAAATGTCTTGGTAATAGACAATACTATCATGTCTAAAATCGAGTTATCTAATTTAAACAGAATCTCAGGATTTGCAAACGGCAGGGCATTTGTGGGACCTTTAAAGAAGTTTTGTCTCTTTGATCCCAGAATATCTCTGGGTGGTGGGGCAATGGCAGCGATGTCTCCCTGGACTCCCTGTAACTGGCCCTCAGATTCTAAGTATCCAAACCTTTGACTCTCAGTCTGAACCATAGCTAAAACGTGCTTCTTAGCTTCCTCACCCAGCTCTCTGACTGCCCTCTTGTTTACTGACCCAGCAATTCCAAAGTTAAGTAGCTGCTGGGTGGATATTCGAACCAATCTTTTGCAACTGACTTCCACATAACATGAGTGCATTTTCCCCTGCTTCAGTGTCCGATGCAGCAAACTCAACGTACGTCTCTTCTAATTAAAGTGTACGTTCTGCTATGGTTACTGATTGCTGACTAAATGTCACGTTCTAGTCTTAGCATGGGTCACATGGGTCCTCCGGCTGGTGTTTTCTGCTTGTCTGCCAAACTTTAAGCGCACTTTGATGGATGAAGGGTTTAGATTAGTTCAAAACTGCATTTCTCTAACAGTGATTTAATTTCTAATAAAGAGGACATAAAAACCAAGAGGGAAGGTAAGATGTTGTTCGTTTGGAAATGGGGACTTTTTGCTGTACTTACTGGAGGCTTGTGACCAAAGCACATTGCATTGTTCTGCTGTGATACTACTATTTTTCTTAGACTCTTTTTTCTGACTTGACTAACAAAGCCATAACAACAAAGCAGAAGTAAGACGCTTACTGACAGAAATTGCACAAACTCAATCTCTGTGTTTTTCTATTCACTAGTACAGTTACTTTGCTTTGAAAATTCAATTACATTAAATGAAAACCAAAGGAACCAATAAAAGAGACGTGGATCAGACACACTCCTAATGAGACATTTAAAGAATAGATAGTGGATGATTTAGCTAAATTGTTAGTGCTTATAATTCAGTAAAAGAGCTTACACAGTTATTTCATTCAAACAAATCTTTCTTCATAACTTCAATAACATTTAAGTCCAGTGAATCACAATATGCTACTCACCGTGTGGTAGGTAATAACGAATTTTATCATATGTCCCGATGGCATGTTCTGAGTGAGGAATTCCCTCATGCTGGGCAGGGCTGGCTGGTAGTGGATCTTTGCTGATGGGAAAGCAACACTTGAGCATGAATTTCAAAATTAGCATTTGTGTAAGGAAAAAGCAAGAAGAACGATGGCAAACTCGAACTAATCCCACAATTGATCAGGATGACATTAATGGTTTTGTGGATAAATCCCCTTGAGCTAAAGCTACTCGGCCTGTTGCCTGGCTCCAGAGTACTAATCATAGCACCATCTACAGTAAAAGCTCCATCTCAGTGATTTGAGAGCAGTTAAGTGCCTTCCTCAGTGTCTTATTGAGGTAGTGTGCCGTACGTCACACATAAAGAAAGGCTACACTATTTCTGTGCTTCTGGCAGATGAAGCAACATCTGGCCAGCGGCCAGGCTTTTAACAAATGAAGCAGCAAAAGATATGAAACGTAATTTTGAAAGTGTCAGGGGCCTGTCAGCGAGCTTAAAATAATGCCCATAATGCTAAACAAAATTCATGACCAGCACTAAAAGTGAAAAACATTGACATGATAAGTGGCACCAAACTAATTTGACATGGTCACTTTGATATTCAAATAGCAACACAGCATCCATGACAGAAGAACCTGTCATTTGATGTCATGTTGTTCATCCTACAAGTATTATCAATTGATGTTAAGGACAGCTTCTTACTTCATTATTTTACAGGCAGCTAAAATGTATTCCAGTATAATCTAGCAGTGTTGCAGTCAGGGACTTTGGAGTCATGCTTAAACAGGATCTGATATTTGACTTGCATACAGCACATTTTTCTAGAACTGCCTTTGTTCACCTTTGTTGTTATGCCAAATTTTTTCGAACATCCTGTCTCAAAGTGATGCACAAAAACTAGCACATGAATATGTGACAGTAGATTGGACTACTGGGAATCTCCGTTACTGGGCTACGACTAAAAAGTCGGGAAAAGCCTCCAGCTAAAATGTTGCTGTCGGGAGCTATGATGGCAAGATGCTCTCTTTCAGAATAGAATGGAAAATTCTCCCACGCACATACAAAAATTTAAGTTCCATCGTTTCTTAAAGATCTTATTATGCACTATTGTCCAAAGAATCAGAGTTTGAGTTTCAGGCTTATTTGTGTTTGCTTGAGTTTCTAAAAGTAGAATGGGATTCACAGCCTTCAGTTATCTGGGCCCTCCCTGTGGAACAAGCAACCAGACTGGGTACAGGAAGTAAAATTAGACTTAAAACAATAATTATTTTGCAAACTTACTGCTGATGGTTGGACTGCTGAAAGACCGCCTGTGCACTTTATTTCTGCCTTTAAGTTGTATTGTATACTTGATCTGGTGCCATGTTTTTTAGGCATACAGGCATACAGTCACCTCCCCTGAATCTGAATATGCCCAAGTTGTCTTCCTGTTATAAGGGAGTTATTTGTCCCATCTGTCATGTTCAACAAAGTGCAAAGTGTACACTCAGGGGATTTAATCAAAGTTAATTTTGGCTCCAATCTGTTAGTTTCCTTAGAACCTTTTCTTGAAATTTTCTGTATGAAATTTGACCAATTTGGACTTTATTTATTTTGATTTGATAATTGTCAATTGCTTAACCGTGGTTATATAAATGTATACATTTAGACTGTATACCAAGTTTTTATCACCTGAATATTCTCTATACCTGATGAACTGTCAATGCTGGTGGTTGATGGACAAAAACCATGATTTGCACTGAAACCAAACATGGAAGATTACATTAGGTTACCATCTAAATTGCATGCTGTTTGTCAAGAGCTTTCATTCGAAAACTCATCTTTCCCGAACAGCTGTGATTTCTAGAGCATGTGTCTGCACAAATGCTGGTTCCAACCTGTTAGCACTCTAACTTCTGAAGACACTGCCTCCCCTGGAGTGTTTGTTCATCATGTCTCTGTCTGTATTCATATCATTTTTTCATTTTTAGACACCACGGCACTTGATCCTCCTTGACTTTTTCTTTTTTGTGAATGCACCACTGGGTCTGGCCCTACTTTCTCAATTTCCCCTGTTGCTGACATAAGAGTCAAATCTGAGCAAGCCCGCAGTGAGGGGCTTGAGTATTTCCATTTATGTCTCACTCAAAACCTTTAGCAGCACGTTCAAGCACGTTTGAGGCTGTCAGGAGGAGGAAAGGGAAACATGAAAACCAACTTGCATCAAGATTTAACATCAAAGAGATAAAGATTCACAGCTTTCGAACTGTCATTTTAAAAAGACTTTAAAACAACTTTAAAACGTACTAGAAAAGCTACAGCTATGCCTATTTTATTGCTGTCTGTGCATGTTGCGAAATGGGAGTAATCTTTCTAATGGCAAAAAGTGAGTAAGACTGCTGTAGTTCTACATGTAAGGCCTCCATGCTCACGGGTCCTTCTGAATCAACTACTTAATCAAAACAAAGATATGATGGGGAATCTTTTGGGTTATAACTCAGAGCGTGCATCTGTTCCCTGGCCAATTTTAAAGAAGCAGGTAATATGGAAAAATAGATGAATGTTTCAAGAAAAGAAAAGGCTGTCTTAAACCATCAGAAACAAGAGTTTTCATCAACTACTTTATTAAAATGTTAAGGACAAGGGTCTGTTTCTATGGGTACCTTACATTACTGACCATTTATTGAATTACCTATGCAGCCCCTTGACACTTATTGAAATTGAGAGCTGTGTAGCTTTAGCAGACACCTTCTGACTCCCTGTACACACTGTCCTTCCAACATTAGCCAATAGTGTCTGTTGCTGCTTTCAACAAAAACAGACTTGAGGAAGAAGACCTTTTTTGGCTTATAAAAGGTTTAGAAATCAATTTAACCATATGGGCTTTAGTCTCCCATGAATTAAATAGCTGATTAAATGTTGTTGGTGGAATGAACAAAAAGGATGAGCTCAGAATGCACATGAAAAAGCACTCTCCCATGTGAGCTGGTCATTTCGCATTGGGGAATTTGTGTCTCGTCTTAATAAGGTCAGTGCAAGAGGAGGAGGATCCTGGGATAATTCATCTCTATAAATTAATCATAGTATCAGTGAAAGAACATTAAAAACCATGACAGAAATAGAGCTGTTAGCTTTTGTCTCACATTCTAACTTTAACAACACCCACTGTGAAGTTTCCATCATGCGCACATATTCTATCTATTATGAATGATGAAGGCAAGCTAGCTGCGAAAGCTTTGTAAAGTGCTTTGACAGCAAACAACCAGAGACAAGTAATGTGACGTGTATAATTCGGGGGATATATTTGCAGATGTTGCCAGCTTCTGCTCAAACCACGCGACACGCAGTTTGTGTGAAAGAACTTTTACGCTCATTGGGAAGTCAAAGGCTGTCAAATTCTCAGAAAAAACTGTGAGCAACACAGATTGAGTGGAAGTCGAGGAATTTGTAGCCCACTGGTACATCTATAAAAAATGATAAACGTAAATAAAAACGGCCTGAGGCATGCAAAACATCTTCACAGGCAGAAGAGCGTCTTATTGCTAAGGGTTCCCTGGCTGCCTTCCCAGGTAGCGCCATAGGGGCTCTAGCTGGGGTCTTCCTCTTCTGCCTGCTAGGCATGAGCATGGTTTTCCTACAAGAGACTACCTGGTTTCTCTATTCTTCTCCCGTGATGGATGCTGCTGGTTTCTCGGATTTGGGGAACCCTTCCTTCCTGCTCCTACCCTCTTTGGTGAGAAGGTTGTGGCTTGCTTCCCCCATTAGCAAGCACAATTCAGGTTTCTTTAGGTTATGGTTAGGGTGGAAAACATGCCTAAACATTCGCTCGCTCACTTGCATGCTCCTTCCACAGTTGTGTTTTTTGCCTGATGATTTTTCAGTGATCAGAGTTAAGTTAAGTTCACTCGCTCGTGGATGTTCAGAGGCTCCTGATTGTAAGGCCTATAGCAGTTGTGTCTTTTCTTGTCCTCCAGAGATGGACCAGCTGGCTACATTCCCATTTCCCCTTCACTCCCATTCTTACTGTCTTTCCCTCCTTTTTTATTTTATAACCAATTAATAAAAAGATCAATTAGAAACAGTACTTCAATCTACGTTGAGAACACTGGCTCTTAACTAATTAATCGATTGAAATATTAAAACTATCCTATAAAATCTGTTATAGATTTTGAAGCCTTCTGATTACATACGCAACAATCATGTCAATTACGCCATGTTTTAAAGTCTTAATTTTCACCTAAATCCAATAAAAGTGCCATAGCCCCTGTTTAAAACATTTAGTATTTTTTACCCTTTTATGTTTTAACATCACAGCATTTGTCAGACTTTTGACAAAAGTCCCTTCTCAAGACATTTGTATTCTTTTGTCTGTTGTGTTATTGTAATTGTCATAAAGCCTTTGAGTTGCACTTGTGCTTGAAACGTCTTGTAACAGTAGAAAAGAAAACATCTATCTGGAAAAATGCTACTTTGACAGAGGAGGATTTCTTCATAATTTGTGTCAGGTATAATTTTTCTGCACTTCCGATTTCTAAACGCTGCTTTTTTTCTACTTTGACTTCTTTTGTTTTTTTTAAAGCCTTCTCAGTGGCATATGCCTTTGAAAAGTCTTATACGATAAGTGTTGCCCACTAGATGTCTGTCCAGGTGGGTTTCAATCAAGGCACAGGCTTGTTGGGTTAAGTTTCCACCAAGTCATAAATAATTCCTATAACCTTTAAACAGGATAAAATTGACAAAAAAATAATATTTAACTATCAAAAACTATTTGTTTAATGTCCATGTAAATATGACATGTTTGAGAAAACTGTTAAGCTATGATATTCAACGGCTCAGTAAGTACTTTGATCACTTATTCATCAGTGTATGTCATGCGTATGTCATGTATATGTCACATATATTGTATTTTATTCTCTTTGTAAGGACTATCATGTATGTATAATTTTTGAAAACTTTGTAGAAGGATTTCCGAGCTTCAGTATCTTCTTCATGATATCCAGGTCTACCCTACACACATCTGTATGATTTTTAAAGAGAACATAATTTACCCATCACATAGCTTTTGTGTAATCTCTGATCATCTGTATGATAATGTAATATCTTCTTTCTGTGTGACATTTAGATGCACATCAAAATAACCCCCAAATATGTGGCAACATACATTCTGTTTCATATTCCCAAATCTAAAATAAATTCTTTAATCTTACTCAAATTTATTTGGCTGCAAATGTAAAATCAACAAACAATATTTTGATTGATTTGACAGCAGAGCTTAAAAGGACTGGTCAGGCTTTGGAAACGAGATCTCTGTGGTCTTTCTTTTTGATGGTCAACGGAGCATTGGTGAACCCCATTGAGAGTATTTTTCTGTCCTTCAGCACTTGCTATATTACTCATCATGAGAGAAGCAAAAATGCGCACTGGAGGAACTGAATTATTTTTCACTTTGTCCTGAATGGTTGTTATAAGAATCACACTGTGTTAATTATCCTCACAATCCCTTGAGCTCCCAGTTCATGTTTAATCCTTAAATTAGGCTCCATTAGTATCCCTGAGAGCACAGTGTACACTTCACCAGAATTCTGACTCACACCGTGTCAGTGGGCAAATCGATGCTAATGCACTGCTTACCATTTACTCACAAGTGTAAACAAGGCTCTGGACTAAAGCATGACTGGCAGATATAATCACTTTGCCACTGCAGCCCAAGTTTGCTTTCATTCTGAGCGGCTCGTCTTCCATGAAAAAAAACTGGATTGAGGTCACTCGGCTGATTGTCACTTTCAGCTGCAATCAAATTAAAAACCCTCTTTTGTAAGGCACATTGAATCTTGCGGGAGTTGTTAGGTACTTCAGTGTTTCCCACTCCCGGCAGCAGAGACACACACACAAACAATTGTGACACGGCGCTGGACGTCCTATGTGACAAAGAATGACAGGAAAACACTTTCTCCTACATCAGCATGTCTAATTGCATCGGAGACCCTGTGCACGCTGTGGAATGCTAACATAATTGTAGTTTATGAAGCCTCAGAATGAGTAAACATGGTAAACACTGCATTTTTCTTCATCCAAAAACCAAACAATTAATAAATCATTCAGGTAAGCAGGGGAAGTCACACGAAAAAGAGGATAAAGTAAGAGGCAGAGGTCATTATAAATGATGGGTGGATGGATGAATGAATAGGGAGATATATATGAGAGCCAAAAACAGGACAGACATGATGTATTGAAATCTGCTCTGGTGCCAGGTGACCCAAGGGCCCATAAAGTATACAATCCTCTTTAATTTGTTTGTTTATTCATCCAGCTGTCTATTAAGTAATTCAAGCAAGGGTATGGAGACTTCGTATGCATTTGACTTTGCTGGTCAACAGTGGCTTGGGACCATGATGACATTGATGCCATGCTCATCAGTCTTGTTTTTTCACTTCCTGTCAAAGAATATAAAAAATTGAACGAGTCACTCGAACAACTTTAAGCAGCAATCTACTCTTTAATGCATCGCCAACTTTTTTGGGGAGAAAACTTAACCGCTGGCCAAACTTTGGCTTTTTCAGAGTTCTTGTCGACCTGCCCGCACTGATTTAATGCCAAGCAGCCATACAAGCTAAAGCAATCCACGCTGCATAATTCAGCATTGCTCTCAGACCTGTCTCATTAAGGATCCTGGCTGTAGTCCATAGCTCTGCGTTTAAGGCTTTGAGTGACAGATCTGTTGACAGCTTTGTACAAAAAGGCACAGAAACAGCTCCAACCTCAGCTCCGACTCTACTTTCAACTCTGGTTTCAGCAAACCCTTATCTCATTTACCAGTTTGTGCATCCTCTGTTCTCTTTGCATCCAAGGTCTTCCCACCTGAGATGCTGGCAAAGGAGGTGAAGAGGAGTCGGGGGGAGGAAAAGCTAAGGTTACAGGCATTTAACGAAATGAGACAGCCTCATTTCAAGTAGTTTTTTTCATCAAACACGCACTTCTGAGGTGAGTGTTTGATTTTCGCTTTCTTTTAAAAGGGAAACATCTTAAATTCCTTGCCAAAATTTTCACTCTAAATGTAAAAAGCACACTAACAGATCACAGCCTGATACCAGAGAACAAATCTAAGAAGAAGGTTTACATCAAACAGGCATCTTTGCCTAATGTCATGCTAAAATGACATATACAAGCACAAAACCTGACAGGCCCATATAAAAACCCCTTTCTAAGAAACACTCCTGACTCATATTTCATTCTTCCTCTGCATGAATGTAACTGAAATCCAGTGTTAGAAAAACAAAGCAAAACTTAATTATTTCAATTCGAAACCAGCCAATCAACACCAAAGTGAGGACATTTCACCACAGGTAGCAACTGTGAACTACCACTTTAGTAAAAATCAAGGTCCCCTGACGCTACAAACACTGCTTTATATCTAAAAGTAATGAGCAGTCTACTGCCACTGTGTGTGTGCATGTCCAAAAATAAGAAATGCTAGGATTGAGAGCACCAGCTTTAAGTAAAAAGTTATTTCTAAGTCACAGTTAACACTATTTTGATTCCGAGTCGATTGGAAGCTCAAGTGTCAATCAAAACTGGAGGGAAAAAATCTGATATGGATTCTGCTGCTCAATCGTCATTTCAAATCATGTTCTCAAATTGGAAGTTCATTTTCCAATATGGCAAGCCTTCAAATGTTATGTGAAGCAGAAAAAAGGGGGGTAGTATTTTTCGCTCTCTGGTAGTTTTATTGCAGAGAAGTTGGTAATGACGTGTTTATCACTTTCAGCTTCCCACAACCCACCATAGCAAATGTTGCTTTAACCCCCGATTTAGGGTTTGGCCTCAACTCTTCAGCTGATTTTGAAATAAAAGTCTGAGCAGTGCCCGAGCCCTGGACACGTACTCTGCCAGAATGTACTTAGACCTAAAGTGATTCTCACTCTCTGGTGGCAAAAAAAAAAAGATTTAGGAAATTCATCAATTTATCTGCATGGATGCACAGTTTGCCACGTTTGACAGACCTGATGAGAGAGCAGGATATTTGCCTTCTGCACCAGTGAGAATTTCATTTAGCGACTCGACGGAGGTGGGAGACGCACACTGACCTGCTAAATGAGGGGGACAAGTGACGATCACGGCTCTGCACAAGAAAGTGTCGCTGCTTGTCGTCACCCTGGCCCACTCGGAGTCCTGCGCAAACATTTAAACACAAAACAACTTGATTTCTGGTTAGCAAGATGCTCGGGTTTTGTCCGTAAATTCCATGCCGCTAGGTGGGATGGTGCAGCTTCTAATAGCAATTTGAAATATTGCAAACAATTTGACAGGTGGATATTTTAAATTACATTTGTCGGAGTACTCAATTTTTTTTTCAATCAAAATGATCTATTCCGGGGTTATGAAGGCATTCAATTTAAGTACTGATGCATAAACTAAGCCCTCAGCCCACAGAGAATGCGTTCATGAGATAAAACAATAAATGGGAGAGCTCTCTCTGTTCATCTAGTATGCAGGAGAGAACAACAAATAAATTCTCCAATGAGGTATAACTTATAAATGTGTTGTTCTGAATGTCACTTCTGATAAGAGACACGCTGTAAAGAGAGCTTTAAAAGGCATTAAAGCATTTCAGTGGCATTAGATTCTTTGTTATATAACTGGCTCAAAAAACTTTGCCCTCATACTTTCATAGCACTTTTCTGTTTGCTCTCCTAACCCAATACCTAACTTAAAGGGGGACAGGCCATGGATTTTTCCAGGTCACTTTTTTAGTGTCAGATGGGGAACACAGAAAATGGAGCCTAGTTCAGACTGCACTGGATTTCAGTGTCAAAACAGCCACTTTGTCAGATTAAACTACCATAATCATAAATTCTCTCTGTGGCTGAGACATGCTGTATGGTAGGCATGATTGTTTGCTTTACTGTGTCGCAATGGCTGATAGTTCCTCTGATAAAAGAAGAGCTGTAGTGAAAACAATGGCATCTGAAGTGGTGAGTTTTCCACTGGAAGAATCTGCATAGGCACAGGACTGTGAGCCACATTAAAAGAGTATTATTTGATTTTTTCTCTCCTTGTTGCTCATGGAAATTATCCCATGCCTGGGAGGAAAGCACCTGTTACGTGTCAGTCACACAAAGCAGCAGCTGACATTACATGCAAGACTGAATGGGGAAAAAATATGCCCAAAGGCCATGTTCAACCTAAGCCCCCTCAAAACAGACAGTCTGAACCTGTCATCATGTGGGTTCTCCACATACCGGCTCTCACTAGCCTTTGTGTAACTCCTGACTGAATAATAAATTACAAGGTGACTCTCAAGTCATTTGAATCTAAAAGACTCCAGCATGCACATGCTGAAACGCCGTTTCTAAGCTGTCTTCGTTTCCCGTTTCTTCATTAACTCTCCAAACGAGTTCCACTCAGACGGTAAAATTATACATCGCCACGTTTGTGACCAATTTATTCTCTGTTTTGCTGCTTGGCTTTTGTCAGTTTTTCATTACTTGTGACAAAAACTTAAAGGTGGTCAATGTGTATTAAATGTGTTAAATTACTATGGCCAAACTATGGCTTTTCTGACCCGTTAGGTTCCCTATAGGCTGTCCGGCTTCCTCCCTCAGTCCAAAAACACACATGTTGGATTAACTGGTTTTCTTTATTATAATTTTTATATTACTCCAAAACATTTTCCATGGTTTGCCATGACTTATTTTACCACTCCTGGCTTGGTAGAATGTCATTGTAAGAGGCCACATTGGAAGAAGTGGACTCAGATTTCTTGCCCTTGAGCTATGCAGCTCTCTGGAGACAAAAACACTGATTTTGACAATGCTTAGATTTCACCAGGCAGCTCTATGTGCCTAGGCTGGGATAATGGTGGTTTACCCAAATTCTTTCCAAATTCTTTTTGCAAATTCAATTTGCAACAAAGACTTATGAACTAGATTTGAAAACAAAGTATCTCATGTGGTGGTAAAGCATTTTGAGATCCGGTAGCTGTTGTGACATCTTTAATGTTCTTTTGTTTCTCTGCTGTTTTACAGTCAAGATACAATTCTAAAGGTTTCCAAGTTGACCAAGGGAAATCTTTCTCGAAATATCCAAGACTTGCACATGTACCTTATATTCACCAACATTCCTAAGGAGTGTTTTTTTAGTGTTTCACAACTCTGTGTCCTTTCAATAAGTATGAAAGTAAACTCACCAAGTGGGACAACTGTGTGGGTTTTTGGCTGACTTTCAGCTAAGGTGAAGTGGAAGTCTCAATGGCCCTTAGCTGTGAATGCCACTGTGAATGTGTTTGTCTATCAATACAAGTAAGCACTTGATAGACTGGCAAACTGTCAAGGATTTGTCCCATGTCTCCCTCAACTCACACCACACTAAACACTACAGTTTCCTTTAATTCAGCATGTGATAAATGGGACTAATGACACAAAATCATTTTAGTTTTTTTCTCTGTTATCTTATTCTTATTTTTATTCAGTCGGCCAGAAAGGAGCTTTCATCTTCCCTTTTTTTGATCCCTTAAGAGTACTTATGGGTATGTATATAAAGGCTATAAAAGTCAACTGAAATATATTTATTTGTATAATAATTTGAACAGGTTTAAATAGTTTTAACTTATTTGCTATGCCACGTTAGTTAACATGAGTTTTGATGTGACTTAACACAATATAAATCACCTGAGTATAAAGTTAAATCTCTCTGTACATACAATTCACTAATTGTTGTTTTAATAAATAAAAAAACCATAGTGACCTTTTGAAATGCTCACATGTAATAACTGGACCTAATATATTAAATTAATACGGACATTTTTTTTATAATTAAACTAATAATTCGATAAACAACTCAAACATCTTTATGAGTTAATCAAAAGTACATCGCTGAATTAAAATGTCAGTAAATGCATTTCCCGTAATATTGAATTTATTGGTGATTGTGTTCTTCAAAGTATAAGTAGGTTCTTACTGTATCTTGGGATCAATAGCCATTTTTATGGCACCCAAAGAAAGAAATTAACAGTTTACGTGTGTCTTTTATCTTATGAGTTTAAATGATCAGAAAGTACTTTTGTGAATCACAGATGTGCACCAGTTCTGGAGGTTCATCTGTGGCTTCAGTGAAAATGAAAAAGTTCACCGTTTTATTTGATAAACCATAAACATATACAGACATTTTGGATTGCAATGTATGGTAATTAACCTAATCTGTAAAACAGTGCAGGCTTGAAGATGAAATGTTGTCAAAACTACATGTTTTTTCACTGTGATTCAGAGTTTTTGTGCTTTTTTTCTTCTGTGCCAGTATGTAAACTGACAAAAAAAAATACATTAATAAGAATGACAGTACATCTGCCGGCGTTTCCCAGTACTTCAATCAATCAGTACACAGTGAGTAGAAGAGAACGGAGTATTGATGAGGGATGCTACACCCTCAGCTGTGGATAAGGGAGACATTCAGGCGGAACAGACTGTTCGTTCACAGGAGACGGCCTGCTTCCCCAATGAGGAAGCTGTTATATCAGCGTTGCACCCCATCAGTCCCTGAGTGAGACGTTACTGTACTCTACCTGCCATATGGCCATCACAGCTGAGCCAAGACGGACATTCTTCCACCCAACACCTTCTGCCAGGCACTCTGAAAGCTGTTGGGTGCCTCCCTGTGGAGAGACAGATATGACACCTCAAACTGGTCTTAAAACACATTGGTGACCCCAACTGTAGCCTTCATTCTTACATCTGTGTTGTGTAGAGAAATCAGTTGAAAGTTGTTTTCAATCTGAGTCGCTTTCTCATTATTATAGTAATGATTATTTATGGGTTTTTTTCTGAATGGCTTCTCAGTTCTTTAGTTTACATATTATGGAAGAATACACGGAATCAAATAGGTGCTAACTGAATACATGTATTTTTCAAAGTTGCCAAAGGACGAAGACAAATGGATGAAAACACTAAAGAGGTAAGCTGTGGAAGCTTCTTTGTCAGCATTGAATTCTTTAAGCCGAGGCGAAATGGCCCAGAATAAAGGCTACATCTTATTCACATTTCTCAAAATTCTCTTGCAATACTGAGGTTTTGCAACGCTTACAATAAATTGCTACGGCAATATCTGACATGAAATCATAAGAAACCTGCTGTAAAAAGGAAATATAAAGATTTTATGCAGATTTTAACCAAAAGCATGCATGCGAGAACAGCCTCGTCAATCCATTCCATTTCTCTTAGCTTTTCTTGTGTTTCTTTTGTTTTTTTTACTTATACATTTACAATTCGCCACTGTGGGTGGAGAAAAGACTCTGATGCAACTGAATCTGAGCAGATCTGACTTAAGACATGCTGGAAAGGGACATAGAAAAGGAGGAAAATCCAATAAAGGACCGGAGCCTCAGGTGCCGAGATAATCCAAACCAATGGGGACCAAGAAATGCAATGTCAATACAGTGTTGTGCTGGCTGCCAATGGTTACTGACCAGAGGAGAATATCCAGCGTGATTTCCATTATGAAGTAACACTTGACTTCACGATATTCAGTCATGAGAATGACAAGTGACGTGTACCTTTATCTTGAACTCCTGAGCTCCACCTGGAGTGCTCTCCAGAAGTGCAAGTAGCCCCCCAGCTGCTGCTGCATACATGAGGAAGAACAGGAAGGACATCTGGGATGGCTCAATGCCAAAGACAGCTCTGCTGCACACTCCAATTTGCTCTTTTATTTCTGCCTTGCAAAAGATGGATACATACCACAGAGTTAAGACATACCGTAATCATACACATCTCACTGCGATGGCAGCATTCTGCAAAGCTATTCCTCACAAACTGGAAAAAACACCTGAGTGGATGATCATCATATGTAATCATTCTGTCAAATGGAAAATAGAAGTTTTGAAAGGCAGTGAGTCATTTTAGAGCTGGCAAAACAACTGATCAGGTCTAGCTCCTCAACAACACTTCCTATTTAGTCAAAATGCTGTTTGGTAGATAGATATATGTGTGGAAACTGTGAACATTATGGCCACTTAATATGACATCGCATTAACATTAGTGATGTCAAACATATTTGTATTTTATATTTTACAGTGAGTTCATACTTTTCACACCAACACCATAAACTGTATTATAATGTAGAATTTCTCAAAATATTTTGATTTTTTAAGTTATTTTTTGGTCGTATTTTTTAAGGACTAGGTATAAGGTGTTCCGCTGACCAACACTGTGGTTTTCACTTGGCAAAGATAGTGGAGTGGGAGAAGAGTGGCAAATGTGGCAAATTGAAAAACTGACCTGCAGTGCAAGCATGTTGCTCTAAGTACGAGTGCAAGGTCATACTGTCAAATTCTTTGGCACGTGGGGTCTTTGAAGGATCCTCGATGCACACTGTTCCACAAAGTCTATCAAACTGAGTAAAGAAGACAATCGATCATGAGCACGCATGATGACAAACCACAGTGAATCCAATGTTTCACAAAAAAAACAGACGAACAGGGATTATTTTGGGCCAATTTTCTCAAGATTGACCACTGTACCTTGCTGTGTGATAATAGTACTTTACTGATTCACAGGCATACTTAAAAACATGAACACCACATCAGTTTAGGAAGTCTTGGAAAACTGACTTAATATAAACTTATTCTTAGTGTACATTGAAAAAATTTTTTCCCACTGCAAGCCAAGGCTATTTAGATAATTCTTATCAGGCATTGCCAGTACTAACAAATAAAGCCAGTGTAAGCCTTAAGTACATAACACAGATATGTGTCTGTTGTCTCACCTTCCATAGGAGCTGGGTGAAGTCCAGGAGCACGATTGGGGACAGAGCAGGGATGCTGCTCCTGTAGACGCGAACTTTGGAAGTTGCCTCACCCAAATGCAGCACCTTCTTCCCGGTGTTGTATTGCGGGTAGATCTCTAAGCCCAACTCTTTGATAAGCTCCAAAACATGTGTTTGGGTGCTGTAAGAACAAATATGCTGTTTCTTAGGTTTTACAATCTTCACAGTGCTGTGAGAAAAAGTGTCCAGTCAGCGCTTTTTAGTTCACATTTTGCTTCCTAACAGCCAAACGTCCATTCATTTTCCATAATACTTATTCCTATTAGGGTTGACACCATCCACACACTCACATTGAATCCTAGGGACCCCCCCCCTACAGTCACTGTTGTGAGCAATTTAGAATGATCAATTAACCTAACATGTATATTGGAGGAATCTGAAGTGTCCTGAGAGAACTCATGCACACATAGTGGGAACAATGCAAAACACCTCACAGAAGTGCCCCCAGGTATGCATGCTAAGCTTCTTAAAAAAAATACCAAACAAAATTCAGAGTATGGTACGGTTATAAGATTTAGTGTGATGTAAATTCATCTTTATACAGAATTTTCACTGCATTCCAAAGCATAAAATGATGACTTCAAACATCATTGAGATTAATGTTTAAACACTTGAGAATTTTTTTAAAAAGGGTTAGAAGTCTCCATGAAATATTTCTCTGTGTTAAGAATGCAGCCTTCATTTCAGACTAAAATCATTTAATAAAAAAAAAAAAAAAAGCATTGTAATTCTAGATACCATGGAATGTAAGTACCAATCCTTTGGAACAGGTATTCGGTTGAGGATATTTCCATGTGCCAACCGATCATCAACTTTTAGACCACTCAAAGTCACACTCACAGCCAGGAATCAAACCAAACATGTGTAGAGGTATAGTCACAAGTGTATTTTCAAACTAATAAGAACCCGGGGCATCGGGATAGATCATCACACACTTGGAAAAGTACTGGAGTGGTCCTTAACACACTCTAATTAGGGTATGTGTGTATTATTATTATAACAAGGGGGGGGAAAGCATTACAGACAACCCAGAAGTTTGTGTTCCCTGGAAAACTGGCTCACTGGCAAAAATAGAGCAACTGAAATTGTTCTTCACCTGGCATATTCAGCACGAGGGCATCCTTAAAACTGTTGTGAAAAGGAATGGCGACTTTGCAAAGCGGTGAAAGGTTTACTGTCAAAACATTTCAAGGAGTATTTTGCCAAATGTGCACCAGCACCATTAACATCGCATTCAAAGTCTCACCAATAATGATTTATATCCAGCAATAGAGATGAAGTGTTCTCAAATAGATAGGCAGTTGAGAACCTAAGCTGTTTATCTGTTTGATATTGACATTCTTCATCCTCACTGAGTCTGAAAGATGGTGTTTGTATTGATGTGCTTGTTTTTGGCACAAGGCTGTCAAGAAACTCTAGTGTATTCACTGTTGATTTATTTATATCTACTCGTGACTTATTTTGCTAACTAGGCCCTTGTTTGCCTCAAAAATAGTCAATCGCTCTTTCAGTAACTATTGTCCAGTAACATAATATTTTCACCTTATAAAACCTGGTCCAGCAGAAAAAAAAAGATGAAAAATGCATTTCTCATTTAAAATGTGACCAAACAGATCAACAAATGTATAATTACACGTGTTCTCTCAATCGAATGAAATCATAGGGTGTAAAAGGGTTAAGGACAATTAAATGAATGTACCTTCCGACCCACTGTCCTCCAAAGTCCCAGCGATCAACCCCATTGGCTGCTGGGATTTCAGCTGACACTGTGCGACCCCCCACTCGATCTACGGCACAGTCAAACTTGACATTAGGCAAATTAAGTGTATCTTCCGGTTTTAAATGTATCCTTCATTCTTTATAGTTCACATACCCTTTGCTTCCAGAATCAGTATTCTCAGCTTGGCATCCCTTTTCCTGAGCAAATGAGCTGCGCTCAGCCCAGAAATCCCAGCGCCAACAATAATTACGTCCCAAATGTCCGCAGTCATTTTGGGAACCCGCGAATACGTTCATTAACGACCGTGGTGAGTTTGTTTGCAAGTGGGTCTGCAATGTAAGTTTCAACAGCTGGTGACGTAATGCGCAGGTCGAATACTGATTGGTTGAAAGAAGCTATTGGGGGAAAAGGTTACACCAGAGCAAACCGAAAAGCCAAAGCTACGCAGTTTTATTTTCTTTCCATAATTGTTTAACTCGACCGTTATCTATTCTGTGTTACTGAAGCTAAGGACCCAACAGCAGCGTCATGCCCAAACATTATGTCTGGCTTCACCGCCGGTTGTTCATCGTATTGACTCCGTGCCCCGGTGAGAGCAGTGCTCTCTACCTACAGGAGGCGGCGGACACACCGTGTGATGGCAAACTTTGGATTCAGGCCGACAAATCCACCTGCTGTTCGCATACTGTGTCTTATCGGCGTCAGGCAGGTTATCACGTTGTGAAAGCTTGGTGAGCTCTCGTAACTGTGCACTTTGCCCTCAAACAGCTGAGCCCGTGGCCTACTTGGCAGAGAATAGGTTGCTAACGAACGACAGTTGAGATTTGAACAGTTGCCAAGGAAACTTCCGAAACTGTAGACTGCTTATTTATTTATTTAATGATGTTTTTAATTGATATTTTAACTTCAGTCTTGAAATGTCTAAAAATGAAAGCTAAAAAATGTTCACATTCCTGACATTCATATTTCACGATGGTTTGCAGTGTAAGTAACACCATCCGCCGTCCAGGTTATTAATAAATCAGATTGTAGCCATTAGCAGAGGAACATGGGACTTCCGTGGCACAAGAGCATATGCAGATTGATAAAAATCTGTTAAATAATGAGTTTGGAGAAAATCTGAAAGGCTGAGACTAACCAACTTCGTTCTAAGAAGCAATACTTTGCTGGTAGATTGTTAACGGTTTCGGGGAAAAAACATTTAAAAATACCCCTTCCAGAGCAGTTATTCAGAAAAACATATTGAAAACGATGGGAGTCTGTGGTCAGTGAAGGGTTTTGGCGATTTTCTGATCTCTCCTACATTGTATATTAATTAGCTGGTAGCAACATTCAAAGTATTTTAAGGAAAATTTCCAGAATACAGTATTGTGAAAAACATGGGCTGACTCATTCACATAAAGGTCTGATATTTGATGTCAGAACTGGAGTGCAGATAAAACTCTTTATCTGTTTCTTTCTTATCCATTTTCTGTGTGTGTCTTCTGAAAGAAATGCTAGTGTATCTGATTTATAAAGACTCTTTGCCTGTAGTGGATGCGGCACATTGACAGACCTTGCAGCTTTCTCCTTCTTTCTGTCTTTTCTCGAACATCCTGGCTATGTGGCCAATCCAAGGCTTGTTGCCCCGTGTTTTTGGCTGAATAACCAGTTTTTTGTCACTTGAAACCTTGGTTCTCTTCATACCGTTCTTATTGTTTAGTCCTGTCGCACAAATTAAGGGTGTTAAACTGTGTAGGGCATTATGTGAGAGGGAATGTTTTTCTGCTTCTCACGTAAATTCTTTTATATCTTTATCTGGATAGAAATAACAATCATAGTCATGTGAGTCCAACAGAGACAAACAAGAATAAACAAGTTAACCGTGCCAATATATTTTGCATAACAAAAACAGTTTATATCAAATTTTGCCACCCTTGTCTCCTCGCCATTCGCTTATTTACAAAGATGCCACATGGGGTTTTCATTCAGCTGGAGCAGATGCTCATTTCCTCTGGGACATTTTTATTGGCTTCAGAGTATTTCCTCATTCAGTTATGTTGACAAATTTTAATTATTATGGGAAGGCTAAAAGGTGTGAAGGCAGTTTTAAGAACTGAGTAGCTGTACCAAGTTTCTGAGAAACAGGTCAAACTGGTGCTGTTCCCATCCAATTAAAATGTCTCATTTTGTTAAAGAAGTAAAGGAGGAGCTAACCTTGAAGCAGTAGCATCAGGTGGCAGTGCCCGTGTGTTTGTTCCTTTGTATTCCATGTTGGCGTTGCTGCATTCAGGTAATATCTGCAGTATTAAGCTGATCTGCCAATAGCTTGATATCCCATGATTAGTTTGTTTTTTAACGTGCAACTGCTGTATTTCCATGTAGGGGCAACATGTTCACACACTGCGCTAATCTGAGACGATCTTTGAAGCTTCGATGCCCAACTCGCCTCTTTGTCTTCTTATCATGCACTGCAGCACTCCTGAGCTCAGGTACCGCATCGGGTTTATCAATGCAACCAGGCAGCAAAACTCCTGAGCTGTCCCTAATTTCTTTAGAATTCTAGCATGTAAAGGAACAATCAGGAAAACTTCCAAACAGAAATGGACATACAGTCTGTAGAGGCAAAAATATACCATTCTGTCACTGATTAGGAAGATTTTTTATTTTCTGTCTGTCACTTTTTTTTATTGGTCCACTCGGCTAAGAACAATTTGGGAATCAGAATGTTTGATGCAAAAATACTATTTTTATGTCCTTCAGACTGTTTTTGTTGGTTTTTCACATAGAGTAAAGTGAAAGAAATGGGAACAAATTATGTGGCTCTGCAAAGGGCTGGGTTTAACAAAGAGTCTCAAGATGGATTCTGTTGTCTGTGACTGTGTACACACAACACTGTCACTCCTTGAGCTATTTTTCTGCTTGAGCGGTTCATGGGTCAGTGTCAAGTGGCCTAACAAAAAACAACAACACATCAAAAGGAAAATTATTAAATAAATACACAAAATATGTACTGCTTCAAGGTCTTAAAGTAATGAAAAAGCTAGAATTGTTTTAAAGAGGTGACTCGGACACCACTTTAAAACATCCCAAGAAAAGGTGGCTCTTGAAAAGGAAACGTAGAAAGATAAAGGAAAAATAGTCGTGACTTGATCGCAGTGCCAAAAACAAAGTTAGAGAAAATTATCTGTAATTCTGTGCTCCTGTTTTTTATGGTGTGGAGCTGAAAGCAACCTGACACAGGATTCTAATGGCAGCCTCAGCTCCTCCAATGAAGTTCTGAGATATAATTTCCAAGATTACTGTTTACACCCTTATGTTTTGGGGAGTGAAGCCTGCTTTTTGTTGTTGTTGTTGTTTGCACTGAGCAGCGCGCCTCAAACTTTGGCTCACTGAACAGTCCGTGCTGTGAACCAATAGTTATTTAAAATGCTGTTTCATTTCATGCACATTAGGACAGACGTGTAGCGGTTAGAAGTGGAACAAAAGCATTCTATGGATAGTTATAATAAAACAAAACAAAACGCTCTAACTCCGGAGAAGCAGAATTAATGTTTTGTATCCCATTCTGCTGGAGGGATGTTGAATTTTAATCCTACCTTATAATGTGTGCCTTTGGTTTTATTATAAAACGTGGAGGGTTTTTTATGCTCTATTAAGAGTTCATCTGCCTTCACTGTCCTAGTTAATGTAGAACAATGCTATTTTGTCTACTTTATTGATTCACTATTTTTCCAAATCATAGAAGTTAATTGAGATTAATGCATTGTGTCTTGCTGCAGAAGCAAAATAATGCCTGAGGGTTGGTTATGCTAATAGCGACATACATGCTTGTTTCCTGAGTCTAAATGTTTTGTTTGTTTGTTTTTTGGTTGTCTTTAGATTGCTGTCTCTTTGTAATGCGACCCGCACAAAAGTAGCTCTCATTTGTGGTCCTTTAAAAACGCAATTTCTTTAGAAACTATTGAGGATTTAATTTACAACAAAACTGTCCACGTTGAAACAGTAAAAGTGTCGTAGTTTTAGGGAGTGGGAAAGAAGTCCCGGCATTTAAAGGCAAGACACTGTATTTGCAATTGATTTTAATGGATTTTTCAGAAATTGAACCTACACAAGGGATGAGGGTGACATCCACGGGCCCGTACAGAATCCAGAGGGCTGAGGGAGAGAGTGTGACCCTGGGCTGCACCTACTCACCAAGTCCTTTTGACACGGGAGAGCTTGACATCGAGTGGACTGTGGTCAGTCAAGACACCACGCAGAAGGATTACATGGTAAGTTGCCCCTATAGGATAAAGAAGATTATGTAAAGAGATTTAACCTCATCAGGACACGATGAGAAATAATTTCATCCTTACCATGTCTTGAAAGTGGGAAAAGGGCAACCTCAGATGAACAGTGTACAGTATTTATTTAACTAAGTCCACAATCACTGCTTCCATGGGAATTAAAAGGGGAAGATGCCCATTTTAAGTTCTTGGTGGGGACCTTAAGAGAGCTGGGCTTGACATTCAAACCTTAGCAAACCGACGCGTCAGTGTAACGAGGAGTGAGCCAACCATCAACAGAAAATGAATGTCACATTGGTGCTGCTAAGGATGGTTTTGAGCTGTTGAATCATGGGGCGTTGTTTGTTTTTCACACTGCCTCTGACTTTTCTCTGTAATGAATTGTGACATGGTGTATGATGTGTTTGTGCTCATCCGAGGTTGTATTTAACTGATTTTAAAAACAGTAATTACCACCTTTTTAATTAAAACTTTAGAAAAGAAAAGTAAGAAACAAACATTTGTCTCACTTATTCCAATGACTGTGCAATATATATAGTGGGGCATAAACAGGATTTACATATCAGTCATAAAAATTCCCCATTATCTTGTCCTTGAGCAATAAAAAACATTCCTGATTAGATATTGTGTCTACAAAAAGACCGCTGATATGAAAGCACTCGCATACATACGTTGTGTGTGCATACTGTGCTTTCAACTCGCTTAATGTGCACTGATTATAGACACGCAGGTTACATAAGCTTAAGCGAAATTAAAATTCTGTCCATTACTCCCTTGAAGTTGTACCAAGCTCTCTCTGGAAAAACAGTCTTTGAAATGACAGGCAACACATTTGGAAAGCATGCGTCCATGAAAAGGAGCTCTTCCATCTGCATCATATATTTCAGGGAAACGGTATCCAGGCCAGCTTAATAAACATTAATTGCTACTTAGAGCAATTCTTAAAAACTTGAAATCTCCCAACATTCTTCATGTGCTTTTAAAACTAACCTTGTTGTGTGATTATGGTGCTGCTTGAGTTCTGGAGAGGAGATTAGAGAGAATGATGAAATTCTCCTGTTTTTCTTATTACATCCCCATTTATTTAATGTTCAAGGTGGGAAAGGATTTTTTTCTATTAATTTCTGCCCTCCAGTAACAGGAGTCCATACTAATACTGATCATGTTCTACTCTAGGAAAGCTACCAAAGTGGAACAGGTGTAGACTGAATATTATTGACAATAAAAAGAACACTTTCTTAACTGTTTTACACAAAATTAGTCCAAAGATTTGATGAAGATTAAAAAGAAAGTGCCAAATGTGCTGTTTTAATCATTTATGAAACATTCAGAAGACACTTTGGTCCATATAAGGCAGGTTCCTGTTTGGAATCACTTTTGGAATCTGTGTCTGACCTGCAGTTGTTCTCAGCTAATTTTGACATATCAGCAGCATTGTTCAGCAGCTAGTTTCAAACTGTGCTGGTCTGTCTGGTGGTGCTTGGCAGAAGGCGCACACTGAGTCTATCACTTATTTTCTTTCTCTTTTTTTCCAGCCGCAGTAGCTCCCTGCTGCGGCTGGAAACGGGCCAGTGGGAGTGCACGGTCTGAACTACCGCGTAAATGTGCTGTTAAACAAAAAACAATGAGCTTTCAGAGATTTGAAAAAGGTTCAATGAAGCCCCTTAGCCCAGAACTAATTCACAGTCATGGCTATAAATTTTGCATTTAGTCCTCTTAATTGAACAATTGCACAGTTTTTCAAACAATTTTTTGAGCTATTCGGGGTCATTTGTGTCTCTGCTTTGTGTTTATTTGCCTTCAGTTCTTGTCGTACAGCGGAGGCTCCCAGTTTCGCCACAGTGGCCACGCTTTTGCAGAAGGGCTCAGCTTTGCTGCTGGCGACCCCTCCAACGGTGACGCCTCTCTCTGGATCTCACGGCTGTCACCTGTTCATAGTGCTACCTACCAGTGTAAGGTGAAGAAGTCACCTGGGGTGGACACACGGAAGATGTCGCTGGTGGTAATGGGTGAGAGCGGGCATGGGGCTCTGACCTGGGGTTGACACCTGTCCCCCTGCCGCACTATTTGTGTCAGTCACTTTTAACAGCTACCGAGTTCAGGTGTTTGGGAGGGTTGAAAGAAAAGCTCACTTGGCATTGTCACTTGTTGCGTTTGCGTGCCTTCTCATTTAGTCCACAAGTATTAGGACTCTTACACAAAAACAATTCTGGCATTTTGGTTGTTTGAACCTGTTTGGTAACATACTCACAAATGATTTGTTCCACTTATGTCATCTTTGATTTCATCATCTGTTCGAGTTGCTGTTACAGTTTCTGAAACTTGTGAGCCTTCTCATTCTCCTTCCTGAGGTCACTGCCATCTGGGATTTACAAGACTGTCTCAACTTTAGTTTCCTGCTCCAACCAGCTACTTGTTTGTCTGGAAGTTGAAGTCCCACAGGGTCTTAATTTAGCCGTCGTCAGCCTCTCAGTGAGGGCTCCCGGTGGGATTTTGGGGACTTGGAGCACATATTTAACAGAGATGCTCCAGCATACTTCAGGCCTGTCTGTGGAACCTGTTAAATCTGGATGTTTGCACACCTTACAATACACAGCTTGGGTTCAGCAAATTTAGCCACAACAGCATAGACAAAAAAATATTTAAGGGCGGCTGAATCTGTGATATTAACACTAGATCCTTTGGGCCCAGCGCAATGTAGGGTGGAGGGTTTGCAGATTAGGTCTTCTTCTGCATGTGCTACTGAATCCCATCAAACCGGTGGTTTGGGAATTTAAGAATGAGAAAGGAAAAAGGTGAGATGGCTAGTAATGTTTTAGATTTCCCAAAATATGAGCAAACAGTCTTTGACAGAGACAGTTAGATAACTCACCCTCACTTATCTTGACTGGTTTTTTCAGCATCATTTAAAGACAGTAGTGTCATGTCCTATGCCGTAGGCCTCTGACAGCAATAATTTCAAAGTAGAGATTTACCTGATGAAATCGCCTCCCACTTGCAACAAGGGCATCGCTGAATAAATATTCATTATCAACCTTGTGCATCAGCCTTAGGCCACTGTATTTCTCACAGGCTAGGCTGAGAAGAAACACATCCTTTTCAAACTTGTGTTCTTAGTTCGTCGTGCAAATGGAAAAAGTTGTTCAGACAATGCCTTGAGCTCTTTGCATTACTTCTGTTATTTCACAGTCAGTAAGCTCTGTTCGCTTTTCCTCTTTAATCTTTTTTTGAATTAGGACTGCCCTTGCATCTAGATGTTTCAGCCTTGTGTTTCTATTCAGTCAAACTTTAAATGTGATGAAATTTTGTGTTCAAATATTTAGTCATTTGTTATGATAGATGTAGTTTATAATCTATTTATTTTTTGGAGCAAGAAAGTAATTATTTTAACGTCTAGAGCTATAACTAATTTTCCATCTGTCATTCATTCAACGATCATCTCTATTTAAGCTTAGGATATGACAAGGCTTTTTCACTGTAACTTGAAAACAGTCCCTCAAGGTTCATCATTCTAAAAGATACGCATCTTTTTTTCTCTCTGAACCTTGTTTTAATTGCATGGCAAGGTAAAAAAAGAAACCTTACATATATTTTATGATTGTAGTGAAGCCATCTGTACCTAAGTGCTGGGTCAAAGGTCAGGAGCTTGTTGGCGAAGCCGTTTCTCTGCACTGCCTCTCAGCTAAAGGCTCCCCTCCATTAAGATACAGGTGGAGGAGCCAAAGTGCACAACGTCTGCCGGATGCCACCATGCAGAGTAAGTCTGACCTCTGTTGACGTCACAAAGCTACTACATATCAAAGAGTGTGTGCGTGTGTGTGTGCCTGTGTGTACGTGTGTTGCATGTGTGTGTTGGTTTTGAGGAGAGAGTAGGAAGGCTCAGTGTTACTTAAAACAGTGTGCAAACAGCAGACTGCACAGGTACTTATTCACTTTCTTTGTCTTGATTTATTGGCAACCCTGTAATAAATCCAGGAAAAAATATTAAGAAACAATGACTTTATACAATTGATTGAAAAATGTATTTTGTATTTGTTTAGCAAGCTGAAATTTGTTTTTCCTTTTGTAATGACATGAGAAATATTCAGGGCTATCTCAGTGCTGTTTACAGCAGTCTGCATTTATCAGGGTTTTTTACCAGCATGAAATACCACAAGAACCAAATTGCATGCATATATAATAGGCAGCAATCTGCAAAACGCAAATCCATACAGAGTACAGAAATTTTCTAAAATGCCATGAAAACATTTCTCTGTGTGTCGCTCATTTATTTCCCAGACTCGAGTTATATAATTTGTAAAATAAGAATAAATGAAAATCTCCCCACAAACAGCTACAGAAAGTTTGAAGCAAGGCAATGAAAGGCAAGTGAAGATGATACAATATACAAGTAATAGCTTTCAGATTAACTGGGGTGGTTGAGGGTGTCGGGATTAGGTATAAAAAGAGAATCTAAGAATTCTCTTGTGGGTTTCGCTCATCGAAACCCACAATATTTTGTCACCTCTATACAGGAACACAGAGTCTTCGGGGCTTAACACTTTAACATCTACACTTAGAAATAAGGATGGAAAAATTGAAGAAAAATGTCCTAACTCATGTTTAATGTAAGCGTCACATAGCTTAAACTTAATTTTAGAGCTAGCATACGTATGACCAAGTATACAAGAAAAATGTGCTCTACCAAATAGTTGAGCCGGATTTTAAAGGGTTAAGCTTGTCTTTGGCAGACAGATGGACCCTTGTTACAATTTGAAGTGTTCCTGGAAATAGTAAAAAAAATAGAAAAGAAGAAGAAGAAAAGACCATCTTCTACCTGGTCTGGACACAGATTCTTCTGAAAAAGCTTGAGGCTGAATTTGTGTGACTAAACGGAGAGATGTTTTGCTGGCGTCACCTTTTAAATCATAAACAAGCGATTACAGATTTTTCTTTTTGCCTCATTCACACCTTTGCTGGATATGAAAATAGCTGGAACATTTTTTGTGCTCGCATTTACAAACTGACAACCAGTTTTGCCCTCATTAATGAACTGATGTGCACATTCTGTCAGACAGTGGGACGGGAGAGCTGAAGATCAGCAACCATTCTCCCAGCTTTGCCGGGATGTACCTTTGTGAGGTGAACAATGCCGTTGGAGCTGAGCGCTGCGAGATCAACCTGAAAGCCAACAAGCGTAAGATAATACACTCTCTCACAGGATGTTCTTGTTCACACACCACGCATGACGCACACATGAGATCAATAACAAGACAGCTTTTAGATTTCATCCTCTTTAGCCTCATCTCTTTGTAGCTGTGCCACAATCTCCTGGTTGCTCCACTTTGCAAACACCGGATTTCAGCTGCCGTTGCCTGTGACATGAGTGCGTCATTCTTCAATATGACAGCAAAAGCATTGCATTCAGTGGCTCGAAACAACCATATTCATGTAGGGGTTTTGTTTATTTTTTGCTCCCTGCGACTGCCTTTCTTCTGTTGAATCACTAAGTTATACAAAAGTAAATCACAACACTGTTCAGTTTGCTTTCAGAATTCCAATTGAATCGGGAACAGAGGAATATCAGAGAGAAAGGGTGCTCATCAGGTTGTTTTTGTGTAGGCAGAATTACCTAAAACAAAATCAGTCTATATATATATATGTATATCCAATAGGGCGCTTAGTAAAACTGGGAGCAGATGTATAGCAGCTGTCTCATGTGGTGACTGTGAGATAGGCAGAGAGTCCAGCCAGCTATTCAGCATGCTATTAAGGAGCAGATCATCACATTGAGCTGAGTCTCAAACCACATTCTCTGGATCCATAAAAGGAGTTAGTTTGGAACGTTTATCTTATGAAGTCCACGCCTTTACTCAGAGCTCTAATTTTTGGCTTTAAGCACTGAATGATTCATTTTCATTTCAAGTGCTGCCTGTTGTTCCTGATCAGGGGTTCCATCCCGGAGGCTCGGGAATCCAGCCAGGAGCTTGCATCACAGTTAACAGCATTATGGAATAGTTTTACTGCAAATACGTGTATTTGTATTGTTGGTCTTGTGTTAAAATACATTTTGTTTAGGCTTGTGAACAGACAACAGACAATAATCCACCAGAGATGAAGTCATCAGTCTTAGTTCCAGCTATCCATACCTGTCTGTATATGTTTCAACAGTTCAAATAGTTCTTATATCTTGTTTCTGTGTCCATGTAAACCCATTTTATGACATGTAGTGAAATTGCTGTTAGTGATCCACAGGTCAGAATGTTGAGGTTTAATGGCCAAGGCTCAATCAGTTCCAGTTATTGTGACAATAAACAGGAAGGCATTCTGAAGGCATTCTACGGCTGAGCGACACAAATCTCCTGTGAGGAACTTCCAGCTATGATTCAGTGGAAAGTACTTCACTTTGACCAGAATAACAATTAGACTCCTGACACTATCGCCGGGTTCCAGCCACATGGCCTATCACTTTCAGAGGGCAATGTTCAGCTGGAAACGCATGTCAAACACATGAAAACCGAGTCGCTCAAACAAGCCTCAGATGAAATCCATTTGAGTTTCACTTAAATTGCGCTTTTTAGAACACTGACCTTTTGTTCTAGAATTGACTTGGGGGAAGTGGCCCATGTTTAATTGGCTGGCTTCTAAGCTGTCAGTACCAGTGAGCTTTTAACACACACAATATCACGTAGCTACAGGAGCTAGGTCTGTGCTCTTTATTGTGTTGTAAGTGAGTGACTAATCCGCTCTTTCCCACCCCGCAGCCCCTAACAGAGCAGCCGTGATAGTTGGAACATCCGTTGGTTCGCTGCTTCTCATCTTCATCCTGCTGGTCTTCGCCGCGTTGCTTTTCTGGAAATTACGCAGCAGACGTCACTCTGAGAAGGAGTTCTCCAACGAGATCAGGTATGAGGTGAATACTGGGAGTACAAAACTTCTGCTGGTCTAGACAAGTTCTTAAAAAAAAAAAAAAAAGAAGAAGGCAAAAGCATTAAAGTAATTCAATGCCAGCATCAAACAAAAGGCCTGATTCAGTCTTTCAAACCTTAAATATCAAGGTGAAAAACGAATGTCTTTAGTTACATGTTGAATGGATGGTGGTCTGAAAAAGAAAAACGTGTGGAATTTCTCTGTCTTTCATGGAAATGGCCACCTTCCTTACAAACCACCGCTGGGTGTTTCAGCCTTAGACTTGCAGCAAACTGCTCTATTGAATTTAGGAACTTGATCTAAAGCGAGGGCAAAATCCCCCCCGATGCTCCTGGTGCTAAGAAGTAATTAGGGGCTGGGCAGCAGGTTTGTAAAGACATTTCTACTCCTCCTCTCCCTCCTGTTGTTGCTCCTCCACTGATGCATGTCAGCCTCTACAACCAAACTAATTACTAACAGCACCGAATTCTTATCTCACTTTGTGTCGGCACTGCAATCACTTTCGCTTCATCAGTGGGTTGAAGTCAGGCATGCATTTATACGAGCCGCATTTTAACTGGATGTCTGGAGCTATTTTGCATTTGATTGTTTGTTCCTCAAAACATCGATAGCCACAAAGAATTTATTCTCCCTTTTTTGTGCCTGAGAGTTAAAGCCTTCCCAAACAAATCCGCCACACAAGAAATGCAGTCTGGAAAGCCAAAAAAGAAAGAATCGAAGACCAAACAAATGAAAAATTGGAACACACACATATACGCCCAAACATGATTTTTTTTAGAATTTTATTTTTAGAACAAAAAAGAATGGAAAAACCCCCCACAATTACTCATTCAAAATCACCATGTTAACTTAATCATTATGAGGTATCCACGTTATAAACAGTCCATGCTAAAAGCTGGTTATTATGCTCCTGGTGTCCTTTAAGTTTCCCAAATTAGCAAGTAAAAAAAAAATGAAAGCGATGGCGGAGCACTTGCAAAATGCTCCAATACCTTCATGTGACAGGAACATCAATCCAGGATCATCCATGCATTTTTCAACACGGGAACTCAGAAGCAGCTTCAGTCGTTGCAGACGCACCACTGAGAAAGCGGCACAGGCACTCAACCTGCTGCAGCGGTGACTTTCCCCTGGTCCGCAGTTTAAAAAGAGCTTTAGTAAGACTGGAGTCCTCAGTTAAGTATTTCATGAGGGGTTTAAGAAGGGGAGCACCATTCCAAAGTGATAAAACCTTATCTATCTGTTAAAAAACAACGAAAAAAGAAAAGCGAACTAATCAAATGGAGATAAGGCAAAGTAATTGGAAACTGTAGTAGGTTTATTTTGTCTTTAAGAGAGAGAGGGGGGGGGGGTTAAGGCAAATATCTGTATTTTTATTTACAGTTTTCAAAATATCCCCACTTTTTCTTATTTTGGGCAGTCAGGATGTTGGATGCAGGGGCGAAGATCTGTGACAGAACCCCCCACAGCTCTGACATCTCAGGAAGGACTTCTCCTTTTTAAATAAACATCGTTTCCCAAAAATACACACAGTCCTGATTCAGCTGTGGAAAACAGCCCACACGCTTTCAGAGCAGACACTGAAAGGCGAGCGGCCTCAGTGTGGGAGGGCAGCGTTGGGCACCGGAGACGAAGGAACACGCCAAACCGCTACGCTGACGCGGACCCCCCCGACCCCTCATATCAACACGATATACACAGTCTGAGGGAGGAGAGGCAGAATTTAAGGATTCCAGCTGTGACAACAGGGCCGACTCGTTATCAGACAATGGCTCCAGGTAGACAAAGAAAAAAAACACCCACAAAAATATATTACTAGCAGAAAAAAAGGTTCAGATTATTTGAACAGAGTTCCGGAGCAGTTTAACCTTGGACTCCAAATCTGCAGCAGGAGTGAAACAGTGTGTTCTTTGAATTCCATTTATCTGGTCAAACCCGAATCAGAGAGCTGGATTTTGGGAATTCGGAAACTGCTACGGTTGAATTAAAATGTGAACCCAACAGGTAAACTACAACAAATTAATCCAACTCTATCGATATCTAACATGTTTGACGGGAAGAAGAGATTGGTTTTGATATTTGCATGTGTCATTTACAGTTAAATATATGACACATAGGTTAAAAGTGAGACTTTATCTTTTATGAAGAGTTGAATCATCTGGAATTTGATGGCGGAAAACAGAGCCAAATCTGGGAATGGAGGAGAAACATTGCTCTATTTTTGTCTGATGCAGGATGATAGTTTATCAACAGTTCGGCTCTCTGTTGTCTTTTGCATTTTATTTAGCATTTTATGAACCACCAAACTGTGGTGGACTGGCAGTTTGTCCGGGATGTGCTCCCTCTCTCCCGCCAATCTCAGATGGAATAGGCTCCAGATCCCCGAGACGCTGAATGATGGAAGATGGATGGCTGAATTATAGCACAAATGAAGACGGGCCAGTCCAGAATCCTCAGCCCTCTACTACAAAGCTTCAGCAACAAAAAAAAACAACAAAACAAAACCCAAAGCCACGCTGTTGGATTAGCACAGAATGTGGTTTGACATTGTCTTGCTGAAATATGCACGGCCCTCTCTGAAAACGATGTCAGGATGCAAACTTCTGTTCCTTTAAAGTCTGTAGATAGTGCTCAGCGTTTGATGTCTTTTTTATGCGCAAATTGCCCGATTCCTCATAAAAATTCAATGAATCTGACCACAGAAGAGTTTACCACTTAACCTCGGTGTATTTGGACAGACTTTTGGCTCAGGCAAGAAAGCTGCAACCCTGGATGATGATCACATAGACCCTCTGTGTTTGGCAGAGCGCCACATTTGTGGACGGCAGGGTGCGGGGATTTCTGGAAGCATTCCTGAGCACATGAAGGGGTTTTTCTTTGACAGGATCATCTCTGATTTCTTACAGTGTCCATTGTGCAAAGACTTGTCTCCAGATTGTCTGGATACTTTGATTTGATCCACTGTAATGATGGGACTTAGAACACTGATGAATATTACTCTGAAACCGGTCGAACTTGCTTAAATAATTTCACTGTTGGCTTTACATTCTGACGATCTTTATCTCTGAGACCCTCCGACTCTCAGAGGTGGTCTTTTCATATCCGATCATGTCGCTATCCCTTCGTCAATTAATCTAATGACTTGCTAATTAGATGCTCCTCCGGCTGTTTCCTGCCTCCGCTTTGCATGTTCAAAACCACAGTGAGCTAATATGCTATCATATTTTGTGATGTTTTTAACATTTAAAAAAATATATATTCTTTTCCTCTTCATCGTTTAACACGTTTGCCGTTTTCGACAGCAAAGGTACACATCGTTTTGGAGATTTGCAAATAAGCCGACATTCTGTTTTCAGTTACATCTGATATATCCTTACAACTGGTTTTGGAACATTAGTACCATCAATGCAGCACGTCTCAGTCTACCCGACACACACATTGTGAACTACTTCAGACGAGGTTTCCACTGTCACCTGCACAGCCAAACTCTGGATTCTATAGGAGTTCTACAATGGAGGAAGCTGCTTTTTAAAGCACCTCCGATAAGAACACAGCTACAGGGGCTGCACAACCAGAACAATGAGCTGCTGATGAGCACTAAAGCTTTGAACAATCAAAGCTGTAGGAAACCATGGAAACTGCAAAAAAAAGGGTCCTAAAGAGAGATTTCATGTAATATATTGTGTGACATTACATCAAATAGATTAAGGCAATGGTTAAAACAAAGTACAAATTACTTGTTTAATTCTGGGTTTCTTTTTGTTTTAAATCCGTCTGTATTATATTTCACTACCAGTGAAAATGAAAATTAAGAAAAAGCTCAGTGTATAAAATGCATTATGAGGCTGCCTGTGGCTAATATTGTGCATGTTATATTTTCAGCATTTGTGAGCAACAATGAGGCAAGTCATTTTTCCAAACAGCCTGTAAATGAGAAAGCAAATTGTCATTAGATTGTATTCCAAACATTTTGTTTTTCCACATTAGCTTTCAGTAATTTCAAGGAAAGAAAAGGAGTACTGGAGTTAAAAAAAACAAAACAAAACAAAAAAACCTTCCCAGTAGCACAAACTACAAAATTCAATTGGTCATGCAAGTGTTTTCTTTGATCGAAACCAGATCTTAACCGGCTTTGCAATTTCAGATAGATGCCAAATCCAAACTAACATCTGTGTTTGAGAGTGTGCAGCACTGTTGACAAGCGAAGGCCTCGTGTACATTTTTTTTTTCCAAGTGGTTCGTCGGTTGAAATAAACCACCAGAGTGAATGTTATGCTTTGGGAGGAGAGGAAGTGAAAGCAGAGTCTCAGTGAAAGAGGCTCCCTTGGGAAGAATCTCCAAATAGGCAAACACAAAGATTCCCCTCATACCTACAGGGCAGCATTATTTTCCATAGTAAAAAGTGTACGCCTAGTGTGTGGAGAGGAGGGATAAGCTACCAACACAACCAGGTCAACAGTTACATGGGGAGGAGAATCTTAAACAGTTTCTTATCTTTAAAAAACAAAAAAAATCCAAAGCCCTCTGAATCGGGATAATTTGGTGCTTCAACATAGAATATCATTTTTCTAAAGCACAATCAATATATAACTACTTAATATATGAAGTTCACTTCCTTTGAATGTGAATCGTTTCCTGGATGGTAGAAACATTTAATCCCTCTCTTCTTCTTTGATGTGAAACAGGGAGGACGCGCAGCCCCCTGAGAGTCGCCCGGCCAGTCGGCGCACAGGCCGGAGCTCTGGTCAGCACCCACAGGTGGCTTTCCGGCAGGTGGACGGGAGCGAGGTGATCTCCTTTAATGAGGACGGCAGCGACGGACACACACCGGAGGACAAATACGCATCAGCGGAACATGACAGCAAGTACGGAGATGAGGTGTGATATTCTGCATCAGTACAGGGAGGATTTGACCTTCCGCTGGAATGTTTCAATGGACGCTCAACCACAGTGTGGACAAAAACACAGAAAAAACAAACAAAAATGAATCAAAAGAAATATTTATTTTATAATAGACCTCATTTGGAAATCATCACCCATTCAAAAAAAGATTGTACACAAATAGGTACGTATTTTTTTCAAAGATGAACCGACAGGAGTTGACATATCAATAGTCACATGCAATGGGTTTTTGTCCACTACATAAAAAAAACAAAAACAAAAGCGGCTACACGGCCACCTCCACCCTCCAGCGAGTCCAGATGACCCTCCACTCGCCCAGTGGTAGGAGTCTGTGTGTTAGGATGAGCGGCCTCCTCAGTAACACACGTCCTAGACGGTTTAGAACCTAAACGTATCAGCATCTTCTGCTCTGTAATTCACTGTGAACCAGCCAGAGCTGAGGTGCTCAGTGTTTTCACTTCTCTTCTCAATGGAGAGTGTGGTGGAGAGTCAATAACATGTTCAGATGGCTGACGATGGTAGAGACGATGGTAGAGTTGTGTAAGCGATATTTGTTGCTGAGACAGATGTGTTTAAAATCTTAAAGGGGACATATTACGACAAAGGATCATAAAATGTTTATGTGGCTGAGAGCACATTTTGAACTACCAGATCAAAAACATAAAAAAATATCTGCGTGTGAAACATGTTGCATTAGCTGTACCTCAGAGGTAGAAAGTCAAAACTCTTTTGTTCTTTTATTTTTTTCCGGTAATTCTCATCAGTAGTTAAGCAGTTCACTTAAAAGTAAAACACGAGCTAACAGTGCTCCTCCAGCACTGTGTGTATCAACATAAAGCCTATCTATGACATCTAAAGTCTTGTTCTTTTTCTCCTCTTTTAGAGGATGGCGATTCAGACGTTTAAATTTGAACGCAGCATCAGTAGCCTACCACCAGAAGAAAGCATTTCAACACTAACCTCTCAAAAAAAAAAAAGAAAAGAAGAAAATACAGAGAAATATGAGCGTGAAACCAGAGCAGTCACGTCATTTTAGCGGCTCTGTCAGTGGATGTGGGTTTTCCTGAAAACCTGGTCCAGTTTAATATGATTCACAAGAGTTCCTTAGAGAAACTGAAATATCTTTGGGTTTAATGTGTGGTGGTCAGAGCCTGGTTCACTTCGTGTGCTAGTGTGAGCTTTCAGGCTATATGCTAAACTCAAATAAGGCACGGCCCGTGAAGTGGCTCCATGCCTAGAAACCATCTACATGGGGCTATTTAGGGCTGTATGAAGGTGTTGTATTATCTCTATGCTGTTTTGATCATTAGGATCTCTATGAATGCTGAGTTCAGAAAAAAGGGCATAATATGTCTCCTTTAAGGTTAGTTCTAAGGCCATGTGGAAGAATTGGTTAACAGACTTCAACCTCCAATTTTATGATTCGTTTTATGTCATGAAAACTTGGTAAACAGAAGTCAGAGTTTCAGTAAAACCCAAAGATGAGAGTCAGATGGTTCCTTTATGCTCTCGAGAGAGCAACATGCCAGCACCCTGCACAGTAAATGGCTGTACATCTGAGAAGTATTTATGGCACAAGGAAACGCGTGGGAATAAACGGAAACACTAAGCACTGCAACTCCAGAAAAATCACAAATGTGATTAAGAGCTCCTTCTGTGGATTCATGTCTTGCACACAAAGTTTCCTTCAGATTAAAAACGAAACCTCACCCAACAATAAAATTAATTTTGCACATAAAAAAACATGTTTAAAATGGGTGTGTGGGGGGGATCATATCACCTGATCATCTGTTGATGAAAAAATAAAAATAAGGCAAGGTTCAGAAATCATAACCACCAAACAAACCTCATGCAGACACTGGATTTGGCTTCAAATGATTAAAGCGAAAGCTGCTGGTTCAGCTCTCAAACTTAAAAAGGAGTCACGATTCTGTGCAGGAAACGATGGGGAAAAAAACAACAAACACAGATTTAAAAAGTCTGACATGGCCTTTGGAGATGAATGCCTTGATGTTTCCCTTTCGCGTTCAGCTGATTGCACCCACGGGCTTGTGACAGCAGGACAGATGTGAGATGTGTGTGTGACTGCTGTGGCTAAAAAAACCCTCCAGCTGCCTCTGTGAGTCCACCCTGTCTCCTGTAGGGAGGGCTCGCTCTTTGAGCGCTCAGAGGGAGAGCTGTCCCCATCATGTCTTGTGAGTGCCTCTCCCCTCCTTCTGTGGAGTCTTTTGCATGTGGACGAGCTCTCTGACGGGGATGTTCTTTTACTGGCTGATGCTGAGGTTCAGTAAGCAACAACCATTCGAAGGCACCGTACTGTACATTGGCGTGTGTGTGTGTGTGTCTGTGTGTGGGCATGTGTTTTTGTAGGCCACACATGGGCACATGCATACATGGAGTAAGTAAAACCAGTCCACAAAGTCAATTCCCTCCACTGGTGTCAGCCTACAAGGCATCACCATGACAACTAAGGCAAAATCTCTCACATGGAAACACAGCTTTTTTTTTTCTTCTTTTTTTTTTTGAATTTTAGTTTTTCTGATCTGATTCTTCACTTAAACCAACTTCCCCACAATAACCATTAGCAATGATAATAATCTCTATTCAATAAATTATCTATACTGTACAATTAATTCACCTCACACAGACCTGCAACAAAGGGGAGTCTTTTTTTAAGTAAAGCTATCAACAGCCCGCTTATTCTGTGTCTTCAGTCTGACAGTCTCTGCACACAGACAGCAAGAAAGTTATTTTTCTTTTTCCTGTACAGAAATTAAAACAGGCCATCCTTTAAAAAAAAAAAAAAAGACGATGCATTATTAAAGACAGAAATGGAGAAAAATGTCTTGCAGATAAGTAAAAATCCAGCTGAAAAAAAATCTTCTTTTCCTGGAGAGTGAGTCATTTTCTCTGAGGACAGTAGACAGACGATGGTGCCTGATTTAAAAAAGGGAACTTGGCCACAAACATCCAAAGCTTACTGCACTCCTTCTTCATCCACGTAGGTTGAGGGAAACCATCCAATCTGCAACAGGACAGAGAAGCCGTTACAGAGACGCTCGCTCTGACATCAGCCACAAACAACAAGGGAGGATAATTGAGCTCATGTACATTTTTAAATGCTGTGCCTCCAACAATACTAAAGTTGTGAATCAGACAGATGGGCTAAACAGCCATTTCACAGTTGTTTGTCACATGCTAATCACAAAGCTTTGGGCTTTTGGTCATTGGTCCAGTATGAAAAAGTACAGTAAGTATACTTCTCAATCTGGATGTAACTATTCAAAAGAGTTTTTAAAACATATCTTATGATTTCATAAAACTGTATTTGGTCTATGAAAAAACAAAAGCCATCTGAGCTTGTCTTCTTTTAATTTATTGGGCTTTTGGACCATCCAAAATCCAAATCTGCATGTGAAAAGTTTTGTGAATTGGCCCTTTATGCCCAACCCTTAATTCACCAATGGATGCTGTGAATTGGAAGCTAACTTCAGGGTTCTGTGTCATTTGTGGTATGAACATATCAAAATGAGGCCACCCAGCATGCTGCTGTCCACAGGAACATGCCGGAACACGTGCACTGTATCCACGGGCTGCCTTGTCTGGGTTCCACAAAGACAATTAAGGCTACTTCAAATACTACCTCAGCTGTTGCCAGGCAACAACTTCCCCTAATAGTGAAGCAAACACTGAACTTCCAGAGGTAATAATAGGCTGTGTTTATGGTAACGCTGTGACCTCCACTTACACCTGGCAGGATTACGAGTCCTAAGTTTCCTTGAATTTGATCCAAGTGTTAAAATTGAGTATAGCTGGTGGACAGAGGAGTAAAGACAAGCTCTGCAGGTGCACAAAACCTCTTTCGACTTAACAAAGAACACAATACCAGACGCGGACCTGTTGATTTTACAGAATTAAAACTGGTGCAATATGCTCAGGATTTCTTTGTGCCCACTGAAAGACTTTGGAATTGTCTGTCATTGAGAAGTTTCTCTAAATTTCCAGAGAGGATTTGCTAAATTGTACTGTCTTTTGTCATTGTTTGTCATTTCAACCCAGACTGACAGTTTGTCTGTAAACCAGCATTTTAGTTGATGGTTTCAGCTGACCGGTGGAGAAACACCCACCGCAAGTTAAATGACACAATCGCTTTCATCAGGTAAGAAGTAGCGACACTGTTTGCTGTCAGATGCTTGTGTGATGCTAAAACTACTGGAATATTAGCACGAGCAGTTTGAATTTGACAAAAAAAAAAACTGTGCCTATGACCTGAAAGCTATCCACTGCTTTTATGACAGAAGATTATTAAACCTGCTCTCCCTAAATGAGCTTTTCTTCATTCTATTTGGGTTAGGGTTAGAAAAATCATGAACCACCTGTATAAACATAATCATTTCTTAGTAAGATCCAGACCACAACTATCTCTTTTATTTGATTGTTTTTAACTCAGTTTTTGTTGTTTGGAGGAGACCGTCACCCAGATGAGGTTTTCCACTCTGTAGGAATGAAAATGAAAAGTGAAAAGAGAAGAACCAGGTTATGGTCAGAGAAAAACTCAGAGTTTGGTGTGTGATGACGCTGGAGAGACACCAGGTCTTCTAGCTGATCAAAATAGAAAAACATTGGGCTCCATATAGAAGCAGCACTGACTTGGATCTGAAAAAATGACGGTGAAGGCTTTGACAAGGTTTAATCTCTCAACTGGTAAGCTTATTTTCTACCTACGTGTTTAAAGGAGTCTAACTAAAAGTGGAAACATACTGTGACAGAATCCAAATTACCACTTCAACCCCAGACTGCAGAAAAGTTTGGCTCAGTATAGCAGGAGCTGTTTGGACACGGTGTGTGACTCCACAGCTTCTATTAACATTGTCAAATCGACAGCCTAATGGAGAATATTCTGCAAATAAAACGCTGATATCACATCTAGTTTTACAGCCAGCCTATGGACCTGGCAAACCTCCCAGCACACAGGTTTTCTTCTTTCCTTCCAACTGCCTGCTTTAACTTTTTGTCTTCTGTGCTTTAATAGTAAAATTGAATCTCTTAGGGTAGTGAGAACGTCTACAGGAGTGCTGCCGATAGGCCGGTGCATATTTCTAACCTACTGAAGTGAAGAGAACTTCTGCCTTCTGCTCTTTAGTTCGCAGCTACATTGCGACACTTACTCTTCCATTGGCCTCTCCTTTCCACCAGCCCTGGTCTCCGCCAATCTTGCTGTAAATTTTGACAATATCTCCTTCCCGCAGGGACAGCTCCCGCATGTCCCGAGCTGCAAAGTTATACCTGGCCACAGCGGTGCTGACCACCCGGGGGGTGAACACTGAAAATCAAAGCAGTGACAAGACGCATCCTTTAGTTCTCAGTGCGGTACGCGATGAACAGAGCTGATCACAAACACCTTTTGCTTGGCACATTTGTTAATTATGACTAATGACAAAGGTTGAGGGGGGAAGATGGTCAGGATGGTGCTCAACAAGGTACGCTGCCATCACAAAGTGGCCAACGAGCATGACTGGAAAGCACAGTAAACGGTTGATTCATAGGAGAAGGAAATGGGCTTCCTTCTCTTGGTTTAATAAGGAAGTGACATCCTGCACAGACCTGAAATGTGTTAATGAGGCCTCAGGGAAGAAGCAACAAGTGTAAGAGCATGAATCAGCTGGGGGCAGAGGGGAGGTGTGAGACGACAACAAGAAATGAGGAAAGAAGAAAGAAGCTCCGAGTACCTGACCAGAAGGGGGCTGAGCTCTGAGAGGAGGAGAAGTTGAGGCCCTGCGGACTGAGGAAGGAGAAGTTGTAGGAGGCGCAAGAGGCTGCTGAGAGGAGGAGGCAGAGACAGAGGAAGACAAAAAGGTAGAAAAGGGTTGAAGAACAAACATGCAGAGCTGGAGAAGAGAACCAAGAGTTCAAAAGAGGAATGCACTGATTTTCTGTCTTCACTAGGTTGTTGTTGTCACGGTGTGACTCAAGACTAAGATTTTTCTATCAGTATGACCCCCATTTATGTGTGGTTAGCAAAGCAAATCAGTTTGGGACCCGCCACACTGGAAAAAGCATGCAAAGAGTTATAAATGCTTTCAATGATGACGGATCAAAACACTCGGTCAACATGTAACATGTACATTAAAATGCTTAGTCTTCGTTATTCTTTAGTGAACATAGACATATATTGCAAAGTGAAAGATGGATTGTTTAATACTTTTATAAAACTATTAGCTCATGCCAGGAATGCGTGCCGATAGATGCAACACGGTCTCTGGGAACTGAGAAGACCAGAGAGAAATGTCCCACTCTTGCCTTAAATATAAAAAATACAGTAGTAGTTTCAGTATGTGGTTTAGTATCATCTTGCTAATTGTGCCAAGGATTATTCACTAATGACGACATTATGATATAATATCCCAAAAAATCTCACCACTCTGTGCTGAGGATCTTCAAAGAATCTCTGCATCTTTGAGGTGCTCTTACTAATTGCCTTTTCACTTGGTTAGTTGCGACATGCTTTCCAGCCTCCTGCTGCCCCACCCAGCTGCATGTGGTGTTAACTCACACATTCTGGGATGGAAGCAGAACATCTCATAAAACAGAGATGTGTCTCTTTCAACATCCGATGTGTTTCTAGTGTTGTCATGAATAGAAATTGGTTTATGTTTGGAAATTTCATTACATTCATTTTCAATTCACGCAGCATCTTGCATTTTTTAAAGAAAATGGGTTGTACATTTTAATTCTTCATCTTTAAGTAATAACTATGTTTACTGTGTCGTTCAAACAGTTTAGCAAGACTGCCGACGGATAACAGTATCACTGACAAACACAAAAATTAGTTATATATTTTAGGCAGCTTTATGTTTACACAACCTGGTGCTGGCTCCCACACTGTTTGCGGACGGGTGCCTCAGCCCATGTCTTCATTCATACTAATGGATCAGAAATGTTCGCTGTGGAACGGGAGGCGAGAGGCAGATGTCACTGGCCATGGCTGTTACCAGCCCCTAAACAAAGCCGCCTCCACAGTGTGGCATGGTCACAGATCCTGATGACTACAGATTTCCGTCTTAATCCCACAGCTGTTGCTATATATGACTGCAGGTGTGACACAGCTGCAGCCAGGAAAATACCACGCAGCGCTGTCTTTCCATAGTCAAGATTAAAATCCACCCAGTGACCAGCTGAGATGGGCAGGAAACACGCCTGGCTGTAGCAGCCAGTATGCAAAGCGAACAAAGACAGAGCAGTGTGGGACTGAAGCCAGTATTCATACAGTTTAACACACAGACAGGCCAGCCAATTCAGAGGAAGCATAAACCTTTCAGTTAGCCGACTTCCACCTTTGTCACTCTGCATCATTTAACCTCACTGTCCTCTGTCCTCTCCGAGTTTCTCTTTTTATGAGTAAAGACAATCGCTGGCCTTGGCAGGAACAGCAGACCAGGGAAGACAAAGAGAGTGGGAGGTAGTCTGTTATTTTACCCTCACATACTTCTATTAGAGAGCCAAGATGGCAAAGGGCTGAATTTGTAAGCTGGACCCGCATATAATAACATCTCCTCTGATTCAAATTAGCATATCTATAATCATTCACAGAGGCAGGTGGAATATATTAAAACAGAGTGCAGTCGGTGCAGGGCTAAAGCTGCAGCAGTGGAAATTCACTGCCACCTATTTGGGTTCAGTTTATAATGGCAGTGGGCCATGGAAGCTTGTTCCCTCCAGCTTTAATTGTCGTCCGTGGGAAACTAAGGTGTTGGAATATGCAAAGGATCGGTCAAGCCTTTCAGGATTCCCGAACTGTTTCGTTTCACAGATTTCTTTTTAATCCAGTACAGTTTAATACACCTACAGTTCCTTGAAGGTGCCTGGGATCTTTACCTTTTCTTCATCCAAAAGAAACAATTTGGTGCCCACATTGCCTAAAGCAAAGAGTGTGATGGAAATCAACCACTTTATTAGGAGCAACGGCCGGAAACGTAGGAGCCAGAAATACATGTAATTTTTTTCTTATTCAGGGCAACAGAAAAACGCACAAGGCTGCAAGGCTGCAGTCCGACTACTATTAGCCTTAACTTAACAGTAAGATTACTATGCTAAGCTAACAAACTAACTAAAAGACAATGCAGATGCAGCTCAAAGGCTGCAGGTTGCATAATTTCAAAGAGGAGCTGGGAGACAGAACAGTCCTCACAAGTGATGGCATGTTTTCGGCATTTACTTCTTTACTGTTTTCCTTTTTGGCGTTTGTTAGCAGGATGACTAAATCACTATCTAAGAGGATTACCTGGTGAGCGGGTGCTGGCCCTTGTTAGCGAGCGCTCTCTCGCCTTGAAGGGGTAGCGCAACGTTGTATCTAACAACTTGAAGCTTTCTTTGAGGGAGTGAGACTGATAGTACTCCACCAGCTCCTGTTGAATGAGAGGACAAACAAAAATGGGAGCCGTTCAGCTTGGAAAGTGCCAGCAGTCGTTTTGTTTCTCAAGTCCCGCGTAGTCCTGCATAATCCTTACCAGAAGGCTCTCAAACTTCTTGGCCTCGGTAATGTGAATCCAGCTGTCTTTCTCAATGACTTTGATGTGTTTCACTTCATCATTGAATCTGCAAAGAGAAACCCCAACCCACGTTTTTTTATTTTTTTTTATGTGGTGTTCAGCTGTTCCCATTTGCTTTGTTTAGGCCATGGACTAAAATAAATTAACTTTCAAACATTATGGCTGACTGTAGGGTTTGTTTCTATAATCGTGTAAAAGCTGGTCCATTTGGGCTTGTTGCACCTGTGTGCCAGCCATGCATGCAAATGGGAAAATGGATTCTCTTCCAGACACATCGCTCTACAGCAGCTCCAGTAGGAGCTTCGACATTATTTATCCGTGGCAGGAACTCTCTCAGAGGACAGGCATAAAAATAGAGGAAAAAAGAAAGCAATTACTGAATGACAATTAGCTAGAGCTAAAAGTTGCTCCCAAAAACGCTGACGAGTTCTGTTTCTTATGAGATAGGGAAAAGCCCTCCTTTGACGTTTCCTATCATTCTAGTTGTAAAATACTCACTTGATGCTGATGGCGAAGCGCTCCGCCTCGGCTGTCCTCTCTCTGATAAGGTAGGTCCCACTGCTGTGGGACTTTAAAAGGTTGTCTGCCTGCTGGCGCTCCATGTTCCCCGCGAACCTACAAAGAGGCAAGGAATTAAAAGTGCAACCTCCAAGTTTTAGGCTCTTCTATTTAGCACCAGGGGAAAGGCTGCCAAGATATAATTTTTTTTTTAACTTGGGGTCAGGCTGCTGTTGCGCCAAGTTAATGGAACACATCTTTACTACTAACAGATCTAAACTAATTATAGGATAGCAACCATGGGCTAATGGCAGTACAGCATATACGCAGCCATTAAATCTACAACATTTAGGAGTTAATTGTCTTACCAAGGATATCCGTAGTAGTCTGCTTCCCTTGAGGACTGCCGACTGGATAATGACTGGAAGGGCTGTCGTACATAAAACACACCCCATCCCTTAAAGCACAGTGCTAAACCAAAGCTTTAAAAGTGATTCATCTAGACATGCTCTCTATGCCACATAGGCAGTAAAAAGATAACTTCAGAGGAAAAGGCAGGAGTCTGTGGGCTTGTGTTACAAGCTGTAATGACTTAGTTCCTGCTGTTTACCTTTGGGTCCAGGCAAGGTTTCACACATGAACTGGGGAAGAAGCCACTCTTCTGTGTTTGTATCAGCTTCCCCTGCAAGATCAAGGCAGGGCAAAGTTTATTAGCAGACACCAGACTTCCAAACCTACTGCCTGGAGGCAGAGGATAGATGTACTTCTACGTTGGGAATTTAAAAAAAAAAGGTAAAAGCAAAGAAACCGCTGCCATCATTGGAAGCAATCATTATGAAACACTACTAGTTCTTTCTCGTCTTTACTTCAAATGTGAAACTTTGGTGCCATCCAGTGGAAACATAACAACAAGCAGCATGGCACCAGTTTACACCATAACTGCAGTATCTTTCTTAAGAAAAAAATTAAGTCTGCCAATAGAAATAAGACACGATGCCATGTTCACTCAGCATGGAAAACATATTCCGTACATCACACTGATGATGTGATGAAGGGCCTTCACTGTGCTGCCTGTAGTAATCGATATTGAGCGGCGCGCCCCGTGACATCGCACAGGGAGATTAAACTGCCGTGCTCTCGAGGGATAGCTAAGTGTAATAGCAAAGAAAAATTCACAGCATCAGAGTTGCCCTGAGTCATACTGTGAAAAGGCTGCTCCAATATTAGCATATAAAACTCAATGATTCAGTGGGGGCATCAAATGACCCCACAGCCACTTGTGTCACAGCTCCCATCATCCATATGAATAACTTAATTTAAATGGCTCTCCAGGCCTGCAGGTGCAGCTCAGAGAAAGTTCAGTTGGAAGACAATTAAATGCCATTAGTAACCAGCCAACCCCCTCCACCAAATTGTTCTCACTGTTAGAACGTAAGTAATAACAATAATCTGTTTGTTCTGACAGTCTGTTGTTCAGTAGTTTGTGGTTGTCATGCTGGATAATTCTGACTTGTCGCCTTCATGTTTGTAGAGATATAAGGTAGTTAGTTAGTTTTACAGTTAGTTTTGCAAACACAGATTAAGTGGGGGACACAGCTAGCCGCGTCTTATGCCTTACAATCCATCTCCTAACAACTCTAAAGCTCAGAGGGAAATCTTGTTAGTTTAATCTACACAAAAAATAAGGTGGAAAATTATTTTTTCGTTGGGATTTGCGTTGTTGGGACATGAATAGCGAGCAGTAGCTTTAAAGTTTACAGCTGAGCCTCTGACTCATCTGTCATTTCAAATCCAATAAACCTGCTTGAGTGGTAGGCCAACTGTCCAAAACAAGAGTCATTGTTTGTGTACTAAAGAGGTGGATGATCAGATTTAATAAATGACAATCTGAGGTACCTCCCACCATGCTGTGTCTGGATCCCCCTTTAGGAGCTCAATAAAATCTCCCGTTTGGAAACAGAGAGGAGTTTTCCCTTGAGGTGCTGGTGTGCCATGGTAGTTCCTCACTGCCACCATTTTAGGACCTGGAGGCAAAGCAGAGGTAAGTGGGAGCACTTATGGGTTCAGGAGGAGGTCTGTCTTTGGGGAAAAGGGTCGGATAAATATTTAATATATGTATGCAAAATTGAACTACAACACTGAGTTCAGACTTGTTCCAGGACCATTTACTGTATGCATATTTACTGCCCACTTAAAATGAAAAGAAATGGCTGAATTGGGACAAAAACCTGACAAAATACAACAAAAAAACCATGACATCCATCACAATAGAACAGTCGCCCACGTTGTGTGGCTTGTAATGTTAAATTTGAGCCATCCACTAGATGGCAACAGACAGCCATGCTGGTAAAAAGCAGTCCCAGTCATACAAACATGACAGCTGGCAGAACATCTGGGACAACCTCCAAATGTTGAGTGACTGGAAGTACTTACCTGGTGACATCCCAGGCTCCTGTAACATAGAAAGACATTCCATCAAATGTCTTGCAGGAGCCTGAATAGCTATGCATACATGTATGTTTGTTACTTAAACACTACTTTTACTCAGTGAGCATGTTTTAATGGACCAAGGCTCTACTCACCAAGTCAAGGGGATCTGAAACAACAAACAGAACACATTGATAGTTACATGAGATAAAAAAAAAACAGTCTAATATCGTTGATCAGTTTAAGATTTGATGGTAAAAGTCTATAGGAAGAGCTTTGTTTGGTCAACATTTCTGAGTGTTTTATGCAAAACAAGAATGCAGTTTCACATGCATGACTTGTGTAGCTGAGGGTGAGTAAGGTAAACTACATGGTTGCTTTCCAGCTGCTGTCCTATTATTTCCTTCTTCTGTCTCTATTTGTTCTCTCAGCTCTGTCCTCTAGAGTAATCATATTTAGCTTGGCTAACCACACTATGTTAGGATTTTGATCTAAAGAACCAAGGGAGGTGTTGAAAGGCTCTTGAGCATTAAATATTTAAAGTTTGGGCACGGTACTGAACAACCTGCGATGGGTACTTAGATGATTTCTTATATAGCATCTAGTAGGAAGAACATACACAGTTAAGAGAAAATTTCGGTGAATAACTTAATGCTAATGGATCATCTCCCATGCCTTTAAATTAACTTTACAATATAAATAGAAAGTTTCTTCCTGTGCTGAACCTGTCATGATGGGGTCATAAGCAGCAACTTAATGTGCGCCAGTATTGAGAAAAAAGGCGAGAAAAAAAACAGAAACTCATATTTTTACAATAATGCAAAAACACTGCAGGGTGTGAAGTGACAGTTGCAGGATTTCTCCTGACTCCCAGCTGATGTCTTCCTCTTTATTACCAAACCCAGTGACACAATGAATTAGTCCCACCTTCCCATCCCCCATAATTCCCTGCTGGGTATTGTAGAGTAGCACTCCCTAACAGCAGGTTAAGTTAGTGTGAATCAAAGCAGTCTGTGTTAATGTCGTGCTCATTGGTGATGTATTGCCACGCTTTTCACGTCTGAATGTTACATGGCTCCGAGCCGTGCAACATCTTCTGAGTAACATTTTAGTTTAAAAGGGCAAACACCTACTGATTTTACAGATGGTGATGACTTCCAGACACTCTTTGTGAGCTCCTGTTCCACAGCGCGAGCAGTAGTAGCCCTGATAGAAAATGCCCCTAGAGAACACACACACAGGCAAACAGTGTGCACATCAGTAATGCAAACAGGAAGTGTCTCAGACACACATTAGCCTCCTGGAAGAGCAACACGTGATGGGGGCCTGTGGCGTGGTCCTTTATTCTGCAAATGTGGCGGCAGACTGGTCATCATTTCCTACTGTGTAATGCTTTAAAATCACAAAGTCAACTCGCCTCATTTAAAACCATGTTCTCGGGAGGTGTATTTGTTACAGGCGCCGTTTCAGTGCATGCACTGCTCCCTGTCATATACAGTAGTTGGTGCCATAAATCACAACTGGATCCACTGGGGCTGCAGCACTAATTAGCATCTAGAGCTCTGGTCCTTGCCTCCACCAGCTCTGTGAATTTAGGTCAGCAAAGCCATGAATTTTTTTGGGTCAATACACTGAGTGGTGTTTAGCTGGCTTACAATACTAGAGGTGAAAGTGGTGTTCTGTGGCATGGGTGGGCTGTCCCCGGTGTAGTTGGACAGTATTCTCACAAGAGAGGAAGCGTGCTCAGGGACACACACTGACAAAGGGTTACATTTAAAAATGTCCATCAGCCACAGTCACACCAAAGACCTGAACAGCACTAATGGAGGACCAATGGTATATGGCAGCTTCTCTCTTAGGTGTTGAGACCTAATATCTATTTAACAGATCAATCACATTTTTAGTATGACTCTAGTTGCAGTGCATATGTACTGAATAATATGCTCTTAAAATTATGTACAGCATGATGATAATTCTGCGTAACAGCCCTCATAGACAACAGCAATCAGTAAGTATTTTAGGCAGTGTTTCTTTAAAAAAGAGGGTGAGGAAATGCTGTGTTTTGACTCATTATTCGTCAGAGGTTACAAATTAGTCCCTAAATAAGAAAAAAAAACAGTAAAAGAAATAACATGATTTAAAATCTTATGCTTAGTTGTTCCAACAGGACATTAATAATTGCAACTAAGTATGAAATGTTATCTTCTGTGGACTGTTTGCTGATGAAGACCCTGTTATTCAGCCAAAGACATCATTAAAAACATTTGTAATTGCTTTAACTAGTTAAAGTTAGGTTAGGTTTAAGCTGCAGAGACATCATAACATAGGGTAATTAAAAGTAGAATTTGTGCATTCCGGATGAAATAAAAACTAGCTGTTTGTGCTCCGCTAAAGAGAAAGCCAGCCATGAGCAGAATAAAATTTGTTGGATCAAAAAGAAGAATACAGGAATCTGTCCAAAGGCCAAAAGAAATCCGCAAATGTATCTCAGCCAATCTAGAGTTTACTATTACTCAAGTGACTTTTGCCTTTATTTTAAACAAATCTGGGTTGGAAATTTGGTTAGAGAGGACATAGCAAGAATGTCAGATATAATATTATGTTTGATCTATGATTCTCCTTTAAGTCTCTGAAGAAAATAAAATAGAAATGACTCCCAGACTCAAAGACTTTTTCTCTTTATAGAGTTCAGATCATAGTTCTTGTGAGGAAGGTAAGACTGTTTTGTGACCTTTAAGACATCTGATTGCTTTGTTAAACAAAAATAAGATATTTGCCTCTGTACTATATAACGTTGCCTGCCCACACAGTTAATGAAAATTGCGGAGAAATTTCCGACTGAGGACTCGACACGAGAGGAATTGTAAAGTCTGAGAGGGCCTGTTTTTAGTCTGGAACATTAAGTGCGGCACTGGATTTTATTTTACCTCAGAAGCATCTTGCAGGCTCGACAGTTGGTGTTCTTATCAAATGTGTGCATTTGGAAGTTATGCTGATTGGCGGTGGCCCTCTCTGGCTTGATGTTGGACCTGGAAGAGTCGACAAATGAGGGATTTTCATTTCTATGTGACTGAAGTTGGCAAACCAAAAAGGACAAGGGATTAAAGAAGACTTTTTATGTACCTAGCTGAAATAAAAACTGAAAAATCAACCCAATTTAAAGAAAATCAAAGGCGATTCCAATCTCACTACAGTGTCCTAAAAGTACGTCATGTGGCCATACTTACATTGCCATTTCAAACTGCTCCATCCATTTCCTTTTTGTTTCCTCGGTTTTACAAAAAAACTGGAAGCCCTGCTTCCCTTGCAGGTGGATCAGATAGAAGCCATACGACCACTAAGGAGAAAAAGTGAGCGTAGAACAGATAGCAGAGAGATGTGTGGATGGCAGTGACAGATAGATATGGGCACAGAAGCTTCGTAATAACAACATTTTCAGGAAGCCACATTTGAAAATGGAAATGTGACAACATTTAAGTCATGACTAGAAGATCTCCTACATGCTACGGCGACGCATATGAGCGAAAGCCGGGCAGCCAGCCACAGAGCCGGAAGGTAGATGTGCAATCAGTGCATGACACCCAAAGATAACCCCTTCAAAAAGTTGGCCTTTGTGAGAAAATTAGTGAAATAAAAGGGTCACTTGAGCTTACCATTTTTCCACTTGACTGGTAAGCATGCAAAAAGAAAGACACCAGAGAAAGACCCAGTTACACATGCAAACATGTACAGAAACATGCAGATTCAAACCAAAGAAGCCATGTTAGACTGATGGCGCAATGTACTGGAGTATGATTTCATGAATCCCAAATGACCTTCACTGCGTTTACATGGTTTGTTAGGCATAGACAAGCGCAACACACACTTGGTACTTCAATGCATTACGCGTAGGGTCTGTATCTGAAATGATCATCAACAAGCTCCTTCAGGTCAAGGGGAACATTTTTTAATGATTATACAGGCTTCTTTAAAAATCATTCTCCATTACGAGTGATCCTGCTGCGTTACAAAGAGTTTGTTTCCATCTTCAGATCAAAGCAAAGTACTTTCTTACCTTTTTCATGTCTCTGTTGTTCATGGGGTCATCAGACATTTTATAAGACTGTAGTTCGATAATCTCTTTCAGCTCGTAGCTATAACCTTTCCTCTTGCAGACAATAACCACCTTGTCAAACAGGAAGATATACCTGAAGATAAACAAACGCATTAGTGTTATTCGGCTGATAAAACTTCCTTATCAGTTGTGGATTATTAAAGATTTTTACATCTAATTCAGACTCACCGGTCCTGTTTTGTTCTGTTGACGATGGAGGACACCTTCAGCTCACCGTCTATCTTTGGCCTGCCATACTCTTCCAATTTCACCTGCTGCTTAAGTCACAAAGGTGCACAGGGTGCCAAACATTAAACAGGACCCGTTTAATCTCAGTTGTGTGGCCGTGATTAGATTGCATTTGATTAGGTAGCTTTGCTATGACCAATGAATCACTGCCCTTTAGTGTTTACTTTTATCAATACTTGGGAGAATGTTAGCCTTTCCTCTTTCAAACCACAGAAAGAAGCTTGAAAGACCATAATCTTGGATATTAGATAATAAAAACCCAGGGCTATGCTTATCAAAGACTTGTCCTATGATTTCCTGAAACAAGGATTAAGCATGTCAATTTTTCAGGCCTTAAGAGATGGACTGAATCAAATGGTCTGAGCCAACATTCCTTTTTTAAGAAAATACGGAAAAGGGAAAGAGATGGTGATAATGATGCTTACAAGATTTTCAATTGAACTTTGGAATTCACTGATTTTTTTCAGAGTCTCGTTGTCCCTCTTGACTTCGTTGATGTACATAGCCAGGTCCTGAAAGCATGAGGCAAAGCTTGTTTGAGCCTTTTTAGTTGCAATGTCACAAACACAGCTTTAGTTCAGAGACTTTCAAAGACACAGAACACATGTTAGACCAACCTGCATAGCCTCCAGAGCCTCTTTGAGTTGTTGCCTCTCTGGTCGGTCAGTGGAGTGACTCAGAAGTTCCTGAGGAGGAGAGTGCTATCACTACTTTTGTAAAAAAAAATTTGAAGCTGTGATGTGTCGGCAGAGATGTAAAGTTGTTCTCTCCACATGTGGCACTAATGTGGTAGGGAGTGAAATGCTGTTCAGCACCATTAGCAGCAGCATAAATTAAGAAAAAACCTTGAAGCCCAAGTGGGGGGTAACTTGCCACGTCTGGCTGTTCTTTATAGTAACAAGGTAACTACAGATTTCCTCTCCCCTGCAAATCCTGCTGTCCTCAGAGTAGATCAATAACAAACATGGTTAATCGCTTTAAATTGGTTCGTTTATCCCCTACAGGCTTTTTGGTGTGATTAATAAAAACTGCTTCAGAGCAGCAGTACTGTTTTTCAGGGAAAAAATAAGCACAGTTGGTCTTTCACACGGTTTTTCTTTTGCTATGAGAACAAAAACATTTTGCCAGCTCTTCAGCTACCTGTCGAAACCAGTTCAGCCCTTTGCAAGGAGCTGTTTTTAAAAATGTCTTTTTTATCATTGCCCGTGACTCTTTAAAAAAAACGTTTAAAGGCAGAGTCAATAATGGTGAAAGACAGAAATGCTTGTTATCATATCAAACCTGCCCTTGATGAACAGTTGATATTGACTGGGGAAGGAAGCTTGGTGTATGTTTTTTTTTTAACCAAGACTATCCATTTGCAGCCTCAAATTATATCCACTTCTGGTAATACCTGCTCTGAGTTTGGAAAGTGAGAATACTAGCGATGGCGTAAATCAACCTTTTCAGTTATATACACTGTAACAGCCCTTCTAAGCTGAGATAGCTTAATATCTATTTCAGTTCATCTGCTGCCTATGCAGGCAAAAATTGCAGAGGGTAAACCAAAAAAGGTATTTAGAATTAAAACCGTTTGATACATTTATTGTTAGTGTATATGCAGAACAGCTATAACTTCATGGTTCCTTGTCTCATAAGGAAAACACCCTCATGAAATTACAAATGGAAAAACTTTCCATGCACAGCTCACCTTCATTTTGCTAAAACTGATTAAGCAACCGTGTTTGAGGCTAAAGTTCCTTACTTTTGCAAGTGGAACATGCGAAAAATAGACTGTATGTACCTGCTTTCAACTAAGCACTCAAGCAGAGATGAAAGATACTGCTTGATTACATGGCTTTGCAAAAATAAAGCTCTGTCATCAAATATTCAAACTCTGCTTAAGGGGAATTTCATCTGGGATGACTGTGCTAAATTCACTTTATTTAGAGAGCAGTACATAAAAGATGAAGAGTGCTATTCACACCATGAAGAGTGAACAGCGCTGTGATGATAGCCATGCAACATCGAGTGAAGAAGTGCCCCTGGTTGTGATTGGACACGCATAAAGACACACATATACCCGCATACAAAAAGAGGACTCGTCACTCTGACATGCCCCGAGGCCACAGCGCCCACCAAGGTTCTTCAGCAAAGTTGTAGGAGGCGGTGAAATGGGGTGTGTTTAATCTGATTAGTGCACGATTGATTTGACCTGGGACACTTGCTGTGACTCCTTCCGGCAGTTCAAACGGAGCGGCACTATGCGGACCAGCAACCACCTGACGCAAACACGTGCCTCCACCTCAGTCCATTAGCCATTACAGCATTCACACATATACTTATCAACGATTCAGACCTCAGGTCAATTAATCATGGGGAACATTACAGTGTCTGGCTTGCTGAGTAAACCACTAGGAATAGAGCCTTAGTATAAATTTCAGGCTGCTCCTTCAGCTCCATGCTGAGGCAAAACAAACAAAACTCTAAATAATCTTATAGTAGGACCAACTCATATTACATGTTTACCACACAACAGTTTTTTCATCATTTTTCTAATATGACAGATATCATCACTACAGTTCACACTTCTCTCCCTATTAAAGACAATAGTTATAGCAAATATCATCAGTACCATATTCAATATATTCTAATATAATATATATAAGGAGACCTCTGAGAATTTTCTTTATATTTATTATTACAATTCCTGTTATTTTGTAACTATAAACCAAGGAAAGAGCTAATTGAAAATGCATAGCTACAGAACTTTTACAGACTCGTCCTTTTAGTGTTTCATTGTAAGTCAGCTGTTTCGAGGCTGCCTACTGCTGAGATCATTTTGTGCGGGGAAACAAAACAACAACAAAAAACGCAGCAGGAACAATTCCTGTCTATCTCCAGGTGCTGATACAATGACTAAGTGTAAGTCTGATTAATAGCAGCTTGCACATTGCAGGCCTGCTGACACTCCAGCTCTAATGAACAGAATTGCATTAGCACAGAGTTAATATTGTGTTGATAAATGCTAACAGTAGCTAAATCCCAAATTAAATTCTACCAAAGCAGCTCCATCCTGAAAAAATACCCCAGTCTATTACAATCTGTATGGAAACTTGTCTGCTTATCTTTTTATTTTTTAGCTGTACAGAGTAACATATTGGCTGCCATATGCTCCTTTAAAATTCTATAAGAACACAATAACATGGTTAATAAATAAATGAAAGCAGAAATCTCTAAGTGTGTCAAAAGTCCTGGATATTAGTCAGCTGTTTTTACACAAATGAGCAGAATCAATATTTAACTTCAAGCTTTTTAGAGCTCATTTTCCAGAAGCCTCCATGGTCACAGTAAAACACATTTTCAATCTATGAGCATGTGAGACAACCCATTCTCCCACTGCATGAGAATTAGAGGGAAGGGGAAACATGCTGGAAATAATATGTGCGTGCTGAGCCAAAGCACAAGTAGGTAGACACAAACAGGCGAGTGGAATTGGGTTGAATTTCAGGTGGCAACGTGTGTTACAGTAATGAATTCAGAAATGTTGCTCTTTCAGCATTTATTCTGGGACAGTTTGGTTTCACTCCTACCTGTGTAAACCCAGTCTGACTGTCTGTTCTCAGAACCAGTACACTTTTTTTTTCTTTTTACTGCTTAAAAGGAGATAAACTTGTACCTCTTTAACACAGAAAAATCAAAGAGCTACAGGTCAGTCAAAGATTTGAAGGACCGTCTTGTAAATTCTTCACATATGGGAGGCTTCCTACCTTAAGTAGCAGGTGATACTTCAGCACCCTCTGCATGGGAACTACCAAAAGGTCCTGCAGCTTGAACTTCCCCTCTTGCACTTTCAGCGTACATTCCTGTGGGAAACATGCAGGGTGGCAGTTATGATGCTTCACATTATATACAGATTCAATTTTCCACTAACAAGCATTTGTTTGTCGTCTGATAATTCACGGCTGCAATTGTGCTGTTGCTTCCACATATTTACAAGTTGCTCCGTTAACAACAATGAGGGCAGTTTATTCTTTCGGGGCATAAAAAGCCTCGGCTGTGCCAGAATTTCTGACACAATTATTCTGCATGCTGACAGAGAAATTCCTCTGAGTAACAAATACATCTCTATAAACTCGGCATTATGACTGTAAGAAAGCTCGTTTTTGTGACCATCATTCTATGAGACTTTCTTTAGTTAGCTGCTACAAATGTGCAGTCACAAGGACAGCTTATCCCTCTTTACAAACAAGGCTTTGCAACAAAGAGAAACCGTGAGAAGCTGATTTACTGAGTTACAAAGCTCTGCTATAGAGAGAGAATCTGAGCGTCAACTACCCAGGCTGTGATCACCTCTTTATGCTGTCAATAGAACCCAAGGCCATCTCTTTGCACACGCTAACTGCTGATGTGTCTAAATCCTACTGTTACATCAGAATTCTGCTTCCTCTAAAGGACAAATATAAATACAACGGAGCATAAAAAACAGCAGTACAGAGGGAGGATGTTTGTAACTGCAGCTGTTAAAAAAGATATAAGAAATATGGAGGATGCCATCAAGTATGCACGAGAAATCAAGCAGATGTGAGGGTAAATATACAAATAACTGTTTTATTTATTCCCACTATGTGTCACGAAGGTGCCCCGGTGGAGGGGTTTTCGTATCATCTTTTGCTAGTCTCGTCATTTCCTGTTTTATTTTGAAGAATAACCCTCATCTCGTTTCAGGTCACTTGCACTTCCTGTTGTGTCACCAGTCTGAGCGTCTCCCTGATTACCTATTGTCTGCACCTGGGCATCCCTTCCCTCTCGTGTTCAAATAGTCCTCGTCTCCCCTTGTCCCGTGCCAGTGTGTTTCGTTCCCAGCCACAGAGCCAGTCTTGTCCTTGTTCTCGTCACAGTCATAGCCCTTGTTCCTTGCCTTCTGAGCCCCTTAGTTTTTGCCTCTGCCACGAGTGCGTCATTTTTCCTCCTAGAAGTAACATTCCTAGTGAGTATTTCTGTTGCTACTTTTGTTTCCTGTCCAGCCTCCTTTGTGAGAGATTTACGTTGTTACTTTTCAGCTTTGTTTTGTAACTTTTTCCCAGCCTCGGTTCGAGTGCTTTTTCTGTTGATACTTTGTCCTCCGTTACGGAGCGCTTTGTGTTTGTGTTTTGCCCTCTCATTCGAGAGCGCCCTTTGTTAATAAATTTTGTATTTTTGAACCCACTCTGCGCCTGAGTCCTCCTGCATCCACGGCCGTGACACTATGAGCCCTGCAAACGCACCACATGAACACAGCAAGTGGCAAGTTTGTGAAGGAGGAGCCAAGAAAACTGTGTCTTTGTTTGGCTTTAAGACTGAGATAAGTCAAAGATTATAAATAGCAGCTAAAGATGTGCAAGGATAAGTCCCAACGATGATGATGCTTACCTACCAGAGCTGGGCCCTGGCCTGATTTCACCGCTGCATTTTAGCAGATGAGTGAAAGCCTGCCAGGGCTGCTTGTTTTTATTCAGTCACAAAACAACATGATTAACAGTCATAATGGTTCTTTACCTCTACTTTAATCTTGACATCCTCCCGGGTTGCTATTAGCTCATCCAGTGTCTTTTGAGCATTTTCCATGTGACTGCAGTACTGACCATATATCAACAACCTGGAGAGAAGGAGAACCCAATCATTAATTTAACACAATGTCCCAACTCATTATCTTACAGACACTCAAGAAGGTAAATTACTAATTAAAGTAAATAAGCTGGGCTGATGCTTGATCCTGCGAGTTCTGTTTACATTCAATAGTCTTAACACACATTATACAAAGGCACTTCAAGCATACTGGACAAACTTAATTAGAAACACATCCTTCTTTGAGGGCTTTTCATTTGAGTGTTATTAAATGATAAACAAATAAATCCTTAGAAATGGAGAGCTCCACAGATGAAGCTGTCACTGAAAAATTTTTGCTTGTCATTTTTGAAAGTGGCCTTTCAAAAAGATCTCCAAGATCAGCGTGCTACCTGCTTTTCTAAAATGAGGCTTAATAAGAACTAATAAAGACCCTCTTATGGTCTAAAATTGGAAAGATATTCAATCTATCCAATGATGATAGGAAACTGAAAAAATCCACAATTAGCTGTGAAATGCTTTGTGGTTTGGAGCCTTAAGGCAACATCAATTTTAAGATTAATAACACAATTTCAGGGGTCAAAGAAAGAGTCATTGCGTGCCACAGGGGGCAGATAAATGACTGTGTGAATATATGTATAGTGATTAGGAGTAACAACAGCACAAGCCCCAAGGTAATATTTGTAGAGGTGGAATCTTCTTGCCAATAAGCTGTAATCACAGAGCACTAATGAAAGACAGTGCTTCGAATCAGTTCCTTTGCAGAGCTCGTCTTATCAGTCTCTTAATTTCAAGCGGGGATGATATAAGAGCTATGTTCATTAGATATTGCATTGGGACACTGACACAGATCCTTGGGTTCAGCTGGGAGGGAGTTCAAAGTCATCTTGCCAGAAGGATGCCACTGCACGTGGCGCGCATGCCTCTCGCTCACTCATCGAGTCAAAGTAGGGCATTGGCACGGCTGGTATACTGTTACCCTCCCCCCCTTGATAGAGTTGGCACATCTCTTAATCTGATTCTCGAGTTGGTGGGGAAGGCTGGCCCCCTGAAGTCTAATCAAGCCCTCTAAAGTTAGAGTGGTGAACCAGTGGACCACACAACCAAGCAGCTCAAGTGTCCATGTTATGTACAAAATTTTGAATTGAAAAGTGGTTTACGATATTTAACACCAAAACCCTAAAAGACACTCAAAAGACTGTTTAAATGCCATCCAACAAACTGACATCCATTATTAAACCTACAAATAAAATAGCCTGACATTTGAACTGCTCGAAAAAACCCAAGCACAAACCTAAGAGTCTCCATCACGGAAGCAGAGGCGCTTACTTAAAAGAATTGGTCTAGTCTGGAAAAGGAACCTAAAATATTGAGGCTGAGCATGTGCGATTGAGTTGCCAGAGGTGGAACTCTGAGCCAAAATGTTCCACTTCCTGCCTCTCTGTTCATCAGATGACCATCCTTATGTCTGCTTTGATGATCCCTGGAGCTGCTCTGGAACCCAGTCAGATGTTTGCGTGCCCCTCCGGCCCCCACAGCAGGGCTTCCACTCTTCTTAAGCCCTGGGCTAACAAGACCCTGATTAAGACTTGATCCACACCCTGGGAGACAGCTCTCTCTCCTTCAAGACGACAAAGTGATGGAGATTAATGGGCGCTGTGATCGATTATAAGACAGCAGACGGAGCGTGCAGTGTAGAGAAGACGTAGCGGCTCAAACCAAAGGCACAAATCATAATGTATAATGAGTTATCAGGACACAATGTGGCATGAAGGGCTCCCTCTAAGAAGCTGATTTTTAGTGTGAGAGTTGAAGGTGCTGATAAGATGGACAAGCTGAAAAGCAGAAAGTGCTGCACAGTATTTTAGAGGCATGGATATGTGACAATTGTATTTACATAGTACAATATCACACCCAAAAGGGACAGAAAAATGTTGCAGTACTGAGGACCAGATGAATGAAAATGATGCAGCTTGTGCAGTCATCTGGATCAAAAGTAAACCATTCTCCTAATTATGGGTTAGTTATTTGCAGGATATTTATTTTTTTAATTCAAATTAGTTCATTAGTTTCGTGGAGTTAAAAAGACTATCATCAGGTGTTGGTGAGGACGATGCCCAAATATAAGAAAGTACACAAATTCATTCACACGAAAATTTACCGTAGATGAGGCAATTTAGCTACACCCTCACTGGGCATCCTAACAGACACCTGCCTGCAGTAAAACTCCAAGTATAACAGGAAAATGAGCACATGGAACAGTGAACACTTTAAAAAGGAGAAAACACATTTAATAAAGTTCTTTGATCAGAAGCTCTGTCCTTATTCAAAACAGGTGGTGTTAAACACGCATGCCTTCATGTTTCCCACCCAGTTAGCAATGATTATGACAAAACAGTCATAAGCACACGCCTGTCTCACTTTTCACTATGGGCACATCACGATGGGAGCTAATGGCTCATCACCTCCGGATTCCTATTGCGTATTTATTTCCCAAATCAAATGTTCAACATTTGGCACGGTGCCCCCCCCCCCCCCCCCCCCCCCCCCAACACCTCCCTTTTTTTTTTTTTTTTTTTTTTTTTCCCAAAAAAAATTTTTTTTTTTTTTTTTTGCCCCCCCCCCCCCCCCCCGGCTTTAAGAATTGAATTGCTTTTTAGTGTTTTTCTATGTGCTAGAGAAAATAAACTTTCTTTTTCTTTGTTATAATGAGCCAAAAATCAGGGGACCAGATATATGGAAAATGAGCTGCTGATGAGAGAAGATTAAATGTACGTTCAGGGAAACAACAAACCTTTCGTGGCCAGTTGGCAAATGTTCACAAGATTCCATTAGATATCGCAGAGCTTCCCAACTTTCAAAGTTAATCTGCAGGACTATGAAAAAGAAGGGAAGCAAAGCAGCCATATCTAAACAGCAGAACCACCCCTCCCTTCGGTTTGGACAGTAAAAATGTCCATCTCTCTTATAGCTGGTGATAATACTCTGATGTACTGGCCTCTCCCATAATAAGGATGCTGCCATGCATGTTATTCACTAGAAAATACAATTCTGAGTAACTGAGTCTTTGGTGTCCACCCCCACCCTCTTGGAGCCTGGCAAGCTGAATCAGGTGACTGGAGAAAACCAGAAGCGACAGGCTATGGAGCCAGCTAATATTTTCTGACAGAGGGCATTGGGAGCCTCTCACCTCCACTCAACATATCCCGCACACAGCAAATGGAGGGAAACAAAGTGCAAAGGCCCTCTGTAAAAAGGTACACATTGCGACAATGATTATGCACCGCCTGGGTATCAGGGAGCCAGATTACTCCGGAAATGAGTCTGGAAATGTTGCAAATGTGTGTATCAAAAGTACTACACTTGAATGACCATGTAGTTTATGGAGCTGCCTCTAAGTGGAGTTTTCCTTTCAGCCCGGGTCTGGCTGTTAAAGAGCCGAGAAGATAAAATGGTGACATTTTCAGCATGGCTTTCAGTTCAATGTCCAAAAAAAAAAAAAAAAAAAGAGGGGGCTTTTCATCATGAGAAAAAAGAAAAACGATACAAGCACATTGTTGTAAAGGTCACAGGGACTTACAAGCACAGATAACCAAATTAATTATGCTGAGATGGTCCTTAGGCAAACTGCAGATGCCTGAGGAGAGCTTTGCTTTGGAAGTCCAAATCCCATGGTTACAGCTGTTTATCGCCACAGAGAGACAAGACGCTGTGGTGGCTCATAATGAGGAAGCTATACGTGTCAATCACAAGCCGGCAATGAAAGCCTGTGATGCGGAGAATCTGCAAATCTAATGAATCATTTGCTTTAAATAACCCTGCCTCACATTTGGGAGAATGTCACCAAAAGGTAAACAGCAACAGTGAGTGGCATGTCATCGGGAAATTTGTTTATGAATGGAGGTGTAAATGTTAAGCTGTTTTCACATGTGCCCCAAGTCCTGATCTATTCTCCGCCCTTTCCAATGACAGTGCATGTGAGAACCACAGGTTCCAGCCAACCTCCTGGCCCTCTGCACTGACCTTTGGCTATCTGGTCCTCACCTGAGGCAGTGTGCATGGGAGATGGTTTTTCAGTTACGGCTCAATGAGAGTTGAGAGTCAGATAAGCCTAACAAGGAAGGAGCATGTGCGTGCGTACGAAACAGGGGGTAGCACGTAACAATCTATGTGTTTTAGTAGGAAAGGAATCTCCTGTGTTGCATCAGCTATATGTGGCATTACCCTCTAGGCATCCGGAAGAAGCCTGCAATGAGCTAATTACCTATGCAAACTCACATAGCCTGAAGAAACTGTTTCAGGATGGAGGTGTCGGGGGGGGGGGGGGGGGATGCTATCAGTATCACTGGGAAATGAAACATTACATGCCTTTCACTATGCCAGGGCAGGCGGAACCACACACATACTTGTAGTATAGAGTGTAAATCACTCTTGCAAGATTGGGTGTATTATTCAAGGAGGCCAGCGTTTGGAATCATGATAGAAGGAAGCATCTATCATCACCATCATTGCCATTACCTATGAAGAAGCCGCTCTTAGCGCAGCAGGGAGGCAAATCACTGCTCCCATCAGGGATGCAAATTATCTGCAGGTTGCTCTGCAGCTGGGCGAGATGGAAAGCCCCGGAGAGAAATCAGGGTTAGCGGAAAAATTTGCAGTTTTTTTCCCCTTTCACCATGGTTTCCCGTCTCCCTTTCACATGGCACATCAAAATGTATTTGTTTATATTAAACAAGTGAAACATTTTGAATGTCCAATAAAAATTGACATGTTTTCCCTTGAGGCAAATGCATTTCCTCTCTAGCTGTAGTGTTAGTAGATTACTGTGTGTTCTTTGTGTTTGCTCTTTATTTACACAGTTTAAGTAGTTTAAATTAACAGAGTAAAAAATAGAAAAATAGTGGAGGGTAGTGGCATATATTAGGGTGTCAAATATTGTAATAAAAAGGTGCCCTGAGCTGAGTTGTCAGAATCCTGCTTGGACTTTTCCTGTCAGTTGTTTTAATGCAATATTATTTTAAGACGCAGTTTGGACCTGCATTTGAAACTGATTGAGCTGACCAAGAGACAGGAGTTGTCGAAAATGAATGCAAAAAATCTTTTAACTGTGAACTGATGAAATGAGTGGGTGCTCAGGATATTCTTCAGTTTTATTGCTCTTGATTTTAACAATGATTTTCTGTTGCCTGTTCTTCAAACAAAAACGGTGAGAAACCAAATACAAAATAGGCCCTACTGGGTGAGAATCAACTGATGCTACCAAAAATACTCTGGTCAGTTTATTCCTATAAGAAAATAAGTCCTGTTACTTCAGAAAACACATGTGCAGATGGATGTTATTTTAATGAAAAATGCAATATATATTTAAAGCGTAGGAGATTATTAGACTCAAACAAAACAAGAAAACATAATGCAACACATTTTTGTGCTTGGTCAGGTTCAGCTCTCTCATAAAAAAAAACTAAACTAAAATCAAGTTATTATTTGCGAGCTAATCCCATCAATATGTGGATACTCAAGTCCAGCAGTCTGTGGTGTAGAAAAATGCCCCTGCCTTTCAATCATAACAAGATTGTAAGGCTCTTTGCCAACAAATACAGATTTTAAGGTGCTTACCTTTCCTTAAAGTCAATGAAGATCTTCCCAAGGCCACTTCCTCCACTGACCATGCTCAGGTCGATGGCTCGCAGTAGGGCAAAGTGGACTCTGATAACATCCTGAGTAAATATCACAATAAAATGAATGTGTCTAAATATTAAGCAAGAAATGTTGTGGCTTTTACTGTCCAGCTTCTGTACACATGGTATGTGGTTGACCTAAGGCCCAGCTTACGGACTATTATCGTTTGCCACTTAAAATTAGAAATCAATTAGTTCATCTCATAAAATTCTTGCTTCTTTTTACATAAACTGCATTAGGAGGTTGATGGTTTTACATCAAATCCACAAGAGACTGACTCAACAGACAGTGAGCACACAGCCATTACAGAAACATGTCACCTCATGCATCAGAAAGATTCATTGACCTCCTTTTTAAGGAGTTCTGTGCCAGCGTTATCAAGCTATGCCTCAATTCTTTAAATATTAACAAGGAAAATGAGAATATTTGAAGCAGTTTATTGCAACATGTACAAATTGCAATGCTGTTGTCAATGATTTTCAGTCCACTGCTTGTCATTTGGCATAGCTCAGTGCCTTTATTAGGTTTGTTATTTTTTTCTTCAAAAACATCAGTCTTTGATACCATTCAGAAGTTCTTCATTTGTAGTTGAGTGGGTAAAATTAACTACATTAATATGTTTAATTAATTACTGCCTGTGAGATATGTTCCTCTCAGAGATGTGAAAAGAAAGTATAATCATCTATTTTGTGTTATTAGTGAGCTATAACCAAAACCACTATTAATAACACGTGCTTTAACAAGTGTGTAATGTGTGTGCAATATGATATTCAATCATAGCTAGCCATGTTATCAAGTTTGTGAGGTACATGCAGCCATGCTCAATAGACTCAATCTTCCATGCCTGACCGACTACTCACCTCAAGGTTGACAAAAATAGCCTCCATTTCTTGTGGACTTAAGACTTGCTTCAGTGGGATCATGTAATTCTTGAGGGGAAGAAAAATATATATCAGTGACTACTTAACCAAACAAAAAAAAAATTCTACATATTATTAGAGACTACAAGACTACACTGTCAAAGATGAAGACAAGTCACTGGCTAACACTTGCTGTCCCATCCATCCATTTTCTACCCCTTATTCCCAACGGGGTCTGGGGGGCGCTGGACAACGGGCGAGAGGCGAGGTGCACCATGGGCCTGTCCATCACAGGGCCACACAGATACAAACAAACAAACACACGCCCATTCACTCCTACAAGGCAATTGGGAGTGTGCAGTCAATCCTAACATGCATGTTTGTGGACGATGGGAAGAAGCCGGAATACCCAGACAGAACCTGAAAACTCCACACAAAAAGGTCCCAGTCCTCCAGGGACTCGAACCGGAAACCCTCTTGCCGTGAGGCGACAGCACTCAACACCACAACTCCAAGTATAAACAGCTGTTGTGTAAGATGTATTGTAAAATAAATAAATAAACATGACCGTTATTTCTCCAATGTGACTTTATGGATGTCACATTTCATCATCATCATGATAACAAATGGATCAACTAAGAGCTAAGGGAAAAAAATGGCAGGCTCTATTAACCCCAACTCAATTAAGCTTTACGAGTCTTCTGATCATAAGAGGGATATTTATTCTCATTTACTCTCGTGTCGGTCTGATGTGGGAAACACAGGATGCACATTTGGTTTAATGAAATTAGTGAAGCAGATGATTTGTGGTGCCAACATTGAAATTGATGCGTTAGCAGCCCTCGTCTCTATTCTGCTTTTTTTCTTTTACCCGTCGACTAGAGAGTTGGTTTGCATGTCGGCACATGCACGTATGAGACAATATGACCCTTTAGTGTGCAGACTTTGCTGTTTTACTTGGAAGTTGCTTGTATTTGCCAGCTTGTGTTGGCAGAAGTGGAAACCAATCAACTATTCAAATAACTTCAGTTGAGAAACTTCTGTCAATAATTGGAAATTACCTGAAGTTAGGTGTTGAACTAACTAGCTTCACATATCTAACCATATATGATGAACTATATAATCTATAGGTATGCATGTCTTTTTTTATTTTCAGGCCTAAATTTAATCTTTTATTTGATTTTACTTCAGGGGATAGATTTAAAATAATTTTGAAAAAACATTCAGAAATGTACCTTCTCGATGTCCTCTAAAGTCTTGTAGTACTTCGCTTCAGTCTCCTGGATCTCAACTAGGCAGCAGTTTCTCTTGTCCTCCTCTGTCATACCCATTTTCTAGAGTGAGAAGAAAAAACATATTCATATGAAATGGTATCTATAGAAAAATAGAAGCCAAGAGTCAGTATTAAGGGGAAAACACACTAAAGTTGGTGGCCATAACAGGACAGTGCCCTGAGATTTTACTTCACTATCTAAAGTCATAGCAGTTTAATGTTATTCAAGACAAGTATTTGGCATGTTTCAAACTGAATGAAAATCTATTGGCACCATCGGTTTGTTTGTGTAATCCATCAAAGCCATCAGGTTACATTATGAAAATGAGATGATGCAGAACGGTCTTCCAATCCAATCACTTCCAGTCACTTTACATTTCAGATCCTTTACCAGGCCACCTTCATATAATTGTGTCATGCAGACTTGTTGACTGTGACAGATTACACAACTCGAGCAAGTTACAGTGGTCAGCAGTAACTCACTTATTGTTATGAATTATTTTAAGCAGCCCAGTGTCTCTTATTGATTTCTATACTGTTAGGAAATGTATGGATTATTAATATACACAAGTAAGCTTTGGTGTGTTTCCAATTATGGGGGAGCTGTTCCCACAAGGCAAGTGCACAATACATGTAAAAAAAAAAAGTGTCAGGTCTGTTAGTCGAAATCATGTGACGGGTATATCGAGAGGGAAAGAGGAAACTCCTACTTGTAATATTTGTTCTACCAAAGCCTGATCGCAAGCTAGGTGGTCATGTTGGAATGCGCTGATGATGTTTTCTGAGACCATGTGGCCAGTTACTTTACAGATATTTAGCCATTTCTAGTTTGAGATTCTTGAGTTAATTTTTTCACTTGTCCATATTTAGGTTTTCTTTAGTAAATAAGGAAGATCAGGTTTTTACTTAACAGACTGAAAATAAAAAGCGAAATACCAGATTTTCTTACATTTTCAGACCATTCGTGTTAAGTAAAGGACCCTTTGCCGCCTCAAAATTTTATAATTTTTTCTTTCGAAATGTCCTCTACCCTTCTTAGAAGAAATGCTAAAGCTAGACCAATTTAAATCACGTATAGACATTCAGCCATTGGCTAAATGTTGGGTTCAGGATCATACTTGTGTTAGATTGTACATTTTTACTCCAGTCTGTGATCCTGCACTGAATGCAAAGAGTCCAAACTTTTATAGGTTCATATTGCCTGTTATCCTAAAAAGTCTCCTGGCCAGCTTTAGAGAATAACAACCCCACAGAATGATGCTGCGATTATGGGGTCTGACTGTAGGGATGGTCGTAACCGACTGATGCTCAGTGCCTTGTTTGTCCCATGAACGCCAAAGGGGACTGTGGCCAATTAGTTAATCCTTTGATTCATCATTTGGAGAGGGTGTTTCTCCTTAAGCTGCTTTCACACAGGATGCTGAGAGAAGGGCAAACATTCCCACCAGGGCAACTTCAGCAGCTAATCCACAGGTTCCCTCTAACTAACATGAAAGGAATCGGTTTTTGTCATAATCTCTGAATAGTTGCTCACCTTACGGACTAGCTAAGGTTTTTCAGCCTTTATTTAAGTTTTGCAGTGTCCACCTGATGAAGAGGCTCATTAGTGGCTGCAAGTAGTAACAAATAGAGTCAGGTGGACCACTCATAAAAATTTAAATGCAACAGAATTAACTCGGAAGGGTCTGAAAACTTCTGGATATTTCAGCTTCTTACTCTCTAGTTTAACCACTTAATCGAGAAATATCAAATCAAAGTAAATCCATTCTATGTCTAAAACAAACTGTGAAAACCTCAGGGCTGTCTGAATATATAATGTATGCACTGCCTTCTTGGGGAATACAAAAAAAGGAATTGGAATAACACGACACATCTGCTATGGTGTAGCACTGTTTGGAGCAGCTTAAATATGGAGCAAGCACGTTAGCCATCTGGAGTAGATTTGGCTGTTGATAACACAAAAACTGGAACTAACAATGCAAAAAAAATTGAGGTCCAGTCATGGCTTCATCCCAACATGTAATTAAGAGAGAAGAAGGAGTCGACAAGTGGGGCACAAAGCCAGTGCGAGAAAAGCTGATTTGTCTCAGGCTTTGGAGCTCACAAACAGACAACACTGAAGTCATCACACTGATGTCACAAATACTGAGTCACACTTTGAACCAGATGGGGTCTTCTCCTCTGCCACCATGCGAGGGGTCACTAAGCTAATCGACGGGTCATTCTCTTGGGATGCTATGAATTTGTTTAAAATGAAGTGGTGAAGGCGGGGAGGGGTAGCTGACAGGGTGGTGTGAGTCACAAGCACAGCAGCACTCACCTGCATGTATCTGATCTGCAGCATGAGGAGAGCAAAGCAAGTGAGAAGTCAAGTTTAACACAGAGTATGCAATAACACAGCTGGAAGTGTGCTTAGAGGTCGTCTCTCATGTAGCAACAGTATGAGAATGTGGATCACAGACATAATGTACAGGAAGGTACATTGAAAGTGAATGGAGATCGCCATCGGTTCATTGCATTCTCACAATGCAACACCAGGTTTTATGGAAAAATGAAATCATGCAAAAACAAGCGCATTCAGCGCAGTGTGTGAACGGTTCAGCACCCGAGTCATACATCCGGGCTTCACGTTTGGAATATGGAGCAATCGCATCATCAGCAGTTGATAAAAGGGCACAAACTGTCCTCACCATGGGTTGTCGTACTTCCACCTTAATGATGTCCTCATAGATGTCGTCGCCGTCGTCTTCACACGGCACACAGTCGTAGATGTCATCTTCCCCCAAGTCGTGCTCGCTACAGAAAAACACACACAGGAAAAATGAGAAGATAGTTTTAACAGAAATTATAGAAAGCTCTGGGGAAAAAGTCATCTATAAACTTCTTGAACAGCAGATGGGCCTTTGACTGTCAAACCAATGAGAGCTTGTTTTTGAGTGATTTGGCTTCTTTTTTTTTTGTTCTCTGGTGGCTTGATGTTCCAAGCATGGGGATGCAGCATACAGTGTTGACAACCCTGAGATGTGTTATGCTATTTAGTGGCATTTTCCTTTAATCTGTTTATATTGCTTTTGCTCCCTGCGAGCTAAGTGACCTTTAATTAGGCGTGCAGCAAGCAGAGCACAGACAGTTACCGCGGAGAGGGACGTGTTTGGCTACCTGTGCCCTGGGAGCGCACGCCGTATGTCACCCTGCACTGTCAGAGCAATTATTGTTTGGAAAAAAATGATTTAGACAAAGAAGAAAACCCCCAGCAGGAAAGACTTTTTGATCAATGTGTAAAAGTGTAAGATATGGCTGCTCTGTATGGGCAAAAAAAAAATGTAACAGGGTCCCAGTTGTTTGTTTATATTTGTCATTTGAAAATGTAACATACGCACAATTCATAAAGACAAAAAATGTCCTTCTGATTAGTAATGAGAGATGAAGAACTTTGATTGACAATGTTTGGGATCAGCCTTCTAGGGAGGGTCTTTCTGGCATGGATGTATGGGCCTCGTGTCACATGTTGCTTTCACAATAAATATGTCAGTGGATCACCGATAACCTGGACATGTCGACATGACGAAATCACAATGTGTGATATTCTTTTTTGCCTCCAAAGCAAAAATTGTGAAACAATAACTGCCAAAAGTGGTGTGACAAGCTGACCTTCAACACCCCCGTTTATATCCTCATCTGTGCTATTTCCACACATGCATAAGTTGACGGCCGAGGTCCGTGCTCAGCAAACACCCGGCCCATTAAAATGTCCTTGAGTGGAAGTTTAATGGCTACAAACAAGCCATGCAGTTTTGTACTTTAACTGGCTCGCAGAAGTGAACATTTCTCTTCATGAAAGAATAATGTATCCTGCAAACATACCCTCAGGGCCATGAACCCAGATCTTTGAGTATTCCTAAAGCAGAAACCTGCTCCTTTCCATAAGATGTCTGCTGTAACCTGACTGCCCTTTTACCACACCAACCTGACTGATGCTGGAAAAAGTTTACTTGAACGTGTCTGAACCAGACAATTATGTGCAGCTGAATTTTTTTAATCAATATTATTTTCAGAACTTTTAATCACAAACTGTAAAGCAGAAGTAGGTTAGAGGATTCTCTGCAGCAGCTCTGACTTGGTTACATGCCTTTCACATCTTCTATCAGGGCTGAAATACTCTTTTTAGTGGCTGTTTGAATAATGGAAGAAAAAACTAAGAGGGCACATAATCAAATATTCTGTGCTTCAACGTTCATACAAAGCTCGTTTTAAGTTTTAATTGAGGTGGCCAGGTTCACTCTCAGTCCTGCGCTTCTTTCTTTATTACTGAAAAATGGCTCGTGTTGAATACTGAGACATCTGTGGGGGAGACTGGCTGTTCGCAGATGCAGTCCCACAAGTATCTCCTCTCTAAACTGCAGGGCTGCAGCAAGCTCCTCAGTGTTGCATATGTCGCTAAGCAGCTGAACTTCGTGTTGGCCTAATTCCTCAGAGACAGCGCTATATGAGGGAGGTCTCCAGATTTATATGGCCTATGAAAACATGTGAGCTGCCTCTCCAGAGATTATACAGTGAAGATGACTGAGTATGTTCTCATTCGTAAAGCAGGGCAAACAGTCAAGAATAAAAGGAAGCGTTTTCTCTTTGAATTTCAAGGATTTATATAGGACATTAACTACAAAAAAAAGCCTGATTAATTGAGGGTTTTAAGATCAAATAAACCTGAGGTAATCAAAAACACAATGTATATTACACCGCATCATTACCAATGAGTAGGTCTAAGCTAAAAGTTCTGTGTGATGGAATCAGTCAATAAACAGATGGTTTCCCATTCAACTCAAACGATACATAGAGAAGTACATGGTAGATTTAGAGACTGCAAAATGTTCAGTAAGTGCAAGAACAGGCCCAGATCATTAACCCTCTGCTACCGTGCCTGACAGTTAGCACGACAGTTAGTGCTGATATGCTGCCTTTGGTGTTCAATAATGTGGTGCTGTAAAATAGTCTTTCTTTATCTTTATCACTCTTTGGAATCGCAGATTCAAAAGAGTTTGGAAATTTCTTTATGATTATAATTCTCCAATTACTGGGCAGCAACAGCAGCTTTTCAAAAATCATTGCTGCCATCTATCCTTATGACAAACACCTAAATGCTCCAGACCAGCAAGCTTACAAAATGTCTGCTTTCACAGAGGTGCTGACACTTTCTGATGATCAATTAGCCAAGTCCCTTACATCAGCCTGGCTGTGACTCACACTCTTAATTCCTCTGAAAGCAGTAAGCCTACCTCATTATAATGACAATGTGTATGATAGCATTGTTTATCTGAGGTTGTATTTACATAGTTTTAATGGTAGTCAAGACAGGAATATTCCTCACTGCACTTCTAACTGTCTTTAAAAACAAAACTTCTATACTGTTCTGGACTTTTACACATAACTGTAAATCATAGGTCTCTGCCCAAGCTGTATGTTTTACCATCCGTTTGCCCACAGATAGATGGAAAATGCTCACTTGGTTTCAGTGACATGTTCAATAATACATTTGAGACCTCAAAACCGCTAACTTGATCATGCGAACAAAGACTTTTATTAATGCAAAAAGTCCTGACGGTTGGAACTGTTCTGATACTTGATGAATCAGTCAAGGCCACGTCTTTTGAAGAGACAGAAACAGTATGTTAGTATGTGTGAGTAGCTGAAGGACAAAGAACAAAAAAAAGAGTGATCCATTTCAAGCCAGTGATGGATCACAAGGACATCATCTTTCATATTCTCTTTGTCTCTTGGACTTTGGTGGATATTGTCAAAGTATCAAAATGCATTTGTATGTGTTTGTGTTAATGTGTGTTGCTGCGTGCTTGTCATTCTCTCAGAATCAGAAAGCCTCAATGGGAATGAGAGTTGAGGTCCTCTGTACTTGTGAATTAGGTCTAATTTTTTTGCCTGATGACACTATCAGATGCCAGAGGCTGTCCAACTTTCTTGCACGCAATCAGTTAACTCTGTGCTCCTGGCAATGATGACAGAAAGCCACATCGGAGAGGAGAGTGAGAGAAAATGACTAACTGCATGAGGGTTAAGTCATTCCGATTCTGTGGAAATAATACCACAGACTCTTTGACAGTACATGAAGCATTTGGCCCGGCAACTTTTTCACTTGGCTGAGTTTGTGGAAAACGTATTTATTGTGTAACGTTTTGTCATGTCAAACTGAGGAAAAAAAACCCTGGCTTTTCATTTGCTTTAAAAAAAAGCAAAACAGTAATAGAACTAAGGATTCTCACACAGCAAATTACACTTTCAAAGCCTGCACATCCACTTGCCACAACACACAATGTGGGAAAGGACTTTTTAAAAAGGATAATTAATTTGAAAAATGAATTCAGAAAATTAAAAGTTAAAACAGGAGCTAAATAAGTATATTAACTCAAAGGTTAAGAAATTAAGTCAATTAAACAACTTGAGTGTTCATTGAATTACAAATTGTGTGATTTTTCACACAATTTGTGAGGTAGTTTTGTTGCATTTTATTTCTACAAGGTGCAACAAAGACAAATCAAATGTACACAAAGTCTAAGGTTTTACAGACATGTACTGAATCGTGATACAGACGCTTTTGTCTAAAAGAAAAATGGGACCAAGTGATTCAGCGTGTTACAGCTGATCGAAAAGTAAAGAATTTGAACACTTTTCGGTAAAAATCATCTAAAGAGACTTCCCTCATTTTACAAGCTGTTGGCTTTTCTCTTAACTCGCCCAGGGGATTACTGCGGCAAAATAAACGGCAAAAGACTGACGCAAAGAGCTTGTGACAGCGCATGCTTCCAAATGGAAATCTACGTGCGCCTTTCGCAAAGGAAGACGTCCCCTGGCAGCTGTGCACGATCCACCCCATTTCATGGTTTGTCAACTCCAAGATGAAGTCATTCCAGACTGAGAGGACTTGGAGTTAAACGAGGTGAAAACTTGACATCTGAGGGCCGGAGGGAGGACATACGGACCGGATTTAGCATATTAACCTGTAAGACCTCAATTAGACAGTGAAACAGATATAGACTAAAATAATGCAAACCAATGTGCGTTATACAGATTCACACTTAACTGGGACAGAATAGCCGTGGCTCACATTTCCAGGAAGCATTTCCAGGAGTGAACTTAATGACAGTTTAAGGGTTCACTCCACCTTTCCTGACATGAGTATTTCTGACATAACATTTCAAATGAGAAAATCCTCCACCGACTGCAGTGACTTGTACTTAACCTTTAAAACGATACGCAGTCAAGCAAAACACCCAGAAAAAGCCGCACTGGGCCCATTGCCCGCCAGGTATGTCACAAAATATATATAAGTCTTGAGTTGTTCACAGTGCAGGAAAATAACTATTAAAAATGTGATCAGACGTTTATAAGGAAACGAGCAGTTGGACTGAGTCTGGTCTGCTGAGAAGCTGAGGATGCAGACTCACGGATATAAAACCAGCTCATGGGAACCAGTTGAACGTTGCAAACAAAGCCCGTTTACTAGATTTTTTTTTAAATTTAAATATGGATAAATAAATAAAAACTGAAATATCTTGCTGATGGTGCTGAAAGAGATGTTTGCCAAAGGAAAAGAATCCTGTGGTTAAAAGTTAGTACATCTACAAGTTGCAAAGGCAGATGTCTTGATGCCATGAAAAATCTGACCAAGTGCCCACAATTTATAGTGACTGTACGTTCAGCATCCACAGAGATAACTGTTTCACGCTGGCTCTGACATAAACCACAGTAAAATAAAATATATGCTTGCTGGACTAGTCTTCCCATGATGTCTGCCTTTAAAGCCTCAAGTCAAAATCCATTTTTATAGACTTCAGTGTCTGTTTATGTTTCTGTCATCATATCATTGAACTCAATGATCACATTTCAATACATTTTTATTTTTAGGCTAGAAAATTGTGTTGCCTTTCCACACTCATACTTTCCCCCCTATGTTCAATATTTGTGGTGTTATTTCTTCCATTCTGCTATTTTTATGACACTGCACGCCCCTTCATTGCACTACTTCCAACCACTGGGGAAAGGAATGATCTTACATCCATAAAACATGACTATTACCACTGCGTTAAGGTTATCATTGTCCTCACCCTCTCTCCTGCAGTTCAGTCATGCGCCCATCGTAAGTCACTCATGCATCAATATTTCAGGATAATTAATAAGTCTTTGAGAGCAGAGCTATTGCAAGCGTGACCTATGTTCCAAGTGTGTTCAAGTGTATTAAGACCTGCTGATGAATCAGTAATGCATTTGTCCGCCGGTGAAACAAATGCTCCTTGTAAAAGGTCAGGACAGCACAATTAATTTCACTGGACACTGCCCTCCTCACCTATCGGTTACTCTTGAAGCACGGCGCCGCGACACCGCAGACAATTTCAGAGAAACAATTGAACTCAACGTGCTGGCTCAGAGAGGCTGCTGTCATAGTGACAGGGGTTAACTTCAGTCATGGGAGACAGGGGATTTTTGGATGTCAGAGGTTGCCATAACGATAGCGGGGGGGAGGAGGGACGAGAATAATAACCCCACATGCACATTTTACATGTTCATACTTATGTAGCTGTGGTACTCAATGGCACTTGTTGCCATGGATACAAGGGAGCTTTACATCCCCCTCTTTTTTTGCACATTTGAGAAAGATTACCTGCTTAAAATATCTGTTAATTAGTTAGAAATCAAATGGGAAAAAAATCCCTTTCTACCCAGAGATGAAGACAGGAGTTTGTCCATTAGGACGAGGTTTGGAGTAGAGTTGCTTTTACTCCCCACTGAAAACAGCCTGTTGTGGTTATTTGGGCATATGTTGCGTACCAGCAGCCTCCCAGTGGAGGCGTTTCAGACATGCCCCACAAAGGACAGACTCTGGGGGAGGCTCAGCTCTCTCAGATGATTTAGAAATGATCTGGTTTCCATCCAAAAGAGCTGAAGCAGGTGGAGGTATGTGGGAGATCTTTGCAAACTGAGAATAGTTTTGAAGGGGATATGAAAATTGTATCAATGCATCTTTTTTTTTTAATTTAAGCATTTCTATTACTGGAGGATTCTTTCTGTGAAATCATATTTGACTGAATAGCAATATCAGAGCCCATACACTTCTAATTTAAATGTTCGTGATGCAAGCTACCAGCTTGAGCCGCGTATATGGACTGTAATCCAGTATTAGCCTGCTTGGCAACAACTCCCATCCTCTTGCCTGTGGCTTCACTGAAGAACATAACCATGCATTCAGAAGGCATATATTTGTAGATACGTCTATGACCGGCTTTTGCTTTTCTCTCTACTCCTCACTTTCTCACCAGTTCCAATTGTCCTGTGACGGAGCACATCCATCTCAGAGCAGTTAACTAATTATTGTCCATTAATCTGAGTCAAGCAGCTGCTGTCGCCGCCGCTGCCACCCTGTGAGCATACGACTCTTTCCCACACAGCGAGGCCCATCCAACAGAAAACAGTTGCCAAAGCCCGGCCATAGTCCTGAGCAGGGCTGGTGTCACCATGGCAACAGGCAGAGTGACAGAGGACCTAATGCTTATGTAATAAAGCGGTTGGAAGACACTATGAGGACTGCATGTCACAAATACACAGGGAGATATAATTATTAGATTAGACCTACTGAATTTGGGTGTTTGCTCACTTACAAAGTTAACAGTAATTTTCATGGTTGTTTGCATATCAATCAAAAACGCAATTAAAACACACAATATTAGAAAATGTTAGAAAATGCTGTTAGCTAGCACAGCGACAGGATGTTTCTTTTGGTCTTTAGAGAAACTCCCCGCATACTTCAAATATTTGGGCTGCTGCTTGGAAACTGGCAGCTTCTGCTCCATGACAAGCCCTCACGTGGAGTCTCATGCTCCATTACCTTCGTCAGGATCTTCCTCACTCCAAGACAGAGCTCCGAACTGTTGGGCAAGTGATGGCCACTTTGAGTGTCTTCTACTTTTGAATAATTGTGGTGACAATCGTCACCTTGCTACCTATCCTTTTGCTGATGGCTTTGTAACCACTTCCAGCCTTGTGTAGCCTTATAATCCTGTGACTTTCCGGAGCCCTTTGGTCTCACCTATTCTTGTAGACAAGAGATTGGACAGTAACAGGTGTGCTTTATATACATAATTAGTAAAATCAGGAGGATTGGTAATTGGTTGATTGTGCACAGGTGTATGCCACATCAGCAGCGGCCAATATTTGGGAGCCAAATTTTTGTCTGAGTTATATGGATCAAAGTCTTTCTTTTTTTTTTACTTAATAAAACCCACATAAATATTTAAATTTTAACTCTTTTTTTAAACCCATATTCTGGTAATTTCCATAATCAATAACCAGCCATAAACATTATTGATTGTTAACATCTTCAAAAATGAGCCGACTTACAAATTCAGTAGAGGTTTGAATAAATATTTTCAATGTGCTCATCAATACAGTGGAACCCAAAAGTGTCCCTTTTCAGAAAGCAGAAATGTCACCATTTTTAATTGTGAAAATAAATAAATAAATACATTGAGCTTGTTTGCTTTTAGAGAACGTAAAAACATTTTTCCATTCCATGTTTTCGGAAAAAAAAAAGCTGTTGCCTTCATGATGTTCTGGCAATAAGCTAAGGTGATTCAAGGCAACTTTGGGAAAAACTGATATCAGGGTTTAGGTTTACTCATCTGAGATTGGACAGTTGTATATGGTTAAGATTAGTGAGAGCTTCCTTTTTAAAAAAAAAGAAAAGGGGTGGAAAAAATCCTGTGTGGGTGCTTGTTGGTAGATTGCACACTTACTCTGCCAACTCCTCCAGGCTCCGGTACACATCATCCTCATTCAGGGCGGTGTCCTCGGATGGAAAAGGCCTGGCGCATACATAAAAACACACAAAGTTAGATGGGGTTACAGAACGATTTGTCAGCACTGACAACATTGTCCCAGGTAGAAAAATTAGCTGGCTGCAAACTTTGCTTTCTGTCTGTTGGCTTGTGTCATTTCCCACCATCACTCATAGCTGAACAGCAGGATGCATTCAAAAGAAAGACCATCAGTCAAAAACAAAGCTGGTAAAGCAAGTCAAAACACTTAAACTGACAGGAAGCCTGTCGTCTTCCCACAGCCGAATATGTAGGAATTCAGGTAATGAAACATTTTTTGGGATGAATGATAAAAAGGGATCGTATCAATCAACTTTCAAGGATTTACAGATAATGTAACGTAATACAGAATAAATAGAAGGGAAAAACAAATGACTACAGCTGCAATTTTTCTGCGGCAGAGTGTGACCTTCACTGCCTGAATGAAACAAACAGCAAAAGCATTAATAAGACTTTTATGTCACCTCGCTGAACAGCAATCGATTTCTCATTTCTGCCCTCACTGCAGCAACAAACAACAACTCTCAGGGTAGTAACTGAGCAGAAAAACGATGGATGATTAATCAATTAGCTCAGTGAACAAAAGTGAATTATCTCTAATCTATTCAAAGATCTCAAATATCTCAGAGCATCATTTGAAAGCTCGGGATTGGTTTTTATAGGGCAGACAGTGTTAATTGTACTTTTGCCACTTTCCCATCCCTGACAGATGAATAAATAATCAGTTGAAATATACATTTTACAGTATTTTGTGTGAAAGCCAATACACTGGTCCAGAATTGATATTTGATTAAATAATTTTGATTATAAATGCCAGTCCTTAAGTTGTAGTTATTGATTAATAAATCTTATCTAACCAGCATATATTGGTAAACACTTTAAAAACTTTTTTTTTTAAGATTTGTTTTTTGTGGCGTCTTTAATGAAAATGTATTTAAATGAACAGGATATCTTGTAGAGTAAAGTACAGATGTATTCTGATGAACTGCCGCATATTGACAGCGGCCTTGACACAGAACAAATGGGTGAGACAGACGCAAAATAAAACCTCATTCCACCCAAGTTAACCAGCAAGGTTACCATTGTAGTCCAACTAATTACGTTGTAGGAGAGCTCACTATGTCTGGAATGCGTGATAACTCAATATATTCAATAGACTACATGAACCATTGTTTAAAATGGAGCATGGGGCATCTAAGAGTCAAGTTTGTCCCAAATTTTTTTTTGTTTTTTTAGAATTTCAGCTGGCACATGTAGGACTTTAGGGATTTTATAGCGAGGAAGACTAATCTTTTATGAGATGATTAATGGACGACTAAAAATCTGTTTAATGTATTGAATGGGGTGACTGAAAATTATATCAGAATATATAAGAAATGCAATTTTTCTCCATTTGCCCCATTTGTTGTTTCTGTTTTATGTTTAGCGAGTATTCACTGAAAAAGCATGATGGAATGTGACGATGGCAAAGCAAAAGATCACTGAGATCCTCCTTCGGCTGCCACTGCACAGGGAAAATATGTGTTATTTCTGCCATGAAACTTGATTTAAAAAGCTTATGAAGTCGGAAAACTGAACAGGAAGTATTGCAGTGTTTTCCATACTGTGCTCCCCAACATTTGTGGGGTAAATGGATTAGTGGACCCAACCAGAAATTGCGTCCAGGGACACAAAACGTATTAACTGCCCCGCAGCATATGCTGACGTGAGAGCACAATCTACCACATGCAATGTTAAGGAAAGATAACCCAGTTCATGGATAATATTGCAGCCAAGTTCTTCACTGGAGTGAACCCAGCACAATCAGTATGCAATTCACCGACAGTGGCGAGGCTTTTCTTTTCAACTGAAAAGGACAACTTGGTGTTTGTGTTCCTGTTTGCTGGAAGATGCTGCTAAATGCTGGTCTGTCTGAACAAAAACATTTAGGAGCATCCCTATCATCACAGGGGGAAATAAAACGGTTATGATGTGATTTGATGTATTGTTTTATCTTTTTTCCACTTGTGAAGGCTTCAGCTGAATTTCTGTAATATGGTTTTGGAATCAGACAAACAAACCTGCACAGTAACAACAGAATTAAGAGGTATTTTGTATCCTCGGTCCATATTATTCCAATGTGTACCATGTGTAGTAATGATGCTTTCAATCAACAACTGTATTGGTGTTGAGATAAAAAAAGAGAAACATTAATTTATGTGTAGGGGGAAGTGAGTAGGGAGTCGACGTAGACAGTTCAGTGTCACACACAAGACCTTTAAAGCTCTCATGGAAGCACTGGAGACTGCGCGCACTCAGCTCTGAAAGCCCCAAAAGTGTTTGATCAAATGGCTTGGTTACTTTCTGTGATCTTCCCCCTCCTAAAAGAGATGACTGAAGCAGCACGTGAGAGGCAAAAGGCCAGTTGCCGCACATTGTTAGTGGAAAGCTTAGTGAGAGCATTCACCGGCAGATGCTCTCACTGGGTTTTGCAGGTGTTTGTGTGTGGCACCAATCGACAGGGGCATAATTAAAGCAGCGGTCACTCTGAGAGAGAGCCTCCGTCCTTAGGTTAATGAAAGGTCAGCGGTCGCACACGCGGCGAGAGAATCCTCTGTAATCGCCCTGCTTCTCTCTTTCTTGTTTAAGAGTTGCAACTTCATTAAAAACTTTATTTCTAAAAGCTAATTACAAGTAATATTTTTACTAAATTTGCCTCATCTGATTTATGGTAAGTTCTCCTCCACCGTTATGAAGCGCGGGGAGGGGGGCCTCCTCCAGAGCGCAATAACCCGCCCACCTTCAATGGCCCCCTCCAATGAAGTGTGCATTATATTTTAAGTTATTAATGGAGTCTCACAGGGCAAAATCTAATTACGTGGTAGTTTGTGGTGCGGCGCGCACGTATCTATCACCTCCGTGTTGTTTTGTGGAGCCAGGCAACATCCAGAGCGGCAGTTTTCATTTCCCTTAAACGATGCTACGAGGGGTAATTGAACTATCCTCATAATTTCATCAGCACACCTCTGATGAGCCGTCTCTGGACATTTCATCTCCGCTCTGCAGTGTGTGTCTCGCGCATGATTGGCTCTGCTTCGTATAAAGCAGCGAGCATATTGGGCAACCAAATGATTAGTTTTTCTATTTAGAGAATTTCAGTTTCTTTACAACTCAACATTAGCCCCTTATTTAATTCATTTTTGTTGGTTGTCAGTACACCTGACAGGAGATTTCGCTTCCCATGAAGGCATTGATTACAAATTCCTTCACAGTGGGCCGATGTCTTAAAAAGGCAAAGCCTTCATGGTTTTTTCCTCTCTTAGAACTTAACTGACAGCTCGCAAACAAATTCCCTCACAGGTTCACGGTAAGAGACTCTGCACAGCTATATAACAGATTAAAGTCGGGGCATATTACTTGGACCAGCAGAGTTTCTCTGTTGTGGTTCATTCTAGATGGAAGTAAAGCAAAGTTGACTGTAAGTTACTTTTACGGTGACTTCAAAGGATGGTCGTCAAGTCAGGAACTGAGAGAGGATTTACCAGCATCTCAGCTACATCAGTGGAAACTAAGAACCGAAATTGGGATGCTGGAGAATGTATTAATAATTAGTTACTAGCCATAATGAAGTATGTTATCTGACTGATATGATTTCAGTAGGAATAACATAATTTGTTGTTTTTATTTTGTATTTGTTTATCGTAAATAAACATGTGATTGCCTACAATAAAACTGATAACAGGAGCTTCACCTCACTTAGGAAGAACTATTCAGGCCATTCGGCTGTTTTATTTTTATTCAAAAACTAAATCCTTGAGCAGTCGTGCTAATGTGAAAGAATCTTGTTCTGTACACTTTTCTGAACAAAAATGCCACAACATAATAAAACCTTTGGCTCGTGATGTCGCCTACAAAATGTCCCTAATGTGCCAGTTGACGGGGTACATGCGCATCACTTCTAAATCAGTAACAAAAATACAATACATTCCAGATAGAAAAGAAGGGGAAAACCCAGGAGTAGGAAAATTGTTTGACCTTTGTGTGCTCTAAATTGATGTCAGTTTGCCTGTGATATTGGAGCTGTGCTACCTTTGATGTGCAAAAAAGCATCATAACACAGTATTGTGATGGTTTTTTGTACACAAACACATTTGTGTAAATCTGATTTAGATAGTAACCTAAGACAAACCTTTATGTCTATTACTTTCTATTTCTAATGAAGCTGAGAGATAGTGGATACTGGTTAGCTTTTCTTGAAAGGGCTTTCTCTCTTTTACCATCTTACTAACTGTTAATTGTCTAACTCCTCCCTCAAGTGGGTATGTTCTCATTGATTTTCAAAGGAATCTTTTCTTGAAATATTTCTATTTTATTACTAATGGACCAAAAAGTGGCAAAGCAATTATTCGGCACACCTGAATTAATTAGAATAAAATAAAAACTGCACACTTCCTTTATTCAAAGGTTTTGATAATTCACTGTTATTCTTTCTCCCAATTTTCATGTAAGCTGTGTAACTAAGGCATGCCAGGCTCTCTGCGGCCATGTCTCCATGCCGTCCTGGGGAGCATTGTAAAAGCATGTGTGCAACACACAGCTGCAGTGAGCGGTCCCATTGATCAGTTGTTGTCGAACAGCACAACAACACTGTAGCTGCTATGTGTTAAAGTGTCTCAAATAGTCAGCAGTGGCAGGAGTTTCATGTCCCAGGACACGTCTTCCTTTCAGCAGGGGTCGATAAACTGCAGGAGCTCCCACTAAGAAAGTGCACTTTGCCACTTTCTGAGCTATTTATGTCTATAAAGCCGCTCTGCCTGGAGAGGCCTAGTGCCAGCCATGTATAAATGAGTGCCACAATTCCCTTTTGTTGCAGTTTTGAGTCATATTAACAATTTTATTAGTGTATAATGATAACACAGCAGACATTAATATGTGTTAAAAATAAAGACTTGATGTGCAATGTGATAACTGCATACTAATGTCCGATGTGGAAGTGGCATGCACTGATTTTTTTTTTATTCTTCGGAAATTTGTGTTACACAGATATTTAGTTTTAGCCGTTTGAGGCTGACTTGGCATTTTCTTGTTTAAATAATCAAAGATTATCCTGGTCTAGATGACATTTTGTGCATCAGAACCATTCCGTGCTAACCCCCTCACGCTACACACGCCAAGTGTAAGGATTGTCATCTGGTGACAACATCTGCAGTGTGAAACATTAAACGGATAGATCTGCTCTGAACTCCCTTTTCATGCACCTCCTATTCGACAACAACGAAACAGCAGGGACGTGACAGAAGGGCTGAGGGGTTAAAGCGGGGGGGACTGTTGAGGAAAGCAAAGATAAGCAGCAGTCAGGACAACAACAGGACAGAGGACGACATGCTCATTCTGAGGGAGAGCTGTGAGAACACCGGGGTCAGCTCATGAGAGACACTGGGAGATGGCGGCATATGGTCCTGCACACAGAAACAGATCAGGGATTCAAGTCCCGTTTATGGCAGAGCTGATGCTCTCACAAAGTAAGTTCTCGATAAGTAGAAGTTTTTTACTGACTTTTTATGTCTAATAGCAGTGACTTTTGCACTGTTTCCTAAATGCATTTACATTTTGTACATAACAGAAATTTGAAATGTACAGATTCCTCACGCTTTGTAGAATTCTGAGGCATTTTTTTCCCCTGTAAACAAAGCTTCACTGTTTTGCCTAAGAGGAGAATAGGGCTGGAATAAGGCTTACAAAAAACAGAAAATAATTTAGCGTGCGTCCTCTATGTTAGAAAATATGCACTCGATACAGTAAGTGTTCATGCTAACACACTGTTGTTATTACAGGGATCAGAAGAGATCAATGACAGAACCAGAGGAAATAGCTACACACAGGAATTTTCTGGTCACTTAAGAGCTCAATGGTTAGTCAGATATGGTGTGCTTACAGCTATAGGATGCTGGGGTTATTGTCTGCTGCTCGACTTAAAGCAGAATGCCTCTGTTTTAGCGTGTCACACGTGGAATCTATGAACAATCACTTCTTTAAAGCTACACTTTTTATGAGGTGAAGCTTTGAGGACATCTTTTTGCCACTTCTGCTGCCGTATTGGAGCGCCAGCGGGCAACTGAGCGATGGACAGATACGCCTGCTTCTCCTGACTCTTGAACCATATCTTTCAATGCAGCCTGAGAGAACATACCGGATTTTGAAAAAAAAAAGGAAAGACCTTGAAGATGTCCCTCTTTATCATTCACTGCACGACTCAGCTGGCCACAGTCAACATTTGTCACGTTGACAACATGGCTAGAAATATTAAATTAAATGTCAAGATGCTCCCTATTTGAGCAGCATTTAAATGAACCTGTATGGTGATGCACCACAGTCAGTGGCATTGTTCTTCGTTTCTTGTCTTTCCTTCATGTTGTTTGCTCATCTTAAAGCTGATCGGAAAACTTTATTTGAAGCCTTTTTGGACTCTGTTCTGCTCTGCGTGATTAAATATTAGTGGTGCTGCATTAATCTCATACTTACCCATTCTATGTGTGCATACCAGAGACAAAAACAGTGTGTTAGGCTTTAACTCCACAAGTTTGATGTTGACTATCATATTTTCCAACTACGGTACATAACTAATTAGGTTTATCATAAAATAAAATACAAACGAGTTGCCATGAAAAGAAGATCATTCTCGAGCATTTTCTTCAAACATGTTTCCTTGAGGCCAACTTACTAACAATTTGAAGAATAACAGTTTGGAAGATATCTATAAAAAAAAAAGAACCAGCGTGAGTCAGTGAGTACACATGTTATATAACTGCCCTGTTCACATCCTGCTGCTTGTGGCCTTGGATTTGTATTCATCTTATGCTCCTCTGCATATCTGCAAAGCCTGTGGTCGGAATGGCAAGAGACAGAAAATAACCTCAGGCTTCATTATGTATCAAAATGGGTATGTGTGTTGCCCGAGTTGGAATTAACAAATGCTGTGTAACCACTGCTTCTATTGAATTCTCTGTAACTCAGAAAGGAGCAGAAATGTGGGAATACAACTTAACTGAGTGGCAAAGCTACGACAACAGAAATCTTCCCAGGAAAGAGACGTCACGTACAAACATGATAAATCAATATCCTGAGTACGTGTTGTGTTTTCATTTAGTTTCTTTACCCCAAATGCTATTAGGACCAATCATAGCGAGTGGCACAATGTGTGGAAATCCATTTCCTGGAGGCTGCATGTCATGCTAAGACAGAGCACTAAGTTAAGCTGAAGACACACAACCCTCCTAAGTTTAAATCAGCTAAATGTTTAGCCTGTGGTGTCCAATTTTCACTTCTGTTGCAGCCACCGAGAATCAATAAGTTCATTGCTTTTTTTTTCTGCTTGTTTTTCAGCCGCTCTCTCCAAAACCTTTATAAGCTTATTTTAGCACATAAGCTCACACTTATCCAGATTCTTCTATTTCATAAATTAGATCATTAGAATTAATTATAAAGAATAAATAATAAATTATAATATTAGAATAAATTAGATAGATTTTATAAACTAGACAAAAAATAGATCTATTTCTATTGATGGCAAGGAAAATAAATCCCAGTCTCAAAAAATGCAGGTTAACTTGCGTTTCGTTTATCTGCAAAACTTTCTACGTGCTTCTTTTTCAATACTCACAGCTGGCCAGAAACTAAATATTCACAAAAGTAATGTTAACTTCTTCTTAGCCCAAATATAACTATTCCCATACTGAATGCTCCACAGGGAGTTAGTCCAGTTAACATTTAACAGTCTACAGTAACTTAGTGTTTTCCTAGTGTTTTCTTTTTAGAGGGCCATAATTAAATGCGGCCTAACATCAAACTGAAAATATGTTACCTTAGTGCATTATGAGCATCTCCATAAAATATATATATATAGAGACAGAGAGAGAGAGAGAGAGGGGGGGGGGGGAGATAGAGATAGAGAGACAGACAGAAATATGATAAGACAAACAAAGCCATCTGCTTTTCATGTCCTCTAATATTAATTATATTCCATTTAGGGAGTAATTAAGTGTTAAGTGTCAATAATTGATAGATATCAAGTTACTATGAGCAAGTAAGTAGACAAGAAGACATGCATACTATGTAAAAAGAGGGATGAGAATGTCACAGATCCTATCTTAAAACATGTTTTGTCATAGTATTTTATTTAATGTCTTTATTTATACATCACCAGGTAAAGGTTTTGACTTTTGAATGCTCTGACAAAAAGAGCAGCGATTGTGCCACACAGCCAAACAGCGGTTAGCGTGAAGTGGCAGCAATAAGCCATCCGTCTGCAGGTTGGTTTGTGTTTTCCTTTATTAGTCGCGGGGGACCTGCTCTCCCTCGTGCTAGCCCCCCCGCCCCCCCCCAACCACTCTTTAATTTCCTGGCACCGCTCCTAATGGCCACACACCATCAATGTATTAAGACAGATAAAATGGCTTTTTTATGTGGAACAAACAAGCTCCAAGCACATTGAGCAGATGAAGAGAGATCAGATGCCAGATGCAGCTCTGATAAAGACGCAGGAAAAAAATAAGAATTTGTTCCGCCTCTCCAAAGTTTAGAATACAAAAACAAAAACAAACAAACAATATAAACACACAAAAAATAGAAGTGCCTCTCCAAAGTTTTGAAAACAAAAACAAACCTTATAAACACTCAATAAAAAAAAGAAGAAGACCCTGCGTGTAAGGAAGCAGTCTGAGTCAGAATGATGTAGAGCTGCTGGAGTGAGAGATGGAAATGCAGCATGCAGGATTTTGCTCTTTAAGACAGTGTAAAAGCTAAAAGCTGCAGCTAATTGCTGTATGTAAATTAAATTTAAATCAGAGACCAATGTTAATAGCATCATCCAGGTTAGAGAATGTGGAATGTTTTTTTTTTTTAAATGGCTAATTTGAAACTGATGTTTTGAAGCAAACATGCAGCTGAAATAAAAAATGAAAAGTTACATACCTTATGCCTTTGATTTGTGCAATGCTGTGGTGGGAGATCCTGGACAGGGCGGAGATAACCTGAAATGATACGTATTAACAGTCAATCATAGATCTACACATTTCTAAAACAAATGTCTGTACTTAGGGTGAAGAGTACACAATATTTGGATAATTAGATTTGATAAACACCACATAAATATGAAAACAGTGGCAAATGTAATGAGCCATCAGTCAGGTTTTACTGACTAAAAAAACCTTCCAAGAGGCAAGTTTATCCAAAAAAGAAATGATTTCCTTAAAGGAAGTGCGGCAGATAATTAAAAGCCAAGATCATGATCACAGCCCCACGTGTCCTTTGTGGGGGAAACAATACATGTGCGTCTCTTAGCAACCCTTCTTAGGCATATGCAGCGCCACATTCGACTGTCCACACGTAATTCTGTCAATGTTAATGGCATGATGTGGATGGCTGGGTGCCACTTTAATTTAATCATGCAGTACAACTGAACTGGACAAGTCCCAATTTATTATTACATCATCTGAGTTTTTATATACATATATATGTATACACACACCACAACTGTCGGAGAATGGTTAGCAATGCAGAAGAAGGAGGAATCAAATTTTCCTAAGAATACTGAATGACTTTAATTAATGGTGCAAAATAGTGGTGGGACATTCTAGCTCTGAGTTCCCTTTCAGAGTTGCGTATTCTTACTCTACAACAGTGCGGTTCTCAAATTGTAGCACTGAAAAGGTTAAACATGCCACCGTTTCGACGCAGGGCCACTTATGAGGCATGTACTGGGACAGTTTGTGGTTGAGTGGTACAGATGGCGTGCTTGCAGGCGAATTCAGGAAGACAAGGGAATGGCCTACCACAAAACACACACATGGCTACACACGCAGTATTTGACTACACAAACCCTGTCGCCTACGCCTCATTACCCACTCCTGGGTGTGTTTCAGGTTGCGACACCGTGCCAATGCCAGCTGTCTCCTCGACAGGGAGGAGAAAAGTGTTATCTCAACCTCTCTTTCTGGGCAGGTGTGTCATCCAAGACCTCCCATCCAACTCCGTCTTCTCTGAGCACACAATGGTGGTGGCTGTGCGCCTGTGCTATTTATCATTCCAGTTGAGCCTCTGCCATGAAAAAAGGACCAGAACTTTAGGCCTGTCGAACACTTCTGTCCAAACCCATTTAAATCTTTCTATTCAAGGTGTTTAAAACTATCATTAGCAGAAAGAGAGGCTATCACATTGAGCAATGTTATAGATCAAATTACTAATTACTAAACTTTTTGTTGAGCAGTGTGAGTGTTCCTTTCCCACTTAATGAGTCTGATATGAGCATAGCCTCATACTTGGCGTCTATTATTAATTCTAATGGTATGGTGCACATGGGCTGGAACAGGAGAGAAAAAGATGAGCAGAAAAACAGTAGACTGCAAATGCATCTTGGTTTCTTCTTTTTAACAATGGCCAGGGTGTTTTATGAAGTCTCTGTGGACGGATATCATTGTTCTGCTTGATGGCGCTCTGCCCACCTGGCCATGCTGCAGGGAGGGATCACATATGGCAGAAAGCAGCGTCGTATTTATGTTTTTAGTCCCATCAGCCCAAATTATCTTTGTGCAAATAAGGCCGAATAAACAGTGAGGAAACACATTAAAATCTAAAGAAGTGATAGAAACTGTCATATGGATGGCTAAATTTGGTATTTAAGAGCAATGAATATTTAATGTGCCTGGTGTAGGATTTGGATGAACACAGCTGCCTTCGGCTCGGGATAGCTCAGGTTCAAAGGATGGCAGACAGCTGGCTTCCAGCCAGATGGGTCACATAGGGACCAGAGCCTCGCTGGCCTGGAGAGACACAATCCGACTGTGCCAGCCCTGCGCCTGACTTTTCATTCATTAAAGGCTATTAATACCAAATCAAAAACGTCCACATTAGAAGTTTACTCTTAGTTATGAGATAAATGCCCTAACATTGACTCGATGTTTGCTTCTGGTTCGAGTGAGAAGCGCTTATTTGTAATGAAATACTTAGCAGAGTTATGGGCTCAGTCTCAGTATCAATGAAATACAGCATTTGATTTGGTATTAGCTGGCTAAGGGCTGAACCAAAAAGAAAACAAAAGAAAACAAAACAAAACACGTTGGCTTAAAACAATACTGATGGAATGACTTTTCAATTGAGGATCCTTTTAAGAGCTAGCCTTATTCAAGGGGCTTTTTTTGAAGTCTTCTTTTATGTGTTTTATAATGTCACTCCTCTTACCTTTGAGCCTTTGCTCAAAGGTGGTTTGTGTGTCTGAATGCACTCTCTTCTCTCTGCCCATGTTTTTAGCTTCCCCTTCTGCCTCCAATCCACCCCCCTGCACTCTTTCAGTCTTTTGATGCAGTCAGAGCCTTTGGATCCGTACACATTATTAATTTCCCTCTCATCTCGCGCTCCCCGGGGAGTCTTAACTCAGGGCCAACCAGAGAATAAAGCCTCACCAACTCCATTAGGAAAAGGGGAGAAGAAAAAAACAACAAGTCACATGATGTGGTGATAACTTAGTTTTTAATCCATTCTTTTATCCTCAATGACAACCAACAGCCACTGGCTTCCCGGTGTCCACTTCTGTTGCTTTATTGTCAGCCAAGATTACCCCAGGATAATTCAGTCCGCATGCAATAACGTGCAATATTTGCACTCTATTTACCCCGACAGAAGCAGAATCTACAGATTAACTGCCAGCCCCAGCCACATGTTTGCAAACACGCGTCAACCTTACACGCTTCCTGGCTCGCCACATGTGGCCCCTGTCCCAGCTGGACACCAAGTTACGCCACATGTGACCTCCCCCGCAGCCAATAAAAGGAGATGCAAGACACGGGATCCCCCTGGCAACCGTCAGGCTGAATATGCACCGTCATAAATTACAGTTCGGATCCACGCAAACCTGCAGCCATATGCTATTAACCGTAGGAGGGTGTGGCAGTGATCTGATTATGATCTGAAAACATGAAAAGGGGAAACGAACCCCGCCAGTCCTGTCCGCTTAAATCTGATGAAGTCACCACATGACTCTGACTTAATCTGCCAATCAGCACGACAAGGAAGTAAAACCGATGGAAAGTCCATCTTATTAGAGTCTTAATTTGTGCCTCATTTCCCTCTCTCTGTTCTTGGTCCATCCGCTAATACTGTGACGTATGTATCAAACACTGTTGATGAAGCAGCATTGCTCTCCTTATGCCAGCCTGGAAAAGTGGAAGCCATGAAGCGATGGGTTCTGAGTGGGAGAGCTGAGCGCAGATGGCCGAAAGGGAACCCTGCATGTCCATTAATAATAGACAACGATAGTAGAGGGGCGGCAGGGTGTGTGTGTGCGCGCCACTGACTCCTGGAGTTAGTCCCCTCTGCAAACCTTATCTTACATCTTTCTTTTTGCCTTTCCACCCATTTAGACATTTCTTTTCCTTTGCTATTGGTGTGTAATACATCAAATAGATGCCTCACACACACACACACCCACATACCTTTATGTTACACAGACATTTATTTATGCCTGTGTGTGTTCAAATATTTAAACACAAACATATTTGCTTACACCCCAAAAAACTGGTTGAAGTGGCATTTCTTTACACCATTCTTTGGTCGGATCTTGCATAAATCTCTTACTTTTTTTCATTCTTAGAACGATCCTACAGGACTTTTGGGTTTCGCTCATATCAAATATCAGGGCACAAACTAAAGGTGCTTTGGTCCAAAGAAGCCCTTTAATAGTTCCTGTTCCGTTATGATGGCACATCATTGAACTGCCTTTAATTGATCTATTGAATGAGGCAAGAGCCAGCCGGACATGAGGGGAAGCAGCAGAATGTAACTTTTACAAAAAGGTAAACTAGCTGATCACGTGATGCAACACTGCGGGTCATGTGCATCCATTTGTGCCAGGTAAGTCAAAGCAAACCGATTTTTATTTTATTTTTTTAAGTTAAATTGAGCTCAGGGGGTTTCAAAAGCCTCCTCAGTGTACATGCCAGGTGGAACACAATTATTCTTTAGAAGAACAGGGGATCGTTGATTGAACACAATCTTGGGGAATACATTGCGTTCAGGCTGAATAGAGGCTGGGGCTAATAAAATGCTTGATAAGTGTAAATACAAAGAATAAATGCTGAGTCACAGGTGCACTTTTATCGCCTTGGATAAAAGAGGAAGACAAAGGCACAACCCAAATCTCATAAAAATGTCTTAGACTGCACACACAGTGGCACACTGAGCACCTCATAAATGGCTGCTCTTAAGTCTCAAAGGAAATTGCTGAATGCTATCAGGAGCCCGGCCTGCATAAATCCTTATCGGAGTCAGATTGGCACCTGTCACAGGCCAATAAATCCCTTCATGGAGGACCTTCCAGCTGCTTGATTACAGGGGATTGTATTGCATTTGTTCAGATAGGGAAGGCTTGCAGGCTTTGAGGGGCTGAAAAATCCCTGGTGTTGACCCAGAACACCCCAGTGCACTATCAGTGCCAAACTAAACAGCCCCAAGCCTAAGAGACGCATTTGGCATGGAGGGATATTCTGATGAATGTGTGTTAGGTTAACATAACGCAGAAGATGCTGAGGGTGAAGCTGCCTCTCACCAAAGCATTTTCTACAACCATCGACACAGTATCGATGAGAATATGTACCAGCAGATCCATTTTGGAGCTTATTTAGCTTCAGGACCTTGGGTATTGATTCAATCTGAACCTGTGCTGCCTGATGGGAAAAGGGCAACAGTGTCCAGCATGCGAAAATTGCACTCCAAAGATCAGTTCAGCTTGGTCAACACCTGCCAATGTGCTGTGGGCCAGGTCCCTGACCTGTCCCATTTCACGCTAAATCACCACACACGGGCGTACTCACTTATGCGTGAAAACGCCTGCATGTTAGAGGACGTCTGAACATGTGTGCATCAACACACTCTCACAAAGTATTAACATGAGACTGTGCTGGAGCGTGAAGGCGTAGATCAATGAGGTAGTGGCCTTCGGAGCATTCAAAAGGTAGAGATGGTGCAACGGGGGCGCTAAGAAGAACCAGACATTACACTGAAACTGAAAAGGAGGGAAGATGAATAAGATGCTTTCATGAACCTTTCAGGAAGAGACATTTTTCTCTAAAAACTCTGTGGTTCAAGCATTTATTCTGTAAATGGGAGACACCAGAGAGGTGAGCTGGCTTTTATTAAAAAAAAAAAACGTACAAAGTTAAAAACAATAACCAATCTGGACTTATCTTCTAAGCTGTTAAGGACATTTTCTTACGTAACATCCGACAGGCTTCCTCAGTTATATATAACTGCTTGGGAAGTTTACGACTTATAAGGTATTAGGAAACTGAAAACTGGTCTGCACAAGCCATTAAGAAGAGTAGTTAAAAGTCTTTGTGTAGCTAGAAAAAATGTCACAAACATCAGGATGAATGGACTAAAAATAAGGGTTTTACTAAGAGACAATGCTTAAACAATAACTTCCTACACAACATTTGGCAGCACTCCAATTCTGATTGTGTAAACATCAGAAAAATGCAACTGACATGCTGAAAATTAAACTTAGCCTCGGGGAAATTCCTTCAAATTTTGGAGTTGCAAAATAACAAAACTGCCAAAAGCAGTTTCTCTCTTGCTGCGGTTTCTGTTGAAATGACTGCTTGCTTGAAGGGTTTCTGTTCACCATAATTCAAGCTAACCCCTATAGACAATAGAGGAAAAACTGTATCCACATCAGTTCACTACCACCGAGTAAATCCGCGTTTAAACATTCAGGAAGCATCACTAATGAATCTAGATCATGCAGCAACAGCACAGAATGATGCTGTTACAGTGGGAAAAAAACTCCACACTAAGAATTCTCCGCTTTACAGCTCACAGCAACTTCAGACGATTCATTATACATGAGGAGCTGCTGACGTTGGTGCTGTGAGGCGCTTGCATTCATTTAGTGACTCAGCAGAAAGAGCTAAACAGAGATCACACGAAGTTGTTGCAATAACAACAAACAACCGAATGTGGTGTACGTTGCTTTGTTGGTTTTTGTCTTGATAGATATATTCTTCATAGTTTCAAATTCAGCAAGAGGGCTTGCTTTAATTTTTTTTGGGGGGGTTGTACCTTTTAGAAGTAGCTCAATAACTGAGCAACTTCTAAAAAGTGAATATTGGCTGCTTTATTATCAAAAGCCAGGTTTTCTTGATAAGACCCATCTTTATAGTCTATTTGTGGATGTCTGTCACAGGTGTTGTTGCTTCTGGAAATAAGTAGAACCTGTGGTACTCATTTACAGCGACAAGCAACAGAGCCTAATGCCCACTCCCATTGGTCTAATTTATTGGGTTCAAATCAAAAACAATGGAGAGAAGGCTGATGTTGGTCTTGACTTTGCTAGTTAATGATCTCTTTGGTCCTGGGCTGCAGCACATAGGAAAGAGAAGAATCGCAGGACCTCACCCTCTTTTTATGAAATCTTATACTTTTTATGGCATAAAAACCTTTAAACTGAAGCCATGGCTTATTTCTATCCTTTAAACAAGAAAGAAAGCAGCAGAGAAGGAGAGGGTTGAGTATTATTTTCATCTCAGATGCTCCACATGAGGCAGAGACACTGCATTCTCCTGTTAAAGTCAGTGTAACGATGACAACAAGCAGTGGATAAATGTCAGCAGAGAAGAAAGGGATGCTGATAACAGTGTGGATTGTCATTTAGTGAGGGGATAGCAGCCTCTTGAAGCCCGAGGCATCCCACACACCAACCAGAGGGGGAAATCTGAGGGATGTCATCTTAAGTGATAACCAAGAGCTGATGTATTTACGTCCATCCCTCCATCTGGATGTCAAAATGAATTCCTAAAGATTTCTGAGGTGGGAGTTCAATCAAGGGTCAATAGAGGATTGTTGAGTGGTGTGATAAATGTGGCTGAAGGAAGCTTGGAGCCAAAGTTCAATCAAAGAGGTGAGCAAAGAAAATCCTCTGATGCCCTCACACCGTGACACACCTCTAGGCTGCAGCATCATGGTGAGTATGAAGGCTATGGGGGAGGGGGGGCAACCTCACGCTCAATCGATCACGTCTGCATTTACACGTTTTGGCAAAACAGATTTTCAGGAACAAGGTGTCAGCTGACAAAAAAAACAACCAAAAAACAAGGCAGAACAACCTGCTGATAAATTATGTCAAGTCAAACTGTGCCGGTGCATCTGGCAAAAAACAGGCATCATCAAATGATCTCGCAATGAGCCAGTGAGAAACAAAATCATCTTTAAAGCACAGCTTCTTTCCTTTCAGACTACAGGTTGTTTTGAAGACAGAAATTATCTGAGGAGAAATCGCACGTGTTCTCTGCTCACCAGCGCTTCAGAAGCAGACCGTGATGCTCAAGCCTTGCTCTGCCACTAATGAGCCTCCTGAAAAGAGGCTGAAACAATCAGAAAATAAAAAGAGAGACAGATGGAACTTTGAAAAACGTTAATGTGTGTGTACTTGTTAAGAGTGTCTGGGGGACGTGTGTGAGTTTAGTGCCCCACTTTTAGCCTCTTCTTAAACATGACTGACATCAGCTTTTCTAGGTTACAAACTGTCCAGTGCATGCTGGCAGGATGACAAAAATGTGTCTCAAATAGCTAAGTTAAGGCTTGCTGTAAAAACAGCGGTGATGCTAAGAGGCAATTTTGTGCAGTGAAGGAAACTGTGCCTATTAGGACTGAGTCACAGCGTCGAAAAATCTTTATAAAGTGGCTCTGCTGCAGAGAGAGGAAACCAGGGTTTGTGGGTGAGGGCTCAGCCGCCGATGGGCTGATACCTGATGACTGAGGTGTTCTGTAGGACAAGTCTTATTACAGTTTTAAGATGAACAAAGCTCCTTCTGAATATTGATTTTCAGTCATTTTTGGAATTTCTTTTTGGTGGTTGACATTTAGAGTCCAAGCCAACTGTAAGTTGTGTGCCTTACTGCTGAGATAATGATCACTGTCACAACGGAGCACTGACTCATACACAATGTCTGTTTCAAAAACAAGGCAAGAGGAATAAGCAAAATGTCGCTTTCAGCTATTCACAATAAAAAGCTTTTCTCTTTTTCTTCAAATAAATGAAAAGTCTTCTAAAGTGAAAATATCCACTTCTTCTGACAGCAACACTGGACTGGAATCTGGGCTTTTGACCTGCATAATCATCTCATTTAACATTGGATGAGTACAGATCTCACATATGATATAGGCAGGCCCTTAACTTACTAACATGGCTTTTTTCTTTTTTTTTAAATTTTTTTATTAGGTACAGCAACTTGCCAATTACACTGAGGACAGAGGCCTCAGACGTATGTTGGAATACACTGCTACAAAGTTTAACAATAGTTTTCAGTGAGCATATTCTAATAGCAAGGATGCTGCATCTGAATTTGACTGAGCTTCTTCCACTGATGGACATCTATAAGAGCATCTGTCAGTCCTATGAAAAAAAATTACAATAGCAGAGCATTTCCAGCTCTACAGAATCATGCGGTTCATGTCTGAGCAGTAAACAGCTGCTACTTTCATCCATGAGTTATCGCACAGCATTTCTCACTCACTATCTGTTTTGGTGCCAAAACTGCAGGATAACAATCATTTGTAAAGTTGAAGACAAAAAAATCAGCCCCACATTTAAACCCTTTAGAGATGAATTTCACTAATGAGTAAGACAGTGCTAAATTAGACAAAAGTGTGAAATTAAATCTGTTTTACAAAAAAAGAGAATCTCTGTACTTGACCACAAGATTGTTTTTTAATGCTTCAAAGTGAGCAGCTGTCTCGTTCGAGGACACTGCTTCAGAGGGAAGACGTTGTGTCACAAAAAAACAATATTCTCAAGTTTATCTGGCCAGTGTGCACATCAGAGATGATCCCTGACACAAAGCTGCTGTGGGCATGTAGTGACATGAGGGCTTAGGGCTTTGAAGCAGGTTGCGGTGATAAGGGCAAACTGGGGATCACGGGAGGAAACGGGATTTTGTTGGGGCTTACGCTTCCACGCGGCCCTTATCGGAGACAGGCACCTGAGCCAGCGTCTATGTGCGTGCATGTTTGCGTGTCCACAGTGGTCCAGCAAATGTCAGTCTGACACAGGACTGAGAGAATGAATGGGATTAGACCAACATGCGTAATCCAGCTGGCCTGTGGGAGGAAGGTCTGCCCACGCTGCTCTGCTGGAGGCGATAAGGAGTTGGTGTGGGGAGGAGGGGATGATGTCCAGAATGCATTTGGAGAAATTGACATAAGTTTTTTTTTTCTCTTTTTTCAAATGTTTTTAAAAATTGTTTGGTTTTTTTTCTCTTCTACTTTGAGTTTGGACACCCTTCTCTTACAGCATGCCTCCTCTTGTAAAATCTTTCCACCACAAATTCTACGCGGAATTCTAAGGAACTGTCAAGATGATGGAAGAGTGTCAGCATGTCAGGATTTGAGCCAGTTCAGAATCCGATTATATGACGCCTATACAAAAGCGGGCAGGTCCCACCTTGTTGCGTGCTGATAGGAACAGACACCCTCCCCGTACCGATGCCAGCTGCTGTTTGTGACCAGCTAAACTTTGTTTTGTTAAATCTGAAACATCTGATCCCCAGCTGATTTTTAGCATCTTTTTTAACAAAAAATATTCAGCTCAAAGTTGCAAGTTTTAATATATAAAGAGAGATATACTGTAAAGGACTTTAATGTTTTCAGAGTACACTTCTGGTTTGGTCCATACCGTTGCTAAACCTGAGGTAAGCAGGCATCATAATCGTGTCTTTAGTAACCTGTAAATGCGGCACCTCCTGCCCGATGTACTATCCTATATTTGTGCAAAACTAAAAAGAAACAAAAAAGAACTATTAGAAAACACATTTTTCTTTTACTTTGTGCTTTCTTTACAATCAACCCTAACCAAAACTAAATGATCACGACAATAACAACATGACACCAAATTTAAACTATATAAAAACTTTTTTTTTTTTTAAACTACCAAGGTAGCAGCTTGTTTTTGTTCAGTTTGGCCAGCAGAATTAACACTACCTATTGCTTCCTGTCCACACATTCTCCTACATAACCACACGAAGCAAACAATGTACAAACATTAATGAGAAAAACCACATGCAAAAAAAAAAAAGTCTTTGTGCCACATAAAATAAACTCTGCTGCATGTAGCTCACCACACACGTTGGATGCTGCGACTGTGAATCTAATCTAGTTTAAACCCATAAAAATGGTAATAGAGAACCAAGAGTTTATTGCGATCATTGATATTTCTCTGATTATCTCGATAAATCAAAAATAACTCTGGCAGCTTGCGCTAGCCCGAGGCGGGAACTCGTCCCCAATAACAATATAATTTCTTGAAGTTTGAGTCCCTGTCTTGGTCTGCTCGTGCCCAAATGGACAGCTTGTGTTTACAGAGATGAATCCCACTGCATCCCACTGATGCTCTGAATTTAAACCAGCTGCAGGGATGCACATGATCTTATTGTTGCCCTTCCCTTTAACTCTGCCTGTCTGGTCTTCTTTGTAGAAAGTCTTATCACACAGCACAGTGTTTACCCGGTGGGAGAGATGCACGTAGCCTGGGCCACCAAATATCCAACTAATAGAAAGTCAAGAGGGAGGCTTTCATAACCACTTGAGGGAGGGGATAAGCTGTGAACTCTGGCATCCAAAACATGAGCCAATAAGGCTCTTACTCCACACTTTGGAAAGCATGTTCTCACACTTGTTTGTTTTTTAATTTGGTATTCACATATGAGAAAAGAATCTATGTAACGTGTAGCATCTATGTAACGTTTTAAAATTGTCGAACAAGATTGACATGGTTTCACAAGGTTAAATGTGCTAAATAGAGGGGGAAAAAGAAACACCCTGAAGATAGTTTGGTGTAATAGATGGATTTAGTAAAGAAGTGGTGAGGGCAGCTACTACCTGGAGTATCTGATTGGCTAGCGGGGTGTTTCTATGGGAGAGAGGAAAGTGACAACTGAACAAAGGGCTTCCATTAGAGGCTCTGTCTCCTTTGCTCTGCTGCTATTAAAACCCTGTCTGTGGGACACCTCGCATCCCTGACAGATGAAGAGAAGAAGAAGGCGGCCAGGAGCACTCTGAACCGCCATAGCTGATTCACGGAAAAACGCCTTTAATTTGCTGTAACTTTGTTTTAAAGGCTAATATCTCTATACACCTAACTAACAACTCCTTTATAATCTTTATATAAGCTTATTCAGCAGTCCTACATTTCTTTTTTATTCCACTGGAATAATTGACCATAAGTCAGTGAGAATGAGAACAATCACCTACCACATGTTATGCCTCCAGCAGAAACAAGAACACAAAAGAATCAAGGCTACAGGGAACGGGGAAAAAATGGCAAAGACTAAAATGCCAACAATTTTGCACTGGGAGCCCCATAATTTTTGTGTCATAAAAAGCTGATGGAACAGCGTGTATAACGCAGTTCAGGTTAAAAAGATTGTGACAAATGAAGTCAAAGAAAAGGCAATGGATGGGAATCACAGGGACTGATGTGAGGTGTTTAAGAGCTGTTAATGAAAGATTGGCATTCAGAGAACAAGAGCTGAATCTTTTGCTCTTTCAGAATACTGATGGAGTTATTTGGAACACTTGATTAAAAGTTATCTTCATACTGCCAGAATGAGACATCTGTGCTGCTGATGTGTTATGTTATGAGGAAGTCGGCAGAGTGAATGGAAAAACACCCAGATTGCTTGACAAATTCTCTTTAAAGATGACAGAAGCTGAAGACACCCTCTAATATCCACATAACCTCCCTTTTTACATTTTTCATAACATCGCAGGATGCTGACACTGCAATATTTCTCGTAGCATCCAACCCCATCTTTCTTCTCCGAATACAGTCTTCCACAGTCACAAAGCTCACAGGCAACGTGCACCTCCTGTTTGGAAGGTCAGCTGTTCCCGAATCCTGCTCCTTGCTGAAAAAGCTGTCTGCGTGCTGAATGGATGTGGAGCACTATGTGCACATAGCAGATTTCAGAATGATTGCTCAGCCACAGGTTAGAGTGGACTTTGCACCATTACTGGTTCAGCTTAGCTAAAGCAAAAGTGGTTTCAAAGTGATCTTCTTTCTGGTGCAACAGAGTGTGTGGGCTGGTGAACCCATCTGTGCCCACAGACGGACACGTTCACTCGCTCTGTGCAAGTGTGCACGATTACGGGTGTTAGGGGCACTAACCCAGACGTGGAGGAAATCTGCACAGGAAGGAAGTCCCCTTTGGTTGGGTTGTAAGACAAGTATTTCCTGTCGTGGTGACATTACGGGGTTTGCTCGATGCCACAGGTGGGCCGGCCAGAGCGAAATTAAGCTCAAAAGGGGAGGAGAAGAGGCAAATCTTTCCAATTTCACACACGTATTAACAGCAGAGAGGATGGGAAGTCAAAAAGTGCGAAAAGAGCCCGGGGTGCGAAAGTAGTGGGATGAGACGGGTAGTCTGAGTTTATCAGACTGATGGAGAGCTGTGAGGTGCCTGGACACTGGGTGTTTATCCCTCCTGGCTGATGAAGGTGGGGTTGCGTGTGGACATTCTTGTGTCCAGGAATTCTTTAAATAAAGGAGGTTTTCAATCTGTAAACCTGATGCCAGGTGCCTCCAATGCCATCAAAATGGAAGTGGGTACAAATTGAGAAAAATGTGACCACCTCCACAGTGACAGCTGCTGCTTAATAAAGGACTTCAGCAAACTTCCAAAACATTTCAAGACCAAAGCACATGTGCAAAAAATCTAAAAAGAGAAATAACATACAGTTGGGATAAAAGCAGCTCTAGGATCGATCGCACCGATATACATTAAGAAAGAAAATTGTATGAGAATCAAAGGAATGGTATGTGTAATTAGTGATAGTTTTGCACTTCGGTAGTGAGAAATTGTGGCTGTGACGTGAGAAAACACTCTCACCCCCTTATCACACCACAGAGGTGTCGAAAATCGAAGGGGGAAGGGAAAAAAAAAAGGGAAAAGAAGTGTGAGGAGCCGTAACTACTGTACGAGACCAGAGGGAATTCAGGGCGTGCGGCTGAGAATCAAGATGAGCGAGCGTGGGGCGGTGGGGGGGCGGTCGTCTGGGGTGACAGAGGGGGCACGGGGTGCTCCACATTGCTGGAGCTACGGCGCCGAACTCCCAGGCTGAGCCTCGTACAGATGCCGGGCATGAATAATAAACCTGGGCTGGAACGAACGCTTCATTCGTGCCGACTGTAAATAACAGCAGCTGAATATTCACCTCGCAGTGCCACATAAAGTCAGGGAACTGTCTCAGTTTGGAAGGATACATCCACTTTATATTCTTTCTCCATTTCACCACTAGTGTGTATGCGTGAAGTGGTTAAAAATTAAAGTGTAAAGAATACAAGGGGAAAAAAGCATTACTAACTTGTGTTACCACTCACGACCTGCAGTTTAAGAGAAAGAAAAAACAAAACAAAAGAAAAACGATTACTGAAGTGTGAGCGTACAGCATGTGTAGAGGAACTGGATGCAGGCCACTTGGATTAAGACGACACTGTTCTCACAGTGCTCCCGACACACAGGGGGAGGCAAAATGTGTGGGAGAGTCTGCCACAAGGTGGGAGGAGGTTTCTTTTTCTTAGATGATGTCAGTTTAGTTGGAACAGCCAAAGGCCAGACTTCAAAAGGAGCCCTCTCTCATTCCATATCCTCTCTGAAGGAAGACAATGCCATTCTGTGGCAAGAGGGGGTGACCACATACAGCCTGCTGTGTGCGTGTGGGGATCGTGCACGGATGTGTGATCACAGCCGTAAGCCTGCGACTGTAAGCGTGTGTGTGTGTGTTTTTATATCACACATTCAAGTGTCTGATTCATACCGCTCAAAAGGGGCAAGAATCCAGATACTAATTAATTGGGTTTTCTTTCTGCTGTGTGATGTCCAACCCCAGACAGCCAAAGATTCTGCTCGTGGCCTCCGACTGGATGAAGTGTGAAGGAGCGACGCATCAAACCAGGGGAGATTGGGGGTGTGGGGGGGGCACGTCAAATTGGACGGAGGTCCCGTTAACCTTTCAGGATGGCCAAAAGTGTCGGCGAGTCAGTGTTTTAGTCGGACTTCGAAGGCCACCCCCCCTTTCCCTTTTTCCTCCTCAGTCCTCCCCCCACCCTCCTCCACTTCTCAATGAATATTTTCACATTCCCCGACTCTTGGAAACACTGTTAACAGCCGGCACGACAGTGAGAAAGTGAAGGAAACGCGCGCCGCTGCATGTGTGAGGCGGTCAGAGCTCCAGGCCACGCCAACACAACCGCGCTCATCAGCCAACGCGAACAGACACATCAAAAAAAAAAAAAAAAAAAGAAAAGAAAAACAGAATAATGCATGCCGATGAGGAACGGGGCTGGGGCTGGAAAGTTAGGTGGCCACCACAGTGTGAATAATTCCCTCTCATGAGGCTGGTTAATGCCTCTGTGTTGGCGGCGCGTCACTCAGGAGCCGCGTGGCATTTTGCTGTTGCCACAGTTGAGCTCAGATCTCCAGCTCTTGCCCCCCCTCAAACAAACAAAACCTGCAGATAGCCGCCAACAGTCTGGAGCCAGTCCCTTTTTTCCAAATTCAGATCAAGGTTTAAAGTGATTATTGCACGCCTTGCATGTTCTACAGCCCTGTTTGTGCTGCAAAGCTCGATGGCTGCAGCTAAAACAGTAGAAAGCTTTGATTCCGTAAAACCAAATATGAAGATTGAAAATTCATAAAAATGACATCATCACTACCTTTTGCTGCCACTACTCGACTGACTGCACAGCTGACTCAATGGGGACAATAAATAAGCAGTTTTCTTAGAGAATGTTAACAATGTTACACATTACTACACCCCCCTCCCACCCTTTAACTGCTTTGCATATATAATGTGTTAAAAAGTTAAAATATTCCTGGAGACATATATCTGCTTTTTGTCTTCTCCAAGATTAATAGGATTATCAGGACCTTTCAAGTTTAATTACTAGACTTTGTCATGGTACAGTGAGTTTTTCCTCCTATAGGGACAGAGGGTTTATCTTTCTATTTAAAATGTGTTCTTATGCGTTTAAACTTTTTCTTTGCAATTTGGCTGTGAAGATACAAATGCAAATTGCAAAATTTGAATTACAACATGAAGACACTTTGGTTGATAACATATGAAACGCTTCAATTTTATATTTCAAACATTAATGTCTGGTTGTGTCTTCTAAGAGGCCAATAGGTCAAAGTTGAACAATAATTAAGTATCATGGTACAGAGAGGCCAAAGAGTCTCAGGAGGTTGAAAAGAAATACTGTCGTTATGTTTGTTTAAAAAGTATTTACAGATTTAATGGATGAAAAGGGAAACCCGATTAAGAAATAAACAGCAAAAAACTAGACACAGTGAGCTGCTTACAGTGCTGGTTACAAAGAGCACCCATGGAAAAAAATGTCTCCGTAGACAAGAGACCCAATGCACGAGAACGTGCTATTCACACATAAAAATCCATTCTCTATACATCCGGAGCTGGATGGGGTCCCTAGGATGCCATTCATCTGTATCGGATCAATAAACACTGTATAATTCTGTACATCATGCTGCACATTCAGAGTATAAAGACAACAGTCTTCCTGGTCGATAATCCCAGCTCGGGAACAGACTTACAGTGGCAGAAATCCCAGAAAGATCTTGCCACAATCACTTTATACAACGCTCACTTTGTGAATGATTCTGATTCTAAAGTGGCTCTGTGGAACACACGCACACGCACACGCACACACACACACACACACAGACACAACACCATTGAAGCTCAGTCTTCACACCTAAAAAACTGTGTGAAAACATTGGATGACTTCGGATGAAAACAGCCAGGTTCATCAGTATGCTCCCTCTGATGTAGAGGCAGACGTTGTCCTTCCAGGAAGGGTCTGTCAGATCTGCAGTCCTTCTGCGGCTGCCAGGCATGCCGCCAATTGCCTCACTTACCCGGATGGCACACGGGTTGAGTAGATCGAATTAGGCCGTTTGGGAAGCTGCCGACACAACAAACTAAATCATTTGTAGAATTGCTTATAAACGGCGCAAAGAAGCTCCCAATTAGGTCCTGATGTGCGGCTGAGAAGAGGGCCGGGCCTCAGGAGTCACGGTGGGAAACCGGCAGAGATGCTTTTCCAGCTTCCTCCTAAGTCAACCTTGATGCGGGCCGGGGAGTAGTGTCACCAGCCCAGGCCACAGGAGCAGCCTCAAAGAGGTCTGACATCCCCTATTCCCCTCTGATTGGAAGCGTTTTTTTGGGGAGGGATCCCTTTGTTCTGCGCGCAGTCAACTGGAGAGCGGAGCCCTGCACAAGTGACACATCACAGCCTCAGACAGCTCACAGTGTGGAACAGACAGAGGCTCATTATGGGTCTCCATTCAGCATGACCCACCAGGGACAGCTTGGGGGAGGAAAGGGGGAGGGGAGGCAGAGAAGGGGATCCACCGTGAGGATTTCATTTTTTTTCTTCTCTTTTTCCACAGAAAATGTAGAGATTCCTGGGTGGATTAGAGACCTCCAGGAGAAGGTGCCTTAAAGACCGTGAAATAATCTTCTGCACGCTTCACAACCGAACCTTATAACTCGCATTTCAACTGCTTTTTATCATTCTGGTAGACAGGAAGACTTCTGAAAACTGACCTTGTCTTAGTTTATACAGTTAAACTTTAATGCTGCCACAAGCACCAACAACACAGTCTGGACGTTTTCTCACTTCACAATGTCCAAACAGTTCTGCAGATGTTGACTAATGTGTCGTGTACCTTGTCATCTGGTGCGCATAAAAAAGACATTCACATGAGAGGACGCGTCTGTGCTTTGTCACGCATTAAAAAAAAAAGTTTTTAAACTTTTTTAAAAACGTGACCTGCTTTATGTAGTAAACGTCCATTTCCAGAAGTGAGGAGGATGGTGGGGTAAGAGGCGCATTTTTTTTTTTTTTTTCTAATCATTGCAAAATAACTTCTGCTTTTAAGTTTAATGCACCATCATTGCAGCCTCATCATCATGAATAAAGCACTAAGGCTAAAACTTAGAAAGGCTTCCAACGTGGCAGTTGTCAACTTGTTTGTCTCAGCAGCAGAGGAAACCTCAATTATTCATTTAGGACTTTTTCTGTAGAACAAGTTCATCTTATTTCGCAACTGACTCGCAAACTGACTCGCAAAACTTTTCTTTCTTCGTAATATTTAGTCGACGGCATGCTCATTCGTCGCAGTTTCAAACCCTTCAGACCTCACGAGAGTAAATGTCTCTCTCTGTCTCTACAAGACCTGCTTAACATGCTTGTTAACATCTTCTCTTCCCTCTTTAAAACTGTAGAAATATAGTGAGCTATCCCTCCGAGGCACAGTTCAGGCTAGGGCGTCAGACTAATAGTGTATACTTTTGGAGATTTGCATTTTGGCATTAAGACCTGGTTTGGTCTCTTGTAGGGCAACGATGCTGTAAAATTTTTAAATGAGACTTCCAAGTCACCGATATCCACGGAGCCGTCAGCCTTCGGAAAGTGGCGGCAAAAGCACAGTACAAACCGTATGTTACAGATTTGATTAGTAAACTACCCCCCCACCCTCTTTACAGTTAGTGCTAGTAGAGGAAAAAAGGGGGAAAAAAGGCCCTGAGATCACCAGTGGAGAGACAACCAGTGGACATGTGTTATTTACCACCAATACAGAGGCAAAGCTTCTAATAGTGTCAAACAGTCTGCGCCAGGGCCGCTGGAAGAGAAAAAGGTCCCGTCTCTGTCTCTCGTGTCCTTTTCCCAAAGCTATCTAATGAAATAAACATGATTCGCTGCGGTTTGTTGCAGCGTGACCTCGTCTTGTTCACTTGATGTCACTCTCTTCGACATACCTGCTCGCCGCCATCAAAGCACGTCACTCAGAATCCGTCTCAAGATCTCAAACAATAAATCCGACGCCCATCAAGGCAATGCCCCGCGCCTCAACTCCGCCGCTTTGATGCCACTACCGGTGTCAAAACATTCCGTGGGGTTGGGGGGGGGGGCTCACACGCCCAACAATTAGGTATGACAGCCTCTTTTTATTGCTGATGTGATGGCTTATTTCTGTGAGGACGGGAGCGACCTGTCTGTCACTTGGATGGTTTCCCCAGGCACAGAAGCCCGAGGCGAGCAGGACAGCCACACTCGTGCATGCCAACACGTCTCCAGAGCGCATGCGACACTCTTAATAATCTCTGGGAGGTGGAAGAATCTGACACGTGTCTGCAGAGGGTTACGGGCGACTCGGATCCAAGGCTATTACCTGTGCTTCCATTCGGCCTCTGGAGACCATGATATCACAGCACACACACACACAAACACACACACACACACAAACATAGCTTTACTCTATTGAGCATGACATCAGTGAGTTTGTCCCTAATGGATCTCTTTCCGCCGCCGCATCTCTCACACACATGCGATGGGGGACTGGGTAGTGTGTTATCTTGATGTGCTTTCTCAGTCTAATATGCATAAGACTGCCACAGGGGGAGGAAGGGGGGGGTCATAAAGCACTTGGGATGATCTCATCCGGCCACAATGCCGCTGACATGACACCACTGGACGGGGTTTGGCAACCGCGGCTGTTTTTAGCTGAGAGCAAAGCGTCCCCCGTCCCCCCCCGACACACAAACAGAGTCTCCCAGAACCACCACTAACACATTAGCAGAACCAGAGGGGAAGAGACAGTCCAAGTTGTTCAATTTGGGATTAATCTGAACTTTCCGGTTACCTTTTGGACGTTAGAACCCCCAAAATCCTACTCACACATTCTGCACATTAGTAACAGTGATATCTGCTGTAGTCAAGAGGCCGATACTCAGTGAAAAGAAATAAATAAATGCGTGTTTAACACCCAGTGAGTGTGAAGCTCTGCATTTGGAACAGGCCAAACAGCTTTAGAATAAATGTGTGAGCTTTGACACCACAAAATAAAAGGATTTTTGGCATGATGCCACTTCATTTGTTGGCCAGACTTGTTCTGTCAAGTGTGAAATGACTGGAAAAGCGCGTGGATAAGCTGTGAAATTAAAAAAAGTCACAACTTAGCACCCAAAAAAAACAGTGACATTCAAAGTGAACTCAGTTTAGAGAAGGAACGGCGACAAAATAAGTCGTGAACTGGGTTATTTAGATGAATCCTGCCATTGCAAACTGCATAGCATCTGTAAGATGTTCAAGTTGATGCCAGCCTTTGCCTGTTTAATTAAACTTCAGCCAATCAGGTCAAGAGCATCTGACCATCATTAGCTCTCAACTACTCAATTACATTAAACTTCCAGGGGAACTGATTCAGCATCCTGAAAAGCATCAGTTACAGGTTTTATCTTAGGGGCTTTCGAGGTCATTTGTTTAATGGCGCACTCTAAAAAGAGAAAACTGAAAAAAAAGAAGAAAAAACTGACCGTAAAGCAGGGTGAGCTATTAAGATGATGACTTTTCAGCTGTTATTGTCCCTGAGGAGCAGCCACAGCCTCTGATTGAAAAGAAGAGTCAACAATGGAGACCTGTAGACTCACAAAGAAGCCAAACGTTGTTACCTACATGTCACCATTCAATAGTCCATATTTGCACCAGCAGGAGAAATCTTTCTAAGGGATGGATCTTCTTTTAATACCACTACTCCACAAAGGACAAGCCAAACTTTATTTGATTAAACTTTACATTAACTTAAATGCAGCTTCAGGGAGGCAGAGACCTGGAGAGAGGACCTGGAAAAGCACCCTCGTGTTTCCATATCACTGCTCACAGAGAAGCTGGAATGACTTTTTCCTCATCCTATTTCCTCTGTTATTTTCTCATCCTCTCAATCATATCTTCTCCTCCTCTGCCAAGCAGAAAAGGATAAATGTAGTTGGTTCGTTTTGCTTGTTTTATTCCATTTCTTTTTTTTTAAATAGATAGTGTCTCCTGTTCAGGTTGGGTCGATGAAATGGGATTTGTCAAACAGTTACAAGCTGGGAGGAACCTGACAAAGCCAGGGATGTGGAAGGACAGGTTTAGGCTCTCAGTTGTTGATGTGATATGTTCTTTCTTAATTTTTTTTCGTTTATTCATAACGTTGTAAGCCTAGTAGAGCATGGGAAAACAAGAGGGTGTAAAAAGTGGATGCTGTTCGTGCCTTGCGATGTTTCTCTTCCTTAGGGAAATGTATCATGCAACACTTTGCCAAAACCTCCATGCTCGCGTGGTGTGAAGTGATGGTTTTAGATTTCAGGACTTGGCTTGGAGTAAGTGAAAACGTACTTTAAGCTACACATAAACGGTAGGCCCCATCAAAGGAGGGTTGTTAATTTTTTAGTTGTAATTCTTATTGCAAAACAGGAATGCAAACGCGGCACCCTTAAATAAGTTCATACATACTGAATGGTGATGAAAATGTTCGGTCTAGTTAGTTCACTTGTGCAACAACGACATCTCCACAGCCTGCGATGACACACACCACCTGTTTTTACGCCAAACAGCGATAAAAGCCAATAGACGGCTGCGGAGTTGAAGGTGACAGCAGGCTTTTCCACGGTCGCTGAGGTCGAGCATTCTGTTGCAGACCACTAATTCATTCATGAGGCCATTCTCCTTACTGTTTAATTTCTCCCAGCAATGCGCCACTTTGTTAAAGAGAGCCAAGTGGAGAGCTTTGGCTCAGATAATACGCCCTGGAGCCCCTATTAAAAGCTCATCTAAGTAACTTAGATCAGGCTAAAAGGCAACAACTAAAAAAAGGTCTTCGAGGCTGCGAGGGGACGTGACTCTGCTCCTCTGCTCCGGCGTTTTCTAAATTATTTAAACAAAGCGATGCCGAAAACATCTTGAACATAAAAAAGTGTCTGTTGTGAGGAGCTGATGACTGCTTCAGCACGCTTCATTCCCAAGATAATTGTGAGACTGGCAGGCCAGCCCCTTTTTTTTTTTCTTCCCCGAGCTGTGGTATCCTGCAAAATGCGGCCATTCATCCACTGATGAGCTGATTGGTTCATGAGATGGCCCCATTCATTTTATTTTCCTCTGAAATTGGCAGAAATAGTGTGAAAGACTTACGTTTTTTCTTAAATTAAGCCGTTTTAACCATTATTTATATGTATTTAAATGCAGTATTGGTCACTTTATTCAAATTCTAATTACGAGAAGAAATAAAAGTCTTGATCTCAAGTGTAGAAGTATCATTTGACCTGACATCGGCCTCCTTTTTTAAAACTCATAAATACCCTCTTTAAAGCCTGTTGGGATGCTGAGATGAGAGCTGGACTGAGTGAATATGTGCCTCTGAAGCGCTAAGAACTTCCTGCGCAACCTGAGGGGTGGAACAGCAGTCGGAGCCGAGGGTTTAAAAAGCCTTGCCCTAATTGGCAGCCCATAACACTCCGCAGCGCTCTCTTAAAGTCTGACCTCTTCCTGAGAAAAGGGCTAATTTTGAGGTATCGGCTGCACTCCCAGGAAATTTGTCTCGGTTCCAACCTCACTAAACTCCAGCTCGGCGCCTCTCGCTGCAAGCCTGTCAAACCCACCAGTGCACATATTGCATATGGGCGAGGACGTGAGAACATGACAGCTCGGCCTCTCAGTACATAGCTTCTGTTCGTGTCTGCTGAAATGACTTTAAAGCCATGATGGGGGTTTTAAACGCTTGTGTGTGCCGGGGGCAGAGAGCAGCGACAGAGGCAGCTGCATGTGAGTTAAAGATGGACTTCCTATACAGACAGTGGGATGAGGACAGCTGTACTGGTTGTTGGCACATTCCATTGAGACTAATACTGACAAAAGACGGGCCTCTGTGGTTGTTTGTCTGCATAGCTAATATAGACAGTAGATCTCTGTTTTTTATGTTTAATTCAGCGATTGAAGGACAAATTAAGCCATTTGTTCCATCTGATCAAACAGGTCTTTGTATGCAGAGCTCTTTTGTTTTGCTTTTGAATGAAAAAAAAAAAAAAGTTAGAAATTCATCCAAGCAATTTTACTTTTAACAATGAAACGGATCATTTTTCTTTCTATGATAAATAAATGTGACTGAATTCACGATTAAAGTGGAGGAAAAACAAAAGACTTGATAAGTAATATTTCTCAGAAATAAAAAAAAAAGACCTTTGAGGAACAAAACACAAAAACATTTCGTTAACATCCCACATCGGATATTGTTATAAAACTGAGTAATCTTCCCATTTGAGAAAAAAAACAACGATTAAACTTCCCATTTTGGCAGATAAAAGTTCCCCTTGAGAGTGAAGTTGGAAGTTAAAGAAAGAAAAATAGCAGAACAAACAATACTTACAACAAAGTGAAATGTTTGTCTTTATAGCACCTTATCAAGTCCTCTTTTTGATCGAACTTCATGGCATAGTACAGGGGTTTCTATCAAATGAACGTCTTCGATGTGAGGTAATTCCATGATTTAAGCGTGATGTTGTGCATTGTGAAGCATCTGCTCAGTATCAGCCTCAGTCGGGGACTACTAGCAGTCATTAGTTCACTGAGGAGCTCTGCCTCTGACACAGAGCTCTGCACTCCTGAGACATCCTGCCCTCACAGCAGTCTCAGCAGACACAGAGTCGTGCTTAACAGAACCTCAGCCACGAGCCATTTACCTTCCAGGGAGTCTCCTGAGGAGGGGAGGTCAACAGCAAACCGAGAAAGAAAAAAAGGCCTCATTGGTCCAGTGCCTGAGGGGACCCGTGTTGGAAAATAAATGAAAAGAGCACAGAGAAAAGCCACCTGTTGGGTGGAAAGTCTGCCTGGGGGAGAACAAATAATGAGAAAAAACACACAGACAGGCGTACTTTGTTTGAACGAATCAAACTGTTTGCTGAGAAAAGAAGGAAGCCGTAATGGAGCTCGTGCTCACACCAACAGAATTTATTCTCCTGCAGAGGAAACCTCTGGTATCGGGGAGGAGAGACTCACTTTGGTGATCCTGAGGAAATTTTACATTTGCACTTGGACACGAAACAGGAAATTAAAATATTCCTTGTCTGACAACTGGGTTTAAACTCACATGAAAGAAAAAAACAAAAAAGCTTTCATGATATGTCACTTCTTCAGATGCAGATCTTATAACAGCCCACTATTTAATCAATAAACTCATTTCATGATTTTTGGTTGGTGTGAACTTTTGTGTCTGGATTTTTTTTACAGTTTAAGTTTCAGGTAGTTTTGGTAATTTTATCATTTGTGGTTTGGGTTTGTGTTTTTACTTGTAGAATCATCTCTTCCCGCATCCTTAGTTTGTTTTTTCTTATACTGGTTTCATGCTGCTTGCATTTTCCAGCTACAGCTTGTTGTTTCCCCTCCAGGCTGGTCATTTACTCTGCTCTTAGCTGCCGTCATTCAGTGACCTCTCTCCCGTGTACATTTACTTTTTCTGGTCCAGTCACTGTTTATCAGATCCTTTCCTTCTGTATCCTTTCCGTTGTTACCTGTTCAAGCCTGTGTTCCTCCTCACTCCTTCTCCTCAGCCCCTTGTTATTTATTCCTCGTAATCTCTTGGCCTTTTTTTTTCTCAAGTTGAGTTTATTCTTATGTTATTTCCGGGCGAGTTGCTCTTTTAAAAAAAAACTTTTTCAAATACATTTTCAGACATCTAGCTCCTTTCTCCACACACTACCACAGTGACGGGGCTGTGAGTGAAATGCTGCTGTCTCTCAATGTGATGCCACCGTGTGCCCTTGCTACAGTACATCAGCTTCTCTTATATTTGAAAAATAATCATTTTTACACACACCTCCAGTCTCAATATAATTCAAAATGAACCATTTCTCATTCTGAGCTGGTGCTGAAACTCTGAGCAGAACAAAAACATGAGTCATTCTAACAAGGTTTCCATCCACCACCAAAGAGGATGATGGAGTCCGGAGGGCAGAGTCTGAAGACCTCCACACGCCTGGATTAGCTTTGCACAATTTAAAGTGGGAATGGAAGTCATTCCAGAGACAATACATAGGAGAGCATCCGAACCATTACTCAGAAGAGTTTCCCTCCACACGGGGAAGAGGACCACATTTCTCTGGAGAGGCTCGGCAGCAGCTGCAGTTCAAATGAAACATATTCAGGGGGGGAAATAAAGCCCATTTCAGGTTGGGATAAGGGAAGTATTGAATTCATTGTGAAAACATTGGTTTAATTTGGCAGCATGGATGAAGGGATTCGAGTTCTGGAGGTTTCTAAAGCATTTTTTCCAAACTATTTGATGCTCAATAGAAAAAAGTTTTCCGTTTCACACACCGACCCACGCACACAGGTTACTCCATCCAGTGTGTGTGTGTGTGTGTCACCTCGTCTATCAACCGTTTCCTGGTATGCAAATATTCTTAATAACACAAACTATCAAGATATAACCAGCCATCAAAGCTGTTTGATTGATTGTCACCCAACTTCAAAACACAGGTGCTTTCATGTTGTGCCAAAGATTCATTAAGATTCCAAGCTACAACTCAAACAGAAAACGAGGATGAAAAGTTTGCGTTTCTAACTTTAAATGCTGAACAAGGATACCTCAGCTCATGTGTCAGCAACTCTCCCAGTAAAACATTAACTCTTATCTTAAGAAACATTGACTGGTACTTTTATTTGTGCACGTTGCTGATTAATTATTAGCCCCGTTCACCCTTGAATCTTCTTGAAACAAAGGCGGACTGGAACTAACTTGAGAAAAAAAATGTTTCTTTGTGATAAATCCAACATGTCGGCCCACAGCCTCTGAGAACAGTATAAGTGGCAGAGATGCAAAAACAGCCGTTAGGGGTGTCTGGCCTGTGTCCGTCTCTGTTTTTGTCTTTTTCCTGTGCTTCTCTTGCCTTTCCCACTCATCCCTGGCTACTCCACAGGGGGTGCGAGGATGGAACAATTCCCCCAGGACTGATGTGCTCTCGTGCAGACGGCTGGCTCCACGTTATAGGAGGATTGTTGCCGAGCTGCTCCCATCACTTCCAGCAGAAAGGACATAATTAAGACACAAACTGTTTCCAGTTGAGTAGCTTTTTTTTTTCTTTTTTGGTCCCATGTACAGAACAACAAAATGGGCAGACTTGCTTTGTTACATACTGTAAACCATGTTTTTTTGTAAAGAAGAGAGTGGATTATATCACACACAGTTAGCAGCAGAAATGCAATAGCATTCATCTTAATGACTGCAATGTTTTTAAAAAACAAAATAATATATAACACTGATAGAAATTTAATCTGAGGTATTTTTTTCACTTAAAAACAAGAAAATTATATCAACACAATTCTGCAATAACAAAAAACAAGCTATATTCCAGATAAATGAGGTCAGTTCTGATTTTACTGATAGCGTCTCTATCCCTGCTTCTGGTAACAAAAAGAAAAGAGGTGGCCCATCATATTCTTTTATCCTTCGGCTGTCTCCTCACTGACACTCCCAGTGGGCCCGAGAATGAGTTCTTATCTGCAGTGTGCATGTGGGGTCTGAGCACATGGATATACACACATGAGACCAACATAACAAGCAGAGATGCCTGAGAGATGGGCTTCGGAGATCCCACAAAAGCGAGCAGGAACACATTAATAGTCAAGTGAGATGAGCCATGCAATATTAATCAGGGCATTATCAAACATCATCTCAGATTGACTCTCACATGCCGAGTAGCAGTACAGAAATGTACATACACGTTTCCTGAAGTGGGCCTCTGCACAAGGTAGTTGAGTGTAATTGGAAAAAAAAATGAAGGGAGATTAGTATTTGTGTATCAAGTTTGCCGATATATTCAGTGTCATGGACATACGGCCACGTGGGTATGGCCTCCAGTGCACAGCCTACGTGTGACCTGAAAAAATACTTCTTTATGTACACAAAAGGTGGGGAGAGCCTGCACAGGGTTACACTACTCAAAAGATAAAGACAGAAGAGCAGCCTTGTTTCTCCAGAGAAACACGCAATCTCCTCCAATGGATCACACATAAGCGGTGGGAGGAGGACAACAGTGGTTCACCAGGACAAATGCATCCGTTAATGGAAGAAAAGCAAAGCATGACATAAGAAATTGTCTCCAAGCGCTGACCTTCATGAGGCCATGGCACACTGGCAGAGCACACGCTGTGACACTGTATCTTTTCTGGGTGAGTCAGCCTCATATATGCTCTGTAAACACTTGCCTCTTAAGGGCCTGCAATCTGTAGAACATATCTCACCTTCTATCCATAAGCACCTCATTCAAAGAGTACTTGGCTGTTTGCTGTCATTTGAAATAAAATGACTAATTACATCTGTTTTTTTATTGCGAAAATAAAGTACTAACCAGGATTCTGAGCTTTTGTTTTTCAAATTAATCTGCAGTATTAGCAGGTATCTATTGACTAAGGCTCTGAACATTATTGATGGGAAGAAAACTGTAGTAGGGCAGCTAGTACAATAGTTTACTAATTGCTATGTCTTACATCAAACCGAGGAAGACAAATGAGAGGATAGAACCTATTTTATCCATCATACCCCTTTCAGTCACACCTGTAACTCCTGCAACCCAATGATTGGGCAAACTGCATTCTTATCTCTGTGAGTCATGTTTATCAAGAGAAGGTTGTCCACCGCAGCCTTCAGGATACAGTTTGAAATGCCATTCCTTGTTGTTCTTGTTTTCATAGCTTAAAGGCCAGGTTTTTTACGATCAACCATCAACTTCCCGTTCAGTTTGTCTCTTAACCTTTGTTTGAATGCTGTCTAAAAAGGCTCACATCTTCAGATGTGCTAATACAGCTGCTCTTTGATGTAAAGCCATGGTTGTCCACCCCTTGCCAGGAAAGAATTCATAAGGTAAAAACATCATAGTATGCTATACCGAAGGCTGTTGGGCCTGAAAAAGGTTCAGGAGAGGTCATGGCTCTCAACATTTTCTTTTGACTGGAACACTCAGACTGATGGTAGCTGTTGGTGTGAGATGTGAGGCTGACTCACACGTGACACTGTTTCTTATCCTAGATAACAAAATGCATCGGTTTACATGCCATGGAGTTTCACATGCCAACTGTAATGTAATGTTTCTTGATAAATCTTTACTTACACTTGTAATTACTTATTTATTATAACTTTAATAGATCTTAAAGTTATAGGATAATGACTAACTTTTTAGTTATTCTTACAGGACACTGAGGTCATTTAAGTCTATTTGTGCAATGTTTCTCTCTTTAGTTCTGCTTAATTTTAATTTCTATCCAAAAAAAACAAAAATGGAGGGACAACAGATGTATTACATCTTGGTCGCTTTAGTGCGGTTAGATCTGTCAAAACAGGTTAGTTTTGGTCCACAGCGCAAATTTGCAGGTTAAAGTTCACCAAAATTTGTTGACACTTTGAATTGCTGTGATGTTTAAGATATTTTCTCCTTTTTTTCTGATGATTCCCCTTTACCCTCAAGCATGAGGTGGACTGTCATGCCACATCGGCTGGTATTTAAGTGAGTGGATGTGGGCAGTAGCCTAGAGCACATTACACCTAACATGCCTGTGTGCACATCTGCTGGAAGGTGGTGACCGGCGGTAACCAGCTCGGACATGCAGCTGTAGAATGGAAGGGTCACGAGGTGGCAGCTGTTAATCATCACCACCACCTTTGTGGGTCACGCTGTGCTCCTTTGTGCCAGCAGGAGTCTTGGAGTGTTTGCCGTTAACACCTGGCTATACCTGGCTATGTCAGCTAGCATAGCCAAGCAACTAACTCCTTAGCCCAGATTCCCCGAGCAGTGAGCAGAAAATATGGAAAACAGCTTTAGACTTTGACTTTTGTTAATCAAATATTTGCAATTTTAATCCTAATGAATTAAATTTGGTAAAAGCTTGTTCCTACCTGTGTTGAAAGGATGCAATCCTATGTAATCCTAAATTAATAAAATGTCGCAGTTTTCTTACCGCGTGCTACATATGATGCTATTGTGCCCTGTGGGGGGAATACTTTCTGTTCTGTTCATTAAATTTCCACCCACAGCCTCTATACAGCTCTCTATACACTCACTGAACCAAAACACATAGTCTATAGCATACAGTACTCCATGACAAAATGACAGATGAGGAAAAATGTGCGCTGCATGCTCCACGCTCTTTCATTTCTCTTAGCACAGATCCTTCTCTTCCTATCGGCCCTCACAGGACTTGAAAGGATCATTTCTTCAATCTGTCCGTGGGCTCGCTTTGAAAGGTTTCCCCACAAGAAAACTGCCATTTATACAGTATATAAATTCCACATTCACGCCTTCAGACTTATCGTTTTCTTTTACTTCTCCATCACAGCAGCGCAGGAAGTAATTTAGAGTCGAAATATGGAGAGAGTCGGCCGGTGGGAGATAAAGATGCCTGTGCCTCTTTCCCCCCTCGAGGGAGAGAAAAGACGTTATTGCATTTTTACAGATGGGCTCTGTGAGAAGCTGCTGTTGGTTGCAAAGCCATACAGCATTCTAAGTATTAGATTTCCAAATATTGCACCTCCTAAGTTGTTGTGTCAGAGCTACTGCTGCTGGCTGCTACACCGACTCAATCAGCTGACTGTTGAGCAGCGAGACGTTGTTGAGAGACAGACTTTTAAATGTGGGGTCTCTGCATACAGCGCCCATTTAAACAGTTAGAGCGATGTAATACTTTTTTTCCAATAGTTGGACATGCGAACAGGCTAATGTGGTGCCCCTTCCAGCGTGACACCACCTTTTGAGCAAGCTTCTCTCCACCTCTGAAGGGTGAATCGGTTCCTCTGTCAATCCTTCTAGAAAACAGAGGACAACAGAGAAAATGATTCACAGGTCCAAATAGATTCGGTGCAGATGCACTGACTAACTTGACATCCGGCTGCTGCCAATTTTTTTTTTTTTTTTAAATGTGAAGAAGCAGCTGAAGCCCCCTTCTGGTGGAGCACAGTCTGGGACGGACCGCCATCCAGCGCTTTGAGGAAAAGACAACCTTATGGCTAATTGATCTGATACGAGGCGATGGGCCAGCGTGTGTCTCTGTTGTTTCTCACTGCGAGATATTCACGATCCATTTCCCAGTCAGCCATGCAGGGCCAAGATGTTGCATCCGAATAAAATCCATCAGCTGAGTTTTGTCTGGTCCGATAAATAGCATACTTAATCACATTAGAGTGGGGGACTTCATTAGTTGTCCGGACCTCATTCGCTGTGCACCTCAATCTGACCAGCTTATTCACATTCCCTTAGACGTGTACACTTGTAACTCGATTAGGGAAACATATTCCCCTCAATGTTTGAAACATCTTTTTGGGTCAATAAAAAAAAAAAGTTTCCTCATGATTAACAAGTGGAGGGCAGGCATCAGAACCGCTCACTCGTCCTGTAACTGCACCCGTAAAACAATGCCAGAGCAGATTAAACATTCTTCCTACCTCTTTTCTCCTCACAAACTTTATTGATTTAATAACAAAGAGCAGATTCCCAAATTCAACTATTTGGGATTCACTCTGAAATCATCACTGTAGAGAAACATAAGGCTCTCAGCACCCACAGAAAAGGTTTTGACTATCGTGGTAATAATGCAATGTAAAAATGTATCTAAGTAAGGGGAAGGTCTCTGCCAACAGAGGGATGCGGGAACGAAGCTTTTTCTATTTTAACATCACAGTCGGTGCAGCATTAGCTTCAGTGTCAGTCTGTATTAATCAGCCCACAGGCTGACAGAAATGATGTGCCATAAATAAAAGTCGATTCTGGATAAGGAAATAGATTTTTCGAAGCTCAGCTCTGCTGAGAAGTCGAAACCGACAAAAGGGCCGACGGCCAAAAAATGAGCAAAAGTGAACACTCTTTTTCAAAGAAGCACACCCTGCATTTCTATCATTTCCTGTTAGACTTGAGGTTTTATTCCACATTCTATGCCTTTGATCAGCTGGAGTCATTTTAAACAAGTATTCTAGTTTGAAGTTTTGCCAAGATTTGGCCAGCACTACAGCGAGATGACCAAAGCCAGCTCAGGTCAGGCACTACTGGTGTTCTGCTCCCCCTCATGGACACCAACTTTGACGGGCACGATGTGGTATTTGATTTTATCTATAAGATCATATTATCTAAATTCTCCAAGATTTCATGTTTTGTCCTCATGGACATCCCAAACTATATTCTAAATTGAGAAATCTGGCTCGGAACAGCTTATTTCAAGTGTTACTGTATGGTTAGCGGAAACCTAACTATGCATCATGGGATAATTTTTCCCCCCATTCTTTAGATGTATTTCTATCCTCTTGGCAATGCCTGACAGTATTCTTAATTCTATATTTGTCACAAATAGAGACGGTAGATTTCATTAAAATGGTGGCATTCCCTCAGGATCATCCACTGGTGAAAAATACCTGTCTTTTTATACTCCATTCCAAAAGTCACTACAAGTTCACGTTGAACGTGAAGTCATCCCGATGTTAAAAAGTAGCGACTCCTAGTTCCGTCCCGTGTCGCAGTAGTTCTCTAACTTGTGCATCGCAGCACAAGAACTTACAATTAGATCTAATATATGGAATGCAGCCATTTTGACGCATGTTTAATGAGGGAATTAAGATGTACGACAACAGTCTGCTGGAACTTTACAACATGTTTCTCCTCCATTTATCGTCAGGTGGAGCTTCCGGTCGGAGACCAGTCAATGATTTGGAGAATAGCGGCTGTTCCGTATGGTGAGCCCACAGCGCCATCAACTAAGGGTAGTAAAATTCTGAGGGCATGTAAATGACTAACGTGATTTGAGAACATCTGTTCCACATGTTCTTTCTGCAATTTTCCAATCTTAAATTGGATTATTACCATTACGCTGTTGAATGTCAATAACCAAATTCTTGTTTTCATCTTTTAAGGTTTCAATAGATTTTTTAACAAAATATTTATATGTGTCATATTAGGCTGTTTAAGTCCCAAAACAGTGACATTTTTAAGATAACACCCCAAATGACAGAGATCTTTGATGATTTGCAATGTCTAGGAACGTCTTAAGAGCCGGAACAATGCAGCTGTTCAAACAGTTACTTCAACCTGATGAACTCACTGGACGGAGGGCTTTGTTCTGGATGCACTATATTAATGACATGGGTACACATGACAGATCAACAGCAGGACTGGCAGAATCAATAAAATATGCAGCCCGCTGCTCCACACCTCACTGAGCGCCGGGGCCCTCCTAGTTGCTTATTCAGAGGAGCAGCGGCTTGTTTGTCTGTAATGAGCTTCCTCATTAGAGTATGGAAGGACAGATTTGGAAAACGTGTGTGTCAGAGGTCAGACGCTTGTAGGAAGTGAGATGCTGGAGGTGCGGCACAACGAAGGCTGCAGCGCTCTGAAATGCACAAGAGGGCGTTTGTGGGGGGAAGACCCAAACTTTATAGTCAATTTTTTCCCTTGCTCAGGACCAAAACCCACAAAAAGAAAGGGGCCGTGACCACCTGTCATCACAAACTGTCCTTGTAATAATCAATTCACATCTTTCAGCTGATGACTCCCAGTTGGCTTTTCTTCTGTACAGTTCAATTGGTTTGATTTCTCGACATTTTCCTGACTTCCACTCACTCTCTTTGTTTTGCTGCCTCAACCCCCCTCCTCCTCCCCCTTCCCCCCCTGGCAGACAGTCTTTTGGGATGTTGCAGGGGTTGATAGTAAGGGCATTCAGTCGGGCTCAGGAATGAATCGATCGTGAAAGTGGGGGGAAGTGGAGTGGCTAAGTGGGGGCTGTACACGAGCAAAACTACAGATCTACCCTGGCCCCGGCGGAGGAGTGCTTGGAAGCAGTCCTGCAGGAAAAAAACAAAACAACAAAAACGAAGATTATAAGAAAAAAAAAAGCCCACTTAAATACACAAACAACACTCTGCATTCAAGGGCAGGGATGGCTATTAACAGTCAGATTACACAGCAAGGTAAAGAGATGGGATAAATCCATCAGATATGGTGGATCTTACACTTTACCTTCACTGAGGTACAACCCAGCTTTCTTGCTTTCTTAGCTGTGGCTAGAACTAAACATTCATGCCTCAACGTCACATTGGTAAACAACTATAGAGTAGTCAACCCAGCAACAACAACAAAAAAGAAAGAAAGAAAAAGCAAGCTGAACATGATTAAATCACAAATGACATCTTTTTCCTCTACTGAAACTGAGCTATTGAGGTCAGGAAGAGATTTCATGGCTGTCTATTTTTAATGTAAAACAATAATCCACCATGCAATAAAGCATCTATTCAGGCAGGTCTAACAAGATGAATTTCATCAGTGAAATTAGTCATCACGAAAACCATTTTATCTACTTCGGCTCTCCAGACGTCCCCTATTCGAGTCGGCTTCTTCCCTCCTATTGGTCACTGCGGCATTACCAAAATATTGTATCTCTTTAGTTTGGTTTTATTCCAAGCAAAGAAAACTGCCTGAAGGATGATCAGATTTTGAGGGCGCCGCCTTTTGAAACACACCTTTCATCCATCACTTTACAGTTTCCCCTGAGGCATTCTGCTGAGAGGGGGGCTAGTGTACTCCCCAGGCTGCCCCTTCACATCAGAAGATGGACTTCTTTCTGTTAGTTTTTGGACACCTGATATGTGGAGTTTAAAGCAGACGGCAGGGAGGAGCGCGATCCAGCTTGTGGCAGCATTTCGGAGCAAACGGCAAGCTCAACAAGCAACAGCGGGTCGTCTCCAGAACACTACGCACAGCGGCTGTAGCCAAAAACCGCTGCCTTCCACCGCCGGCAGCATCAGACAGCGAGTGTTGACGGATGCCGTGCCGACAATTTTGTCAGCTGTACTGGTGTTCTGTTGACACAGACGGGGTTACATGGGAACAAGGTGCTTTGCTTGGTTTCAAAGTTACAAAGCAGCTCCAGGTCTTTGTAAGAGACTCAGAGGGTCTCTATTCTAGGAGGGCGTCAATACATTTACTATGTTCTTTGGGACAATGTTTAACACCATCAACCAAACTTCAACAATAAGATGCTTAATTCATAGACAAATAGATGAGGATGCCTGTTTTGTGAGGTTAAAAAGCATCTTTTTTCCCCCTGGTGTTATTTGAATTTTCATCCTGTTCTCTTCGATGTTCCAGGTCTTAGCTCTTAAACTTATCACATACCTTAGGAAATGGGTCATTTTGGTTAGCCTTTTCAATTTTTCAGAAAAACCCAACATGAGTGTTTTGCAGCACCTTGTCAGGTCAGACCTTCGTTCCCGGCAGCCCAGAGGTAAGCCTCAGGGCTAAAATGTGAAAAACAAACACCCCCTTCTATCCGACTGTAGTCCGTCTCACCCAGGGTGGAGAAAGCCGTTAAATACATGAACACGGTGCTTTTTTGGACTTAAACTTATGGACAGTCAGTCTCTGACAGAGAAGGAAACATGAGAGAGTTAGAAGAGGAAGAGTAATCACTGGGGCTGTACATTCCACCAGTTTACATCCACCGACATCAAGAAACCACCTGGGCGGCGATGGCGTCGCAGTAAACTCATAGTCCTGCCCTCCAGCAACAGTAGCCTGTGGGACGTGTTTCCTGCCAATAAATCACTGTCCACTGCGTGAAAACTGTAGCAAGGTGCCTTTGACTTGATAGATTTTTTTTTCCTTTCAGTCTTTATCAAACCAAAGGTTACTTGAGGACAAAAACACACTGTGCGAGGCAGTGGCAACATGTTTGTGGAAAGATGCAGTTTTTAAGGGTGGAAAGCTTCAAAATGAGAGACACCAACATCAAACATTTTTTTCAAAAACGGACCGCCACCTCATTTCCCACCGACGGTGAACTGGCCACACCTCTGTATTTGCCTGATGTCTTGTTCCGTCCTCTATGCTGCATTAAACCCGACTCCGCGCCGGCCCATTAGCTCTTACTGTCTGTCACGCTACATGAGGCAGTGCACATCAGTATCTGCTTTGATTGTGAGGGGCCACACCTGCGATTCACAGATGACCCTCATTAAAGCCTCCACCCACAGCGGTGCTGACCGCTGCGGCGTGGAACGATGCCCACTGCTTCGAAAGCCCTATGTGAGGAGATTTTATTCATTTGGAAACCTCTCTACCTGTTCAGTAACTATTCAGCAATTTAAAGTTACAGTTAAGGAGGAAGAGTATTCTTCTGATGGAGAAAATTAATCCCAGGCTCATTATATGAGCATAACTATTTCATTGAGCTGGCTAACTTAATATCAGTGTAACTGTCATCCAAATTCTACATTGATGTTGGTCAAACAATGTGAGAAAGTCTTGTTAACTTGACAACTATTTAAGGCAGCATAAGTTGGATAAATAGAACCCTCCTGGATGGATCCACCGGGAATGTATCATTAAGACCAGGACTTAACAAGGAGTGTGACAGGACAAATCCATTTTTCCATGAGCACTTGTAAAATGCGATCCATTCTGCCACACTAATCTCTTAATACCTTTGTAAAACCAGTACCGTGTGATATTAATGATGGCTCTCAGACATGAGCACTGATCCACTTGGGCACCGGTTGTATTTGCACCGGTTAATGATGCTGAAAGGTGTCGGCATCAAATGCATTTCTCTCCACTTTCACTTTGTGTCCTCTCCTCACATTAACATCTATTAATGACCCGGGCCAGGATGCAGCAGTCTTTGGCTCTTCTGTTCCCACTGTGTGATGACTTTCATGCTGTCACCTCTGCTTTGATTGAGGATCAAATAAAAAACGAGCCTCTTAAATAAATTCACAATGTGGCTGCGATGGAAGAGGAATTCAGCTAAATGAGGGCTGCGATATGCAGCGAGGGCCTTAGACTAAAATGTCTACGAGCGTCAGACTGGAGCAGCTCAGAGGAAATGTACCCCGGAGGGTTGTTCGAAGATTGATCTTCATCTGACTGAAGAACAGAGCAGGTAAGACGTGGACTTGTGCTGGAGGTGGGGACTCACGGCTTGATCTACAAAGGATCAAAACGGCAAAGGACGGGAAAAGTCTGATCTGACTTGAAAAGATGCAGACGAAAGAGAGAGCAATGGAGGACAGACATTTGAGAGGGAAAAATAATAAAGAACGCAGTCACAAAAAAATAAGAAAAAAAGAAAACAAAGGGGTCTATAACAGATAGGAAAAAAATGTACAGACACCAACTCTGACGCAGATTTTAAAGGGTCGTAAAAGAAGTTTCACATGTTTCAGCTAATAAACTACAAATTGCAAATCCTGGCTTCGAGACATATTATAAAGTCTATACTGCAGACCTTCTGTCTGGGCTGGCCTTTTCTTTTTTACGTCCCATGACTTTAAAACTTGAAACATAGCTGAGGGTAATGGTCTGTAGCTGTAAAGTATAGCTCACACACACCCAGACCTTGCTTACAGTGACTGCGCTACAGTTATTAAACCTTGGAAAAATCTATAACATTTGTTATGTTTGCCTCATATTGCCAAATAAAGTATGAAATGATAACAATAATAAAAAGGGACGACAGTAATTTGATTTCTTTGAGATATGAATGTTAATGTTGGGTTACGAGGGAACACATTTTTTATTTAAAAAAAAAAAATATATATATATATATATATATATATATATATATATATATATATATATTTTAAAATGATAATTTTTAAATTATAGCAAAGAAAAAATTATTATGAAAATGACTATCTTGTCCTTGGACTTGCATGGACTCAAGAGACTTGATTAAGGCTTGGCCTAAAAATACATTCATTTTATCCTCCCAAAGAAAATGGTGCTGAATGAATTGATTTAGGAAAACTAAGGGTCACCTTTGACTCAAACCTGTATCCACCACAGGGAGTGATATGAGGGAGTCCTTTACTTCAACAAGTTCATTTGAATTTAAGGGAGCAGGTGCTTCCAGGTAGTCAAGTACTTTTATTTCCTATTTAACATCTCAGTCATCTCAGCTGCCGTATCCCGATAGCTCATAAAACCGCTTTAACTTCAAGTTGTACCAAAGGGAGAACATTCAAAGCCAGACATTACTTTAAGGATCTTCAGAAGTAATGGGGAGAAAGTGTTCAAACTGGAGCATTAATTCTGTTCAATCAGAGTAATGCATTATTGCAGCACAGGGGATGTTTGGAGATCTTAACTGACGTGATTCTGACTAATTTCCAAGTCCTCTGATTTTCGCTGTATACATTCTCGGACCTTAAACCCTTCTGGAGTCTGAGACACCGCAATTCATAACCTCTGATTTGTTGGACCAAAAAGTTTAGCTTTTGGTTTGTTGATCTTTTAGTGGCTTCACTAATGGCACAACAGATTCATCTGCATGGCTGCTCATGAGCGAGGCTCACAGATTCGTATTTTTCCCAAAGGTGTTGCTTCCCATGACTTTATGGGTGGACCCACGGTGCAAAATTCTGTCAAATCTGATTATTTTGCAGTATTTATGTTCAAGCACACTGGAAATGTCCGATATGAGTGCATCATGACATAAAATGAGCTGATGTGCAATTCCTCTCATTTCCCAATTCATTAGTTCCCGAGTTCTCATCTGAAAACATTCTCCACTTGTAGGGAAATGATGGGAGACATCATTAGAAAAACAATGCTTTCCACAAATCTTTCTGGGTGCAGATAACATGAAGTTATCACATGGTGACAGCAGGGGAGACCATTCAAAAAGCACCAAGCTAGAGGGGTTGTAAGAAACCTGTGCTGATGTGGGGTAGTGCTACATGCAAACGCACCATTTGTCAGTCAGATAAGGAACAACAATAATATCACTCGGGCTGCTTGTTCAGGTGCGTACCGAAAGAGATGACACACGTCCCACGGGACAACAAAGTAGCTTGTGACGCATTTCCTAACACACGTGGAATTGATTACCATCCATCTCAGTGTAACTGTTTGGAGACAGCAGAGAGCAAGCACTGCATCTCACACGCCCTCGGCGATCGATGCAGCTGGGAGCTGACAGAGAGAGGAGGAGAGAAAGCACAGGCAGGGCGGCGGCTGTGAGCCGGCGGAGCAGAGAAGGGAATATGGGAGACGAGAAAAAGTTGGAGGATGTTTCAAAGCGCAGACGTTTTTGCAGTTCTACGAGGGGCCAGACTGAAGCGCCAATGGCTGTGAGGCCACCGTCAGGCACACCCTCACACCCTGCAAAACCTGGATTTAAACAAGTGTTAAAACAGTGACACCACTGCATATGACGGACCTCAGGTTGTTGGTACGGGGAGGCAGAGGAATGCGGCCGTATATAAGGGGTGAAATCGTTCTGACTGCTTAAGCTGTGAGTTCAGTTATGAAAATATTCCCACGTGGAGACATAGTTCATGAGCCTCTGTTCTGCTCTGTCTACCTCTTTCTAGTCTGAATTTTGTGACCCCTATCTCCTCCCTCATCTTTCCCAATATTAGAGGAGCCTCATCAGAAGTCTTGGCCACCAGCTTCTGGACTCCAGGGTGTTCTTTGTTAACCCTCATTCATGTTACTACTCCCAGAATTCCTCTGAATTTGCTTAGTTTACATTAATAGATTTTGTTAAATCCATTCCAGTAATTCCTGGTTACTCGTAAACGGTAACAGTGCAGCAGAAAGTAGTTAGTTAGTAGTTAGTGTAGGTAGTAGTTAGTTTAGGACGTGGAACATTTATTGCTCTAGAGATTTGAAAGATTCTAAAGACTTTGTTTTTCACCAAACCCTTTAACCCTTTCATGAATGAATTATTTCAGTCAGAATTTTTATTCAAGCAATCCTTTTTTTGGGATTGGTCAAACGTGTTTATTAAAGGATTTTTCCAGATATCCACTCAAGTGGACAGCATACTGTATATTTCTTACTAGTGGAATTTTGCATGTAACGATTTGAATCTATTTTGAGATTTGTTATGAGAATGCATAAACACAGAACTTTGCACCCAATTTTAATATTCACAATTATCTCATGCCTTTTGTGACCTGCTAACTCAACCCCCACCAGTGTATCGTTGTGGACATTTTCTCATTTTCATTGCATGATCCACTTCAATGGCCCATGGGGTATTAAAACATAGCAACTTATATATACACGAGAAAATGGCTTCTAAATATCTTTCGACTGTAGTGGCCTCTATGCATGAAAGGGTTAATAAACAGCTCTGATATTTAAATGTGAAATACTGTTTACTTAAAAACTACTTACTTAAAAAATAACTTCTCATAGTTCAAAGAGCCTCTATCGTTTCTAATTAGCCGCAAATTCCACAAGAACATGACTACGGTGTTTATTTGATTGATCAGCTCATCGGGCTCACTCCATTTCATCTCCGTCTCATTTTGCTTCCACGTCTTCCAGCTAACATTCATCTCACGCTGATGGCTTGTTTTGATGCTGCCCTATTACGTTCGACTTTACTGGCATCTATCTTTGGCGTCCTTCCCTTCCTCGCGGCTCGCTTTGTCTGACCAAAGCGGCGTCTGACACTCAATCTGACTTCATTTTGGTGAATACGACAGGCCAGAAAACAGGCGGCTCGCAGAGCATTTCCACGTCACTTTAAATCCATTACTGGCACATTCAATTAGCGCGTTGTGTGGGGGTGTTGTACAACAACGTCGCTCTGTAAATAATGGAACGGTTATTTTGGAAGGTGCTGTAAATCGGTGGCGTTTACTCATTTCCAATGTGAGGGAGAAAAAAACATGACATGGATATGACTTGTGCACTGACTAATGAGCTTGAACTGCTTATTCTTAGAGGTGTTCCCATTATTTTACATAAAGTGCACCTGACAGACAGCAGATCTAAGCCATGTTTAGGCAGAATTTTACTTTAACAGTGGGTTATGCCTGAATAATGAGCCCGCAGGCCATTTGTTTTAAGGGAGGCCTTATAGGTAAGTGCCCCTGATGTAGGCTGGGGAGAACATTTTTACCCTGACTGGGCCTGGTGTCAGCCACAGGAGGGATTAGGGTGCTTATTTGAGACAGGGTGTCATATCTCAAGTCATAAAATAAACAGAATCCGAAGCCCCCAGGCGATCATAATGTTGAGCTGGAAACAAATTGGCTTCTCATGGCACTTCCTGCGGGCCGCATTGATTCTGTTTCCAGCATGGAGGAGACTCCGCTCTCAGGGTCAGGTTTATCGCGGTGGCTGTGAGGGCGTTTCATAAAACAGCCAATTACCTCAAAGGGTTTGCTTTTGCTTGCCCATGCTGCTTAAAAGTTTCTTAAAAGTTAAATGAAGAACATAACATTTTTTTTTTTTTTAAGTACTGGAAAGGCATTGAATTTGGAGCTGGCTCGGAGGCAGATTCAATCTTTCTAATTAGCAGGACAATGTAAACGTTCCAGATCCCGCTGAGAGCCTCTTAGTTTATTCCCCCCCGCTACACACAAATAGGGTACTTTTTCCATCATCCATATTCCTACTCTCAATTTCTTCAAATTGTCAAGTGCTGTAATTATCTTTACATTACACCATGAATGTAGGAACATTCAGATAAATATGATTTGTCTGAAGCCTTTTGCTGTCTCACAGCAGGCACTAATATGTACCTTGCTGTTCGATTAAAATTGTAAATGGATGGCTTTGTGTGTCTATTCAGAACTCTTGTTTATGTGCCCAAATCAGCGTATAGATCCCCTCCTGCTCCGTTCTAATGCAGTCGTTTATTATTTGGGACTTATTGTTGTGCCGCTGTTCCAGCTGCTGAAGCTTTAGATCGCAGAGAGCTTAAGGCCTGAATGTTTTTTTTCCAGTGTGACACTTTTATGGCTCTCACTTTAATCCTTTTTTTTTCTCCCCCCCCTCTTTCCTCTTCTGCCTGATAGCCACACTCAGCATGCCGTTATACAGTACAGTTCCCTCACACACAAAAACTCTGGGCTCCATTAGCATCACTGCATGCAAATAAAAAACCCTATCCTTTTAAGCAAGCGTCCGACAAAGCAAATAACCCTCTCAAATCAATTAAAGTGTGCTGTTTGTACAAATGCTCTGAATGTGCGTGTGTGTGTGTTTAAGCAAGTCTGTGCGCCTGTTTGTTTTATTGCTGCATTACTCTAATAGGTCACAGAGATTATTCCGCTATTACAGCTCATTTAGATGGTCATTTATGTGTTAATCCTGAATCAACACACAACCAAATAGACAGCGAGCTCAAGCACTCCAGGATTTAACTAGTTTCATGGAAGCCAAAGGGATAAGTACTAAATTCTATCACAGAAGGATCAAACCCTCTTTCATCACTTAAAGTATATTGTCACGTACCCCATCAAAGCAATGTTTTTTCTTGTATCTTTTATGTCACCCACATAAAAAAAATACTTTTTTTACTTGCTTTAGAACAAGAAAATATAATGTAGTTTTGCAGCGTAGATGACAATGACACCATGTCACACATGAGTTTCATGATTTCCCATTTGGGGTAAAAAAAAAAAAAAAAACATCTACCAACTTCAATTTGGAGCGAGTAAGTTATGACATGACACGGTCAGCTTCATTACAAAAAGAGAACATTTTGAGCAGGGAACGTCATTTTGCCTCCCATGAGCACCGACCATCAGAAATCAGCTGTCAACAAAGTGCTGTCACTGCAAGCTTCACGATGATGGCACATTAGGGCCCTCACAAAAACAGGACAAGAGGAGACCATGGCAGTCACCAAGGGCACGGTGACTGCCACAGCTCTCCGGCTTCTTCCCCCGGGGACAGCAGACTGGGGGCGGTTGAACTCTGCCTGTTGCCTGACAAGGACATGTCCCACGTGGGCCTGGCGCTGCTCGTACACCTGAGGTGCTACTGCACTTTTCCCAGACAGAACTAGGGCGCAAAACTTGAAATTACAATTACACACACACTTAGAAGACTTGGGAACATGGCGGTTGATGTAGATTTGTGGGGAAAAGAGATGAAGAACACATGAGAAAAGAAGAAAACTGGATGTTCTACACGAGCAGGAAAGTAAAGACTACAGCAGCCTGGATAAAAAAGGTTTACATTTTTTTCTACTCAACTTGTTTTTTCTTAGGAATTAAGATGCTTAAGTTTAATTTTGTTTTCTATGACAAACAGAACAATGGAGTAGGGTATAGTAGGGTCAATTCATTTTAACGTGTTGTGACATCTTTTTTAAGATTACCTCCATGATCGTTTAAGAAAACGTGAAAAACAAAAAGCTAGCTGTCAGGCCTTTCCAATAGTGTCCTGACAGCAACAAATAAGATACATCTATCAGGGCCGTTTCTTGGGGCTGCGAATTATAGCCTGTCATTGATCTACACTTTATGGTCCTGACACAATAGCTCTCTTTTCTCCCAGAGAGAAAATAAATAAATAAGGTAAGCCAAAACAAATGCAGCCACTGTGGTGTGTTTAAGCCTGCGGTTACAACTTCACAGGGAGATATTTCTATTCCTTCTTACCCAGGAGGAACCTCACAAATCACTGCCTCACGCATGCTGACAAATAAAGAGCTGAGCCTGATTCCATTCACACACACAGACAGGAGACCTGCTCTGTGGCTTCATAATCTGTACCAACCCCAGCTGTCCAACCTAATCAGCATTTAAGTGATGGACTCCATAAAGAGGACACAAAAAAAAGGAAGACAGAGAGGTCGGGAACAGGGCAATGGAGCCAAGGCTGACAACGCTCAAGATAACCTGAAGGAAATCCCTGACATCAGAGATGGTAGTCTCGGACAAGGTGGGCCAGTTTATGGCTTTTAAACACAGAATTGTGCTTGCTGATTTGCAGAGTTACTCGGTGGGGGTGGAGTGTCAGGACTGGGCTGCTGCTCCTGTGCAGTAAAAAGGAAAAAAAAACACGAGGAAGAAGGAGGATAAATTACAATAATGATTAAAAACCCAGAACGGTGAACGTGAAACGTCTGATATGCGGATTCTGCATTTACATTTAGAAAGTGAAAACCTTCTGAAAAGCCGAGGAAAACAGAGATAAATAACTTTTGCCGTTATCTTCTGTGACCGTGACGGCACCCTGCTCCCGGATAATCCGTCTGGCAACACAACACAAACAAAACTAGGGGGAAAAAAAATAAAAATACTAAAAAAGGTAGAGGTGCCGTTGTTTGACGAGGGAGAAAAACACACAGGAGAGGAAGAAGAGGGCTGGTGGATGACATTAAGTGTGACTGGGAGCACGTTTTTTGTTTGACTGAGCGAGAGGGTGCTCGTTTTACACGCCTCTACATGCATCTGTCCCTGACTACATGTACACATGTCTACATGCTTATGAGCATTATGCTTACATTACCATATGCTGTCCGGAGGGCAAGAAGCCACTGAGACGCCCATCACTACACCTTATCTTCTCGACTCAGCTGGGAGAATGAGCGTGATGGACACAAAATCTGCCGCTACTATTTCTGCCTCTCAGAGTTCCTTTCCCTCAGCTTTAGGCTACAAGTCTGACCACATCTGAACTCTGTCATCCTGCTCTAAGCTTGTTCAGAAGCGACAACCCCGGAGAGGATCCGGCTCATGTATTGTGGGGAATGTTAAAGACAGCAAAATTAGGATCCGTAACCGGCAATTTATAGGGGCGGGTGTCAGCTGACATATCTGACAGTCCACTGTCAACCCGAGAGCTCCCTCCTTTAATCAGCGCCCCTTACTTGGAGCGTGGGTGGGTTCTTTTTTCCCTGAGCGGTCTGCTCGGTACAGTGTGTCGGGCCATGGGAGACTGAAGCGCTGGGGGGCTTGTTGAGGGAACACTGGGGAATTAATTTTAATCAGGCACCAAAAAATAAGCATGCAGTCCTGCTGAAGGGAATCGGGGGTTGTTGTTCTTTCTGTTTTTAAAGTTACCTAACAGCTTAACATAACACACTTGGCCTTGGGCCAGCAGAATGCGATTGCCTATCGCTGATGGTTGACAGGCATCGTGACATTCAGAGCAGCAGCACAATAAACCGGCGCAATGTCGGATTCTCCCAAAGGTCTGTGGCTGAGACGGACAGACAGGTCGTTCCTCGGCTGCTCTAAAGCGTGTCAGTAGCTGGTGTCTCAAAAGTTAGGCTGAACATGACTTTTCAAAGGTTCTCTCTAAGGAATACCCGGCTGAAGACGGCTCAGGTCGTATCCATCTGTGTGTGGGATGCAGCTGCATGGGTTAGGGTTAGGTTCTTGCAGGACGTCATCTATTTGTCTTCATGTGCATGATTTTTTTTTTAAGTTGCTCAAAGATTTTAAGGTGGAATTTGGATCCCTGTGAGAGTACATAACTTCTTTGCCGTTCACTCGAAAGATTCTTGACAAAATATGCTGAACAGATTGTTAAGAAGAAAGAAGAAATACTACAGGCTGCATGGACCCCTAATCTAGTAGAAGCACAATTACTAATACTCAGATTATATCCTCATCTAATACTTCCATTGAGACGGAAAATGAAAAACACCACTTCAGCTTATAGCATGATAAATAGATATGTGACAATTAATAGCACAGAGAGCACACTAGATCACGGGCATAGCTTAAATATTATTGCTAAGGACTAATTGGTTCAACATAAATTAAATTAAAATAGCTTTTTTTTCAGAGAACACAGCTTTAACAAATATATGATTAATTGATTAGTACCACCTTGTTAAAGCTTAAGAAGAAAGTGTGAGGGAAAACTCTTTCGGGCTTTATTAAGGGGTCCGCCTGCCAGCCTGTGATTAGTATTATCTCCGCTAATTGTGTGGAGCTGAAGGTAAATACTGCAGAGTAGCCTTTGCCATCCGCTCTTGGTCTCATTATCTCACAAAATTAGAGGGCCAATTATGGGATATTACCTTGACAGCAGGCCAGCCAAACCCCAGCCTAGTGTTAAATCACACATAAAACTACCACCCTGCATGCCGAGCTGAGCAGATAGATAGCATTTGTCAGATGGCCCTTGCCCATTAGCTCAGCTGGCGTTATATCACAAAGCTTAGTATCTTCTAAGTGATGAGACTACTACTACTTGTGTACTGGGTAATTGAGCTCTTGCGGAAACAGCTCTAGAAATATAACAAATCATAATAATATATTTGCTTTAGTCTGAGAGGGTGGGTGAAAGGAAGCAGGATGAGGAGGTTTTCAGAAATTTCCCCCATTAAGGAAAGATACCAATTATAAAATCTACACTAAGACTGAAGAAATTGCAGTGAAAACACAAAATGTGACTAAGCGCTGAGGATGGGAGTCATTTCAAGTGAGTGTGGTCTTCATTAGAAAATGGCCAGTTCCAATAATAGAGGGGGTGGGAGGCAGACAAAGGAGATACAGCTGAGGCGGAGGCACGGTGGCAATAGAGGGACACAGAGCAGTCAATCCCCTCTGGGAGCACTATTAACAGACATGACAGCAACAAAGGAGGAGGTGGCTGCGCTGGTCAGGTGAGGTCACACCGGGAACAACAAAAGCGTCCTCAGGCGTGGCCCTTTTGGAAACCAGACTTCAAAAGTGCATGAAATATCACCTTTCCTGTTGGAGCTTGATGAATCAAAGGGGTAAAAATGTATAATTCTGGCTTTTATTTGATTGGATTTGAAGGCTTTTGATTCTCATATAGTTTTTCCTGTTCCATTGTTCTTTGATCAAATTTTTTCATACAAGTCGGGACTCTACCCTCATTCCATGGCCACACACTTTTTGATCATCTAGGAAATTAGTTTTAACCCAGTCAGGATGCTATCCTTTAGCTTTCCAGTCAAACTAAAACTCCAAGTCAAATAAAAATGACACTGAATGGGACATTCTGACAGACTTTTCATCCATATTATAAAACTTCAAGGCAATACATTTAGACAACTTCCCTATTTTCTATCTGTGCTTTCATAACACCTTTTAATAATTGGCATTTTTAAATACCCCAGGACACCAGGGAGATATCAGGAAAGTGGCTAAAAAGAATTATGTCATTCTAGATGGAATTAGAGATGTATTTTAATCTTAGCCATAAAATACTAAAAAAAGAAAGCAAAACCACTAAAAATGAAATAGGCAGACTGTTACTGCCACTAATATGATATCCATGCCTCTTTGTGTTAAACTACCGTCTCATTTTAAGTAAAATGTCACATATTTTCAGTCATTTCAGACTCAATTCAGGTCCATTTTGAAATCTCTGTCTGCTTTTCTCTTTGTCTGGTTCATGGTTCACTGGTGCCAAAAATGAGTTCTGATTCCCTCTGATATGAGAATGCTCTGCCCCAACACCCATATTCCTTTTTCATGTCCACGTTTAATTCCAGCAAATTAAGTCGTGCTAATCTGCTGTGGTCAGATAAAGTTGTGTCGCTGTGGATCAAGAACCAAGCAAGAGGATGTGCCCCAGGCCAATAAAGGTAAGTATGCGTGTCTTTTTTTTTTTTCCTACTGGGGGGTTGGGGGAGGGGAGGGGGTGTGTGTCCTCACTTGCCTGCCTGTCAGCCCCTGATAAATGATTCCATGAGAAATATCTCCATTAAATCTCCTTTTATCAGGGAAAAAGGGCTGCTATTCGTATTGCAATTTCTGGGACAGGTCCCAGGCCCAACCAGTCAAATCCCAAGTGTACCTGCCCAATTCAGGCCAGATTAGTTCAAATTAGGCAGGGCAGGTTTTGATAATGTCTTTGATGGTTACTGCAATATTGAGATATATTTGGATCCCCCCCTCCCCCCATTCCATCTTATACACTGCTTATCTTTTGTAAGCCAACAAAGCACTGTCCCAAAGAGGTATTTCCCTTATTGTTTGTAGCACAATAGATTTTAACCCCATCTCTGCGTCTAATACTGCTTTGTAAGCATTTTAGAAAAAGAGTACTACCCTCATACATGGACTTTTAATATAAAGCCCCTCATACAAGGACTTTTAATATAAAACCCCTCATATAAGGACTTGTAATGTAAAGCCCAGGATTACATTGTTGAAATCCACCATTTTTCCCTTCCCACCCAAACACTGCTCTTTTTTTTTCTTCTTTCTGAAAAAATATCAGGACAAAGTTGTTTTCTGTGACAAGCTGTTTGTCTCCGCCTTCAAAAGCAAAGATTTTGTCGGTAACAGGAAGACAAACCTCGCTCTGCCACCTCCACAACCAGTCTTGCCTCACAAGCCAGCTTTTGTGGATTCTGAATTCATTTGTGTCAAGAGCAACCCACCGGAGGCCTTATCTATGGGCGTGAGCCTCTGCACATCTGAGGCAAAGCACATGCATGTGTATGAGAGAGAACGGGAAAAGTGTGGGGGGGTTGGTTCTTTCTTTTTTCTCCCTGTTGTGTTTTCAAGTCATTTTATCTGCGCTTTCCTCTCCTTTAGCCTCTCTGCGCTCCTGTGACTTCTAGAGACGAAAAATGTATCTGATCTTAGACAATTGAAGCGCCCAAAATAAACACTAACGGAGCCAGCTTGGCCGCATGCTAAACTACGTTTTGGCTTCACAACCAGCATTTTCCCAGCTTTCATTAAGGACGGTTTTGACACGTTCAACTCCAAAGCCGACCTTTCAGTTCGGGGCAGGAACACTGTTGTCCACATGGTTCAGATAGCTGTATGTATGGATCAGAAATCTGGCAGCACGTTTTATGAACCAAGCGCACAGACTTTCATTTGACTTTTGACCCTACCACCAGCCAGACTCTAACCAGGCTCCCTGGAGAACACAAAAGAGACTGACACTCATTATTCAGCTGCAGCTATAGGGGGATGGGGAGCTCTATCAAAAACCAAATCATGTTTAGAGTCTGACATGCTGTGAGAAATTATTGGTAGCAGATGAAATAGGTGGTGAAGAGCTCTAGAAGGTTAACTATTTTCTTGACCATGAGCAGGCAAAGTCAGAACAGTAGCTTGTATAAATAGACAGCATTTGTTCCTATGAAGGAAGTGTGAGCACATGAGGAAAAGAAACATCCTGTACGATCCCTTTCGTGCGATAAACTCCAAGGAATGGTAAATAAGTTCCCCCAAAATGGCTCCGCTCCCTTCAGAGCTTGTCCTCATGTACAGCGCTCTCACATGAGATGACACAGTGCTATAAAAAGGCACTCGGATGTCAGCTCGAGATAAAGTGCACACTCCCCCGTTGGTCTGACCATGTGTCTGTGCGTGTTTCTGTGAGTTTCCGTGCACTCGGGCTCGTCCCCACCCAGAGGCAGCGAGCAGAGGCTGGATCGGATAGGATATCTCCCGGTAATACGCCCAAAAAAGGGTGCTATTAAGGTCGGCAGTCCTGAACATGAGGAGATGAAGAGGTAAAAGGGCCGAGAGGAAAAACCGTGATGAAAATTTAAGACATGAGATGTCTCTTTGCCTCACATCACCGTCACTTGGGACAGCGTCAGTTTTGTCCACACGGCTTCCTCAGCGAGACAGAACAGCTCCAGAAAGCCGCCTCTCAGCAGATGATAGCCACCGTGACTGTGCCGCATATCGGCATGCAAATGCAGCTAATCCATTCCCTGCTGGTGAAATACCGCTCTAATGGAAGCGCGCTCGCTGAGAGATGGGGATGTTAAGGCAAACACTAGTCTTAAAACAATTTTGGGTGTTAAACAAAATGTCATTTCTAATCGTTACAGATTGAACGAGGATTTGCCAGACAGAATGCCATGCATTGCAACATCAAAGCAGGGACATCTGGCTGTTGCTTAATGTGCCTCTAGGTTCATCAAAGAGTTGGAGCAGTTTGTTCGAAGCAATACAGAATCTGAAATAATATTCCAGAGAAAGAGACCTATGTTAAAACCAGTTGTCATTCATGTTTATCTTTGCCACCTAAATGCTGTTGAATGCTTTAAAATGATTTAGCCACAGGACATAGCATGAAATAGTTGCCGATAGCACATATATAATAATTGCCAATCTAAATGTTTTGACTGGTAATCATTTCATTGCAGCATTATCAACTGAAAGGGTCAGCACGGTGGACGTCACAGCAACTGTTGAATAGGGAGAGCAGAATGGCTAGTTTGGGTTAGTTATTGTTATGGTAATAATGTATATTTTACTAGCGTCACCACTGGAAACATAAGACTAACATTTGATGTGCCAATCATAGCTGTATAGCTAATCGAGGAAACAAATGAATCAAAAAGATAGCTAAAAATACTAGTACAATTTAGCAAGAGCTGGGCTGGGATAAGTACTTGTTGCAGAGGTGGCAGATATAGCATTTTCGAGCTCTTCAATCTGAAGCTGGTTCAGGCACTTTCCTGAGACAGCACAATAACAAATCCAAAAGCATCTCAATACAAGATTTTACTGTTTCGTCCTTCAGACTAACACAGGTGTTTTTCTGCATGTTCACACCTAAAGCCCATGGCAATGGAATTTTCAGTCCAAACTGAGATTGCAAGAGAAAGCTCAGTTTGTGTGCAAAACACGAACAGAAGATCTGGACATCATGGCCTAATTTGTCCTTGGAACCACAGCAGCATGTCACTTTACACTGCCTTCTCCACTTCACCTTCTGTCCAGCTAAATGAACCGTATTTTCTGTCACTTTCACTTGTGTGGAAATGGCTGTTTTGAAAGGACCAAATGGCAATAATCTCACTGGACATGCCCTGAAGCAGCCGGCTGGCATGTTCACAAACAGATGCAGATTCAGAGGATGAGGAAAAGTGAACGTCAAATCTAAATGGTCTCAAGACGATGAAGGGAATCAGCCTTCTTAAAACTTAATGGTTAATTTTGACATCTTTGTGGAAAAAGCATGTAATTCAGTACCCCCTTAAACACTCACCTTCAGAGAAAAGGTCAAAATGCCATCTAAAATACATATAGGAGAGACATGGAGACACACAGCTACACACAGAAGGCTGCAGTGGTGTCGTAACCTCTGGAAAAGTGCCTTCTCCTCACCCTGCCTCAATATCAGGAGATTAACTTAGATTAGCAGATCAAGGTCCAGCCACCTGAGATTTGACTTTGCAGCAATATTTAATGTTAAAGAGGCTAAAGTAAACAAACAGCCACTATGCCAATATGTATACATTTACATCCACCCCATTTTCCTTTCACAATGCCCATTTTAAGACTGAAGAAATGTTATCTTGATGTTCATATATTGAATGTGTTTGAGGGAAATACAAGCAAATGTTTCAAAGACGACAACATTTCAGCTATGAACAAAAGGAATATGAGAAGAGAACAGTTTGATGGAGTAATGGTAGATAGGAGAGGGAGGGAAGCCATGGAGAATATTCAGGAAACAAAAAAGGATGGAAGAAGGGATGGCAGAGATCAAAAGCAGGACGTAAAGACTTTGAGGAACCTGAAAGCTCCTTATTTCCCCGGGCCATGTAAATCACATTATTTTTCCTCTGCATTGCCTCAGCACATAAAGTCAAATATCACTGCGTTTTACCTGCAAAGTGCTGAGTAATAAAAAAGGGATTCGAAATGAAAATGTTCAGCTGAGCAAAGCAACACTCTGATGCAGGTGTTTTAAAGGGCAGGCGCCTGCGAGGTTACTTTGTTCAAATCTGGCTGATTGGAGAAATGTATTTTCATTGAATCTGCCTTTTAGTTTAGCCTTTCAGAATAGCATGTGTGGTCATAAACAAATGTTGGGACTATATGGTGGTTAAATAATTGGTCTGTTTAGTACTCATGCACTTGATGAAATATTTCAGAAACACTCAGAACATCAGAAAGCCCAGTAGTGTCTTAGCCAGCCAGATGTTCATTTGCTCCTCGTTTAGGTTTATGCAAAACGTCTTCCTGAGATTTAAGAGAACACTGTGTTTGGCTTTAAAATACATCAGCACTTAACCCTGGTCGTCTAGTGGATGTTTGGCATCATCACTAATGCAGGGTGCAGTTTACCTAAAATAACTTAATGCATTAATCTGCAATACACAGCTAATTAAAGTACTCTTCTGTTATTAGCTGCTATAAAACACCTCATAAAAAAAAACTAAATTTGGATTGCACGTGGTATTTTTTTTCTCTCTGTATTTTAGGCTAAAATGAGCTTAGATATGCAAATCACTTCCAGTTTTACCGGAAGAGGATGTTAGGCTATGTACGCACAGCAATCGCATTAACTGCTTCCTCTTACGTTTCAGCTTCCCGTTACCGATTGTCACGGGGTGTCGATGACATGCAGCTGTATTATTAACAGCATTGTGTCAGTTACCGTGTCCATAAGCTCGCAGTACACCAAAAGTGGCTGATCTACACAGCACGAACTCGCTGACACACACCTCAGGCTAAAACTGTCATGTTCTCTTCATCTGCCTTGCTTGAGTGAAGCTGTGTCAAGAGCAGTAAAGCACTAAATGTATTGATGAGTTCCTGCTTACGCGGGTGTTTGTGTTCACAGGCGCGTACGACGTGAATACGGCCACTTCATGTGACCCATTGTGAACCCGTGTGAGGGAGCCCACCCCCCACTCCCTCCACCCGTCAAAGCTCGGGCCAAAACATAAGCAGTTTGGACACCCAGAGTGCCGAGATCAATGCCAGAACTTTCACACTGAGAGGAAAAGGAAACAATTGTTTATGGTCCATAAGACTTTCTGCACTGGAGCGATTTTCCGTATCTGGGAGCCAGGTCCCACACGCAACACAGCTTAAATGGGTAAAGCAGGAAAAACAAAGAGCGGTTCAGGTATTTCAGATGCGGATAAACATCCATTAGTGTAGCAAAGAACCAGTTCACAAATCCTTTTGAAAACATAAAATCGAATGATATTGGAAGGCCAGAAGGAGGAGGTAATACATCACACTGCCAGCAGAACAGCAGAGCCCTGCTACTAGTTCTTTCTTCTAGTAATGAAAAAAGTCTACTTGGCTGTGGGGAACCTCCATAATTCCTTTAGTTTCTTTATTATGTGCACACTGCTGGCGACAGATTTAAAAGAGCGACAGTTCCTTTCTTTTGAGGCCACAGATTTTCCTGAAGGTAAGACAGCACTAACAAACAATCGGCATCATCTACCCCTCCTCCTTTTTACGTTATTCAGCTACCCCGAAACTTGATGCATTTGCAAGAATTTCAGAGCATGGCGGTTTTGGACTGGCAGATGTGCTCAAAGACTTTCTGTAATGAATACGGTCTAGTGTGACTGCGTGCTTGTGTCCGCACAATGCAGCAACCGCACACATAACGGCCACACTGTTCTGGTCAGGGTGGAAACTTGCTGTACCGGGAAATCTGACTGTGCCAGCCAGCTAACAAAGTCTTCACTGTGGGTGCGTGTGTGTGTGTGTGTGTGTGTGTGAGTGAGTGTGGAAGTGAGTCGGCCTTCTATAAACACACTGATGTCCATGCTGGGGCAGTCCTGCAACTGTGAGTAGTGGGCTGTTAGACGTCGGCCTTTAGTGTTGCGCACAGCTTGGCACCTTTTGCTGCAAAGTGCAGAGCCCAATCCCACTGTGCTAAAGTTAACAACAAATGTTTCTGTTTCCTAAGAAACTGGAGAGCATAAACAACACGGATGAGGATTATTTCTACATCGGTGCAGCTCGGGCTGCAGGGTCAAAACCTGTGCTCGGGGGGCATGTGGGACCGACTGCTGTGGTGAAGGCTGAATATCTTTATAGGACAGCTGGTTGGATAAAACAATAGAATGCATTTTTTCCCTCTAGAAAAATAGAACCAGCCATACCAAACACCTCTCCGACAATATCGGTGAAGCCCCGGGTGGGTTGAGATTATAATGACTGCGGGAGAGTTTGGAGAACCAGGGCCAAAGCGCTGTTCCTCCCGGACCGGTTGGTACCAAAGTACCGATAAGCTCTCAGACAAATAGTGCTATCGGCGTTAAATTCACCCAAATGGTCAACTAATGAGGACAAAGCTGCCGGAATGTTTACCGAGTGTGTTCACATCCTGCTCTCGAGGTGAGCATTAACACCATCAAATGAGATCCTAATGCAGGGAAAAGCATCAAAAAGTCCCAGAGTAAAGCTAAGAACTAACTGCTGATAGAACTTTCTATGACTCTGAGAACCACTTTGGCTAAAGTCTGCAGCTAGTTCTGGTTGAGGGTTCCTAGCCCCCTTGATGAAAACTTTAAGCCTCTGAGACACAGTGTACATTCATGCAGTGCACGGACTAATAAAACGGCTGTCATGTAGCAGCTCAGTCTCCAGCCCTGTTCAGGGTGTGACAGAGGGAATTATTGATTGTTGCTATTTAGGCTGACACAAGCAGTGTCAGGCCATTAGGTTGCTATCCACACAGCCACTAACTGCATTGAGACCACTCTCCTTTATCACAAAAGATACTCACTCCTACCACAACAGAAGTGACGGCATTGTCCCTGTGTCCTTCTAATCTCTGCTACGGCCTCCAATATCCCTCCACTCCAATATCCCTCCACTTTTCTGCCTTTTCTGACTCTTAGTCATGTGTGCCACTCTTTAAATTTCTTCCTAAAACCTCTCCTCCTTTTCCGGCATCATCTCCCCCGTCAAAGACTTGACCTTTGGCAGGCAGCGTTTCAGTCCGTGGCAGCTCGTGCCAACTCCCCGTCGTCTGCTTCTCTGAGGGTGTCCTTTCACTGCACTACGCTGTCTCTCTGCCTCAACCTGACATACCCGGCTTTCTCATTTTATCAAACTCACAGGAGTCTGGAGAACAAGATACGCAAGACAGGTTCACGAAAAGGACATTAACACATTCCTATATGTTTTTGTGTTTGTGTGAGAAAACAATGCATTAAGCATTAATGTCATTTTGTTGATTTGTAATTTTTTTTTCAAAATGCCAAAAAGAAAATAACTATCATAACTTCACATTTCTCTTTCAGCTTCACAGATGAGCTATGTAAAGAAAACAATCCGATAATAAGAATTGGAGCAACTGAACTTTTCACTCCAGAACATGAACTTCTGTGTGCTTGACAAGATTATTGTGTTTCAATCCCTCACTTTCCATCTTTCCCTCTTCTTTCATGCCCTAATCCCTCTGTCTTTCTCCCTCCTTCTCCATGAGCCTTCGGGGAGCATCCACAGGCAAACTCATTTCCCTTCTTCAGAGCCTCACTGCTCCCTCCTCTTTGTCAATCTCTCACCCTAATCTCCATAATGCAGTCTCTGGCAGGGGCTGCAGCGTTTGCTTTGTCCGAGCTCGGGCCCTGGCAGGCTCCGGGATGATGAGCAGGTAGCTATGTGGCCACTTTTTCTGCTGGGTAATTGCAGCCCAGGCAGACGGCGCACAGCATGGGGCAGAGGCTGGGCACGGGCACACATGGACGCCAACATGTAAAGCTGAGCATTATGTTCAAAAGACTGTCGCACTAAAAGTCATTGGGCAGGGGTCTCTGTTCAACTGCAGGATGCACTCAACACTTCGAACAAGTCTTAAGTGTAATCTCAAACCCTTGTATGTCCTTAAGAGGCAACTTGTTCTCCTTTCTTTTGGTGGTTTTCTTTTGAACTCAACCAGAAGGGTCTTGATGGCCCAAAAACACGAAAACTTCTATATGATAAGAACCAGGTTTGACCATATCTAGTTAAAAATGTTTATTCATTCATAGGGTTTTGCATTTGTTTGGTGAGTGACCATTATGTCTATGGGATTTGCAAGTAGTAAGTTTCAGGATAAGCGGTGGAAAATGGATGGATTTTGCAAGTACATCAACCAGTAAAAGGAACAGATTATTTTTTATTCCATTTTCTGACTGAAGCATGTCCACTTACTTTCTTTTCAACATTTCTTTCTTGCACACAATTGAATCTCAGACCAGTTAGACTCAATTTACCAGTTTACCAGTTTACCTCGGGCACTGAACTAAACCCTAAATATTCTTAGCACTTGCATGTAAGTGGGGAAACTTCCTTTTACCTACACACCAGGAAGTCCCACATAAGAGTTGTCTTTGCTACCTGCTACGGAGCACCTGCAGAGAAATAAATGAATAGAAGCACAGAGGAGGGAATCAGTTTAGTAGCCGCTGCGGGGGACATTCATAAGCTTGGCAAGCTGCCCAGCACTGCACAATAAGGACCCGGGCTGCTAGACTTTTATCAGCCGTGTCAAATTACACAGCAATGTGCCATCTGAACGCCAGAGACACCCAAAAGAACCAATTCAGAACAACGGGTGAAAAGAAAGGTGATAAACCGTAATGAGAACGAGAGAACCCGGCCTAAGGTGGAGAAATCATGGTGGCATGGTTAAGATAGAAAAAAATCTGGTAACAGACTGAGCATGAGGAAGGAGGAGGGTCATCAGGATCCATAAACGATGAGTGGTCTAAAGCATCTTGCAAATATAAGTCTGTCGCCATGACACAAATCATTGTTTGAGTGTGTGCATGTGTGTGTGTTAGTCTGTCCACCTCTGCCCGTGCCATGTGTTTAACCCTTGTTTCTGACGTGCCCATGTTTGATGAACTGGACCGTATGAAAAGCAAAGACAAATTTAATGGCCTCCAAAATCAGTGCTGTCAATGTTCCGATGGAGTGAAGTGGTTACTTCCACTTCCACAGTTATGCATATCTGACATGTTCATTTCCAGTCTCACCAAGTGATAGCACTGCATTAATGTGCCCGACTCGGCCTCCCGTGCAGATAAGGACGAGGGTTGTGCAGTTTATGTGGCTTTGTTTGGCTGACGTGCACTGTCTGTACTGCCATGGGTATCTTTATGTATTGCTCAGATGCTATGACAACGATCATTTAAAGGAAACCTTCTCACTTGCCCTGAGGACAGAGATCAGAAGCAGCATCATTCAAAGACACACCAATAAGGTTGACCTAGCTTTGTCCCAGTTTACGGTCGATCACATGCTGACCCCTTTGCTTTTCCTGCCTAATTATGCAATCACTGATACTTTGGTAGGATCGTTCACCTGATATTCAGGTTATCAAATCAAACTAAAGACCGGTCCGCTCTTCCTGTGAGAGGGCACAGAGGAACTTAAAGCATAGGACCTTGTGAATAAAAGGCCGATGTAGACTGAGCTGCATGCCAAGACCTAACGATTGGCTGGTAGTTCTGTCAGCGAGCACATGGTTCATTTACACTGAAGGGCACGACAACTATTTCTGTCTGCACCAACTAATACCACAAATGTTTCTCCAATCACTCCAAACCCACGCTGACATGCGGAACGACAACATACAACGCAACTTTCAAAGAACAAAGGCTTTGTTCTGACTTAATTAGTAAAGCTGTCAGTAATCTGTGTTGTTCTGTAGCTATCCTTCCAACACGAACAAGAGAGAGGAGGATCATCTCTTCTACTCATTTCATAACTTTTATGTTCTATTTACTATTAGCAAATGAACATATTATATATATCTTTAAAAACGGGCAGAGTAAGTGTGAATTCCAACCTGAGTGGGCTTGTCTCTCAGCCAAATTTGAATAATTCCTGTGCAAAAATTGAAAAAAAGAAAGAACATTTTTTTCATTTTCCAAAAATGTATTTTTTCATGCCAGTGATTCCTTGAAGAATGTACCTGCCCATCATCTCTGTGCCTGTGGGGCCTAAGGGGGGTGGGGGAATAATGAGAACCCACACGGTTTGAGGATAATTGACAGACTCTCTCTCCAGTGGGGGGGGGGGGGGTCTTCCCATTTATCCTCTGACTTCAGTCATGATGGGCTGCAAATGGGCCACCCAGACGACAAGGCCACGCCCTCTGATGACCGGCGCCTCACGTTACAACAGCAACAGAGGCTTGTGATCACACCTCGGCAGCCTTTTGGGGGCTTGACACTGTACAAATGTGAGGCAGAGACACTTCAAAGAGCCAAGCTGAGCACAGAGCTCGGGCCAAATTGCATTGTCTGGGTCTGTCAGCTCCTCTAGCAACACACTGTTACATTCCCTGCCACCCAAAACAAAAGAAAGCCAATTATTTCCATAATAAGATTCAGGCAGAATCAGGCTTTAGAAGTTTTATAAATGATCGTCATATATCCCATTACGCAATGGATTCAATCGATTATTCTATGAAGTGTGAGCACTTATATGAAGAAGAAAAACGACTTATGATCAAGGCACAGCTATAAGCAATCCAGATGATAACACATTTCTTTCATATGATGCATTTGTCATCTTGATCTCAACTCCTTTTCTCATAACCTAGGCAGATCAAACCACATGCGCATTGTTTTCCATGTTATCCCTTTTCTGAGTCAGACCTCCACCCACACCAAAGGCCTGGGGTTCCGTAAACTCCAGGCCGGCTAACAAACCACTGCCCAGCAACCACCTGTTTCTGCGGGCGTCACAGTAAGAAGATGCTGGAATAACGAGGCTGCGGTAGCCGAGTCTGGAAGCAAGAGGTGGTAGGGGGTCTAAACACAGGAAGGGGGAGGAAGTTCCCATTTATAATTCATGTCAGGAGAAATATCATCAGCACTGTGGCGTTTTCAGATGAATTATTGATTGTGTCTTGGAAGCTTTAAGTAAAAACTTGCATTTGGGGGGTCCTGATGGACAGTTAAGTAAAGTAGTAGGGCAAAGGGATGGAAGAGGGGGTACAAAACAGTTTGCAGTGGCAGGAGAGAGAGTGTGCTCATAGAACGAGATAAATCCTCTCTGAGGGGAGAAGGGAGCTGCTAGAGGGTAGGATGACCTGTAGTGGAAGGACAATGTGTATGCTTCACGGATGAGAAGCAATCCGAAAACACCACATTATAATCATAATAAGCATTCCTCATTACATTAGTAATGATATCTGGCAGAGATACGGTGCCTTAAAAGTGCCAAAATGAAGGCTGTTGAGCACTTGGCAGAGGCTATATGACTTATGGAAGGAAAACATATTCCTGATAAAGTGGGATACTGATTAGATCAATGATGAGCCAGAACTGGTAACTGGGCAGCTTGCGAGGACAAAGGAGAAACCGACAAACTTTAAGTAGTTCCAGTTAGAGTATCTTAAAATAGTCGGAACTGGCCATTTTCTACCACCAGCTGCTCAGTTACCCATAATGGGGATCTTTAGGTGGATTAGTAACTGGCTTTAGCAGGGGTATAGCCTCCAGGTAATACTCTAATAATCCTAATTGTGTCCCTTTTACACCATAAAAAGCTTAGATGACAGTTATGTAAATGGTAGAAAAATTGGATATAGTCATAAACATATGGAATACACTGCTGTATAACTTTGCATGAACACATTTTCAGCATCTGATTTAACACCAAATCAAATTCAAATATGTTAATCATGGAGATATGATGCTGTGTATATCTCAGCACTTGCTCTTCGACAAGGACGAGTATCATGAGCACAGCTTTTAAAAGCCACACGGGTCTTGACAATAAAGAACGAGGTCACTAATGGACGGTGACCCATTCATCTGAATGGGAGACCCTGGAAACTTGACCCTTGAACCTCCGTCTAACATTTACTATACTCTCCCCAGCTTGAGTTCAACAGGCACAGATCATTACCTATCAATATCCACACCATCACCCCATGAACGTAACCGCTCCCTCCACCCAGTGAAACACAAACACACTTCAGCTGGGACGCCGCTGCCTATCCGCCTTTGCAGAAAAAACAATCAAATTAAATGTGCAGAACACATTGCTAACTCGTGTTTGACAAAAAGTATTTTCCATGTAAGTGGACATATTCCCAGAGGGTAAAAAGAAATGAGCACAAGGTTGGGAGCAGTGTTTTGCAACAGTTTGGGTAAATAGCTTTCAGACGGGCCAGCTGACGGCGGCTGCAGCACGTTCCAGATGTGTGAAGCACTGGGCGTGGATGCTAAGCAACCAGCTATTTTCAGCCACGGAAAGGAAATGAAAGGAGCAGAGTTCAGTGTGCACGGATTGCAGTTCAGCAGGGGAGGGTAATCAAACACCGACATCCAATGGCAATCACGCCGTCTGGACACAATAGTGGCCCGGCCTTATCACAACACACTCTCGGCCAGAGTGTTGCGAGATGAATGAGTGTGTCGCAGAGGACGGTGAGGAAGAGGGAGAGACGGATGAGGAAGAGTGAGAGTGAGAGAAAAGGGGCTCAAAAAAAGGAGGAGCCGGCACAAAGTGAATGGGGAGACTGGTGTTTGTTTGAGTGGAGTTTCCTTCAAATTTCTCCTCTCTTTCTGCTTGGACTGATGCATTGTAGAACTGATAACAGCTTGATGAAAGACAAGACTGTGAGGCAGGGTTAACTACGGAACCAGCCTAAACCACCATTATGTGGTCTTTGAGGAGTTCTGAAGAGCTATCTCAGCTCAGGCTGAGCAACAAAGTTAATGGGGAAATGTGTTAATATCATTGCCAGTTTGCTGGAAAATCCGCCTAACACATAGAGGAATATTTCCTTTAAACGAAAAGGACTCATTTCCATTTCAAAGCAGTGCACAAATAAAATCAATTCACCTTGACACTGTACCATCAAGTCAATGAGCATCACTTTGATGGCACTGACACTTTACGAGTCAGTCATGATTCCACGGCTGCTTGGAGGAGATAGAAACTGACGTCGGCCACTCACCCTGAATTCCAACTAAATGATGCGACTCCCATTTAATGAAGACAGCAAGTCTGTCAGAGAGCCTCCTTCCTTCGCCGCTCTGCACTCACAGACGCAAAATTACCAAACTGTTGATAGATGGTTAACAGGTGCAGGCTAATTATGCTAATCATGGCAACAGCCAAATAAACTGATTGCCATGTTCATTTAAATGACAGCAATGTTCCTTTGGTGGCTAATTAAAATAGGTTGGGAGAAACGAAACGAGGCGGTTGGGTTCTTAAAGAGGGAGGTGTTTAAATAAAAGCCTTCTCTGGGGTCTGCTGTAATAAGCGGTATTTCATTGGTTTAATGATGTCATAATGAATTTCTAATGATGGGGGATGGGGTTTGGGTGCAAATGTGGCGCTATGTGCATGAAACCACACACTTTACACCTGCAGAGGAGACCTAACAAGGGAGCTGGAGCCAGCACTGCATGTGACATGGGTCGCTCTGGGAAGAAATGAGTTAAATAATGTAGAATAAAATCAGTAGAGGACATCAGGCAGGTTATGTGCTCCATCTGTTTCAGAGTTAGCTCCAATGGGAAAGGTAAAGGGTGGTTTTGAAGGCGCAATTACTTTTTATCAGCACTGGGCTCTGATGGCCCCGGTCCCCCCATGCCTGTGACCTAGGAAAAGGCATCATTAGAGAAACCAGGGGCCACAAGATTTGAACTCTGGGTCCCCTGACAGCCAGTGTGGAGGTATCAGAGGTGAAGAAGGCCTGATTAATGTTTATAAAAGCAGCAGGTATTGGAAAAGACCTATTCCCTTTCCTTTCATTCTCTGTTTGAATTAAATTAGAATGTCACTACTTGGCTTCAGCAGAAATGCAGAAGCGTTTGATTTACTTTCAAGAACGTACAGGCCCAACACAAGGAGAGCCACTGTGAAAAAGGGCAACACGTTTTATGGTGGTAAAAAACACAAAGGTGTAATACAGGATGCTATGTGTGTCAGAGAGCAAAAAAGGATAAACTTAATCTGCATTCCAGCAAAAGCTGTCAGGGCGTGTAGGGATCACTCAGGCTGTATTTACTGTGACTGCAGTCAATGGCAATGCAATAACTACTCAATCAATGGTAGAGTCCAGAGGTCAAGAAGTTCAATAGAAATCCTTTGACAGAATTCAATTGGTCATCCAACTAAAAAACAAACAAAAAATAAATAAATAAAAAACGTAAACTCAAATGTTTATCTGCACACAACTAAATTAGACCATAAAACATTTAACTTGTCCAATCAATTTGACTTACACTTGACTTTTTTTTACATATTTTCCTTCAGAAGTGTTAGGAAAAGCAAATGCTTCACCACTTTTTGACGTGTTTTATTCAAAGATAAAACCTCTCAATCTGTAGCTTACAGTGTGTGCCAGTACGAGGCCTTTCATTGAATTTCTTCCCACTTTCTTTCCTGTGGACAGATCAGGGCTGTAAACAGTCCACTGCAGCTCCGGCATGCTTTCCTTTGTCAACCATGCCGGAATAATGTGAGCATAACGTGCTCTTTTATTGACCTGTTGGTAAGTGCACACATGTGCAAGAAAAATATGAGGTCTCGAAGGCTGAATATGTTGCTCTTAAAGCTCAACCTTTTCTGCCCACTGTCATCAAGGAAGGGAAAAAACATCTAGGCCAAGGACAATGATACAACTAGTGTAATAGTTTTACAGAGTTTGCTTAGTGGAGTTTTTCCCAGTCATATAGTGAATGTTTTTTTTCATCTTAGTGCCGGCTCAAACAACACATGATCTCAACCTGTATCATCGTCAGAAGACTACGGGCTCCAGAAAAGACAACACTACCTCTTGCCTTCACTACCAAGTTTAGTGATTCTACCTTTAAATAATTTAAAAATAAAGGACTGAGTGAGAAAATAATTGAAGAGACTAGCTGCAAGCCCAGAACGCTCCCATTTCTATTCTGTTTATGAGGCATTCTAACCACTGAAAATGTATGCTACATAAGTAGGATCTACTCAATTCAATATATTATAATGTGATGTTTGGCCTTAATGGAAAATCAATGGTTAGACAAGCCCACCATCGCTGAGACCATACAAAAGCAATTTCTAAATTGACATATGGAGGGTCTATGTGATTGATTTTGACTGCTGTTGGATTTTAATGCCGTTCACTGTGAGCTCATTGACTCTCAGACGTCGTCTTGTGGTTTATCTACAAACTGCCAAGTGAGTCCTTGTCTCCTTTTTTTTCTCGTCTCATCTTTTTCCCCCTGCTTCTTCTTTCAGGTATTCATCTCAGTCCATACCAGGGAGAAGGGAAGTGTTGGATTAGACCAGATTGGTCAGGTAAATGAGCCCATGACTTTCCACAAATGCATCCTCATCCTGATCGATTTCACAAGAGTTAATACAGTTTATTCTCGTTGCACATGTACCGATTAATCCCCTCCCTTTGGTACAAATAAACCATGTTTGATCGGCTGAAAAGCTAGTCTTAACATTCCCGGCGGTAGCAGCTGCCATCATCACTTTAATGATGTTATAATATCCTCCCTGCTTGTTTTGGCTGCATAAAAGCTAAGTGTAGAGGGGACTAACACCCTGTAGCCCCCCCGGTATGTGAAGCTATATGCAATCAAGAGACAAAGGGATTAAAACAAGAAGAGAAAGGCTTCACTTTCCGCTGAGGCCAACAGGATATGCTGATCCTGGATTACAAGTCACTCTTTCCCCCTTTTTATTGTTACTTGCCTCTTTTTAGCAGATCTACAGAAACAGAATACGGCACAATTCCCCTTCGTCTTTTCCCCATAAGCTTTTGGTATCTGCAGGTTGCGTTTTATAAACGGTTTCTAAAATCCCCATTCCTCATCCCCATTTAGATCTAATGTAAGATGTGAGCTCCCGTGTCAATGGCTGAAGGGTAACTTACAACCAAACGGTTTAAACTACAAATAAAGCATGTAGGTTCACAAACCTGGGGTTAAATAGGTGACCTACTTCCATCCACTCTCCACCACTGATTCCAATCGGGATCAAAGAGACAGCCGCCTGTGAAAAGTGACCAGATGTGTTCCTGCCCAGAGAGTAACAGCAGGTGAGGTTATCCTGGGGCATTCCCAGTGCATGGAATTTTCCAGAGAAGTCCAGCTAAAAGGAGAGGTAACTCAAGATCTAACCCAAAAGGAGCAGTTCCTGGAGAAATCTTGACTGGACCTGGAACAGGGTGGCTCATTTGAAAAAAAACTTGAACATAAATAATGAATCAGCATCAGTGCAGGTGCACCTCCAGTCACTTCTCCAGCGAGAGCCCTAAAAATGATAAGAACTCATGTCCCTGATCTCCCATACGTTTTAAGACGAGCCTCTGTGATTACTCAGCACGTGATGATCATTAATTTAATGGCTACAAAAATCCACTCTATGACATAAAAACTCTCCATAAAACTTAAATGATGTGCCTGTGTGGCAGGGACCTCAAAATCAGAGCCACACGTATCGATAATTCTACCGTACAGCAACGTCAAAACTGACCATGCCAAAAAGAAATGTCAAACTCGAGACTCATGGGGTCTGAGCCACACATGTTTCCACGGCTTTTTTAGCCCATGATGTGCTTTGGAGCACAGAAACAAAAAGAAGAAAACACCATATGGGCTAAAATAAAAAAGGTCTTCATTCATTAACATGAGAAGAGATCTTCTGACCCTGAGGTGTTACAGCAAATGCTCTTTCAAGCTCTCAGCATTAAGCTGACAGTTAATGTTTCTGATGGACCACCTATAAACTCCTGTTAAGCACACAAGCATGCTGAGCTTTATATGCACGCAAAGACACACACACCCACACATGAATCGTTTTATTTCGTGATGAGGGCAAAATAGTAAAACGAGCAGTAACGTTCGCTGAAAACCACAGACCTTACGAATACATGTGGTGGGATGACTGCCAAAAAGATTTTCGGTTGTTAAACTGAACAAAAGACAACCTGTCTTACAAAATCTAACAAAAATAAGTAAATACCATTACCACATCTTGGGATTTCATGTAATAATATCAGACACAAGCAGCCGCTATGGTTAGCTCCTTTTTGGTAGTATCGATAAACTGATAAACAGCGTTCTTGTTGACTAAAAGGCAAACATATATCCCCACTATATGTTTTTCACTCACCTTGCCGAAGTCTCTGACATCAAAAAGGTCAAAAGGGTCGAACAGTTCGCTGTTCCGCAGGCCAAACTTGTCATGACACACCTTTAGAAACGTCCGGATGTTCTTCAAACACAGAAACTATGAGGAAGGAGAGAGAGGAGACAAAAACAGAGTAAATATATGCTCAAAATTAAGTAACGAGCACTCGATCCGTTTAATATTCCGAATCAGCACCACAGCATTCCTGTAAATGTTTTATTTCCCGGTTGACTGTGGCGCTGCTTCTTTAATTCATGCCCCTCCAGGTGAATGAGTGATTATCCAGCTGCAGAAAGGTGAGCGGGATGATTGCTGCTTGAGCTTCGTGGTTTCTTGTAATGATAAGCCACAGAGGAACCTACATGCAGCCTTCAAGCAAACATAGTGCTCTCAGACAAAGCCCACAGGCAAAGACTTGCCTCGGGATCCAGGTGGCGTCCTGTCAGCTTGAGATACTGACCAAGAAGCTGTCAGTCAATCAAACACAAACAAAACACACACAAGCTGTGGCAGTTTAATAAAGGTTGTTTTGGTCATTTCATCATCATCCACAACTCCATAAATCATTAGAAACCTACAGTGGATTGAGGAGGAAGGTGCATCATGTCTCCCATCTTTATGGCTACATGAGCAACATTAGAGAGCAGGAAATTTTTTTTTTTTGTGCGAGCAATATGAGCTGATGAACTGGGGAAGCAGAGAGAACACAGATTTGAAGAGTGGGGGGGGGTGCAAAACGCTTGATTGCCTTGATTCTGCTGAAAGCTTTGACAGCATACTTCATCTTTGTAATGGCTGTTGCGTAAGACTGGTGGACAAGTCAGTCAGCAGCGCCTCAAGCTAAAATGTCGAGCTGGGTTTGCATTAGAATGCTAAAATCTGGTTTCCGGCAGCAGTATTACTCAGTGAAGCCTCCCTGTCACCTCAGAGGTGCACACAGTGGCCGTTTCAACTGCGCACAGGTTTGATGAGACAGTCTATTCAGTGATATGTCAGCCGGCCTCTCCAGACCACACCTGAGAGCCCCGCTGACTCATTCTCATTCATGCGGGCACATCTGCTCAGTCGCTGTGTCGCGGGTGTGAACCCCATAAGAGAGCTGCACCGGGCAGCGGGAAGAAACGCCATTGGTTGGTTGGCCAAAGTGACATTTGCAGTTCAGCAGAGGAGGTTATCGCGCCAGCAAATCCACTCTAGCTGCAGGGAAGAGGGGAGAAAAGGAAAAATGGGGAAAAAAAATAAAAAAGAAAGCTAATTTCCCCAGTCCTGATATGAAAAAGGTAACATTTGCTGGAGTGGTGTGGAGACGAGAGAAAGAGAGAGAGCTGGGTGGCTCTGCAGATATGGATCAGCAGGGAGGGGCGATGTGCTGGACATTCTAATGCGTTTGGGGAAAGTGGCAGGAAGAATCGCTATGATCTGTTAGGGGGGAAAAAAATACTGTTTCCTGTGGAGTGGGGAGTGTGTGCACACTCGGAATAAACTGAGTATGGTCATCTCTTTCGAGTCAAGCTGCCTTCAGCAGAACCAATCTTAGAAAGCCTCATACAGCTAAGGCCAGGGGCAGAAATTATTCCTATTTTTTCTGAGCGGCGAGTGTGTCTTTCCCAAGCTACAACAGCAAAAAAAAAGACAGCACACTTACTCCAAAAGCCCCATTCAAACGCAAGTGCTTGTTTGCCATCATTTAAAGCTTAAAAATGTCAGGTGCACTCTCCCTTTTCTATTGTTTACTCGCTTTGGAAAGAGCCCAGACGGGTTTTTCATTTATTTGTCTGTCTGTGTGCAATATGTTGCAAAAATGACCACTCCAAATTTCAAGTTGAGCATGGACGCAAACTGAACCCTTAAAATATTTCTAGCAGATTGTGATCTTAACAGCAATCAGGCTGAATGTCACTGATAAACATCTATCTCTCTTATGACTAATAAAAAAAGAAGAGGCCCATGTTCACTTCTTTGGAAAATAATTATCCGAAGCAGTCCTCAGGTGAGACTCTTTCTTTGCGATTCATCAAGTAAAAACCTGTAATGTGAACAGTCAGCAAATTCAAGGTTTCCTTTTGGCATCTCAGATCAGGTGACTTTCGTTCTCTTACATTAGAGCAGGACCTTGTGGGTAAATAAATAGAAAGGTTTGTTTAATCCCTTGAAGGTCTTTGGTTTGGAAAAAGAGGCAAAAAGTGACAAATGTGGACTTCAGACTAAATTAGAGGGAAAATAAATATGAAGACGAAGCCAGATGTGATCGCAGCTGCACGATGAGCTGCTGAGTGCGTGCTCCTCCCAAGCCACATTTTGACTTTTCACTCAAGAGCAAACAGCTCTTAAAAAAAAAAGAAAAGAAAAAAGGCTGACTTGTGAGGAAGGGCGGGGGCGAACAGCAGATGGGGAGGGGAGCAGCGAAGAGGAGAACAGTCAGGTAACAAAGGCCCAGTACACCCCTGACAAGCCCCTCTACCATATCACCACACGGCATCACACAGAGAATAATGCATTATTCTTCTGACAGGAGGTGGGAGGGAGTGAGGGGGGGGGTCCTTATCTGCACACAATCCAACATGCTCATATCTGAGGAGGAACAAATTAGAGCTTCCTCCTGAAACCTGAACAACAGCAAATTAAGGAGACGGGATACGTGAGAAGTGCAAGGATGAAGATGAGGAAGGGCGGGGTGAAGAGGGAACGTGGCTTGTTTTGCCAAAACTAGATCTCTTTGGTGCAAGATAGAAGGGAGAGGAGGAGGAGGATAATTTAGATGCGATGCCTCCAAACCTAGCCTGATCAGATCTCATATGTGGTTGGTTTAAAACAAAAACTGTGACCCATGCATAAGCTCCCGCATTTGGATCTGGCTAGCCTTACGTCCCACAGCAGTGATAAGCCCTTCATTGTTCTGGGAAATATGCAGTTTGTGTTAATCTAATAACGCTCACTATATGCAAAAAGAAAACAGCATTATTGTCCATTTCAGAGACTGCAGGTGCCTCTCAGAGAGGAATGATAAGCCAGGAGAGAGGAGGAGGAGGAGGAGGAGAGGGTGAGGTGAGTCAGGGTGGCTATCAGATACTCAGACGACCAGTCAGACAACTGGAATCAATGGAAGACACTGACGTTTGTCTAGGAACTGTGAGGAAGACAAATATCATTACCACACACACACACACAGGTTGTGTCTGGGGGGACCGAGTCATCGTGCACCCTCAGAACATCAGGAGAGCCGTCTGCTGAGCCTCCACACACACAACTGCCATGCAAAAGTAATAATGGATCTTACACTTGAGCTTCTTTCATACAAAACAAACAAAGATGTGTGTGTGGGGTGGGGTGGGGGGGTCAGCATCCACTCGAAGTGTAGGCCTCCAGTCAACAAAATGTATTTGCTCTGATCAGCATCAATGCAAAAGTCACATCCAGATTAACACACTTGTTTTCACCCATGTCCCAGCATGATTCCACCATAAAAAATTAAAAAAAATCTGCCACAGAGGCAAAGAGAGTTTTTGCCTTTCTTTGTCGCCAGAGCATTCAGAGACTGTCGTGCAAAGATTTCAAGGTTTACAAATTATTAAAGCCATTTTTGGAACAAAGCAGAATGCTCCAGCATTTAAAAAAAAATATTTTGTAGAATATATTAATGATGAAAACAGCTGGAAGAGGGATTACGTTTTGGTAGGATGACATACTTCTGGCAGAAATATGCATTCCCCCTTCCCAAAGAAATGTCAAATAAAAAATGCTTTAGTCCATTAAACTAGCTCCCACTGGCCTTCTGAGAGTCTTTTAGCCTTTGCTGCTGTTCAGTTTAGATTGAATTTACTCAGGCTTTTAAAACATTTACATGATTAGTTATTAGTTAGAGACCGTTCATTTCATTTGTAAATGAAGCAGCTTTTATCTGCAATGCTTTGTGAATCGTCTGTGTGACAGGGAATCATGTAAAAATCCCCTATGAACCAATAAAGATTGGACAATAACAAAGTCCATGGATTAAGTGCTTAGTCCCATCACTGGGCGATGTGTTCAGTAATCTTTTCACAAAAATCAATCAGGAGAGTCTTCATAAGTGTGATCTTTGAACTTTTTAATTTGGAATCAATTTCTGCTTTGATGATCTTAAGACCGGAAAAATGTCTCCTCTGATTTTTTCCCAGTACAGAAGCATGTGTGAAAAGGAGCTGAAAACATGGGTGCAAAAGAATGTGTATAAACATCTTTAAAATACAGTAAAACAATACTTTTCTATTGAAACGTTTGGATTTAAAATACTGGAAGGAGCTCTGAAGAAGAACAAGAAGCATAGGGACACCTGAAAAACTGATGAGCGAAGGGGATTTCTGTGTCCCACTTCCAGGTCACCAAGACTTTTAAATCAGTGAGGCAATAGGTCCTGCTCCTGCAAATTAGAGGGTAGTGCATGAATAATACATTGCAATAGTATGCAAATGTGTTAATCTTATCCTATTAGCCCTAAAAGCCTGTAAGCAGGCGAGGATTGACCGCAGTTTTAAATGGAGTAGTAACCTTAGCGGTAAAGGCAGGAATGCTTCGTTAGCGACGGCCACGTGACTCATATTAAAATATGGAAGTCAAACAGGCAAAGTGCGGATTAGTTAGTCAGATTTACCGGGGTTAATCTCCATTACAAAAGCATAGACCCTTCTGGGACAAAGCCACCATGACTGTGAAAAACTGCACCGTAATTAAATGAAAAAAGTCCACCTTCACCTTTACACTGGCTACTCGTTAAAAAAAAAAAAAAGAAAGAAAGAACTGATGTCGGACAAGCTTCAGATCAGAGGAGCAGGACCGGGGAGAATGCATTAGTGGCAATAGCAAAACATGCTGGCTGCATGGATACATAGGTCATCTGTGAGATTAAAGAGGCAGTCAACCTGAAGCAAACTATAGCTGGAAGCTTCTTTAGGGAGAGAGCGAGTTAGAATGCTGAAAGTAGAGAGATGTGGTATGTCTTCGAGGAACATCACAGTCCTCTGTCTGCTGATGTGGAAAAAATAAATCGCAGCTAGGAACAGTGGATCTGCTGTCATGGGATTTACTGGATATAAGGAGATGGGCAAGCTCAATTGGACCAGTGGTGCCAGCAAGAATATCCCGACTGCAGATTACCGTTTATTTTCTGACAATATGTCCTCGGATTTTGTTATAAAATAACAGTTCAAAACCTAAATACAGTGATCCCACATCTTTTGCTAGGGTTAAGATCCACAACTCAGCAAAATGGAGTAGTGGATTATAAACCTGTCCCACACCTAAAAACTCTTCCTTTGCTCTTAAACGCTTTCTTACTTAACAAAATCTAAAGTATGTATATGTATATGTATATGGTTACTCTGTCGCCTTCCATCTTTCAGCCAGGCTAAAATGGGTTTATGCTGCATTTTTTTATACTTGTGAAACTTTGCCTACTTGCCTGCTGAACGGCACTTAGTTTATTTGAGTTCATATGTTTCTGATATATAATAATACTTTTCTAGTTAAAGTTTTTCCTTTAACTAGATTGCTTTTAAATTTCTAGGCTTTATATCTTAATTCTAAATATATAAAAACGTACGGCAAAAAGCGTACAGCAAAATAGCGCAAAAAATTTAATACAATCTGAAACAGTGTGTTATGGTGAGATTGCGAAAAAGGGATCTGTACAGGCAGATGAGAAATTAAGTGCAGATACGTCTGGTGTAAAGTTCAAATTCTAACCAAAAACACATGAGAAAAAGTATGACGACGGGAAAAAATGTGACAAATACAAAATTAACCCAAGCCACAATGTTTAGTTTTTTTTCATTTAAGAGGGACATTGGTGGGTGGAGAAGCACCAACGATGAGGGCTGTTGCATGTTATTATTATTATTATTAATTATTATTATAATTAATTATTATTAATATTATTATTATATTATTTAAAAAATAAAACGTACATTTACAAACTAAAGATCACATTTAGGCTGTTAGTTTAACAGAGGGGGAAAAAAGTTCAAGTGAAACCTAGAAAGTAGGGATGTGTGTCTACTGTGTCCCCCGAAATTCTGAAACTCCAGCATTCTGTTGGACTTGATGACAGCTATGGTAACCCGAAACATTTTGGTCTAATGTATCTGATAGATAAGGACCACTGCCCAAATGATACATAAAATGTTTCCATAAAATAATAAATGTGATAATTCTGAAAGACCACAATATCATCTTACTCCATGCTATAAGGGGACATTTACTTTAATCTGGACAAAAAGCAAGTGGACCTAAAAAAAAAGAAGCTAAAACAGAACTCTGGAACAGGAGTGTGCCATTTTTATTTAAAAGAAAAAAAAACACTGGTCCAAAGGTATCCCCCCCTGAGGAAGAATTAATGCATACTGGCCAATTCCATTCCCGCACGCATCTTTCAGGTATTACTAGTCTAAATGTTTTGTAAAAGGAAAAACGGAAAGCATGCGCAAAAACGTAAGATATTCATTAAAATGAAGGCCGTAGCAATCCACCAGACACGACTTTTCAATTTCTGCTCTCTTCATATTTATTTTGCCATTCTTTACTGCCTCAAAAGCCCAGTAATAATTCATAAACCCTCTATTTTGTTTCCGGAGGTGCTAAAAACATCTGCGTTCCACTCTGCACATGAGAGGATTCACCTTTGCAAGACCAGTTCCATCTTCAAATAGAAGCGAGAGTTTCTATTTTTTCGTTGTTGTTTTTTAAGGTTTAATACCAAGTATTCCCCCCAGCTGAAACAAAAATCAATCACTGAACAGACAAACAGAAATCTACCACAGGAAGCTCGGTGGGTAACCCGGTCCTCCAGGTCTAACCGCCCCTCATATAAGTACTACTGTATCCAAGCAACAGCCCCGAGACTCAAGACCGGCGTGTGTGTTTGAGACTTGAGACTTTTTCACTCGGGCTTAGCAGCAGACGCACGGCGTGATGAATGTGAGAAGAAGGCCCGTCGAGAATCCCAGACACCCATGGATCAATGGCCAGGTAATTTATGACGCGGGACCGGGGCGAGGAAGACTGCATCTATCTTTTTCCCTTCTGAGTTTCACTCACGACTAAAGACTCATTGTGGTGATTTAAGCCGCAACACAAGATGTATTACCTGTTTCCTCTTACCTTACAAAGCAAACACTCGCATCATACAAAACAGCTAAATGGCATTTAGCGAGAGAGAGCCCTAAAAAGCTGCCGAAGCAGTCTGAGCTCATCAAGTCTTGCAGCAGTAAATAATAATTTGCCGTGCTCTGTTCCCCTGATGCTGGTACACGCAGGGCTGGAAATAAATTAATGAGGGACTAAATTCTGTTTTGATTTACATGTTTTGACACAGTTGGAGTACAGCAACTTTAGCACTCACTTATTGACTCTAATTCACTTTGCTTGGCGGAATTTTAAAAAGGATCAGATTGTTCAGTGGCTCCAAAATCTAACTCCGATTCCTCTGAGAGTCCAACGCCGCGGCATAAATCAGAAGTTTATTCGGCTAGATCTATCCACTTCAGGAACTCTGCCAAGAACTGTAACCTGAGAAACTACGGTGAATATTTACAGAATCTTATGGAACATTGACAACGTTGTGTATTGGGCACAGACTGGATTTATCAGATACATTCACAGAGCTATTCTTGGTCAGGACTAGACAACATTGTCGCCTCTTTTGGAGCAAAATCAGCAGTTAGAAGCCATAGCTGCTACCACGAGGAAAGAAATAATCCAGAAGCTGAAAGCATCGGGAGGGCAGGGTGTTTTTCACCCCTTTGTTTAAGGAGGCTATCAGGTACACAGAGGGATGCATCTCTGTGCTCTTGATGGCGGTGATTATCTCCAAGGTGACTAATGCTATTAACACAGAGAACAGCCTCTTAATTACCCAACTGACTCCAGGGCTGAGCACGGCCTGCTTTAATCATTGCGCAGCTCAGATAAACAACAGCTCGGGCCTCGCACAGCTTCGGAGCAGAACACAATACAGCAATCAGCCAATTTACAGATTAAGTGATTGGACGGGTGGATATTGCGAGTTACAGATTAGATCCACTCAGCGGTGCGCCGTGCAGTGGTGAGCTCTCCACTGATCACCCAACCAGCGGGAATACAACGTGAATCTAGAGCGCTCCACTTGCGAATGTGCCAGACAGTTCGATTCCACGTGAGCAACAAAGACGCTGGAAGACAGAAAGAGTCTTGTTTGAATTCTTTGCATGCTGAGAGATAAAAATGGAGGAAAAACAAAAAACAAATTTCGAAAAGTCCTTCTATCCTAAAAACACTGATAATGTCGTGCCAGGTTTCTGTGTTAAATTATAGCTTTAACAGCTACTTGATTATAATTATATATATAAAATTAGCAGGGTGCTGTATGTGGATGCGCCATGGCAATGATTCCTGTGGTGGAGCTAAGAAACCAGCAAGAGGAGCCTCTCATGTAGCCCACATTAAGAATTCAACAAAATAACATCATTGTTTTCTCTCTGAATGGGAGACAAATGGTACAGACTTCCACTGCTGACAAGAAACCAAGCGGAGGGCACTCTTATCCCACTAATTTATTTTCATATTAACCTCAAAATGTGTCCATCAAATTGGAAATAAATCTTCTACAGTCAGCAGTTAAAGGTGACGGTGATCGTCTGATCTTAGGTCTGAGAAACACAGTATGTTCTTAGCTTCCGTTATGGGGGTTGTTTATTTTTTTCATTTATTCGTTAAATGATTTATTTTGTTTGTAGTGCAGCTGTGTGAAGGTAATCTTCCGAAGGTCCATGTCTTTAGAGTTTATGATTGCATCTATTCCACCACCAGAGCGGATAAATAGCATTAAAACATATAACGATTACTGAATACTATAAAATACTAAATACTATAAATAAAGTAATGTTACCTAACTTCCATGTATTCTTTGAGTATTTTCTGACACCACAGGGAGGGACATGCGGGGGGGGGGGCTAGCTGGAAGATATTTTACCGGCAAAATAATGTGACACATTCATTAAACTGGGAAAAACTGTGGCGGCCAGCAGAGAGTACAGAAAATACACAGTTTCGAATAAAAAAATATAAAAATCACTGCTGAGCTCTCTAAATCACTGTTAAACCCATTTAAAAAGTCACTGATGGCCGATCTTTCTGAGCTGAGTTTACCTTTTATATAAGGCGTGTCTGGCGCATCAACATTTTAGCCTATATGAAGCATCTTTGTTTACACTTTAGCCTGACAGCTTAAGGTCACCAAATGCTGTCCTCTGTCACATTGGATCACATGGACACGTTTTTTTAGGGCCTGTATAACACAGTGGAGCCACAGCCGACAAAATTTGGCACTGCGAGCGCACTTCCTGTTTATACCTCCGTTGCAAATTACACTGGAAAGCTTGTTGGCACTGTCCCTCACTATTAATCACCGTTGAGACAAAAACATTGTCACAGCAAAAATGGGGGGTGGGGGAGTGGGGAGTACGCAGGGGAAGAGTTTGAGGGAGATGTGAGGGTGTGTATGTGTGTTTTTATGTGGATCTCTGAGCTGTATGCACAGAGATAGAAGGAGCGGCTCTCATCTTCAAGACAGTTCATTATCCATTTACATCGCTCCTTCTCCATTATCAGAGGAAACGGTCATCAATTACCCACACCTGTCTCAATGATCTACATTTTGTCATTTCTGTTGAAATCGAATTAACTCTAAAGGGTATCTGTGACCCAGCTGTCCGGCCGCCTGCAGGTAGACTGGAGCTAAATCAGAGACATGACACAGTAGAAAAGAAGGGGGCTTAGCTCTTATCTTTCGTTTTAAAGACAGTCAAAGTGAGAGACAGAATTCTGGAAAAGAAAGAGATACAGACAGCCTTGTCAGACGGATATAGTGGCGGTGGAGAGCAAGGCGGGATCAAACGTCCAGTTTCTCCCGATAATCCCCCTCGGTAGAAGGGGAGGTGGGTGGAGGCAGGAAGGGGGGTGTGGAGAGGAGAAGAGGGGAAGCTGGTTTCTGTGCCACAAAAAGCAAATGTTACTGGCTTTTTCATCTGGCGGGCGAGGAGACGCCAGCCCCTCCACAGCTCTCCAGACAGTCTGGCACACGGGCCACAGGAGGAAACCTTTGGAAAGATCACAGCCCTGAGCCTGGAGCATGGAAAGGCTCTGTGTATATTCTCTATGTGAGGCTGGGAGAGAGAGAGAGGGAGCGTGTGTGCTCCTGCCCATGTGTAACTGCTTATGCCTTTCAGATGTAACAGTGTGGCTGTTCCATGAGTGGGGGGGGAGCCCATTTACAATGTCTGAAATCCATGACAAAGCGGCAGTCAAACAAACTCAGAATCTTAAAAAGGTTTGCCTTCTTTTTTTTCAGGTCTCAATAAAACTAAGAACATGCATGTTCTGTTTGGACATTTGGGTGATATGCCAGGGGCTGTGTCATTCCAAAGAATTTTGCACAATAAAGAAGAAGCCTTAGCTCTTATAAGTACTCAAATTCGCCATGTAAAAGATTGAATAGAAGCTCATCTTCATTCAGTGCCCCAGACTTTTTAAAAGTCGTTGTTCTTTTGACAGCAGATGAGTCTTTGCTCATCTTCAGTCCAATCCATGTACCTGTTCAGTTCCAGATGATTTTTAAGATTCCCAAAGGTAGTTCTTCTCAATAAATCACCCTAACTAATCCCAGTATTCATCACATTTAAAAAGACAATAATGCTTGGTCCAAGTTCAAGGTTAAAAAAAAACAAAAAATAGAAATAATAAAAAAATGAATTAGGCCTTCCTTCATTTCCAAATTCTGGAGTCTTTACTCCATTTCTAGATTTTTTTTCAAGGTACTTTGTTCCAGATAGGACTACGCTCATTTTTAAACTGACATAACAGAGCAAATCCTGGCTTTTATGGAACCAGTTAGTAGAAGTTTACTCTCTCAATCATGACATAAACCAACAGAATGAAATATATTAAACAAATAAAAATTCAAACAAACAGTGATCATTTCATCAAAACAAACTCTTAACTGAATACTGGCTGTCTTTTTTTCAGAACTCAGGAGCATTTATCACAACACATCTAATTTGCCCTAAATTTCCCCAGTCAGTTTATGTTCCTTTACGTTAATAATCAAGAGCCATTACAATAATTCCTGGTCTCTGGTGGAATGCCTGAAGTAAAGAAGACATTTTTGTTTCATGCGATAACCAAACCGTGAGAGAGACATGGCTGACAGCTTGATGTGTCAGTGGAGAGGCAATGCAGCTAATGAGCAACTGCTAAGTGTTGCTCTGAGCAGTGGAATGAAGGAGCGTGCCACGATGCACAGACCTAAGAATCACAGACAGACGATACAAGACAGAAGCATGTGGGCAAACCAGCCTTCTCCCTGTGCAGTTGGTCAACACCTGCAGCACCTCTTTAAAAACAGAGAGAAAGCTGTCATTCTAGATTTAGCCTACTTTTCAAAATATGCATTCATTTCAGAACAGATGGCAATAAAAAATAAGTGGGTGGAGGGGGAGGAGCTCTTCTTAAGCTGCTGTGTAAGAGACGGGAGAGTGGCACATGAGAGAGGGAGAGGAGACCAAAGAAAACACAGATAGTCCTCATTTCAAGAGGATTAGGGCCTTATCATTTTTAAGGGTGATTATTCAGTGGAGTTCGGCGTTATTAGATTTGTACGCCGCACAGGTTGTAAGCTCCAGATGAGCACGCCGCTGTGAACACAAACTGTTATTGATTAGAACATTCACAGTCCTCCTGAAGGCACGCGTCACCTGATCACAAGGACGGTATTTGAAAGATAGGATGTCAAAAGGATTGCTGAAGGAAAAATAAAAGGGGAAACAGGCCACAAACCTCCCTAAAAGACGACCAGAATTGAGCGGTTGCTCCGAAAACACCTCACAGCTCCGATGAAACAACAAGCTGAGAAAGAGTCGGGCTATATGTGAGGAATTAACATGCAGAGCGATGGCCGGTTAATTTGATGTGCTGTGAGTTTGGTAAATCATATCACAAACAGGCCATCTTCAAGGACAATCATTAATCATCAGCCATCAAACCAAAGTCCTGGAGGGGAATTTCTAACATGCGTTTCCATGGCAGGATAACAGAATTTCTGACCGCAAAAAAACGTCTCCATAATGCTGCTTGAACAAGAACACACATAAGGGAGTTTCCTCAAGCGTTGTTTTTTTTTTAAAAATGACTACAGTGTGTCAGCTTCTACCCTCAGACGCTGCTAAGAGATGATGTGTCTGAGTCACAGGGTAGACTGAGGATACAGATGAACAAAAGGGCACCTCATGTCAGGCGAAGAGGAGGAGGAGATGATAAGACATCCATTTGTTTGCGTGGAGACGAGCCCAAAGAGCGAACCCCTCCTGAAAATGATCAAATAGACCTGTGCCATGATGTCACCGTGTGTCACGTCATCTGTAAACGATAAAACCATTGTGAAAAGAGGTGGGCGGCCAAAAGGCAGTATATGGAACCTCGCTGAAAAAAAGACTAGAGCGCGTTGATGTGAAGAACCGAGGTTATGATAGCTACCAATGATTCAGGGTTCGGAAGATTTACGTCACTCAACACAAATGTAGGGAGCTGGAAAGCTCACACAACCGGCTGAAGGCCAGACAGAACGAAAAAGCTGCTCGTCAGTCACAAAGTTGTTCAGAGTGTACAGTCAATTTAGTTAGCTTGGGAAAATGAAACGTTCTGAGATCCAGAAATCACAGAAATCTGAATTTAAAAATCCAAAAAGATGGGGGGAAGAAAGAAAAGAAAATCTAAATAAACAAAAAGGAACCACAATTGTCATAGTTTCATATGGCTATGACCTCTGACTGCTGATCCTGATCAATAATTCATCATTCAGAACAAAAATATCTGCTAAAGCCCCCCAACCCCCCCCCCCCCCCCCACTAAATTCATCATGAAAAAAACAAACAGACTAATTCCTCTCAGCACAGTTTACGCATAATGTGTCACACCAACGAAAACATGAAGGGAGAGGTAATTATTTCAATAGTGTTGCAAAACTGGCAGTGTTGGGAGTGTAATTCTTATTGAACGTGGCTTTGGTCCACTCTATTACACACAGCAAAGCTGGCGGAGTAATGGAATATTTGATCACCGCTGGAAAAACACTGACACAAAGCAAAGCAACTTTACGAAACTTCAAATGACCACAAAACACATCTTACGTTCTATGAGCATATTTGACTTAGACTTGGCATCTGTTTCTGAAACATTTTCCATACATTCCCCCATTTCTATGCAAATTACATTCAGCCCATAAACATTTTTTTTCATTTAGAATATTGAAAGGTTTTTTGTTCTGACACTTCTCTCTCATTTAAATGAGAATTCAATCTTTAGGATAAAGGCTTAAATTCCCACTGAGAGATAACAGCAACACCTTCTGTTGCCATATGGCCGACACGCTGTTCTCTAATTTCTCTATTAAATCAGAAACTCTGACCGTTTTCTGAATTTTGGCCTTGTTCGTGCAGCATCCCGCTTTAATGAACCTTATCCAATAAAATTAGATTTCTCTAGCTGGTTATTTCTGTGGGCTGACAGCCAAAATATCAGCAGTCTCTCAAATCACTGCACTCGATGTGCACACGAACACATGTGTGAGTCAGAGTTTTGTCGCTTTGCTGCAGGGGTGTGTGGTGCGTGCGAGTGCGATATGTGGGTTCAGTCTGATTCGGCTGTGATAAGGTGAAAGACAAACAGTCCATTTAGCTGTATCGACAAAGTTATCGTGCTGACTAAGAGAAAATATATACAGCCAAATGAACCCAAGATACTATCTCAGTATAGCTAAACAATACACTAACACAAACTTGTAACTTTTATCTACACACACACACACACACACACACACACACACACACACACACACACGGAGCTGAGACAAAGCCCACAAGGCAACCTCGCTCTTTAATGACTCAATAGAATGGTCGATAGAGCAGGCACATGTATACTCAGGTGAGCTGAGCTAATGTCCTGGACCCATAACTTGGTTTATAGCTCTCAGTGTAAAAGTAAATGGGGCAAAACCAGAGGAAGAATACGGCAAAAGACCCTCTCGACAACTCAGAGATGACGGACGATAATATCAGGAAGCTGCAAATAACCGCTGCCTTGTTCAGAGGGCTCGGGCAAACGCACACAACCAAAAAGTGAGGCAGTGGCAGAGAGAGTGCACCACTATGTGGCAAGAGATCCACTGTCTAATCCTGAATACCAGAGCACTGCCAGGAATCCACTCCTCTGACAGAACAGCGAGAGTGAAATGCAGCTCAGGATCAAGAATTACAAACAGCCTCCAAAAGACCAGCAGGTGAACACTGCATCCAGGGAATATTTGCTCTCACGTCTCTTTGATACCCTTTGGAGTAGAACAGCACAGACCTGCCACGGGCCAGATGTAGCTTATGTGCCTACACAAAAAGAATGAAATGAATACGCCAGTGCACAAAGAGCGCTATTTATAAAGAGCACTCTATGAGAATGCGCATCCTCCTAGCACACTCCGCATGAGGCAGTGCCTAAATGGGGAATAAGACAACTCTAAAATAAGCTTTCCAACACCGATTAATACGTCTCTGAACAGTATCAACCAGCAGAATTTCTGAAGAGGGGATCTTAAGTTTTATCCATAATCCCCGCTTTGATTTGACAAAATCTAAGCCGAAATCCAACCAAGGAACACGTCTGCCACGTGAGCTATCAAAGCATGCATTTATCTATAGGTCATGCATGCTGCCCCTGGGCATGCTTCAGTCCTCCAGCCGCAGACTTACATAAACCGAGCCCACTGCGTCTGGCCTTAGGTAACATGAATACATGAGAAATTTATGCACTGACATGTAGATGTTGAAGTGATGAATAATACTGCATCTTAAAACCACCTTAGGGGGTCGTGCTGGGCGTTGTGGGTGTCTTTCTCAACCCACTTTGTGTTATATAGGTGTTAGCGTATCTGAAGAGCATTTTTATCTCTGCTCACTGACATCACGGCAAAAATTTACAGAAAAACAGCCCAGTGGATACCTGCACTGTCCTGCCTGTCAATATATTTTATGAAAACACTTCACAGTGCAAAGATTAAGAAATAAGGACCGTACGGGGCTACTTTAAATCGATTTGTCAGAGTTTTCTATGAAGAAAACACTACAGATAATGACAAACATGCTCTCTGTCATGTTGATGGCAGAGACAAAATGGAACTGAATAGATCAACACTGACAGAGACAGCAGAAATGTTTGGGTGAGTAACAGTGGGCAGCCCCCCCCCCCCCCCCCCCTCCACCCTCCAACAGATGGACTGTGCGAAAGGTACTTCTGTGTGGAGGCGCTAACTAAACCCAGCAGGAGTCACTGTAAGCTCCAAGTTTAAATGACTTCAATCTTTTTGTTTGTTTGTTTGTTTGTTAACAGGAGCACAGCACAATTCCGTAAGAATTATACATCTGCAATATCAACTTCAGAATCCCCCATCCAAGATGCTTCTTAAGAATTGTTTTCTGTAATAACTTACCTATGCAATTGCATTGCATTGATTTAAAAAAATCAGAATGACACGCAACACGCCGTTATATTTTTAAAGTCTCATTGCTATGATCATTTGTGGGCTTTTATAGAACTGAGAAAAACATTTCCATATTGGTCATGCGTAACAGCAGGAGGACAGCTATTTGCTGAACAAGCCATTGCAGAAACAAGAGCCCCCCACACAACAGGTTTTTGCTCTCCGGGAGGCTAATGATAATTAGAACTAAACTACTGTCCATCCATCCATCACACGGCGGGGGGCCGAACAGCAAACTCTCTGCTGTGTGAGTGCGCCCTCTTTCCTTAAGACCCACACAAACACAAACTCTTGGAGAGATTTGGGCTGCTCCAAAGTGTTTGCGGAGACAGATAAGAGGCGGGATTATATTTTGTAGCAATGCCTTGGGCCCTGCGGCTGAAAACACACAATCAGGGTTTATCCTCGGATGGCGAATGCTGAATATTTAACAGAATTAATGCTGAACTAAAATTAAACTAAAGTGAGCAACCGGCATCCATAAACCATCAAGTCAAGCGTTAACATTTTTTATCTTACCCCTAATTACAAATTAGGTGCATGCGTATGGTGACAGAGTGATAATAGGGTTTCAGCTATTATTCCACTCAGCGTTGCACTATCATCCAAAGCCCATCAGTCACAGGAGTCACAACATTAACTACTTGATGAGCCCTCAATCACCAGACGAGCTCATGCAGCTGTCATCTAAATAAAACATAATCCCTCTCTCTTCAACCATTTCCTCCTCCAGTGTACCTTCTCCTGAGTACCCTAGAGCAAACTGTGGAGTTAGCTGAGGCATTAAAGATGATTTTGTTCCATTTTTGGAGCCGCTGACGAGGCTCATTACACCTCGGGAAACTGATATTAAATGTGTATTATTGTGGTTAATTAAGTACATTTGTAAGTTTTTAATTGTTCCAATGCTGGCAGGAGGGGATGGAAATCAGAGGGACTGTGAAGAAAACCAGAATACGTGATTGTTCATATCCTTCATCATCTCCCGCTTGGGTTATGGTCTCATATTGAGCAATTTCAGAGGCAACTCCGGGGCACAGTGCCAACTGAGTGAGAGCAAATTACAAAAGCAGCATGGTGGCGCCGTAAAATTACACATTGTGCCGCTGCGTCCCTTAAGAAAATTATTCAATTACGCTTTCATTGCATTTGTTGTCGTGAGTTTGCTTGAAAATGAATCTCGCAGGCAGTCGGCACACAGAGGGAGGGAGAGCGGAGGGAGAAAAGATGTGCAAATGGAGGTCGAGCATCTCTGTTTTGAAGCTGCTTTACAGAATTTGATGGGCAAAGAATGATTTACAGCTTGGTAAAAGATGGGGGAAAAGAAGTGATGCATGCAGAAGGGAAGTAGAGGATGATAAGGAAAGATGGATGGATGAGATTCAAAGCAGAAAATGAGGGAGGGGTCTAATTCATGGCGTCTTTGCTGTGGCTGAGGAACCCTTCCTCTCAATACTTCATGGGAAGACACTCTCCACTTTTAGCTGCTTCTGATCCAGAGTGAGAAGATTGACCAGAACAGGGAAACCAGGAAGGAAAGTCTGAATTATTAGCTGCAACTAAGTATGTATGAAGACCTAACATGCACTTTCAAACTTCGTAAACTTTTGAATGTTTAATGATTAATCAGATCTCATCTATGAGTATGTAGGGCATAATTGATGGCGATGCCCCAGAAGCTTAGGGTCTGAGAATAATTTCACTGTCAGAATAACAAACTAAAAGGCTTCATCTAAATGTATCAGCTCAACTTGCTTAGAAAGAAACAATGGGGACGTGTGCGTTAACATGCGTGCATCTTTTTTTGCCCTAATTTTTTCATCTGAGTCAGCATTTGAGAAATAATTCAGAGCTTTAGGATGAATCTGTGACGCGGGGATTTCTACACTTTTGAAGCTACTTTTTAAGCTGCCGTGCATCTGTTGCAGAAGACTTAACAGACAAAGAGAGGACTGCCTTCTGCTGAAATGCCTGAACAATAAAGCTGATTTGGTGGGAACACAAACGGTGCTTCCACCGGGATGTCAGCTAAGGAGGATGCAAATTTGAAAGCTTCCGGAGCTTAGATTTGAAACCACTTCCTTCCTGAATCCGGGGACCATGTATTGGAAGAGCTGTGCAGTGAAAATAAAGCCGTTAGGAAGCTCAAATTTAAACCACAATATATGCATCACTGATGATGTCATGTGTAGAGTGGTGTGACTCCTGGGGGAATACTCTAACTTGACCCCTGAGCATGGCTAAAAACAGGCATCACTATCAATTATAGGAAACTATTACAATCTTCAGGGAGTAACAGGGTTTGATACCTATTGTTTTTCCCTTACCAGCCTAAACTTTTTGGGTAAACGTGAAATTTCCTGTGGTAGTTTTGACTGTTTCTTTTCCCTACAACAGTCACAATCTATGTCCCACACCAATGAGCGTCACCTAGAATCACCTGAACACGGCAGAACCCATGGAAGAGGAAGAACTGCTGCCAGTCAGCGCACGACCATTAAAGATTTTAAGGTTCTTTAGAAAATTCCTTCAATCGATTATTAAAAGTCAAAAACTCAGTGTTTGTTTAAAACTTTACTGGGGCTCTTGAGGGGGAGCCGCAGCTGACTGTGGAAGCTGACAGCTGTGGCAGACAGTGCTGCTCCTGAGGGCAGGTGATGAAGTGCCGCAGACAGGCTGAAATCGAGCAATTTGCTCAGCTTTAAGAGCACAGCGGCACTTTAAGCCTAGGCCAGACTGTGCATTGTATTGTGAGTGCAGGTGTTTGTCGGAGGCAAAGTAATGTTGCAGTTAATCCATTCTGCTATTTCTTGTGGCTCCTGCCCAGATATGTGGAAGAGCCTCTCTGTGCTATCAGCCCAAGTTATCGTCCCGTCACACTGTACAGGGAAGATAAATCTAGGCAATTAAAATTTAAATTGCTGTGCGCACCGCCATGACTTCCTCCTCTCTGTGTGTCTCTGCATCTCTGTCTGACACGCGGCTAGACTGCCTCGATATCATGTTAGAGGTATAAAAAAAATAAATAGACGAGCTGCTTGGGATGGGAAAACATGCTGGTCATGGCTACAGACGCTGTGATGCATTACATTTGATAATTGTTATCCAATTTTTTTTTTTATGTTAGGGGCATTTGTTTCTATTAAATAAAACACAAAATTGAATAAAATACATCCGCTTGCCACAGAAATGGGTAAGGATGAAACAGGCAAATTCAGAAACCTCCAGGAATAACACAGGACAGGGGGAAGGTGCACTATAAAGCTAGCAGCAACTACAGAACGAAGAGATTCAGTGATTTGATGTAAAACTACTCATGAGGGCATAACAGCCAGTTCTCTGATCCCAAGTAAAAAAGTGTAATAGCAGTGTGATATAGACATAAACTTTCTACCGACATAGAGCAATCAAATTTCATCAACAGAAATATAACGATATAAAAGAGTTGTTTTTGCTCACCAGGTATGTAAAGCCATGAGGACATTTCTGCAGTAGTTGGTTTTCACCATAAAAGTTGGACGGATTGTGTACAAATGGAGAACAATCATGAGAATAATCACCCTCCCACACACAGAAGTTGGTCAACAAGGAACCTGGAGTGATTGCTAGAATGCAAAAAGTCATAAGGACAGCACCGATGCTGGGGAGGAATCAATGCTGCTTCTATTTGATGCTTATGGGCCAGCACAGACTGCTAACAGTAAAGGAACAATGAACTCCTGAATTTGTACCAGTAAATCCTGAAGGCAAATGTCAGGACATCTGTCCATGAGCTGAATCTTAGGAGAAAGTGGGTCATGCAGGCCGTAGCCAGCATGTTGGAACGATCAAGTCAAAGTTCTGACCTTAATCCAAAAGAAACGTTGCAGAAGGACATAAAGCAAGCAGTCCATGTAAGAAAATACAGTAATAAAATTATGAGCTTAATTGGACAATGTCCAACCAGGCTGATGCACAAAACTGAAATTGTTACCAGAAGTGTTTAATTTGACTGATTTCTGCTCATGTAGTCATACCTGATACTAAAAGCAAAGGGTCTGTTAGGTCTGACACGAACAGAAATGTTACATTGAATTGATTTTGTTTTGGGAAAAAATACATTATTTCAAATTTTAGAAAATCAAAAAAATAACTTATTTGTTTATTTGATTTATTTATGTCTTTGACATATTTACACTTTTGTATTTTTTTTTTATTTTCTATCTTTTTAATAAGTTTATATTATATCACACAAATCCCACACAAAACAAAAACAATGCAATGAACAGGTGAGCGGTCACACCAAAAAATATCAATACTTTACATGTTCATAAGATGTATCACAAGCAAAACATATAATCAGAGCACAAATGGCTGCTTAAAATCTGATGAGCATTTATCATTCGAACTGAGATGCGTCACAAAGCAATGGGACAGCAGTGAGCTGACATAGGAAGTTCAAGGTCAGTGGAAGGAAGGATGTTATGACGAGGACCTCCCGCCACATACTGCCTGCATTCCTCAGCAGTTCAAGACTAAATGTTGGACAGAGATTAATCCCTCTGTTGAGTTAAAGTTAGGGGTAAACCATAAATATCCACCTCATTTAAGCGGTTCAAACTGCTGATTTTCCATCCATCCATTTTCTAGCACACTTATTCCCAACAGAGAGGCAAGAGGCGGGGTAAACCCTGGACAGGTTGCCAGTCCATCGCAGGGCTACAGGGACAAACAACCCCACACACACATTCACTCCTAGGGACAATTCATAGTGTCAAATCGACCTAACACGGATGCTTTTTGGACAGTGGGAGGAAGCCAGAAAACCCACAGAACCCACACAGACACAGGAAGAACATGCAAACTCCACACAGGAAGGTACTGCTGGTTTCATTAAAGCAAATATTTTTATCATTAACATTGGCTCTACAGAAAAAAACATGCCAATCTAACAATTAAATGAGGAAAGCAAATTAAAAAACTATTCTGCTCTGAATCGCATTACGGTAACGACAACGCAACTCCAAACATTTTAACCCTCTGTTTGAGAAATGACTCAAAGGTCGCTAAATTGCCTGTTAGTTTTATTTTTAAATGAAACGCCAGCGATGTGACTGATGGAGAAGATTTTATCAGCCGTATTCATACTTTCAGCCACTGATAATGACAGGAAAAAAAGACGAATAGCCTAAAGTTTAAAACGGTAAGGTCTGCACACTGGGAGAAGACTCAGCCAAGCCTAATCTGTTGTTTCTGGATGAGAGCAGGTAGCAGCGTAATTACTAAGCTTAATGACTGAACTTCGCTGCCATCGACACAAAGTCCTCAGCGCCTGATTACAAACCTACCAGCCAGTTGCCATGGCCGAACCCCCATCTCCACAAGCGACTGCGGCACTGTAGAGCAGCTCATAATTAAACATGACTACAGACATACTGTGTTGGCTTGCACAGTGATAAGGTCGCTGATGCCAGATCTGCTGATGTTAGCCATAGTAAACGAAAAATTCGATAGGATTCAATTACACTCAATAACTAGATCCATTAGGCGGCTACAGTGGAAAACTGACGTCTAAAGCCAAAAATGGAGTAATGGGAGTAAATAAAGAACAATATGGGTTTTCTCATTAAAAAATGGGAAACATGTGGTTTTAAAAAGCAGAAATGAAAATGAAAAAAATGCAAAACAGTACGGGTAAATACGGGCATGAAAATTCTGCACTGTGGGACTTGAGAGTCCCAAACATGTTACAGTTATTGCAAATGTAGCGGTGTTTGTGGCTCTCGCAGCTTCTGGGAACAAGCTGTTTCTCAGGCTGAATGTTCTGGCCTTGATACCGCTCAGCCTTCTTCCGGAGAGAAGGGAAGGGAAGGGAGGGGGGCAGGAGACAAACAATCCATGTGCAGGGCGGGAAGACTCCTTCAAGAGACACTGACAGCTCTGTTCCTACATCTGCTGATGTAAATGCCCCCGACTGGTGGAAAGCTGCTGCCCATGATCTTCTGCGGTGACTGGCCCACCCGCTGCGGAGCCTTCCTGTCTGCAGCCGAGCCGCTTCCAACTCATACGGCGACGCGTCATGTGAGGGTGCTGCCGACTGCACACCTGCAAGGCTGTGAGGTGCTGCGGTAGCCATCCCAGCCCACACTTACTGGCACTGGCATTTGAGTTTAATTGTGCTAAATTTGGAACTCTTTCCAAACTTCTGCCTTTTTATACAGGTTTTTTCTTCTCGCTGGGAAATCAATCGCCGAGTAAAATCCCTGATGCTGAGCGACAACCGGCAGAAAACAAAGCTGTTAAATGAAATGGAGGTTCTCAATGCTGTTAATCCTGCTGGCAAAAGCAGACGTGTCTCTATTCAACTCTTTGATCAATCGCAGTAGATCGAACCCTGAGGCTGCTTTTACCGTTATCTGAGCACAGATCGACAGGGCAGTGGATCAGCGTCAGCAGCAAATTCTAGACCCAAAGTCCACTAAATTAAATGGGGATAAGGACAAAAAAAGGGGCTTTGGCGGTTATCTAAATCACTAAACGCAATTATTTCAGTTTCATGGACCTGAATTATGGTTTTGTCATCCGCTGTGCATTCAGTTATTCACCCTTCAGCCATTCTTTCCCCAAAAATGGTTTGAGGAAAGAACAAAACCAAGTTAAATACCACACCATATTAAATGTCCTTACCCATCTCACACACGCAGACACACATGCGCACATACATTTTCTCAAAGCCTCAGGCAAGGCAGGGCTGCTCCCAGAATTTTCATGCGCCTGTTTGCTTTAACTGCTTCTCCATCATCACACAATCTTTGGTCTTTGATCCATGACAATGCTTTGGCCTTTTCCCATTTCTCCTCCTCCCTGTCCCTGTACACCATGAGCATCCGTGCGGAACGACAACAGTAACATCTCACTACCAGCAATCAGCAAATCGGACACAATGCAGTAGCTGCACCCACGTAATGCAAATGACCTGATAACACTTTGGGTGATAACCTGACAGTCACACGCACACACTGCTTGGCTCTTTGCATCTTTAAGATGTGTCCTCATATCCATACGGCCATATGAGGCAGCAGATATGAAGGCGGCTGACTCGTGGAGGTGTGGTGGAGGTCTGTGATAAGAGGGGAGCTCTTCCATCTGCCGGGATCCTGGGGCAGTGAGCCGAGGCATGACTCGGTACCAGGGGCCACGCCCAGGAATAATGAGCATATGCTAAACGCGTAGAGTCAACGAGAACAAGCGGAGATGTGAGGGCTGAAAGAGACGAGTCATTTTTTACACATGGCACAGGCTTCGTGATAAATCCTCGTACACTTTGCAATAATCCATCTTTCTAATGGTACCACTCTCTTATCCAAACCGCTATGTAAATACCATTCGTCATAGCCCTCGGGCAGCAGAGCCAGCATGTGTGTTACAGGACGTGTGAACGTGTGCGTGAGTGTGAGTTCATCCACATTAAATCAGAGTAGTAAAGCAGACCAAATGGTTTCATAAAGGGCAATGTGGGTCAAACTCTTTCCACCTGATTTAAGTGACAGTCCAGAATGATACACGCCGACATTAATGGTGAAATACAGTAGGAGTACCCCTCGTCATCTGATGGAACATTTTCAGTCCAGTGTCCATCTGTCTTTCAGACGGAGTCTCTGTGGTCTACTACGTGCCATTCTTTCCGATCAGTGACCGTCTGAAGGCTAATTGGAACCACAATGGGTGTTGTTGTCACGGTGATGGTTGCGAGAGGCCGAGCAACCCCCTCTGGGCGTGACTGCCTGCGCGGTACCCTCAATTTAAACATGCACAGCTGCTGGAATGGATTCCCTGATCTCATCAGAGAAAAGAAGAGAGAAAAAAAGGGTTTGTTCTGTTGGAGTGGAGCTCTGTCGGGGTTTTCAACTCTGCAAATGCACACCGAAAGGTTTTTTCATTATCTATTAGAAATCAATCAGTTACTGCATGCAATCACATACACAAAGAAAAGTTTATATGAATCAAAAACATAGCAGCGCTTCATGAGTAGCAAGTGATGGTGTCATGACAACGCAGAGCTAAAATTCCAGCCAGCACCAACAGCCTCCGCTGCAGCGTGGGGTTTTCCAAAAGCCGGGAAGCCAGGCACACTTCGACTTCAGTTCTGTAACTACGGTTCAATCTGTAAAAATGAGTCACAGGCGTAGACATGAATTCCCTTGTGAGGCTTCCTCTGGCTGTGCGGTTGACTCTGAGAGTTACACAGAGAGGGGAAAGACCTCCCTGCCCTATAAATAAACAGCGCTCTGTCCCGACTTCCTCTGCACTCATGCAGCGGGAGCGTTACAGAGGCCGTCTGCACTGAAACTCACAGCTCACCAATAAACTTACATAACACCGGGGACAAGCTCGGCTGGTCCCATCTGAAAGTAAGATCTGAGAGAACAGAACAACATCGTTTGGACGGCTGTTGGTGTCCTCAACTCCCATAAAAGAGCCTGTAAAAGGCACACAGTCTCCGTTCTAACACATTAAACATGTTCTATAAACTTCTGACATAAGAGCTCAGAGAATTAGGTTTGTCAGGGGTGCGGGGAAAATTATGTGGTCAAGATGGAAGTTTCAGCTGAGAAAAAAAACAAAAATGAATCATCTTTTATCACTGAGGATTGCAGTTTTTTTTCAAAGCGAAAAAGAGAAAAAGTCAGCATCCTGGAAGAGGAATGAATCATTTAAATAATCCATTTTCAAAAAGCTCATTCATGCGCATTCATAACTCCTTTAAAAGTTATTCAAATAAAACTACGTCCCCCCCCCATTAACCAAACTTCCAACTTCTTGCTTATCATCTTTTCTTATCTGATAGAGTTACTGTTACATCACAAATTCCCTTCTCGTAGGTCAAAAGTCTCCCAAGTCCCGCGAGGGGAGTCATCCCTCCCAGATAACATGCTTCCCGCCAAACAGTCAACCTCTGCAACCCCACAAACCGGATACGTCCCCCCCCCCCCCCCCCCCTTCCCTGCTTCTGATTATCCAAGCAGTACTTTGGTGGCTCTGCGATCACAATCACAAGTTTTGTTTTTCCTCTGTCATCCGTTTAGCGTCTCAGGCTTGGAGCGTGGGGACCAGAACAGGCTCATGACATAAAACCAGGGCAGTCACTCTGCAGCGGGGAGAGGGATGAACAGTGGGAACGCCACAATAATAAATAAACATTAAGGTCAAAGAAAAAAAGGTTCTACATTTGTGACGATAATGATGATTATAATGGATGCAAAATGATGTCATCGGGTCTTTAGAAACTTGGCCAGGCTGTGACAAGTCCCTGCTTGGAAAAGCCCGAGCTCGACACAGACAAAGGAAGTTTCCAGTTCTTGCTGATTATGTCTTTATCTGTATCAGGAATGCAGATCAGTTTATTATCGTCAGGGATAGATATCTAAAAATCACAAAATTGCTTGCCTTGAATTTCCACTAGCTGATTTGAATCATTTTGGAATACTGTACTACTGCCAGATGTAGCTGTGAGGAATCTTTCAGACAGAAGCTATTGTCAAAAATCTTTGGAGCGTGACCAAAAGTGCCAGGATGGTGCACGTTTGAACACATTTCCTATTTTTGTATGTGCGTCTCTAACCAAACAAGGCAGCCACTTTGGCACGTGACAACACAAACAATATGTGAAATAGTGACATGTTTTTGGATTTGATGCAGTTTTGCATGTAACTGTCTGGACCAATAGGCATCCTGCCATGACCTGCCTCTGGGAGACACACTGTCAGTAGAGCAAAGGGCTCAGAAAAAAGCCCCAAAACCCTCCTGTAATTTGAGTCTTTTTCTGAGCCATCCCCCACCCACAACCCAAATGGCCCCAAACAACAACACACCACATTACATTTTACTGTATATATTTCCAAAAGGGCCAACGCAGCTACTCCGAGTCATCATCCACATTTAAATTATTCATTAAACCACCAACCAGATCTGCCCGCTCCAGTTTTCCGATCAATTCCTTTTTCCGGTCTTGTTGCGATCAACTCGCTCCTTCCGCCCCCCCTCCCACCGGCAGCAACCAATCACCACGTTTGCTGTGGGACTGGTTACTATCCATCACAGCCTGGTGACACCCGCGGAGTGCTCAGAGAAGAATAGCTGCTAAATACGACCCAGCATATTGTTAACAGAGGCCTAAGTTAAAGAATACATTAGTTGGGGCTTTCAAAGCGGCAACATTGAAGAAAAGTGCATAATGATGCAAAGGGGATCACAAAGGTAACCAAACTGGCTCATCAAGCTGAAGCTGTCCAGATGACACCTGTACTTTAATTTGCATATGCATTTCTCCAAAATGAAAGGCAAACACATGTCACCTTAAGCAGATATCCCAAGGAAGAGGTAAATGCCAGCAAATAGCTTTAATATGGAGCGAATGTAGCATCTATCACATGTGTATTCTGCTCCGGCCAGATGAGAAAGATGCAAATCAGACCACTGCCTGCGCTCTTTCATTTTTTAAGAAGTTCTGTTTCCCTTACCTGTTATCGGTTTATTTTTAATAAATGTTGAATCTTTTTCTTTCTTTTTTTTTAAGAAGGTGGCTCTTCTGATCGTGAAAAACAGGAAATGCATCCCTGTAAAACTCAAAGGGCAAAATGATGTTCAATAAGATGAAAGTAACACCTCATTTAACTTGAATCTGTGTTGGGTTTTTTTTTGCTAAGGTTCATCGGCATGTGTCCTTGTAAAGCTGATCGTTGATCATGTAATTGTTTTAATTGAGATCTAATGAGGCGCTAAGGGAAGCTTAAAAAAAGGGCCAAAAGCTGCTTTGTTTGAGGAATTAATTAACACGTCTGAATTTCGTTTTCTTTTTATTGTGTGTGTAGCCATGAAACTGTGTGAAAAAAACAAATAAATCAAGGGATCATCTCTGTCTCTGACCTCTCAGAATTCAACTTTCATGCACAATCACCTATTAAAACTAAAAACATAATTAAGTGCATACAAATACGGCACCCCACTGGTACAAGACGGTCATCTATTCGTGTAGCAAGTGTAAAGAGAGAAAAAAAGAGAAAACCAATTGTAAAACCAATTGTGCAGCATAGCAAGAGGCATGCTACACCGTTCATTTAGAAGCATTAAGGTCAGCGCCCAATGCCAGCATTTAAAGCACCAGCATTTGCCCCTGACTTTCTTTAAACAGCTATACATGAAGCTTGGGGTCTGCTAAGAGATCATTTTCAGGAGCAAATGGTGTTTTATACTATAGATATGGACATACAAACCATTCAGAGTACTTTCAACTGTTTCATCATCTGTGTGTGACTCTACAGGAATCATCACTCTCCACTGCTCAATACTGACCAATACGCAAGGAACTCTGCGCCCGTGAGGTGTTGTTAATGAAGCTACCATGTAGTTGGTTCAATAACATTCAATAAGAAGTGAACGTCGGACAGCTGGAAACAGTTGAGTGGGCTGCAGTCCAAACCAGAAACAGACCTAATGATGCTGGGCAGTTGAATAATTTAAGGAGCAGATGCTGCAGTGGGGAAGCAAAGTCATGTTTGTGACAGTTTTCTACTGCATTCCAGTTAACTCAACTGTTTGGGGGCACAGCCGACCACCAGGCACAAGAGAATGTTTGTACAGGAGAGCTCCAGATTTAACGCCACACGATACACTCCTAAAACTAAACTGCAAAAAGAAAAAAACAGGCAATTAATCAACTGCATCATTAAAAATCGGTGTAAAACAAATACAGGGAATGCCGTTTTACCACAGCATTACGGTGTCTAATAAGGCATCCCATTGTTTTTCTCATTACTGTGTTCTCCTGCAGCCCGAGGCGTTTGCAACTCGTCATTAAACTAGATGAGAAAATGAAAATGTCTTCTTTTGTTCCAGTAGCCTGATCTCGCTTCAGAAGACAAAGTTCTGAGCAGAACCTTGTTTGTTGTCAGAGCCTCACTGACTCAGATTTAATTAGGAATAAGTGCCTCAAGGTTACAGCGGCTCTTAAGTGCTTGTGTTCACTGTCTTATGCTCGGTATCTGCACAAGGTGCAGAGGGGATGACTGTTTTTCGTAACCTTGCGAGATTTGTGGCGTTAAAAGCAGCTTTTTTAGCCGAGTTTCAAAGGGGAAATGAGTAGCTAACAGGACGCCCATACGGACAACAGGTAATTGGCATTGGAGGCAGTGAAACCTCAGGCGAAAATTATAATCTTCCTTTTAAAGTCGGAGCCACTGCTTTGTGCGTGTCCAGTTCTGTTCATCTTCATAAAGTTATACACTTTCTGATTTAAAAAATAAGGGGGGGTTACTTGTAAATTTTTGAATATTCAATCAGCTGTCCCTAACCACGGGTAATGTACAAGTACTCAAGTTAAATATTTTAGCAGTTGTTCCTTGGCTGACTGGAGATGAGAGCCAAGTCTCCTCTAATTAATGGAAGAGGAAACACAGACCCCAGGAGTGTCAGCAGGGATGACAGGGTCAGAGCTCTTCAATGAGCGGGTTCCACCACCACCCACAATACCCTTCAACCCTACCTATAGTTTCTATACTAAACTCAGAGATGTGAGGTGACAGCTGACCTTCAGCAACAACCTAACCTCTTCAGGGACTTCAGCTAATACCCATACAACATATCACATATTCTGACACCTTTGAGAATGTTTTAAGGACACTTTCAGTAGTTTGACCTTTCTACAATTCCATTTTCTCACCTGATTCTGAATAAATGGATGTATCTGAAAGATTGCAAATGTCTGCACAGAGCCCAGGGCTGATGTCTATGGGTATGACCCAGCAACCCTCATTCCCTACAGATGTGCCTATCATTTTGTGGATATGTCTAATCTTACAGGCAACACAACCACTATGTTGCCTGCAACATTTCTGCTTTTCTGTGTGGCGTGGAGTCTAAAAGTGCTCCGAGTGGTCAGCCATACTATAAAAAAGCGCTACATGGATACAGTCCATTTACCAGTTAATCAAGCAAGCTGTAAATATGGCTAAAAATCATGGGTGAAATCTACAAGCATGGTCACCCTTCCAAGCATTCAGTCTTTTTCTAATTGTACTGTCATGAACTATAAAATTTAACATGTTAACTGAGGCCTGTAGAGACAGAGACGTAGCTCTTGGGTTATTTTACCATTCTCTGAGCAATTCACAATCTGACCTTGTGGCAAACTTGCTGGGACATGAACTCTTGTGAAGAATGAAAGCTTGAATGTTTTCCGGTGGTAAATAATATTTCTCTCTGTAGAATGATGGATTCTAAGCCGTTTGAAAAGTACCTATCAACCCTTTCAAGATTGATGGACAGCTGCTTCTCTACGATCATGGCTGATGTCTTTCCTCCTTGGCATTGTGTTAATACACACATGAATGGTCAAATTGCCAAAGCTTCTTCATTTATGGAGGTGCTCATGCCTTTTGATCACTGATTAATAACGTGTACTGAACAGCCACCAGCTTCTACTTGATCTTAAACGATTATATGTAATATTTTATGTGTTCTTTCTCATTTGAAATCATGCTGACCCAGTGGCGTATAGTAACAAAGTAAAAATACTTCACCTCTGTGATATTTTGGAGTACTTTACACTTTCCTCGAGTATACATTTTTAAAATAAATTTCACATTTACTTCACTATATTTCCGAACTTCATTTCATACTTTTACTCCGATACATTTTCAAAAAGGAGAGAGAGAGAGAGAGAGAGAGAGAGAGAGAGAGAGAAACGCAAGTGTTTTGACCCCACCTACTGATTGACTGCAACAAAGTCCGGAGTTGCCTGGGCTGGTTCATCACCACCAATAGGATCCACCTGTTCCGCTTCTCCCATTAAACATAAAACAAGTCTCCCAGTCAGCAGCAGCCACATGAAAGAGGAGACAGAGACAGCGACTGCAACAACATCAGACTGGAGTGCAAGAACAGTAGCATCTTTTTTTCTCGGGTGTGATGTACACCTCATGTCCGACACTTTTACGTTTTAACGTAGTTTTATAAACAAGGTCTCCCTCTTCAGATGCCAAATAAGCTGCAGTTCCCTCCCAATTTATTTTTAGAAAGGTTTACAAAAGGGGTTTCAAACTGGACTCCCTCTTCAGATGCCAGATGAGCTTCTGTTTTTTTTTTTTTTTTTTTTTTTGTAATGATGGCAATAACAGTAGCAACCTTTTTTTTTTCATTTTTCTCTAAGTGACGTAATGTACTTATGATCTTACTTGAAGGAAAAACTGAAGGCTTACAAAAACTATGTATTTTCTGTCTAAACCGGGACGTATACTAAGATAATGGTTCAGTAGTAAAGCAGGTAAAGTTAACCTTGTGGTATAGGTAAAGCATCTAATAGCAGAGCCAGGAGACCTCATTTTAACTAAATGATACATGCAGATGTATTAGCAAGCTTCCTGTTGGTTAACTAAGCCTGGTTCATCACTTAACCGTGTTCTTAGTATACACCCCCTGGTCTAACATTTGCTTGCACTTGGTTGTGTACAATTTTAAAGTGTATAGCACTGACATTACTTGAAGAAGGGAAACTGAAGGCATATAAAGAGGTTGTATTTTCTGACCAGACTTGGTTTAAATTTCTCCTGCACTTGGTTGTGTATATTATTTTAAGTTACCGTAATTTGACATTCAAAGTTTACCAATATAAAAAAATGTCATTCAAACTGCATATGCCTTGTTTTACTTTTTACTTATACTTTTCATGACATAACTTCAGTACATCAACAGTCATTTTAATACTTAAGTACAAGACATTTGAGATGCCTTAAGACTTTAACTCAAGTAACACCACAGTCAGTGACTTGGACTTTTACCAGTCATATTTTGGAGAGGTACCTATACTTTTACTTAACTCTGAAATTTCAGTACTGTATACAACACTGTGCTGACCTCATTCTGAGACAAGATTTTCTTTTTTCCTAATCTTATAATGGCCTTGTTTGGAAAGCATTAAAACTGCACTTCCTTATTGCATGACTTTTATGAACATAAAGTTTCAAGTACAATCTGTGTTGGCACAACTAATCAGAGCCTTTAAAGGGGGAGAGGACTGTTCAAACCACAAACACACACAGACACACAAAACAGGATTTCCAGTTGATAGAATCTCCATTTACATGATCAAATGGCTCAGACATGTAAATTAGCACATGTAAATTTACTCTAAATGCTCCACATCAATGACATCCATTGATGATGTAAGTGCTCTAATTAAATGACAATCAACTTATCATTAATAAGGCCTATGTGTGTATTAACCTTTGTTGACATCAGGTGCGGAAATCGAAATGTCTAAGAGCAGCACTAAACTGTCTTGTATGATGTCAGAATTCTGAGTGACAGCCCAAAGCAGCTATGTAGTTTCAAACTAAAACTAGTGTTTAGCAGCGAGGTGGAAGTAATTACACAAATTCATGATCAGCAAGAGAAAATTAATCAGTTATGCCGTTCATACAGCCAATCACCAGTGCCATTCAGTTGTCTCATGAGACGTAATCATATTTAACCCAGCGAGCCCTCTAATGATGCCCGAAAGTACCATCACTCATCCTGACATTTAAACACAATCAAACGCAGTACTGTTCTTCAAAGAAAATAAAAAAGATTTCAGCCTCATTCATAATCACATCCTTAGTTAATCTTTTTCCTTTCTCCCATCTGGACTGAATCAAAAAATGGGCAGTGGTGTAAAAAGGAAGAGGAGGGGCGTGTGGGAAAGATGAATGCCACCGAGCAGAGCAGTTCATCATCTCAGAAACCTCGCTAAGGGATGGTCAGAGAAAAATGTCGTTCCCAACTCCCCCTCCATCCCCACTGTCAAGGTCAAGACACATTGGAACAATCAGAGAAGAGAGATAAAATAGCATTGCCATGGGCAGAGAAGAGCAGGTCAAAATAGACCCACTTTTAGGCCCTAAGCGAAATGTTAGCCATAAAATTGGAAATGGTCTCATGCAGGTGTGTACATATTAACAAAGCATGTGGTCCTTTTAAGGAAGGAGTTTGAAGGTGACGACAGCTAAAAAAGGAAATTGTCACTGAATGAATACATGCTAAAGCACACAGGGGATGGCAGAGACCCAGTTTTACTCAGGGAGAAATGGAAATGAATAAATGGCTATGATATCTACAAGAGTCAAATATAAATGTGGGCAGGAATAGGCTATGCTGAATGTTATGGCCCAGATGTGAAAATTATATTTCAAACTGTGATAGAAATTTTAATTCTCTTTTGATGAACTACAGAAATGAATAGACAATATTAACTGGTAGTGCTTCAAACTGATCCATGGAGGAATATGGGTACCATTATGTTAAGGCTCCTGAAGTCATTCATTTGGCGTCTTTCTACTGTTTTCAGTAAAACGAGGGATCAATTATTGAAATTTTCATTTCGTAAAATTTCTTTGCGAAAGAAAACAACAAGACAGCCAGGAAACCATCAGTTAATGCTAAATAAAGTAACCTGGCTGAAGTGATATGTCTACATGCCCCAGCAGTGCTCTTCACACGACAGTTAAATAGCAAGGAAGTTGAGTTGAAATAGAGCAATCATATGGCCTGTTCTCAGTATCAGAACAATCAGTTATTTAAGAAAAAGATATGAAAGCCATCAGTTATGTCACCAAGTATACTCCTTTTAAAATACCATTTTCCTTAGTAAATGTTGGTTACATCTACCTTGGCAATTACAGATTTACCATCATGTCTTTCCGCTAGAGTAGATATGACGAATTGTTTGCATGGGTTTGGGGAAATGTGACCATATGTGTCAAACCACTGTGTCTTTTCGTGCCAGTGGCGTTCAGCAAACAGCAGCAGAGCAGAGCGGAAACTGAAACAATCATGGTTGGGTGAAAAAAGCAAATATAAAAGTTTCCCAAAAGCAGAAGTCAGCCCGCTTTATACCGCAGCTCTAAATCTGGCTGCGGCACCTGCGCTGCACGCTCGTGGTGGACCAGTGGTGCAGAACGATGAGTGACATAAATTAATCTCCAAAAATTTGAGCAGAAAGACAGTAAGAGTCTTAGAACCTCCCATACACTGGTAAATAGGACGCTTTCGTTATAATCTCATCCATGATTAGAATATGGGATTTCACTTCAGGAAGTGCAGTAGTGCAGAGCAACACTTTGGAAGTGCAAATTGGTGAGAAAACACACCTTGTACATTGACAGCCTGAGGATACACAATACTTAAACCTCTGGTAAGAGTTACAGGGTGTCATGATGAAAATTTGGAGAGGAAAATAACACCTTTTACCCAACCTCGGAGAAAGAAAATTACACACTTTGAACATCCCAGCAAGCACTTGACTACAGAACCCGCCCACGCATTCTTCTCAGAAATCAGCACAGTAACGACAAGAATGCAACGCTTGCACAGGGTTTGGTAGGATAACAGTGGGGAGTCCACACTCCAAGCGCACAGTCTGAGCCAAGCATTGTTGGACTCATCTGAGGTGGGAACGGGTGCATTCTGAACCCTCTGTTCTCCGTCCAGATGTTTCTTGTTGTCTGTCTAAGTGGTGAGGAAGGGGAGGGAGAGAATTACACAACTTCTCAACTCCCACTCTCTCTAACCCACCAAGTGCTGATGCTAAGCAGGAAGTGGGGGACAGCCAAACGTCCCCAGAAACGGAAAAGGGGAAAAAACTTGGATAAACTGACGAAGAAAGAGAAATCCAATGCCACGTCTATTTCACAGGCGTGATCCCTTTTGTTTAAATGGACAAAAAAAAAACATAATCCCAAATCTGAAAGGAAGTCAGCACACTGCACACCGATCGCCTCGTATGTGTCAATCTGGCCTGATACGATTATACTGCGAGGTGTCCAACCTGACACTGCAGATGGTTTGCAACTCAGCCATCTGGGAGGGAAGCTGTGCAGACATTTTTCCAAAAATATCTCTTTTAGGTGACCGGATTAATTATCCATCTATCAAAAAATAACCCAAACCACTCGGATCAGCAAAGAATGACCCTAAAAGCCACTGTGTGTGTGAGAAAACCCTCTAAAAACCTACCTGCAGCCATCAGCCATAAGGAAAGCCTTAGAATCAAAACCTTTAGAATCCATAATTGACTTTTTTTTTCTAGAGTCTATAACAAATAATAAGCTGTTTTGTTCAGAGGAACAGGGTGAGTGCCGACCAGCCACGGCGTCTGTAAATCCTGCCTGTTGTCACACTCTTGTACTTAGGGCTAATGTTTGTCTGCTGATGGAGAATAAGTTGATGAGCTATGTGCGTCAGCGCGGGCGACATGCTCGATTTCACAAGAGAGCATCCTCTCAATCAGGTCCTCTCTGCCTCCACCTTCTGCTTTACGTCCTTCTTTGATTTCCACACATGCGTCCACCGTTTATTCCAAATTGTTTAGCTTCCCTCTTTTCACACTCTGTTGCTTTCATTATGCTAACGGCAAGCTGGTGGCAACTTGAGTATTTTCCGTCAACTTTTTTTTTTTTTAAGATGGGATTGAAGATGTTCAACGGCTCCTCCTCCAGCTGCCACTGATGAGAGATTGTCTTTTTTTTTCTTGCTTTGTTATTTTTTTCCCCAGCCATGCCATCAATCAAAGACAGACAGGACAAGATGCCGGGGTTACCAAAAAGCATGGAGACCGTCAATTTTAACCCAGAAGAGAAAGAGAAAGGAAAAAAGAAGACAAAAAAGGCTTGTCTGCTCATGAGCTGAATCATATGTCTGGCCTGACGAGAGTGATGACAAATGCTGAAAGAAGCGAAGACGTCAGACTGCATGACATGGACAGTTAGTTAAAAAAAAACGGTAAAAAAACAATCCAGTAGCTCTTCAGCTCACACGGAAACCAGCAGAGGGACAAACCTAAACGTTCCTATCGAGGTGCAAAACCTTGTCGTTTTTGTAAATGCATACATGTGCTATGCCACACTGCAAATGCATAAACCCAGGAAAACTCAAAGCAATGCATGCTTAGGAAAACAAAGTCCAACTGATTTCCATTTGAGTTTGGCTGTTTTTAACTTTTCCTCCCGAAAGCCTCTGCGTCTCGTCTTTTTCTGTCCAACAGGAAGCTACAGCTTTCAGAGCAGAATTCTGCACCCTTTGTTAAGAATGACAATTAGTATGCAACATGGCAGTTCATTAATTCTTCATTTTAAACAAAGATATCAAGCTAATGTTTTTTACAGAGAGTGAGTATTGCCTTAAAACCAACTATTATAAAAATGAACTTCTTTTAACATTCATCAAAGTGATCTTATTTTCTTTGTATCATTGTGCACTGATTAAAAAACACTCTCTTTCAGGTTGGGTTTAGTCCCAGCTGATTTACCTGTCCTTGAACAGGATTCTATACTGGAGGTCGTTACCGTGGTGTCTATTTTTTCCCCCTTTTTCTTGACGGTTTTGGAATTTGTTCCTTTCAGCTTTTATTCACTCATCTGACTAATTTCATACATGGGAAACGGGATTAAATTGAACAACAACACAGAGGTTACTGGTCTGAGCTCATCCCGAACTGTTTATCAGAGCAGCAAAAGAGTGGTCCTGATAAGCGGCATGACACAGGTCTGCTCCGACTCATTCATTTTTTTAATAAAACAGAACATACCAATTATAATTTTGAAAAAGTAATACTACAGTAATACTGTGGCTTGTTCATTTGCTCTTTGGACAAGTGCCTGCCAACCCTTACTGCTTGATTTATTCATTTTTTAAATGCACATTTAAAGGATCCTTCAGAGCACATTGTGACCGTTTGGGGAAGCTTCATACAAAAGTCACAAAGCTGCAAACACTGAGCTAAAGGTGGGGCAAGGGGAAATAATCTCTTCCACCCTCTATAACCAGCAGCACACTGTTCCACTTTGTTTGCATGATTAACAAGAGACTGAACTGAGGAAAAGATCGATACACTCCATCCCTTTACGGGACCGAGACCAGCATTGTAACCCTGCCTTTGTGCCCTTCCGGTCCCAGAGCTAATTATGTGATATGATCAATACATGTCCGTAATGGGATATTGGTGCTACTTGTGGCGATTCTGTAAAAAAGAAAAGAAAAAAAAGAGAAAAAAGAGGAAGAGAGATAAAAAATAAAAACATGCCCGTTCTAACAAATAAACACGCCTATTCTTAGCTGCCACTGGGACTCTGGAGGGTACACAATATCTGCTTCCTCTGGAAAAGAGATAGAAGAAATATGACGTTGTTTATCTTCCTCCCACCGAAAGAGGCTTCTAATGTATTAAATTGTGTGCTTGTGCGTGCTGTGTGTGTGTGTGTGTGTTCACAGCTGGGGTTTGAAATGTCCATGACTGTGCGTGCGTGTGCGTGTGATTTTGATGCTGCGCCTCTCCCAGACCCAGATCCTAATCTGTTCTCAACCAACAGGAAACAGCTACAAGCAGTCTACCGCCACGACAACACAAATCAGGCTCGCAGTGGCAGCACCCCTCTGACAGGAGCTCGGTGTGTAACGGGAAAGTGTTATTACTGACAGTGGTCAAGCAGAGGCCTGAAACGGAAAAAGAAGAAGAGGAGGACATGCTCTTAGGTGTCTCGATAGAGAGGAGCTGCAGGAGAGATATTCAGCCATCTGGCTTACACAGCAGAGGCAGGACTGCGGCCTCCTCTGACATATCTCTGTGGAGTGATGGCGCCCAGCAGAGCGTGGCTGGCACCGGAAAGAAGAAGGCGCCATTCCACTGCATGCCCATGTTAATCACCCCCAACAACCCCTCTGCAGATGGAGCCCCTTTAGAAATAAGACTTTGCCCAAAAGGCTCCATGATCTCTTGGTTAGGAAAGGAAAAGCTGGTAGTGTAGTTGCCATGTTGGATTACTTTTCCCAAACTGTAATGTGCCCCCGGAGGTTCGTGAGGTAAGGCAACAGCAAACAGAATGAACAGACGCGAGGAGTCCGAGTCACGCTACCGAACCCCAACTCTTGACAGTGCTTTTCTCCACAGTAATCTGCCTCTGCATGACATCACTTAAACTCCCTCTCTCAGGCGAAAGATTAGGTCAACTCGGAGTTCCCCGCATTCACGCAGCACTCACGTTTCAGACTAAAAGCAATCCCTGAGGAATGCAGACAGAAGAAAAGGGCCGGTGAATGTTCCACAGGCTTTAGGTGGAGCTGATCAAATAAAATCTGTGGCTCTGCTTTTGGGGACAGACTGGCTGAGTCACGCTCAAGCGACTGCAGAATTTTAAACGAGGGAGATGATGACGAAGGATGCAGCGGGGTGCCGAGTAACAATCGATGTCCTTTAGAGCAGAAATCTTACTTAAAGAAAAAGCTTTCTGTTCTTTGCTCTGCAAGCATGGCAGAGACAAATGCGACATGTGTTTGTAGACTGCAAAACAAAACCTTGTTTGAATTCCAAATTCACTTCTTACGCTCGTCCCGCTCTCCCTTTAGAGGGACAGTTCATTAGTGCCTAGTGAATATCAACCACAACCGCTGGAATCATCGTGGCGTGGCGTTAAGCGTACGACCCACTTGACCGCTTGCCCACTCCGGTCTCCACTGATGCTGCTTTGCTTTCATTCTGCTGAGCACACTGCGGGCTGAGCGCTTTTACAACCTCGCATTCATTCATTTTACAAGAGCCGACGGCCCTCTGTTAGACGTCATCCCGCTAATGAATGGCAATCAAAGGCGAGGCCTCACGTTCTGCGGCGCTCAGACACAAACATCTTCATCTGGAAGGAATATCTCGCTCCTACGACTCAATGCTCTTTTAGCTTCTTGCTCGATTTCATATAAGCAATAACACAGCGTGTGGCGTGTGGCGAATTAGTAAAAAACATTGCAGAAAAGGTTAACTGCAAGAGTGGGACCAATGCAATAACCTCAAGGTTGTTCAAAAGAGGTATTAAACCAGCTCGTGTTAAAAAAAAAAATTGCTCGGATAACAATAGATATTGAAATAAGAAGCAGCACACTTGAGGCCTGCATTCTATTGCAGATATCCCAAAGATAGAGCATCCAATGAGGAAGCTATATACACTGAACTTTAGTCTTAGCTCCTGCACCTCTCCGTTGGCTTATAAGATAAGTGTGGTAAAAACACACCCTACATCAATCTTCTAGGCAATGCTTTTAATCTATCAATTTATCCAAATATCCATTTTGTATTACTGACGGATTACCGTCGATGGGCTTAATCTCATCAAGCGTATAGAAAATTTCTCCTGACATAAAACAAGACGCAGCTGAATCCGACTACCTTAAACAACCTCTGTTGATTTTCCACTCTTGTTTTCCGAGTGGAAACAGAGACTACTGCAGCCTGATAAAGTTGAAACTACCTCCTGCTGCAAGGCATCTGCCCAACTAAAACGACCTTGAACAGAACACTGACTCCCCACCAGCCCAGAGAAATAATTATCTTACCTCGCAGTGACCTAAGCTACTCATGAATACCGCTATATTCCTTTGCCTACTTCTAGACCCCCAAGAATTTTAAAAAATATATTACACATGTAAGCCTAGTTGTTTGGGTTTTTTTTAAATGAGCCCGGCTTGAGCATCATCCCTGCACGTTAAAGCTGAACCTGTATCAGAGTTGTGGCAAGAAAAGCAGTGTGGACACCCAAAGGACTAGCCAGTTACCCTAAGCATAGCAGGTCCTCGCTGAAACATGGTGGCGGGGGTATTATGCCCAGACATGTGTGGCTGCCACAGCCACTGGCTGCACAGCCACTTCGATTCACTGCTGACGGCACCGCTGATGCCAGCTGCACAATGAACCCGAGTTCCAGTGAACGCCTCACTCGACGGCGTCTGTGAAACATTATGGTGCTCTATGTGCAAAAATTTTGCCATTTCAACATGGTTGAAATTGAAGGCGTGAATATTACCTCAAAGTCGCTATTTCACATGTGGATGGTTTGATTTAGAACTTGACACCGAGAAGCAGAGAATATTTATTTAGAGTTATATTTCTGAGGGTTTAGAGGACTGCTCAGCCAGAAACATTTAGTCATATCCAGCATTCCAATTAATTTTGTGACTGGCAGCACATACAAGGAACAGAAAATGAGATGATGATTTCAATTTCGCTTCATAAAAAAAGAAGAGTTAATAGATTTTCTCAATATGTTCATTTTTAATCTTGTTGAGGTGCTACCATCCCCTGAGCATGACGTCCCCTTAAGTAGGTGGACAAATAGGTTAGGACAAGGTTAATGAGGGGGTTCGGGAGTTGTCACAGTTTCTGTTAGAAGGAAAGTTCTTTTTTTTAATCTTGTAATTGTTAGATTGCACATCTTTCAGCAAAAACATCTCTTAGGTGAACCTGGATGGCATATAAAAAGCTACGAACCCCCAGTATTATAAACCCCCGGTCTGCATTAACAAAAAAACTCAAGTCTATAAAGTCAGATTAGTCTTAGTCTTGTCACCCTACTAGATGTGAACTGTTTACAGGGCACCGTCAAACAGATTTTGCTTCCAATTCAGGGGTTGAGAGAAAAGGCTACTTTACTAACATCAATAAAAGAAACATTGCTCGTGTGGTCGATCTATGAAACGTCCACACTCAACCCACAAAAATAGTCAAAGTTAAGAGTTTAAAGGATTTTTGTGACCTTAAGCGTAGGATTACCTCATAAAAGGTTAGGCAACCCTCGCCTCTAACCATCCCCTTCTTGTCAATCCCATTAGCGTTCTGCTGCACCATCCCAGCTGTTCAAACTGGGACGTATCTCTAATGAGTTCCATTAACAGTATTACCTGCATCCGGCGAGCACTGGGGTCATGGGTCAGCAGCAGACCTAACACCGAGATTAAATTACCCCTGTGGGAGGAAGGGAGGGGCCTGTCTACACTTCAGTCATCACCCTCCTCCACACTGCGGCCACATAGAGAGATCTCTGATCTAAGGTGGGCTGCGATTTAACATTTCATTTCATGGTTCGTATGCTCTCCTCTGATTTTATTTTCAACCCTACAGAGCTTAGATGGAGCTTTAAGGGGTTACAATCACAACATATAGAGAAAACAGTACAATGTGATCACAAGATAAATCAGGACAGGAGGAAATGGTTTGATTGGGGCTTCCAATGACGTTCTGCAGGATTAACCAGTCGTCTTACAGAGTGACAGCCAGTCAGAGCCATCAGCGATGCATCTTCAGCTGATCACAGCAAGCAAATTCAGTGGTGAATTTATTCCACTGTCTCATTACAGCGGAATGACGTGAAATGTGAAGTAGGAAAATAAGCATCTAAACATGCTATGCTACAGCCTTGTAGCCACTTTAAGATCCTTGTTTTTGTCTGATAGATCTTACAAATTATCGCTGCCAAATGAAACTTGGTTTAAGGAAAGCAGCATTTTACGGTGTGCTTTGTAAAAAAAAGTGCACTGTAGTGTTTACCATCCTAAGATTCATGTCCTTAAAAACGTAATCTTCTTTCTTTAAAAAATTGGTAAAAATGTCTAATTCATAAAAATCTGGGATGTTGGGATGTTTTTTTCTTTAGCTCTGTAAAATATTGTTTAAATGGAAATAACCCAACTACCCATTCAAGAACAATGTGCTCGTACTCCTGTTTTAGATTATTAGCAAAACAATTTAAATCCTATTGCAAATCAGCTCTTGTTACTTGCTGGCAGCGTCAATAATTCTGGTGGGAGCCGGACAAAGAGAAGGAGCCTCAATTACTGGGAGTGGAAGCAGCAGGCTCTGTGTGGGATCTGGAGCCCCATGGAGTACTAAGAAGCTTCAGGAGAGCTCGATAGGCCCAGCCAGCAGTGATTCAGTCAGAGCGCAGGTAGTGTAACATCTCTCACACACACTGCCAACCATAACAAGCAAGCGCACACACATACACACGCAGCACACAGATAACCGCCTGAGTCATCCCAAAGGTATTCACAATAACCTCACTAACAGGGGGGTAAAAAATGAGAGAGGAAACTGTGAAAAAAAACACTGCAGAACACATGAAAGGCTTCAGAGAGCACCGCTCACTCTTGTCTCGCAGACGCAGCCAGAGGCTGTGCATTCTGAGCTGATACTTTGAGCTCTAAAGCATCTGCAAACACCAGCGCTCATTAGACAGCCTTTCTCATGCTCGGGGTAAAATAAACACATGGTTAAAAACTAAATGAGGGATTTATGCGACTACATTAATGAAGGTCAGATTCACATCATACAACCTAAGTACCGTCCACACTTAAAACTAAACAGCTACAGTACACCTCCGCTTCCTTCTCCTCCATCAAACATTCTCAGAGTAGTTAGGATAACTGGGTCATTGTTAACACTTGATGCTTTGCTCCAACCTGATCGGCACGAAATAAACACATTCCATTGTTACTTTTGCAACTTGCACCTCCGCCATGTCTGTTTACACCCAGAAAACCACCAACCAAAGAATAACAACACTTAGTTAAAAAAGGAGAAATTTTTTTAAAACACTGCATCGTCACCAAGCAGCAGTTTTTCCTCACATTAAGAAACACCCAGACAGTTGTTTCTCTGTTTTATCATTCAAGGTTAGGAATGTTGAAAAAAAAGAAAGAAACAGACACAAACATATAGCTTTTTCACCACCTGAAACACTGTTATTTATTCAGCCACACTCTGATAAGTGTTGTTGTTGTTAAAGGCACTGTTGAAGAAACATTTCAACCAACTCCAGTCACCTCTCAACTTCAGAGCTGAGGCCAGCGTTAGCATCTCAAGCTAAAGTGCGTGCTAAAACAGTGCCAACTTACTTAACTGACGTGTCTTCCAGTAGTGTGAGAAATGCAAAGTAATCATCATCAGAAAACGTCTGCAGGTGAGGAACCAGTGAATGTTTTGCACTTTTGCTTGTTAAATTACAAAAAAAAACTTTCCAACAATAAACTGCAATTTCCAGCTTCCTGTGAGCGATGCATGACACATCCAAACCAAAAAAAATAATAACTTCACCTTTTTATAGTTTGCTTTGTTAAACAGCAGTCACAGAACAGAATTGGTGATTTGGAGAGAATAAATGGAAGCACATCTCTTTTGTATGAATGCCGCTGTATTGTTAAAGCCACAATTATGACGTGGGCCTAACAGAATTGTAACCAATTAAAACACCTACTCTATGCAACTATCAATCACTGCGTGAATGGATACGTTGAGAGGGGGAGAAACAGTTTAGAACAAATTATATAATCGGGCTGCTTCCCCTCTCCTTCATTTGGCTAAGCCATTGACGCTGGGCTCGGAGTGTTGAAGCGCTCACACGATCTGACCTTTTCCTTATCATAAATCACATGCTACTGTTCTGCTGCCAGGATTTTGTTTAACCCAATTTGTCACTGAGGAGACCCCCGTTTCCACCCTCGCTGCAGATTCACTCAGAAGGACTGGGAGCACAATTAGTGGGCGGATCAAAGCATGCCATCCAGACCTCTCTCTCGCCCTGTAATCATGGGTGTCACTAGCCTCTGGAGCTGATAAGCCAAGCCTACTATTTGTTGCAAAGCAAAAGGAGGAAATAACTGGGCATCACTGCTGCACCATACATTTCCTTTGATCAATCTCTGTGTCATTTCTGTCCATCTTTTTAAGTGTGGAAAAGACTTGAAGAAACCTGCTTGCAACACTGAGTGAAAATAACTAACTTTTAAAAAATTGATAATGGACAAAAAGCAGAAATTGTTTTGTTTTTTTTTTAGAAGTAGTAGCTGAATGTTTGGTACTCTTCAGTTCTGATATAGTACAGAGTTGTTGGAGGGAAAAAGGCAACCATTGCTGAGTGAAAGGCAGATGGACAGATGCAACACACACATTCACACATTATTTTGACAGAAACGGGTCACTGAAGGTGTGCCAAGAATATCAGACAAATGTGCTGTCAGAGGGCAGTCGCTCTCGCCCGATACCCGCTTCGGCCTCCTCAGGCCTGACATGAAGGATAAGCGTTGTGCTGGAAGCTTTGATCCATACACCGGCACATTTTTCAGACTTGTCGCCGTGCAGTGATGGAGAGGCAGCGGTGTTTCCCATCACACTTCAGGGTTGAAGGAAACATTTAGCACTGTGTGCTTCTAATCCAGCTTCCTGATCCCATCCAATTCCTGAAGAACCTTGACACGTCTTCATATTGGCATCAGAAACATGAATGAACAGAAGTGATGAGGGAACTATGTGGAAAAAGAACTGTGAGGCATCTATAATCCAAACCTGTAATCGTATCCCTATGTACACTTATCTTTTGTCTCATTTTACAGCAGGATGGTTATTACACCAAGTCCACAAGGAAGTTGATTGTAAACTGTAGCATATTTCCCTTCCCCTGAGGGGGTTAATGTTAAACTTATACTGCACTTAACTTTCAGAGCCTTATGATCCCAGTTTTATTACACATTGGACTACAGCGTGAAACCGGTGTTATTTACAAACTAAATTGAGCTAAACTTAATTTTCTACAAACTTTAACAGTGCTAAACAACCAAAACTTGTACAAATAGATTCCAGTTGATAAAATGGTGCAGAAATGACTGAGATCTGTGGGAGCGCATTATTTATAAAATATATAGATCCAAAAAATGGCTGGGATCTTTAAATCAGAACTGTGTTCAAAACAACAAAAAGTGATTTCCTAATCCAAAAATGTGTTCATCCTCTCTGTGTCTGATTTCAAAATGTGTTAACTCTTCCCGCATCTGTTTAAAAAGGAGAGAAACCATTATGCTTTTAACCTTCACCCAGCTAAAAAAATGCCTGTTATTGAATAAGATAGAATTAGTACACACAGCAGGACCAGCTTGCACATTTCTTAATAAAACACCAAAGCTAAATCATAACCAGAGGGTTTGGAGCACCATATGCAGTCATTCACATGAATTTTTGCTAATTTCAGCAAAACAATACAAAGCATGGCCACTCTTCCATACCGACTTGTGTGTCTTTTTAATCTTTTTTGGGTAGTTTTTTACTAACTCTAAGACTGTAAGGTTGTGGGAACTGTAGAAGCTGCAGGAGTGAAAAAAGCAGATGCAAATTATCCAACTGAGAATGTGTGATCGTTTCACATCATCTTCCTTATACAGACAGCCATCTTTGCTCACTTTCTCTTCAGAGTTAGACTGACGACACAAAACTCAATTAACACCCAGGCAGGCACATGTGAAGATGCTGTGGCTGCAGCTGCTGATCTCCTTTCTAACACTCCTTCCTTATGGATGGATTACATTAAAACACCAGTAACAACGGAGCATCTTTACACGTACGTGAACACATTTGCTTTGTGATCATGCTGCTTTGGGTGGCCCAAAACAGATCCAACAGCCAACATCTCAGGTGCTCCTGCAAGCGAGCTATGCACTTATCTTTCAAAGCCCATTTTACTTCATCTCCTCTGAGCATCTGTTAAGATTGCTGTTTATCACAGACATACCTTATACGCACTGAGCCAAGAAAGCTTGCATTGAGTGACAAGAAGATTCTTGTTCAAAATCTAGAAAATCAAAGCAGGGGGGTGTGTGCAATACGCACTCCAAACAAACAGCAAATTAGGGAGCATTTGGACAGTGAATAAGGAGACGAGTTATGTTAGAAAGACGTGGCATCACATAAACTGAAAGTGTACAGAAAATCCCTCGCCCGCCCGCCCGCCCGGTGTCTAAGTTTGCTCACCTGTGACATCTGGGGTCTGAAATTGATCTCCTTCAGGTCCACTGACCCGGGGGAGAGGTTGTGCAACATCTGGCAGAGAAGCACCCCGTCTCGCAGAGCCTGTGCCAGGTCGAAGACGGCGGCCGAGGGCCACACGACCCGGTGGTTCGGAGGCAGGACCTTGCAGTCTATCAACCACCGCCCGCATTGCCTCCACTCCTCCATCTCTGCTCCGGGGACTGTCCTCGCAAAACAAACCCGAGGTCCTGGAACTGGTTGGGGGTTTCACAGCCGGTGGGAAGCCGCGTTTCACCGCGCACGATCGGGCACAACGGTCGATTTCCTGTCGGCTCCGGGGGTCTTGACCATTCACGTTCCGCGTTCCGAAATCAGCTATTTCACAACTTGGCGTAAATTGCAGCTGCCCGGCGCGCTATATCCCGACGCCTGTCAGCTCTCATGTGCTCGACATGAAGGCTCGAGACAGACCCAAACACTGGCTTACTTCGGGGGGGGGGGGGGGGCCTTCGACGCTACGGGAATTTTCCCCTCTTCATTCTCAAAAAAAGTTTCTCTCCAGCATAGCCAACCCGAAAGGCGTGAGCAGAGACGAACAATACCTGGAAACTGAACAGCTGGATGCTGCGGCTTGTCATACACCGACTTGAGCCGTGCCTCACTATCCAGTGTGCAAACAGCGGTCTCGTGCGCGATTAAAGTGGCTCGTTCGACACTGAACAAAGCCCGGAGTCACTTACTGTATTTGCGTGTCACGTTTAGCCAACCATGTATAAAAAACGATGAACTTCCAGTCATTTCCGAGTGCAAAAAAAAAGAAAAGAAAGAAAGAAAATAACACAGAGGAGGCTTTCAACAACGCTCGGCTCCCCCCCCCCCCTTTTCAAAACACGGTCTAAACGTCGCTCTCCAGCAGCGGAAACATGTCCAGGACGAGCAAACAAGAGCCCGTTAGCATATGTCCAGTTAGATATAAAGTTAACGTTCAGCACCTTCACGCACGCCCCCTAAACTCGCGTTCCCGTACAGAAACTGAGCACTTCTGAGATTTTACGGCTGTCTTCCATTCGCGTCCTGGCTCCCACGTCCCTCGTTCCCTGCCTTTTCCCTTCGCGGCGAGATGTTTCGCGGTCCCAGCTCCCGGACCGCTCACGTTTTGACTCGACCACGCTTCGGGTTCGGTTTGTAGGTGAAACTGCCTTTCTCGCTCCAGTTATCTCCAGCAAACCTTTTGCCCTCTACAGTGTTTCCTTACTTTGTTAAAGTGCCTCCATACTCCAGAAATGGGAGTTTCGGGGAGTATTTTTTAAACTGAGAGTTGTGAACGCGCCCTCCGACGGTTGAAAACGGTCACCGCACGCGCCCGCTAAGGGGGTCTGCTCTGCTTTAGGTGCTCGCGGCGATGTTAGCGGGGTTTGACCCCTGATGACCGAGCAGCAGATCTTAACAGAGCGTTCAAAACTGAGGTTACCATACGGGCGGCGGGCGAGGGCATCTCTTGTAAACATCAGGTTTTATTTGTTTGTTTTTTCTTTTATTGCTTATGGCAGTAAAACCCGGCATGGCAGAAAATGTGTCCACACTACATTTCAGAAAGCACAGCAAGGCAAGGCAATTGCATAGTGGAGAAAGAGAAAACCCCATCATTTCAGACAACAAAAACACCTTTATAAATTCCAAATACAACACTGAAAAAATTATTGATAGACTTATGGAAGAAAAGAAAAGTAAATAATTGTTTGGTTTGTTTCTTAAGACACTATTGTGTGATATTACCTTTGATTACTCTCTTTTTCTGGATTTTCTTAGATGTGTCACCCCCTCTAGTTCTTCTGGGAGGACACATCCCAAGTCTCTCCTGATGTCTCCTACCTGTGGGACATGCACAAAACACCTTCCCTGGGAGACATTTAAAAAACACATCAACCTACTCCCTGGCTTTGTTTTAACTGGCTGCCTTTGATGCAAAGGATCAGCTATTGTAATCCAACCCTCTACCCGAGGAGCAAGCTTCACCCGTGTCAAAATAAGCGTATGGTTTTCTATCTGTATCTACCCGTATTTGCTTGTATTGTATCAGCCACTCCTGATAGCTCATAACCATAGGTGAGAGTGGCAACTTCTTGAATGGACCACTACTTTCCCTGTCCCACAAGACCCCAGAGATGCTTAGACCACTCCACAAGAGTGGCTGACTCACCTGAACAAGAGTAGGCAAGCAAAGGATATTTAAGATGTGGTAAACTCTGCGATGGCAAAATTCACGTTGATGGTATTGGCTGATAACTTTGGTCTTGTGGACAGAAATGCCTGGGAGGGTTCTGAGGATGACCTTTTCAATGATCCCTTTTAGCTATTCAAGACCCTTTTTGACACACTTTAGCTCGCTATCTTAAAGGTTTTGGGTTGGACTAAAGTTCACATTCACAGAGTATCCCCATATTAATCTTTGATGAAACACATTTCTACTGGCAAGCAATTAAAAAACAAACATACTTATTTCTCTATTCATGATGTAATACACATTTCACAAGCTAATCGAAGCCTGGGAAGTCTGAGATGTACCTCCTGGAAAAAATGTTAATGCCTTTCTTTGATATTTGCTGAATCATTTCTCCTTTTCCACTAAATTAACAAAGCCGAATGCCTCGTTTAGTCATTTCCAACTATTAATCTAATGGTTTACTGAACATTTCTAAGTGGAACATATTGGACTACTAAACCTTGACCGAAACGCTATCAACGCTATGAAAAAATGTCTTTCATTCAATCTGTAAATCAACACCCAATTCTGCTTGAATGTTCCCTCTTTTCCACACAGGTGGTCATGTGGTCTGCCGCCGTGTCTGCTGCCAAAGTAGCGAGCGGTATCGTGTTGTTCCTTATTTTTGAGTGAATCATTTACAGTGCACAGTTTGCATTTATCATATCAGGTAAGTAGCGTCGAGGCCAAGAGGAACAAAAAATACAATAATAAAAACACAGTGTAGAGTTGTATGAAAGGATAGTGTTATCAATGAATCATTTGTTACTGCATGGATTTTTTTGTTTTAAAATTGAGCAATTACCTGTTGAAAAGATGAATTAATATTTCCATGGGTTACATTTTGAAAGTCCCATGAACAATAAAGTCAAGCCCCTACATTCAGAATGGTTGTTAACAGTGTTCTTATGGCTCATTCAATCACAATGCTATTATCAATGTGACGATGATGGCACAGTATGATTCCAAACAGAGCTCGGAAAGAAGATTCCAAAGACCACCACTCGTGTGAATGTACATTAGAAGTTATATTATATGTATATTTTGTGTTGAATACCATAAATGCCAGTGGCTTTCTCGTAGCCTCAACAGAACCTCAGCTTTCACGGGAGCCACCGAAAGCTTGATCAGATGATGCATTACACACACATGTACAACAAGAAATGTTAGGTGAAAGTAGTGAGTGAGTGAAAGCAAGTGCTGGTATTTACAGAGTGTTTTTCAGCTAATGCAGGCTTGAAGAGTCAATTTGGCTTCGAGCAAACGGTTCAATACATATTCACGTCTCAAATGCCTTACTGGAAACAAGAACAAAATCAATGCAAGCCTCTTTGTTTCGAAATATTTTTTGATCCAAACACAGGAAAAATATGCAGTGCCGGTCAGATACTTTTTCATTTGGGTTCATCTTTGTTTCTTTCTGTTGGTGGACGCTAAACCTTTTCTGTTCTACGGAGTTGTTGTTTTGCTATTTTGTTTGTTTGAGTGTGAAATAAGTGAAAAAATCCCAGTTGGTCAATTAATCCCTTAATTGACGGCATCACCCATATGCCACCTGTTTCTGGTTGAACCCCCTTTTTGTCGTGTCTCATTACCCTCTGCTCACTCAGCGCCGCACTTCCCTTGCTCCGGATTCCCATAGGGGCCGAAACGCGTTTAGCCTATTTATCCCCAGGCATAACAGAGATCGGCTAAGGAAAAACCTTGTTTTCGGTGTTCCGTTTGTATTTGGAAAGAGGATTTGAAAGATTACACCGCTCTGTGAGAGCGAGTTGAAGCTTGCAGTCAGCGTGGAAACATGAGTGCGCTCGCTGAGGCCTCAGGAGGCCTCCAGACGACCACACTAAACCCTCTGCTCCAAGCTAGGCTTTTCTGTTTCGTTGGTTCGCATGTTGCGCTTATATAACTTTGTCGACAGGCCGTAAAAATATATGGTCAATGTCCCGGCAAGCAAGGGGACCAGGCGTACATCTTATTCAGTTTTGGGATGAGCGGCTTTCGTCCCCTGACAGTGGCTGTGCCGTACAGCCTTTGCTATCAGTTGCAGAGTTTGAACTGATGTGAAATAAGAGAGACATGTTTGGATCATGACCCAAATTGGGAGCCCTGAGGCAAAAATCCAGTTGGCTTAGTCAGAAACATTCGCTACTCACTGACTGTGGATCTTGTTTTTAAATTTCAAACCTTGGGAGAGCCATTGCATAGACGACTGTCTACAGACGACATAATTAACATGTCACATGTGGGCAAAGAAGGGTTTTCTTCTGCCGTTTCCTCAATGCACCTGATTATGAAACATCAAGGCCTTTAATCTTGTATGTGGAGGACCACGCTCCTGAAGATGTGGGAGGTACATAAATAGCTGCGCCCTTTGCAGTGAAATCAGTAATGTACAGCTAGTCTGAGTCTGAGCCAACGGAGATCACTTAACCTTTGAGCGACTGTTTCGACAGTCCCATCAGCATAAAATATGGCCGATCGGTCTTTAGGCAGATCTGTGCTTCGGGGAGAGCTGCGTTCAAGGGAGCCGGAGGAATTCTGCGAATAAACAAAAACGTGTCGCTTGAAGGGACAGCGACTTCACGATTAGCGGCAACCCGAGGAATTCTGCTGTTTTCATCACCAGCAGGCGACAATCTTTAGTGCTAATATGGCCATTTACGTGATGCGGTACAGTTTCCGTTAACAGTAACTGACATCTCTTAATGCTGTCAAGACCAATAACTGAGGGGCCGACAGGCCTCAAAACAAAGCAGCTGGGACATCTTATGGATGTGTATTGAGTGCTTCAATGCGCTTTCCTAGAAAACAAAACAAAACACTGAGTTAAAAAAGCACGGATGTATGGGACTAAAAGCAGCTGGGATAAGCCTGACAGCGGTAGGATAAATCAGCCACTTACTACTTTGCACACCTTTGCTGCTCTGGAGTCACAGTCTCTGTGAGGCAGCTCAAAGGAAGGATTCGACTGTGTGCACGTGGGGCAGTGCTGCAAAAAGATCCTGCTCAGCAGAACCTCTCCTTCCATGACGAATACATTTGAAATAGATTCATAAGCGCTATCACGTCGGTCACAAATTGAGCATATTACAACTAAAAGGCTCTCACTTCACCGAGAACAGTATCATCTTATTTTGTAATTAGGAGCCTTGATGTGTGCCGCAGACGCTGGAAATCGATCACCGAGCAGAAGTGCATGCATGTGCAGTTCTGCTCATATGTCTTGTTTCTGAGCAACATTGACGCGAGACTGCAAAGAGCTTATGTTTGTTTCCCGATGCTGTGTTCTGCAACGGCCATAAATCACAGCAAACGGCCTCCTGTATGATGTGTTGGCGGGCTTTTGGACTTAAGACTCACGCGCTGAGCGCTGGCAAGCGACAAGTTGTCACGGATGTCGCAGCGCTGATCAATCACGCGTGGATCCGCGTGGCATGATGGGAACGCGGGTCACAGACAGGGTGTCATCCCCAGCATGCGAAGTGCATCAGCAGCAGGCTGGGCCGGGCCGGTATGTCGAGTGATGAATGGCCTCTACAACGGGCAGTTTTGGGGCGCTCTCTCACCAAAACACGAAACAGACCTGTCATGGTCAGAGCACAGCATTTCAGAAAGTCACAAAACAGGAGGAGGCTGTAATTTTACAGAACATCAGAAGATGCTTTGGTTGACTTCTGGTAAATGTTTGCAGGGCCTGTGTAAAATGACAGATTTAAAAACGCATGAGATATTTGACATGAATCTTGGGGGCCATCTTCTGGCCTACTCTTGAACTGCACTCAAAGGCAGGGTTTTTTTTTTTCTCTAGTTACCCCACATTTCTCATTTCTCTGCACTCCGACCGCTCAGGCGCGATGCTCCGTGTGCGTGCTGACAGCAGCACAGCGACTCAGTGGAGTGGAAGCTGGTAAAAGCACCTGCTGTTGGAAAGTTGGGTCCGTGCCAGTTTCTGCTGACCAGTTGGCTGGCCTGCAGGAAGTAAGAGTTAATGTTTGTGTGAGGAATGCTTTGTTTCACCACCAAGCTGTTTGCAAAAGAGCAGAACATTAATGGATATCTATGTTAAGGAATTGTACTGCTTTCATTCCTTTTAGCTAAACATTTTCTAATATGTTCATAGATATCCTCTTCACCGTAGACATACTTTTTACTATTCCAGACAGCGTTAAAAAGGCTCCAGCATAAATTTAATGTGAAATGACACCAATTTAGTCAGCTGTCACTCTTTTCCGTTAACAGTTAAATCCCTTTAAAGTGCCAACCTGTGTGACATCCTGCTCTAAGAAACCTCAGAGGTAGATCCTGTGATTATAAAGAAGAACACATGAGTACAAAAAGGTTGGGTTTTATTTTTAAATGTACAGAACATAAAAATTTTACAGATAGAAAAATATGTTTACATGTTTAACATCTTTGAAGATACATACTTTGGTCACAAATGAGGAAATAAATAGAAATCCGCAGTGATCAGGAGTCACCGTCTTCTGAGCTGGAGTAAGTGGAGCTGCTGCTGGCTAATTCTGAAGAGCTGCTGCTGCTGCTGACGTGCTGAGACGCAGTCCGACTGCTCCTCTCTAGACAAAGGCAGGCCCAAGAAGCACACGTAAATAGGACAGAAGCCGATGGCGTGGAAAATCCTTTGGATGCTGTGCGGCTTTAGTGGCGACAGCTTCAAGTGAGGTTGGTGGAGAGGTTTTGGACTTACTTTGAAATTTCTTGAACCTCTTGTACAGACAAGACTTGACATACTGCTCCAGTTCACGCAGAGTGGACGGCTTCAGGATCTCAAAGTCAATCTCGATCTCGTCTGGGTTGCCGCTGCACGTGTTGGGCTCCCGTTTCTGGATGATGTGCACCACGCGGCCCAGCTTTGTGCCGGGGAGCCGGTTAATGTCCAGGCTCAGCTGGTGCTTTTCCTCATATGTCATAGGCAAAGACTCGTCCTCTGAATCCAAGTCATTGCCACCTTTCCACGATGGCCTACAATAAAGGCAGAGAGGCAGAGGTCTCTGTTTCTGTGTTGAGGGCTTTAAGGTCAGTAAAAGACAAAACAAAAAACACAATACCTGCAGCTGGGGTTTGGAACACTTTTGGAACCGGTAGTTTCTCTACTCTGCCTGCCGGGCTCTTTGTTGTCTTTCTCTTTTCCGGTGAATGGTTTATTCACCGGGGCTTCAGAGAGGGCGGCGAGGTGCTCCTGCTCAGTTTTAATCTGTGTGAGAGCCACCAGAGATGGTTTATTGTGGTACAGATACCAAAAAATCAAGTAAAGCATAAAGAGAGCTGATCAAAGTGTGGTGCTGAGAGACACAGGCGGTGGCACGGGGTGGAACGTTAAAAAATATAAAATTCATATATATATAGATGGATATACAAAAGTGATTTATGTAACGTTAGTCATATCCTTTGACCTTGTTTTATCTTTTCTTTTTTTCAGTGGTATCTGGAAACCAAACACTAATACAAAAGTTAGCTTGTGTTCATTTGTGTGCTGCAGATTATATCTAAAGAAGCACGTCAAAGCTTGTATATCTGCAGCTTTTTCAAATGAAATTCTCCCTGTTATAAACATGTTTTTCAGCAAAGAAAAAAATTATTAATGGAAATTCTCTCCTCTTTTGTTCAAGAACCTAAGCATGTCGAGCCCTGCATGACTGAAAACGATATTTTGACTGGATTCCACTTCCACAGATCGTAGGTCAGTTTTTCTGGTGGGCATCTGAGCGGCCAGTTTTTCGGTCACATCATGTTTTTGTCTTGCGGGCGTCTCCGCAGGAACTCACGTTATCTTGTGCCTCAGTGTGTCCGGTGGCACGCCCCTCTGCCAACTCTGACTGGTCCGGACCGGATGAACTGTTGCCATTCAGCCCACAGAGAGCAGCGCTCTTTGCAGGTCGGAAAGCAGCCGGTGCCGTTAGCTCCACGCGCTCGTCGGGCATCTTCGCAAACTTTTGCTCAAACACGCCCTGAAGTCACCGTTCATAGAAAGCAGAACGTAAAACTCAGGCTCTTTGTCAAGCTTCAAATGTAGAAGAAATAAATAATCCATGACAAACCTGAAGTTTTCTGGCCATACCGACAACACTATGATGGGAGGGGTTGTATTTGTAGCAGTTGGAGAAAATCAACCGCACGTCGGCAGCAAACTGCTGAGCGTCCAGGTATTCGCCTCCCTCCATCTTTCTCTGCCAAACAGAAATGTGGGAATGATTTGAGCGGCAGGTGAAAGGATATTTGTGGCAAAGGCTTGCGGAAGACTTACTTTAACAGTGCCGAGGTCCATGGGGTACTTGATGATGTCATGGTAGTCGTGCAGCCCCAGGACTTCGGCGTCGACCGGCGTGTAGAAGGGCCAGGCGTAGGCCGCGTGTTTTTTGGACAGCATTTCCTTTAGGATGTCGCTGCAGTATTTCAGCTGGTCGCCCAGACCCTCCTGTCCATTTTCTGGTTCTGGGGAGGCGCTCTCTGAGGCAGCGCTGACCCGGCCGGGGCCTTTGTGTTTCATCCTGTCTTCTGAAAAAAGCACACAAAACCCACTGAACGCTTCAAACCGAAAGGAAATATTTAGACTTAAGACCCAGTTCCTCCGTTTCCCCTTCGTTTGAAGCTGTATCCGTCCCTTCACACACATAAACGCATTACCTGAAGAGCTGTTTTTTCGCCCTCTTCCTCTAGCTGCAAGGGGAATCAGTTCCACTTCCCTTTGAGGCATTTGAGCGACTTTTTGCAAGAAAATCTTCTCCACAGCAAGAGCCATCAGCACAATGTCATCGGTAGGCTGCAGAGGAATTGAACAGAATCTGTTAGGGTAAAGTGTCGGTGAGGGAACTTAGAGGCACGAAGCCCCTTACCTTGTTGTATATGTAACAGTTGGTGAACATGGTGTTGAAGTCCTGCATGCATTCGCTCGCACTCCAGTAGTAGTTGTTCTCTAGCCGTTTCTTGATGGTACCCATGTCCATTGGGGTTGTAATTATCTTATGATAGTCCTGATCGAGAAAAAGAATCAGGGGGAACTGTCAGAAAATAGGAAGGTTTGTTATGAATGACTATGAACCATTTTAAATCAGAAAAATTCCCAGTTTTAAGTAAAACTTCTGATATCAAGAGTGACTTGGAAAGATACTTAAAATAAACAGAGGCTAGGAGGTTGTTCTCCAGTTAAGGACATAAAATCGGTGTTGTGCGAAATTCCAGCATCTCTACACTCACTGTGTTTATGGTGTGCATAAGAATTAAGAGACAAAGACATATTAAAAGAGGTAAGTAAATCTTACACAGCATTAACACAATGGAAGACAGACAACAGAAGAGTTTGTTTGTTTTGTTTCTTTTTATTTGTACGCACTATTAATCCAATTATAAAGGAAATTACCCAGATGCTTTTCCGGAAGATGACGAAGAAAGTTAGATAAAATGGATGAGTGTGTGTGTGAAAAACATCATCTTACTAAACTATCCACAGTCAGTGGTGAAGTCATATGTATGTACAAAAGAAATCTAAAGTCTGGGGAATCGCATGGTTTCATTTTTGAAAAGCTGGTGTGTTTAAACTTTTGACCATTACAGCAAAGATGGACATGCTCTTCTTTCCAGCAGAACCTGCATATTTTTTTTAATCATTTTATATTTTCAAGGATTGGATTTTCCACTGTCCACACAGGGAGATTAATTTGGAGAGTCCTAACGTTTTCTATATACTTTGTGGGAAGCAGCAGTACAATGACACCCTTTGAAAGGCTCACCTTCATTCCCCCAAATATTCATCTCATCATCGTGGCCACATAGCTGATTCAATCTTCGACATAAAACCTTCTTCTAATTTACAAATATTTGAACCAATGATCTTGGAGAATGCTCTTTTTTATAAACGACTTTCCCAACTTCTTGTATATTCATTGAAATCCTTTGACATTCCATTTACTCTGAGTACTGTTCAGTCCAACAAGTGCTGGCAAATACAAACTATTAGTTAATCATCACCAGTCCTTAGCCTTGACAGGTTAATAGACATTCTAAAAACTACCTTATCAAAAGATGTAGGTGGGTTTATGCATATATTTCAGCCTGTGCAAAGAATCTTTACCTTGTCTGGACTGCAGAAAACCCTACACAAATTCGAACATGTACACTTAGTTCTGATGAGTGTGTGTAAAACATCTGAGGTGTCTGTGTTTAACTAAAAATAATACCATTGCTTTCATCATCCATTAATGATATTGATCACCAACATCACAGGAGGCAGAAGTCCTTTAATTTCACCGGTTTTAATCATGATAAGAAAAACCTTCATCCATTACCCAATGACTGTAGATAAGTGACTTTCTGATCATTCAACAAGTGGAAACTACTTACGGATAGTCCAAGACTGACCGCATCCACGGGCTGGTAAAAAGGCCAAGCGAACTGGTGCCGCCACAGGGACTTAATCACCACTTTCTGCATGTACTGGAGCTGGTTGGTCTTCCTGCCCGGCTTGTTCGGATTGATCACCTCAGGAGGTGGAGGGTTAACAAGCTGCGGAGGATCCGGCTCTCTGACTTCTGCTGACATGATGGTGGCGAGCGGTCTGCTGTCTTATGCAAATGATGTAGTGTTTGTCTGTCAGCACAGCAAAGACTCTGAGGGAACCCCAGTCCTCTTCATACATACTTCTCATTCCACACAATTTAACCTGGAGAAGTAAATGGAGAGGTAAAAAGTTACGAAAGTGCAGTAAATGGTCCTAGCGTGGACAAATAAACTGATGAGACTGCCTACTGTATGCTGGGCTTTAAAACACAAAAGAACAAAAGCTGACTCCTTGTTACCCATCAGTGTAAGAGATGTGGTATTTTGGGGTATTACCAAGCTTATAATAATGATTTTAATCTATGCAGTTATATTTGCCAATATAACATTAGAGCTATTAACCAACTGCTTCTTGATTTTAATTCAATGTGGACAATATGTCCAACACACGGAAAATAAACTGTGAAATCATACATAGTCCAACTTTCAAAATAGCTCATCATTTGAGATACAAAAGTAGTAATACAACCCAATCTATAAAGCTATTAAAATAGATCTGGATAATTTAAGATTAATATTCTGTGCTGGCAGACACCTGGCTAAAACTATTGACCGTTATCATGGCCATAATCATGTTGCAAAGTGATACACAGTTTCAAAGTTTCAATGTCAGCAACCTGTTTGGTAGCAAGCGGGAAATAAAAGAAAAAAAAAAGAAAAACAGGAGAATGTCACAGAGAAGCATGTTTTTCGTCAACTGAGACAAAACCACATTCCTGCTTCGGGCGTGTTTGGAACTAAGACAAACAGAAGGAGGGTATTATCAGTCTCTGAAAAGTTTCAAACACGTTTTTTATACGTTACGTAACAATGACTTGTTGCCTTCACCTGAAAAAGTTTGCAGGAACGTAGAAGAGGCGAAACAAAACTTTGTGCCAATGATTAACCCAACTCCTGCTAATAACTAAGACTGTCTCGCGACATATTGCCAAAAGGATAATATTCAATAACACCAGCACTTGTTATTATATGTTCCTTTACAAAAGCGTAGTAATATACCACAAGGCCAGTAAACGGGGACAGCGATAGAATGAAAATAATTCAGCTTGTTAGCTAACAATGCTAGCTGGTTTAAGTACTTGTCTGTGTTGACACTGACCAATAAAGGAATGTTGTCATTACAAATACACTGAGTGCTTTGTCGAAGAAAGTGTCGTTTTCGACCGGATAACTTTTTATTTTATTTTTTGAGTGTCTTCTTTTCTTTTTAAATGTAAACAACCTTTCGCTCAGTTATGGCGATCTAAACTTCCCTTGGAATTGTCTAGAAGCTAGCTGCATTTTTTTTAGATAACAGCAAAAATACCTGTGCGTTTCTTTCACAAAGACCTGTGTAACGAGAGCAAAAAAAAAATCCAATCACTAAACTTTTTTTAACAACTCGTTTTTAAGCAAGCCTGTTGGAACGAAAGCTCAGACGCTGCCCACTTGAGAAGGGTTCACTCCTCGCACCGATGCTAACAAACGATAAATAGCTAACTTCAGAATGGCTTTAAATACACTAAAAATGTTCCTCACTGACCTGCTATGGGTACGACTCAAGGGAGGGACCTTGTATTCCTTCGTCAGTGACTAATTCTTCTTTCTGTTCTAATGACCACTAGAGAGCAACGTCTTCATGCTTTACCGCCACCTGGTGAGTGGGAATATATCGGGACCGTGGAGCGGAATTTACAATGAAAATACAATACAATAAATACAATAAATTTACCTTAAAAACTATTTCCGCTCATTGACAAAGGGATAGCTAAAATAAAAGTTTTTTTTTTTGCGTATTTCACACCAATGTCCAGCCAGGGCCGAGAAATATAATTACCTATTCGGAATATAGTAATAAACTCCAATACAAATTTCTTCAACTAACACTAAGAAGAGATGGATTTGTATACATATTCAATAGATATGGAAAACATGGCTGATAATAACAATGAAAATAACGATAATGGTAATGAATTTTACAACCACTTAGAAAATTGACCCTCAATGGTTCCCGTTACGTCTGAACGTCACGCGCCTGCGCACAGCCTCAGCACACCACATTCCCCGCTTCTCACCGTAGGCTTTCCCCGTAGGTGAAAATTGCTATAGCAAATCACTGCGTTTAATAGCTCTCCGGGCTCGCTTTTGTTTATATACACGCAGTTCTTCTTCCCAGTTGTTGTGAGGAATAGTAACTGGACCGCGAATCTGCATCAGATCTTGTAAGTATTGTTGTATGTCGGAATTCTCATTGTTTGAATGGAGGGCCCATTTGGTGCAGCTTGTCAACATCATCAAAGCACTAGGCTCCACCAACAAACTATCGTTACCCCGTTCTTCAAGCAAGATATTTTTTTATTAAAAACCATGCTGTGTGTAGTACACAAACCCCCTCCGTTTTTAAATGCTTGTCGACCGGCCGTGTCAAAACAGTCAGAGTGTTTGCCAATGTTATAACGAACGGGCTCCGTGTCGTCTTTTGTTTGATGGTGCTTTTCTGCAATTATTAAATAATAAAATTAATCAAATCAATGCGCAGATATGTAAAAGCAGTGCAGTATAGTCATACCTCACTGCGTGAGCCATACCCATGTAGTCGTTTCGCATAGTTGAAAGGATTAGTCGGTAGACAGCAGATGCTAGCTGAGCTAGCTAAAGTTGAAGCTAAACGACATAGCCAGCCTAGCTTTAACGTCATAGCAACAAAAAACAGCCGCAACGTTTGCTAACGAGGTTAAACACGACGTATACAGAAAACTATTGAGCCTCAAAATAGCTATAAATTCAGACTCGTAAATTATGATGATGTTAAGTTTAAACGAGGTGCTAGATGTAGCTGTTAACACATTCTGGTCCAGTTGCTATCACGTACAGATATCTCGGAATGTTGACATTTCAACTAGTTTTTTTGTCTCGGCAGGAGTGAATCTATCAGAACTGTTTTTTTAAAGAGATGAGGATTTTTCTTTTGTTCTGTCTCAGGATACTGTGTAGTAGATGGTCATTTCCTCACCATGGCAACAGAAGACAAGAAACCAGAGACTGACACCAAGCCTCCGGTTGTACCATCAGCATCTGCCAGCCAAAGCAAGGTCCGGAAAGATGGAACATTATCAGTGTTTTGCAGGACAATGGAGATGACCACTGATTCACTTTCTTGTCATATAATTTGAGGTCTTTCATGAAACTGTCCAAATATGGACAGAATTGTAGTAAAATGGATGTAAATTCATAATAACTACTGTGTTTGGAATTTGAGAAAGCTTTTTGCAACTCAGAAAAGGGCCCTTTTACTGCCCTTTTCACATCAGATCACCTCAGACCCATTGAAAGTAATGGGGTTGGATTGCTCAAATCTTTACAGAATCTAGACTTTACGTAAAGTCACGTTTTATAGTTTGTGAAAACTTGGTCCGTAAGAAATGCAGAACATGTCTAAGCTTTTATTTTGCTTGAGTTCTTTTTATTTATTCCTGGAGTTGAATCATTCATGGGTGATAGGCATGTAAAAAAAAAGCATTAAAACGAGTCTTTTCTGCATTTCCACAAATCAGAGAAAGCTTTCATGAATAAAAAAAAAAGGTATTAGTGAATCTACTGCCTGTTGAGAATAATTATGCCCACATTTGAGCTTCTAGCTAAACTATTTTACTTGCAGCAGCGCGTCACGTTATGTTTTTATTTTATCTTTCCACAGTCGGTAAAACATGGACGTTTTTTTTTTTACAAATTTTATTCCAGCAGTTAACTTTATATTACATGTTTGTGCACATCAGTGTTTTAGAAGTTTTACTAAGGAACTTGTCTTGGAAATGTATGAGCAAATGTTAGTCCATTTTGTGCATGTTAGATAATGTCTTGTCTTTTATTCACAGTCGGCCCCCGCCAAACCAAACTACAGCCTGAAATTCACTCTGGCAGGACACACTAAAGCCGTGTCCTCAGTCAAGTTCAGCCCAAGTGGAGAATGGCTCGCCAGCTCATGTAAGTTTTCATTTGTTGTTTTTTTTTTGTCCTTTTTAAGCCAAGTTGAATTCACCTTTGAATGACAATTTTGGTTTTACTGCTGTCTATTGTTCATATGACATTTTGATGTTGTCAGCTGTTATTTAACCAAGTCTTTAAATATACATGTACATTTGTTTTTTTTGTTTTTTTTTCACATTAACAACCCAAACCTATTAAATTTTACCTATATTGTCCCATGTGAGGACATCAGCTGAAAGACTGGAAATTGACATGCTCTTTTTAAGAGTCCTTAAGATTTTTTCCTCCATTTAAAAAAAAAAAAAAAAAAAAAAAAAAAAGTTGTTTAGAGGAGGCACGATGTGACATTTGTGTTTAGATATAAATATAAAATATGCTGCTGTCCTCTTCCTAATGGTTAAAAAAAAATTGAAGATATAAAAAGATGGCTGGAAAAATTCAACAGCGAAAAACTGTCCAACCTTCTCTGGGCTGCTCTCGACGCACTGACCGGGTCTCTTGTGTCCCAGCTGCCGACAAACTCATCAAAATCTGGGGAGCCTATGACGGCAAGTTCGAGAAAACCATATCCGGACACAAACTTGTGAGTCTTCAGAAAGTTGAACCCACCGCAGGTCTCTGGGGGGGGGAGCAGCGCTTTTTGCTCTTGCTGACTTTTCTTTTCGTCACACCGTTCCCACCAATCCTTAGGGCATATCCGACGTGGCCTGGTCCTCCGACTCCAACCTCCTGGTGTCCGCGTCCGACGACAAAACGCTGAAGATCTGGGACGTCAGCTCTGTAAGACAGCTCACACAACAGAGGGGGGGGGGGGGGCAGCTTCAGTTAGTCCCAAAGTGACATTTATTTGCACCCATTTCTCCTGAATCCAGGGCAAGTGCCTGAAAACCCTGAAGGGTCACAGCAACTACGTCTTCTGCTGCAACTTCAACCCCCAGTCCAACCTCATCGTGTCCGGATCGGTCAGTGGGGAGCGGGGGCTGGACAACTGTGTGGGTTTTGAACAAAGATTTAAAAAAAAAAAAAAAACATTTGTTTCCCCCTTTCTAGTTTGATGAGAGCGTCCGGATATGGGACGTGAAAACAGGGAAATGTTTGAAAACGCTGCCGGCTCACTCTGACCCCGTCTCTGCCGTGAGTATTTATTTAATTTTGTTCATTCTGACCTGCCTCAGAAAACCCGCTTAACGCTCAGCAGCATCTGGGGGCAACAACGGCTGTCTGTGCCCGCAGGTTCATTTCAACAGAGACGGCTCCCTGATCGTGTCCAGCAGCTACGACGGCCTCTGGTGAGTCTCCCCTGCATTAAAGTAATTGCACGCTCCAGTCGGGAGGGCCCGGAGTTGTTTTAATGAGGACTGGCAACACTCCACATCCTGTGTTTGGCCCGACGAGGAATGAATAAATGATGAGAATGCCATTCACTTCCATTCAGCCCGTGTCTGTTTATCCACCGTGCCGCCTAACGAGTCCCAATTAAATACCTGTTTTGTTACTTTCACAGTCGAATCTGGGACACGGCCTCGGGCCAGTGTTTAAAAACTCTCATCGGTAAGACCCCTTTGGCACCTCTTCACCTTTTAATCTGCGCCGGGCAACCAAATCCACTCAGTTCTTTTGGGAGCAGGCGCACGGAAAGAGCAAATAAGGTTAATATTTTGACCACGCTTCTGATTTTGTCCGTGTGTTTTGTCAGACGACGATAACCCTCCTGTGTCGTTTGTGAAGTTCTCCCCTAACGGGAAGTACATCCTGGCGGCCACCCTGGACAAGTGAGTGTACTTTGAAAGTCTGCCAGCAGAGGGCGGCATGGCACCAGCGCGGCTGTGCTCTGCAGCCTCTCGCAGACGGGCTGCATTTGAGTAACAGATGCTGTTTTTGTGGCTTTTCCAGCACACTGAAGCTGTGGGACTACAGCAAAGGAAAGGTGAGTTCCTCCGACCGGGCGAAAACCACCCAAAACAAACCAAAAGGACGTCACTAATTCATGTTTCACGGCCCCCTGCTCTTCGGGGTTCTTATGAGGTCGTTTGACCACCAGGCGGAAACGCAAAGCCAGTCCCTACGCTGGCAGTTTAATCACAAACTTTAACTGTAATTCGCTGTCCAGATTATTTTCGAACATATTTTTAGTTGGTAATCTAAGATATTTGACCCACAGTTGAACAGCTTATGGTGTTATCAGGAGTAGGGGAGCCAACATTGAATATGCAAACCCAACACACATATAATAAGAAGACGAGTCAGAATATTTAAGCAGGAACATTTGAGCTGCTTTCGGTTCATGGCCGGTGATTTCACCTTGTTGTTCCCCCTTTCTCAGCTAACCCAAAACAAAGGAAAGCAAGGTTTTCAGTAGCGGCTTTGAGCCTGAAAGTGTTTCTGACTCTGAGATTTGACCCCCAAATGTCTCCCGACTTTGCAGTGCTTGAAAACGTACACGGGCCATAAAAACGAGAAGTACTGCATATTCGCCAATTTCTCCGTCACCGGAGGGAAGGTAGGTGGGCTCGATCACTCCCCGACCCCACGAACCCTTTCAAATCGTGTAAGTGGGCCTGTGCTTAGCGGCTGCTCTCTTCCAGTGGATCGTGTCGGGCTCGGAGGACAACATGGTTTATATCTGGAACCTGCAGACGAAGGAGATCGTGCAGAAACTCCAGGGCCACACAGGTACCGCAGGCAGGAAAGATTTCAAATGGAGGCCTACCATGGCAGAGGTAACGATTTCCACGTCCAGCTTTGCATCTTCTCTCCTCCTTTGTTTTCAGACGTCGTCATTTCCACCGCCTGCCACCCGACAGAGAACATCATCGCGTCTGCGGCTTTAGAAAACGACAAAACCATCAAGCTATGGAAAAGCGACTGCTAAGCCTTTTTTTCTTTTATTTTGGATTTTGTGGAGCCATTTAACTTTCTTTTATTTTTTTTCTTTTCTACATTTCGGTGTAAAAGAAGAGGACTTTTTTTTTTGTTCTTTTTCTCCTCCGTTGGAGCTCCTTGTGGATACAGAGAGCTTTTAGTCAATGAAATACATTGAGGAGAGCCCGACACGCCAGCTCTGCAGAGAACTTTACCCCACCACCACCATATCCAACAACACGTGCCAGATCCCTCCGACCCATTAAGGAAACAAGTGACTTTTATTTTAAAGTAAAACCTTCTGGTGCTTCAGTATTTCATGACATCTGTACAATAAATGTGATGGTTACTGGGCCTTTGTATTATTCTTTTTTGTCTGTAATTGCATCTAAACTTAAAAAAAAAAAACATTTTTAGGCTTTAGACTGAGTAAAATAAAAGCACTGATAAGTTCTTTAAAAAAAAAAAAGGAAAATTAAAAAAAGAATGATTCCAACTGGAAAATTGGTATAAATGACCCAGAACAGTGACCAGTCACAGTGGTGTTTTAGTATCTGTACATATTATACTGATACCTACTGCTTTTTTTTATTATTTTCTTACTGCCTGATTAGCTCACAGCTGTGCACAGGAGCCCAGCAGCATCTGTTCGGTTTTGTGTTCTATTTGTTTGCATTCAACAGTAATAACCTACAACCTAATAAAGCCCGTTTTTGTATGTTTCATGCAGAGTTGTGTTGTGATTTTGAACTTCTTAAGAATCACTCGGAATGCGCCGCCAGTCACTTGTAAGTCTGTTGTTTTTTTAATAACCTTTTTTTCTGTCCATAAAGGTAGAACATCGGAACAACTCACAAAGAACAGATGACAAAATTCCATCTTGTTAAAAATAGACAAAAAAAATGTATATAATGAACAGAGACATTCCCGTTTTGCTGCGACGGGATGAAAAACAAAATGGCAAAGAAAAGGGGACACAGTTACCAAAGTGCCAAAGCCGACTATTCCACCCACATTACATTTTCAGTCTGAAATTGAGTAAGCTTTTCCACGACGAATATAACAGCCCACAGAAGAGAGGGTACAGAGTACATAAGCAAGGGACAAAATTACCTTTGTACAAAAATAGATCTTTTTCCAAGTGTTTTTTTTTTTTCCTCCTTAGTTTTTTTCTTTTTAAACGAGAACATTATACTGTCTATGCAACAAAGAAAGCGGTGATTGTGTCACAAGCTCAGCGTTTCCTGATTACACTGTTCGAACACAGAATTGCCAAGCAACATGTACATTTTGGAGGGTTTAAGGTCTAAGCCTTTGTTTCTTTTCTGCTGGATTGTTGAGGTCAAACACAAACGGCCGAGAAGCTGGTTCTTCAGAGTTTAGAGCTGCTGCAGTTCTGCTGGTACATCAGGATTCATTTCATAGATTAAAACGTAAAACAGCCCCAAGTACTTCCTAAAATAAAAGGTGGTGCGGAACAGTTTGGTCTGAAAGACTTTTCTCCCTCTTTTTAATTTTGGAAATACTCAAGGAATAGATCTGTTGATATATATTTATAAATATACACACATATACATATTAACAAAATATAGCTTTATGTTATAAAGCATTCATGTAGGTGATCATTCCTTTATCTTGTCGAGAAGTTCCGTGCCTGTCCATTTTCTGCAGGAGGGGGGGATAGGCCACACCTCGTCCACTTTATATGGCTTAAGATAACCTGCAATCTCTAATCACAGTCAACTGAAGGGCAGGCCAAATCAGACTCAAGAAAACGGTAGGGCTATCACTTAACTGTGTATGATTGTTTCAAATAAATCTTTTTTGATTCAAATCAACCTTTAGGAAGAATAAAAAAATAGTCACCTTCAGTTCTGAGAGCAAAAAAAAATCTTTCCAAGGGTAAATTTCCTGCTCAAGACGCATCGACTTTTCTGTTTTAACAGACAATTCTGCATGTTTTTGTTTTGTTTTTAATATAAATACTGTAAACTTAGCTCAAGCTGGCAGTTAACACTATCAACTGGATAGGGTTGTAAGAGCACGGGCAACCTCGCTGAACATGACGGGTAACACTGGGTTATATTGAAATTATTGCTACTTTTGTCCACTCTGACAATCTGAAACCAATGTTTTGAGTGACCCGAAGCAACAGTGATGACAGCGGTCTCAGAGACTGTCGCCTATTTCTCCGACTCAACACTTGTAGAAAAGATTCAAGTAGTGTTGCGGCGCTGCCACTCTGCCACAAGAGGGGGTTGGCGGCTCTTGAATAGCCATCACGCCCCTCTCCCTTTCTTCTCTTAACTTTCGATCACCACCCAAACTAAAACCCATCCTGCGTGAGGTGTGAATCCCATCTGACCTTTCAGAGCTGCCTCCTGAGCACAGAGATCCCTTTAGGCGACACATATTTCCTCCACGCAGATGCCTCCCTGACGTCTCTGCCCGCAAACAGTGAAATAAAGTGGGATATTTTAGCACATTGTGGTGCCATTTGAAAAAAGTCGCTTATTAATCAGACTTTGTTAATCACTTCCTTACTGGAAAATGGAATAATAGCTACAATAAAATATGCTCAAACATGTCTGATTATTGACTTGAGATTAGATTAGAACTGGACAGGAAATGTGGTTTTTCTGAGAGATGTAATTGACTTTAAGTGTATTAAAAAAAAGTTTAAAAAAAGACTCACAACATGAAAACTGTGGCTGGTAAAAGCGGAGAATTATTCTTTAGATTGTATGTGATAGATTTTAGCCATGAGTTATACTGCTGCATGTTTTCGTGTCAAATTTCATTCACTTTTAAAGCACATAGTCAGTCTGTGACTTAAAAAAACAGACAAAGATCGTTAAAAGCACCAAACGCTTTTTCCTGCCCGTCTAATTTGTAGTAAAAACTGAGGTCATCGTGCGCAATGACAAATTTGGATTGGACTGGCACATTCGAGACTCCCCAGACTCACCTATACTGCATTCAAAACCCAGTGCTCCTTTTTTTTTTTTTTCCTTTTGTTGTTTTCCAGACTGCCTTGTGAAAGGTGCTTGTGAAAGTGCGGTGAAACTTATTGTACTGGGAGATTAAACTAATGCAAAAAAAAAAGGAAAAAGGACAAACTAACACATGATCGCGCTACGCTGACACCCAGTTTCCCAAAAACACTTGCAATTGTTTTTTCATAAATCAGTAGAGAATGACTATCATGACTATCGTTTGGATGCCCACCTCAACCATCTGCTATGCGCACACACAATCGGGCTCTTTAAGCAGCTCTGTGGACAATCTTTGGAAATGCAGTGGATGCATAGTTTTGCAGCAGCTGCAGCATTTAGAGAAAAGTAGAGGTGGAACAACAACAGAGAAAGAAAAACAGGGAAATGGGCGTAAAGCACATCTACACATGACATTGAAATATTCGACATTGAAAATGACACTCTTTTTTTCTCCAGAGAAGTGCACTGAGTGTGTGTGTGAGAGTGTGTGTGTGTGTGTGTGTGTGTCGGTTTGTGTGATTGAGTGTCGCCCTCTGAGGAGGAAAAGGACTGAGGCGTTCCTAACTGGGCCCGGGCCAAATTCCACCCAAGAGGTCCATTACATTTACATCAGCTCGGAAACCCGACTCCACTGTCATGAGGTTAAGTGCCAAGAAACAAACAAACAAACCAACAAAAGATGGGCTCCGCTGCGACCACAGGCACTTCTCCCACACGCTGTTCATGGATGAAGGCTGAATGAGTGGAAAGAGCTAAAGGTCTGAGCGATGGTGACAGAGGTAATTGTGCATTCTCCTCTCGAAGAGAAACCTTAAAAAAAAAATAACGTCAATACTGTGTGCGGCTGTAACTTCCTGTACAGGTAAGTATGAGGTGTTTTTTTTTTTTTTTAAAAGCTGATGCCCGCCTGCTGTGCGCAGAGGGCTGTGGAGGCGTTATCTGGTGTGCTGCAATTCACAGAAAAATGACAAGTGTGGGATGGTGGAAAAAAGACAATGCTGACCTAGCACTCACTTTCCAGGCACCCGAGTGTGCTAGAACCGCTGCTCCTCCACCTCCTGGAGGCCTTTTCGCAGCATCCAGTGATGCTCGCGTAGCGTAAAGCTAGCAGGTGGGTCATTTACAACAACCTGTGAGTACAGAAAGCTGTGTTGATTGTACAGAACCGGCTCTCCCACCTCTTGGTGGACTGGCGGGCTGATTGGTTGACTACTAAGACATCCTCCCTGAAGTTGCACAGTGCTATCGCAGTAAGACGTGATCGGGTCCGTTGGAGCTGGGAGGAGACCTGAGGTTTGTGAGCGATTTGCAAACTTGATAAGCCACCTCTGAGTTCTACTCCGACAAGCTCACTCTTAAAAAAAACAAAAAACTAAGCAAAACAAAAAAAAACAAACAAACTGCTAGTGCAAGACCCGGCGTGTTCGGTCCAGTCTGACCGAACAGACGGGTTTCTTTAGGCCGGTGCATCACCCCCCTGCCCCCTCCCAGACTGTCCAGTCCTGTAAGACAAAGCAGGCTACAGTCCAAGTAGAAGATGGACCCCCAACTTTCCCAAGAGTCTACGATTGTCCCAGTCACAAACGCTGAGCGTCTGAAAGTGACATCATTGCTGTTTTGGTGAAGACGCCTGCGAGCGTTACCATTAAGTGTTTGGAAAAACCTGATCATCTCTGCTCGTTCTTTTCAGGGCTGGAGGGAAAAGCAAAGATGAAAACCATGGCTCATTCGGTTTTGTTTGTCCTTCGTCCGTCCTCCTTTCACTCTGTCGTCGCTCACGTCGCTGTTACGTGATACATAGTTCAGTTTTTTTTCTATATATATATTTATTTTTACAAGGTATAAAACAAACCCCTAAGCGCGATAGATGCCTTGTTCTGAAACACATCAAAGGGAGGCGGGGATAGAGCGGACAGCGGGAAGGACAGAAAGAGGGGTAGGGGGGGAGAGATTCTCCATCCAAAGTCTTTGTCGTCTGCCCCCTGCTGGAGATGGACTTTTATTTAAAAAACAAAACAAAAAGACCCCCGAAAAAAGCCTGCTCACAGTGCGTGTGAGGAGGGTACGATGAAAGGGGGGGAGGGGGGTGCAGGGGCGAGGAGGGCTCACTGCCATTATGTCATTTGGTGCGGGGCTTCTAGCATCTCCATGAGGAAGGTGTCGATGGGCGTGTCTCCGATCAGCTTGAAAAAGAACAGGTGCTCCAGACATTTGAGGCCGATGGAGCGCAGCGCTGGTAACCGCAGCAACAGCTTGGCGAACCTGCTTAGACACAAGGCCGAGGCAGCGGGATGTTACAGGCAGCGATCACAAACAGGGCATCAGAAATGTGCAGACGACAGGGCCGTCGGTGACTTGGATCCCACCTTCCCGGCTGCTCGGGGTACTTCTGTTTGCAGTATGCCTCTAAAGACGCGTAGACTTTCTCTCTGAGGGCTTCCACCTCACCTGGGTTGGACAGACCCTTGGAATCTGTAGAGGCACACAAAAGAAGCTACTTTAACTCGGCCCTTTTTCCTTTCAATTATAGCTCTTAGGTCGTTAACCTCTGAACAGAGATTTACTTTCCAGCATCAATCAGATCATGATGGAACACAGAGAAAGACGATTGGACAAATAACATTTTCAGCATTTCTCAGCTGTCTGTGCTCTTTCTTTGGTTAAATCAAGGGCTTTAACTGATCAGCAAATAAAGTTCTGTTTATTTACATTTTGCCCAGTGCCTGGAAAGAGGTCCCTACTCACACACTGAATTTTAACCTCCGCAGGCTCAGTACGAGCGTGGGTCACCACTTTCTGGGTTAGTCCAATTAAGGCTGTAATTTCCAGGCTGCGCTGATCTCAGCTTCCACGAAAGACGCCTCTTTGATTCACAACATAAACACATTATCAACATTGATTAACATTTCACGAGAACAAAAGCGCGGCCCGATCGCCCGACGATGAATGAAAATATGTTGCTAATGGCCGAGCGAGGCCGCGCAGTGTGGGAAAAGGGAGGACTGAAGGCCCTTTTAGCCTCACCGGCCCCTCCTCCACAACCCAAACCCTTTGCTCCGTCTGTCAGACCAGTCTTCCAAACCGCTAATTAACAAGCAATCCCCCCCAGATTAAAAAAAGGACAGAGGCCTGCGGGCCGAGATGCGGCCTAAACAAAATGCGGTCCCCACACCGATGGTGTCGCTGGCATTAACAGCGGCTCTCAGACGGACGGAGTGAGACTCCCACATCAAGTCATTAAAACAGAGGTCACCGTCAGCGACGACGAGAGAAAACAGATGTTGTCGGGTTTGGTAGCGTTTAAATAAAGAACAGCGTGCCTCTGTAAGACACACATCGCATACAAACAGCATTTGAGGAAAAATAGAAAGGAGAGGTTTCTTTTCTTGCCAATTGAAATGCAGCAAAGTTAATTATCTTTTCCAAAGATGTGAAGGAATGCCTCTTGTTATCCCTCATGAAGCCATGCAGCTACAGCTAAAGCTGACGTCTTCTCCTGCTCTCTCGAGTCTGCTGAGGAACCTTAAAGGTCACACGTGCAAAGGCTTACCTGGGTTGAATAGGACGATGGCTCGAAGGCACCCCAGTTCTGTCTTATCCATCTGCATGTCTCTCATCTTTGACACCAGTTCTGTGAGCACTCTGTGCAACAGAGGGGGAAAAAAAAATAAGCCCAAAAAAAAAAAAAGTCTGATCTGTGGCTCATTAAAATTCAGGACTCAGGCGTAGTTGATTTCTTGGCTACTGTGTTATGTCAGACAAGCAAACAAGAGCCAGAAAAGTTAGGATCACACGAAAGCGCTTGAGTCTAATTGGTACATTTTTGCAAATGAGTCACTGCTCCTCATGTGAACTTACCCAGACTGGCACGTTCGAAATGTGTTTTTCGACCGCTGCCCAACTCGCATCCATTTAGAAACAAAACAAACGCACACCAGCCTACAGTGGGCCCGCATAGGCGCAGATCAGTGGAAAAGTTTACAACCCTGCAGAGTAATTATGTTTAGTATGTGGTTTTCATAAAAGGAAAGCCACAGAGTAAACACGAGTTGTAATCCAACACCAGCGCTCCCGCTGTCTGTGTGTGACATCACTGGTGGGTGTGCCGCTGTGTGGAGCCGCTCGAACTCCTCACCCCTCTTTGACTCGGTCACACCCTCTCCCCGGCGCTCATTATACCCCCCCCCCCACTCTGTTTCTCTCTGGCCCTCGCACTCGAATAGTAAAGTCAATTGTGGTTCTTAGCTCATTGTAATTCAATTTGCTCCGAGCAGGAGAAACGGAGATGCGAAAAAGTAAAAAAAGAAAAAAAAAGATAAAATAAAGGAGCGAAGTGTGTAAGTTAATCAGTCTCTTCATTTGTATGGGGAAGAAAGAGAGGAGAGTAGATAAGGATACATAATCAGTTCCCTGGATCTTAATTCTTGCCACAGTTAATGCAGAGATGGAATATGTCCTGTGGCAGTGAACGCCATGAGTGAGCATGAAGGCTGCTGATCAGAGACAATGGTACAACCTCTCAGATTAAAGCAAACCGCTATTCCTCGGTCAGAGAAGATATACGACTCCAAGGGTCATTTTCATTTTCAGGAATGACGGCTGCTGGTGAATTATGTGGATCAATAAAAACTTAAAAGGAAGTTTTCATATCTTTTGCACCTTTGTTGGGTGTTGTTCAAGGCACGTATTAACCCACATTTCTTTATCTTTCTACACACCATACCCAACTTCCTACAACAGCAAGGAATGGAATGGTTTTCTTTTTATTGTAAACATAGTTTTTTTTTTTTAATTAATTGATTTCAGACTCCTGCTGGGTCCCTACTACACTCAGTTTTCCAGAAGCTACACCTGTGTTTTGATCCAGCCTGAGGTGTTAATCATTATGGAGGAGTTCTTCTCTGTAGCATAAAGGTACAGAGAAGGTAAATGCCTCTCTTCCGTAAAGTTCTAAAAGCTAGATCAATGCACTGATGAATATGGGTTATCCCTCAATCAGATTTTCCCGTTTTACACAAACCCATATAAATATATATATATATATATATATATATATGTGTGTGTGTGTGTGTGTGTGTCCGTATATATGCTGCTCATATATTTTTTACTTTCCAAAAAGCCTCACTCACTTCTTCTCATGCTGTGATGCTGTTGAAGTGATGCTGTTGAACACACACAACACACTCACACAAGTCATCTTTCACTCAGTATGTCAGCTTGCTGCCTCGAAACGTCAATAACAGTCACCAGGGTGGTTACTTCTCACTCACTGACTTCACTTAGGCTGAACTTCGCATGGATTCTTTTTTCTTTTTTTTTTTTACACATTCTCTGAGTAAGTTAGAGTTTCTTCCATACCCATGATTCACCCAAGTGTACATAATTAATATAATGGAGCTAATCAATAATTCTTGTACTGCTTAGCCCTGGGTGAAGCATCCTTGTGATTTCCAGTGAATGTGTATCACAGTGAAAGTAAGTGGTGCATGCTGTCAAATGTAAGACTACTTTACCTACACTTATTTAATTGTGTAAAAGAAAAAATCTTAATTGTGCAGTGTGTCTTTTTTGCGCCACAGAAAGCGTGTTCACAACTCTCATGATATATTTTCCACAAAGAAACCATGCATTTCTTCAGTCAGTGTTATTATGGAGTAAAACGTATGAATAAATCACTTAAAGTAAGCATATACTACTATGTGATCTATCTGTTGATTTTCCAAAAAAGTGGCAGATAAAGAAGTGTTAAAAGTGATTTTTAGAGTTAAATAAAACAAAATAAAGGTATAAGAAAGTTCAGTAATATGGGAAGAGTGACCTGTCAAAGATGGCTCCAACTCCAGCACTATGGGCGCTATTGCGGTGGACGTGCAGCCCCGTCGCCAGCAGAATCCCATCTTTAACCGCTATGGAGCGGTGTGAAAACGATGCAATAAGGAGTTCATTCCAGCCTGAAGCAGAGATAAGTACAGCGATTAAGGAGAAATATAAGAAAATAACTAAATCCCAGACAAATCTAAAAAAAAAGTACACGTAACATTCAAGCAAGACTAAACTGACAACAAAGGCAGAATTCCAATGAATCAATTACACTACACCGTAAAACCCCGCAGCTTTCTCAAGCATAAGCATCAGGTTATTACTAAGACATTTGAATCGTGCTTTCTAAAGAGACAAGCGTGTAAAAGGGATGAACTGCGCCTGCCATGACAATAAAGACAACAGGGTTGATGTGCCAAAGCAGGGGGCCTGACACAGAGAGCAGCGAGGACACAAGACGACGCCGTGTGAGCGACGGGGCTCCTTTAACTGTTCTGCCTGGCAACACTCGCCTCTTTTCCCCACAGTTGAGCTGGCTATGAGAGGAGCTGAGATGCTTTTATCTGTGATACAGCAGAACTAAAGCGGTTATTTATAGAAAACCTGAGAGCCGAGAGGAGACTCGCTCTGCAGATTAATGTGTCTTCTTCTTTGCTGACGTCTCTCCGTTATTGTATATGCAAACGACAAGGAATGATGGAGGATTCTTTTTTTTCTTTTTTTGTACGTGCGTTTTTGTGTACACTTCTTTTCCTGGAGGTGGATGGAGACTATAGTGGTGTAATTTGGAGTGACAGGCAGGCAACCGGGGCAATGTGTTGGGAGAACCCAAAAGACCTCCATGCATGTGACGTTAGTGAAAGCAGCAGAAGTGACAGATGATTCACTCTCTGTTCCATGTCGCTGTCACCGTCATGCATAGCAGTGAGCTTGCTTTTGCACATACAGCACATGCATACAGAGATTTTAGGTCTGTCTCTTCTCATCTTCTCACGATTACGTGACTAAGAGAGTTTTCTACCTGGACAAAGACTGGGAGCTAGTTCAGGTATTTTATATTACCTACATATGATCTATTTTATATGTTTTGCAAATCAAATACAGTAAAAATTTTTCATCCAGTAACAGCCAATAATGTAAATAATGGTGACAGTGGAACAATTTAACAATTACATTTTTATATATATATATTTATATAAATTGAAGCTGTGGTGACATACCTGCTCGTAGAAGGATGACCTGGTCATCCAGCGGCAGTTCAGAAAAGTGCGGGATCCTCTTGGCCCACTCCACCAGGGTAAAGAGCTGCTTGTCCGCCGCTTGACAGATATTTGTCACGGGGTCGTTGGGCTGCGGGGAAACAGGTAAAGGAATTGGAGTGATATTTTCGTACGTTCGGCGACTGTTTGTCTGCTTTGGCTGACTGCCCCTGATGTTGGAACGCCTCTGAGTGACCCATTGCTGTGTTGTTACACACATCGACACCAGCACAAGTGCTATTCTGTGAACAGTATCCTCCCAATAGTGGGAAAACAAAACAAATAGCGGTTCTGTCCCAGCTTGAGGAGGAAATACCTGCAGAGAGCTGCTGGCGGAAAAACAACTTTCGCTGAGCGGACTCTTTCTTTGGGGATGTGTTAGTCGAAACACTCTTGGACAGCTAGAGGTGCTCAAGAGGCCCTCAAGAGGCTCTTCTGAGGTGCCACTACAAAACAAGTGTTAGGGAGGTGAAAGGAGGACTTCTGGCAGGGGCTTCTGTAAAGCAGCAACTGTACTGCTAAACAGGAACACTCCTCCAGTCATGTGGCCTGAGAGTCTTCTGTTTGATTCTCCTTAAAAGAACAAATATAAAGTCATAGTGATGTGTCTTTCTTGAGATGTCCACATAAATCAAATTCTGAAGAGACGTACTGGGATCTCCATTCTTTAAGTGGAGAAAAACCATGAGGTTGCTGAATGGTAGAACAAGCTGTGCTGAGGACTAGGAGAAAAAGGTACGTGATCCTCTGAGAAATGAAAGGCACACATGATCTACAGAAAAAGCGACAATTATTTATTGATTTGACTATATTAGTCCCCTGTAAGCATTGAGGAGACATGAATATAAAAGCAGCACAAAAAGATGGCAGCAACCTTACAGCTCTGAGACAGGTGAAAATGCTTTTAAAAAGCCCTTTGGTCTCTTGACATCCTGAAAAACATAAAAGGTATCTCAGCTGTGGCGACATTTGAAATACTCTTGCCTTCCCCCTTCAAAATGGGATAAAGAAAAACATTTTTTTGTTTTTTTTATCTAAAAATATAAGTTTTGAAATAAAAACAGTGATCAATTCATAACTTCTTTCTAGTGGGGCGATACAAATCTGTGCATATTAAAGTCAGTTGCAGCTCCCAAATACTTGAGGTGCCTTAGAAATACCCAGTTCATAGCACTATTACTGGTCCTGCGATGTTCATACTTATACACTGGATTAACAACGTGACAGAGTGCCCTCTGAGGGTGTATACTCCCTGCTTTTCTCCCAGTCTCCTTTGACTACCTCAAACTGACCTAAAAGCCATTGGTCGCTAACTCCATTAAAACCGGGATTCAAGTTAGGAAGGGCCTCTAAGGCCTCCATTGCTCTCACCCATTGTAAGTAATCACCTTTTTCCGTCCTGTTGAACTCATTTGGAGTTTTTGACTTGGGAACTTTGCTTTATCCTGTACGGAAGTAACTCATTTCTAACATTTACAGCCTTATCAACTCTGCTACTGACGCCTCTCTTAAGTTATACTGAATCTTTGACATCTTTGCCTGACTGTGAAGAATGACTTCTTTTACTTATCTATGAGCTTATTTGAATAATTTTGTTATTTGTGTATTCATTAATGAATATTGTATTTCCACTGAAAACTGTTCTTTGTAGGCTGGGGTGGAACTGTGGGTGAGATAATAAATACAAGAAAATTGCAATGCGCGTCCTCTGGGGCACATTGCACCTTCATGTTTTTGCCTGTGAAATTGGTTCAAGGACAAGAAGAGACAACAAAAGACAGGAAAGAAAAGAGGAAACCTTTGGTAACTTATTTTCAAGACATAAGTGACAAGCATAAGCTTTCCAGAAACAGAAAAAAGCAAAAAAAAGAAACAGGGCTACAAACTGAACAGAACTCTACTTTAGAGCTGGCCTATGACATTCAGATGATCAACTGGACACAGTAATGATCACATATGGTGCTTTCACCAAAGCAAATTCCTTGTATGTGTAAACCTACTTGGCAATAAACCCAATTCTGATTCTGATTCTGATATAGAGGAACAGATATTACAGCAGATCAGCTAAATGAAACTGAGATGTAACAGGTGAACAGGCTGGTTGGTCCCCTCAGGAATGATTAAATGATATGCCATAAAAATATCAGTTAGACTGCTAATAACAGTTGGTTTACGCAGTTTTGTCAAGATTTGGATCTGTTCCTGTGCTGGTGCATTATATCCAAAGATGCCATTCTTCCACTAACAGAGTGTAGCTGTAGAATACTAATGCACTTGTGCATATAGCATGAATACCTGCTAAATTTCAACTCCATTGATGGGGCTGTGGGGGCAGGGATTTCCCAAACAATACTGTCAATCTCAGCAAGTAATCCCCCACCACCCTGGGAGTGCATACCCTTCATATGCATATGTGTAAACAAGGACTTCATACCCACTTATTTCTGCATAAAATCAAATTGCATACAAGTTCATATATTAAGTATCCAGTGTGAACTTGAACATTCGAAAACTTCTCCCTCACTTCCATTCCCAAATCCCAAGTATTGATGCTAAAAGCTCAACTTCCAGGTCTCCAGAGAAGATTAGCTCAAGATGAAGGAAAAACGGATCGTCGTTCACACTGTCTGTTTATTGTATGCAGGACAAAAGCCATCCTGTCCCCTCCTCCACATTCCTTCCCTATGGTGTGAAACTCACGATGACTGCAGAGTATCACAGATGCGCATCCGAGAAATATATATACAATTTACGCCAGAAAAAAATGATGTTTTGGAAAACTGAAAGTCGTCTTTTCAACCCCCCCCCTTCAGGGGCAGTGGGAAAACAGGCACGCTTATGAATATTTCAGCATCTGATCTCCATGGGACATGGTGGACGGTGCCACCTAGAGCTACGTTTCTTCTGAGCTGCCTTTCCAAACAGGTTCCGCAAACTCATTCCAAAGGGCCGCCAAAACAGAGAAAACCAAAAAGGGGCGGGGATCCAAGTGTGTACCAAAGTCAAGGTACCCCATTCTCATAAGGATGCAATGGCCAGCCTCATGAATGCTGTATGGCTATCTTAGCCATGTTTACACTGACCTGGATTCTCAACTTCGGTGCGAGCTGACAGAGAGAAGGAGCTTACAGTTCTGCAGCATCAAATTACTCCGCTTGGAGTTCATGTCGCTGAGCTGCATTTGGGATGCTACTGGGACACAATGGAGGACCCGGCATAAGAAGTATCAAGCTCCATGTATGAAAGAAGGCTAAGACCAAATGGCCAGCTAAAAAGGTAACTAAGCAGGAAGAACTTATTTTTTCAGGCCAGATAATAATGGAATACGAGATAGTTTATCAGTCAGAAAACTAAATGTCTTCATGCAGGCAAATCAATGGATTGATGCCATAGGCGCTCTGCATCATCACCATCCAGCCACTCTCGGAAATGCTAGGCTTGCATTCTGTCCTATGAAATTTTCATCACTAGGGGGGCGGGGACGAAAGATCTTTCCTCTCAATTTTTCATTATTCTGCTTGAACCATACTCTGGTCGTGTGACAACAGAAAGAAAATTGGGTACTAACCCAGTATGAAAATAAATTACTCAAGTGTCCCACTTTTGAACATTTTGAAAATTTTCTATTTAACTCCAGATAACTGTCCTCAAACATGGAATGACTCACAAGCTCACAACCATCAAAACAACAGTATTTCATTCCGCCACAATCTAAAGGACACACCGGCAGATATTTTTGTTTGCCTTTAAGTCAAATTAATGTACAGGCAGAAGAGCAGCCACCCAGAAATGACACTAAAAATAGACCAAAGGAGTAAAGAAACACCCTCAGGATTGTTGAATGATAGAATCCTCCTGCCAACCCCTCCTCCTGGAGAGAAAACTTCTCCTCTCAGACTAAAGGGATATTACTAACGCCTGTTTAACTCCTGTTCTAGGTCACCATGATATAAACACAATTTTATTCAGCCTGGCCAGACCCCAGTCATTAGACAGTGGTAGCGACCTATTCAAGGCATACACTCGTGACCTGGGCCCTGTGATTAATCATAGCATGGGGCAGTGCCCCTCAATGGAGACACAGGGAGGGCATTCACAGTGTTTGGAAGAGTTTAATGTTGAGACTGTGCCAACATTGCGAGTTAAAGGGACAGTTAAAAGGTCAGTAAGGCCGAATTGGAACATAAAACTAAAAAAAGAAAAATGACGGAATCCTTGGTCTTTGGCACTATTTGCTCCAGATACAATGTGTTCCCCGCCACTTCTTTCTGCAGCTCATCTAGTTTGGTTGTATTTATGGTGGCCATCAAAGATTCAGATGTACAACTCAAACTATCTTTCATGAATAATTCTATTTATTTAGTGCATCCCATCAAAGTTATGTGCAACAAAAAGTAATCGGAAAGAAAAAAAAAACACAAACAAGAACAGTAAAGAACATTAGCTGGTTCTGACTTTTCTGAGTGTTTGAGCTCAGAGGATTTGGCCTGAACTAATTACTGGTGACTTTTTGGAGTTTTCAATGGAGTGCATTCAATTTTCTTCCCAAACCCTCTTGAAAAAGGATCATAGATAATATCGATAATATTCTACTATAACTTGGTCAAAATGATACGTTTTCGTAGATCCTTATCAAATCCTGTGGGACGCTTCCTTTTGGTGTTGGAGTGCAGAATTATTTAGGAACTCTCCACGGCTGAGCCCTAACACACACAGTGCATTAGTGCGTCAGAGCTGCCATCCCAATCCCCTGCTCCTCAACCTCCTTCATCTCTCCTGTCAACGCTCATCTGCTACATTTCCACCTGGCCCCTCCCCAGGAAACAGCTTGCATTTACTCTCAAAACAGTCCTCAAATTTCTACCGTTATTTCACAGAACATTTGCCTCCACCGAAACAGATGAATTCCAGAAGAAATGCTTCCCCTTCCCCCTCCTCTCTGTTGCACAGTTCCTCTGTTTCCCGTGTTGCAGCAGAATTCCAGAGAAAGCCACGGCTGTGCGGGATGCTTTCAGGAACAGTCTGTCTGTTGCATTATTCATCCCTCTTAGTCTGCTCTGTGTCAAAGACAGCCCAGCTGAGACAGGGAGCAGAGAAAGAGACTCGCAGCTGACTTACGGAGGTGAACAGCTACAATAGCGCTCACAACAACAAGCAGCCGCTTCCCAAAGGTCCCCCCAAAAAAAGGACAGAATATCTTACACTCATCCACATCTAAGAGCAGGCAACATCCACATTCAAAAGCGTACTTCATATACCAGGAAAATGGGGAGAAAGAGAGAGAAGAAAAAAGGCAAACAAATTCACTGGAAACTTTTTGTGGCGATGGTTCAGTTGCAAGGCAAGGCTGTCATCACTGTGATGTTTTTTTTTTATTTCTGGACTTCACAGTCCAGCACAAAAGAACAAAAGGAGGCAAAAGACAGTTCTGACAATTCTGTCCCACACTCCGGAGCTGTGACTGTGCAGACACCCTATATTAAAGTTTGTTTGTTGGCATTTTAAGAAACCCCACAAAGGTGTTAATGCACCAACGGCTGTTTGTCTTCTGAAACTAATTCAGGCCCAGATGTGAAGTTGCCGATGGTAGCAGCTCACATGGGGCTTTCATTGGAATTCCAACCGTCAGATGCAAGAATCTGACACGATTTAACAAGCAAACATTAAGAACCGTAATCATTTAGTGCAATATTGGAGCGAGATGGTGTTGTGTGCATCAGCACCCACATTTGTAACGCAAAAAGAAGAAAAACAAAAAAACAACTCACCGAATTGGACGGCACCCCGAGGTTGCTCTCAATGTAGGTCTCTGTTTTGGGTTCCACCGCCTGCTCGGCTTCCAGGATCTTCTCCACGGGCATGTCCTCGTTCACGCAGCTGGTCGACTCCACCTCGTTCTCGTTCTTGTCCTTGGCTCGCTGGCGCTCCTCCTGAACGGCTGCATGTAACAAAACTGGTTCCGGTCACTACTGCTGTTTGACAGGGTCAGCATTTTTGTTTCAAGAGCATGCACCTTAAATCAAAGAGTCTGAACCCCGAGATTACAAAGCATAGACTGCTGAGAAGAGTTCTTGCTTTGGTTCAGTATCAGTGTCTGGGTTAATAAAGTTAACGCAGACATAGATGGTTAAATGCAAAGTCTTCATTTTAATTCAAATGTGGTGAATTTTTAGATCACATGCTCATTGCATCAGTGGTATAGTGCACATAGTATACGTGCAACGGTTTACAGGCACGATGTACTGTATAAATTAAATCTGCATCCCTAAAATTGTGAGAAAAATTTGGCATATCTGAGAGAGTGCAATCATTAATAATATTCCAAGGAACATCAAATGAGTACAAACTGACCCTCGAGCTCCTTAATGCTTGAAAAATCAGTGTGGATTTGCCTTCCAATTTGCTTATCAAAGAAATGAGTTTTTTTTTTTTTTTTCATTTTGAGTTCAATGACAAACGGTCATTTTCACACAGAAATCCTTCATGGACGCATAATGAATAATGTATGGTCTTTTGCTCACTCCGTAATGCCACGCATGAAGGCCAGAAAATTTCAGTAGGAAAAAAGCCTCAGCATCAACCAATGATTGAGCGCCGCCTCTAAAAGCGCATTTAAAGAGTTCTGCCCTCTGATTGGCTTGACAGGTAGAGACAGGAAATGGTTATGCGGGCACAGAGACTCATGGATGTGATAGAAAACACACGCGAGAAAGTTACATTTGTGTGTTCTGTCTATACAAACATCAGTTCACTCAGGATACCACAGAACAAAACAAACCTTTGTGTGCACTGTGGCTTTTATTCACAACCATGAGTGAATATAAACATGTGTCTTGTGATAAAGAACTATCATATATTAAAATTCAGGATCTATATTAGACTGTCTTCATCCTGAGGCAGACTCTGTCTCACACATAGTCGCATATTGAGGGTGTGCAGGATGGCCTGTCTTCTCAAGTTTTCCCTCCTCTGGTTTCTATTTCATGTCCTCAATCGGAGAGGCCTTGGTCATGTTGTTAGGGAAAGGAAAGCAGAGAGGTTGTTAGAGGAGAAGGAGAAAGGGGCCCCACTTTAGAGGAACTGCTGTCTGGTAGTGGAGGTCAGCCCAAGGGTAGAATACTTGTGTTGGAGTCACAGAGAGGTGAGGAGGGCTGAAATCATGTTAGCTTTATTCTACCCCCCCACCTCCTTCTCTCCTGTCCTGACTGGGAGAGCATAAATTCATTTAATCCTGTTTTTCTGTGGATTCGCTCAGCCTTTTGGGCTACCGCTGCCTTGTTCTCTAACTTCAGCCCTCGGGGTGCAGGGGAGGCTTAGGCGGCACGGCGAGTGAGGCAAGAGGCAGTAAATGATAATATCCCTGAAAGGAGTAAAGAACCCAACAATGACATAAATAAAAAAGAAAGGAGAGGGAGGGGGAAGGCGGGAAAAGGTCAAGAAAAATTTGGTTCAGACAGAACAGACTCTAATGTTGTCATGTTTAACAATGCTCCTACGTCCAATACAGCATGTTACCGCAATTCTTCTTTTTTTTTTAAAGCTTTTATTGCTGCACTGTATGGTTTGTTACACATTCTCTACAGAATCTCCATACAAAGCCTGCCACGCCATAATGGAGAATAGCATTGATTGATATGTTCAATGTGCGAAAGAGTGCTTAAGAGCACTGCAGAGAGCACTTATATTTCTTAGCACCTACATGGAGTGTTAAAATTCTCACCTCTCTCCCTGTTTTTCTTTCCTTCACATAACAAAACTCTTCCTGTTCTTAAGCACACTGCAGTCATGCTCTCAGGGCCCTTTGCTTCACGGCTCCGCAGTGAATCACAAGCAATATTTAACAACTCACCGTCACCTCAGGGGGCGGCTTTGTCATGAGAGGCGGCACTCCAGCCTCAGTCATTTTCATCAAGGAAATGTGACATTATCATGTACAAATCACCATAGCAACATGATGCATTCCAATGTGAGCAAGGTCCCACTAAGACAAAGCTTTAGAGGATGTCAGGTGTTTCCAGGTTGGCTGTTCTTGCCATCTTACATAAGTACAAAGAACTCGAGCTACAGAACTAACTAATAGAGATCAAAATACGCAGACTAATGATGAATAAAGCATCCTTTCTTTAAAAGAATGAAAGCTGCAAACACAACTGAACTGCCTAACCACATTTACAGAAATACCAAGATTGTGCTCAGGTCTTTAATACCCAATATACTGGGACTGATTAACAGGGTCTTTTCCCCCCAAAGGGCAGGATAAGTATATTCATACATTTAGCAGCAGGAAGAATGTGGTGTAAATGTTCACCATGCTGTTTAATTGCAAGAGTTCTTCATATTTTATGAAACACTGATTTCAATTGAATTTGGGCTTTGCAGCAACTTGCAGTGTATGAGAGCGATTGCACAGACAGGCTTGCTCATAATGGCTTTTAGAGTTTTAAAATAAACATTCAACTTGCATGAGCAATCACATGCTGCTGTGATCTATTTCTGTTTCTACTAAAGGAGCATAGAAAGCCCTTTTTGACTTGGAAAAAAATCAAATAAAGACACGTCCATCTGTGTAAATGTGTTCATCCTAAGGGAGTCTAAAAGATATCCAGAACGTACCCACTTCTGTCAAACTGCCCAAATGTCTCACAGTTTGATCGCCTACATGAAGCTAGGTCAGTATGACCTGGTCCTACACACTTTCAAGTTTCAGCTTAAACCTACATTGAACAACTGTCTTACCCAGGAAAACATTATAATCATAAACCCCTTTCATTGATGCTCACCTTTAGCTCCTTTGTAAAAGCGATGTCAGGGTTGTTTAGTTTTTTTAAAGACAAAAAGATACATACTTTGCCCAGCTGGAAAAACTAGCAACTCACATACTTACTTACTATTTGGTCACCTTGCTGCTGGCACCAAACAGACTTGTAATTTGTATGGAAGTGTTCCCTTCCCTGTATGCTATGTAAAAAAAATGCTGTACTTAAGATAGAAGGGTGCTCCATCCAATCTCCTGAGTATTATTTGAAAAGAAGCAGTATATTATTTTGCCTTGAGGTTTAAATGATTCATTCAGAAGACATAAAGGCTCACAGTCATTGAGTTTAGCATTTGCAAAAACATGATTGTTGCTAAACTGCTAAACATCCCTATTCTCACCTCAGTTAATCACCACTCTTATTTAATATGGCATGAAATTAACTTTATAAACCATGCATCCAAATACAGTGAAACGGTAAGTAAAGTGGGGTGTACCTTTCTTACTGTCCAATTTAAGCTCAGCTTAAAATGGACAGCAAGGTCTGTGGTCTATTGTGACCGAGATCGCTGAGGACAGAAGAATTTATATCACAGATTTAAAATATCTGGGATATATATCTGTGTCTGTAGAAATGATGTAACAACAGTGAGTGCAAATGTGCCAAATTCTCTTTTCTTGCAAAGCTGGCTTTCCAGTACATTTTTATAGAAAAGCATACATCCTTTAATGTACTCTGTTATATTAATGTTCTTTTTAAGAAGTTTGCACACTGCGTTTGGGGCACTGGTGCACACGCCACCAGTGTGAAGCCTCACAGGGTTAGATGTTCTCACAAACCTTCCATTTCCATATCCGCCAAGACCGAATCTGTGACGGCGCAACAGCTGAAAGCATTATATCTCTAAGAGCGCTGAGCATTTCCCCAAACACTTGCAGACGCTCCTCCTGAATTTAATCTCTGAGTTAGACGGAACTTCATTTTACATTAATGCCATATGTCATGGGACATGCATCTGGTTTTTGCAGCTTGGCAAAGTTGACACCTGCCTGTTTTATGTCAAACCAGAAGGATTTCTTAGATCACTTGTTTGTTGCACTTTGCAATGATTTAAAGACCACAGGAGAGAACGAGCATTGTATCTAGCAGGCTCATGCCTTATTAATGTTACTACCGCACTGTGCAAAATTCAGCCAACCTGTGGGCTCAGTTCTCTGTTTCTGATGGTCAAAATCATAAATATATACGTCATATTTAGAGGCTTTATATCGGTTTAAACAGTCATTTAAGGGGATTAGTCCAGATTTGAGGGGAAAGGTAAGCAGGACTTTATCCTCAACGGTATGTGCTGTACCTTCTCTCTTCATGCCCATGGCTAAACACTTCTGGTAGCGGCAGTACTGACAGCGGTTCCTCTGGCGTTTATCAATGACACAGTCCTTGTTGTCACGACAGGTGTAGGTCAGGTCCTTGCGCACAGTTCTTTTGAAGAATCCTTTGCAGCCCTCACAGCTATACACCCCGTAGTGTTTACCTAAAGAAATAAAAGGGAAAACAGAGGCAGTTTGTCTGGTGATAGAAGATACAGGATTTGTTGTGGGTCACATTCCCCAGAAGACCGTCACATATGTGACGGTGTGCCATCCCGTGACAACAAAAATAATTGTGGGATACATTGGGACTTAATTAACAGGTATTCACACAGAGATCACAGTTACATTTATAGTCCTTATGTTAAAGCACACAACCAGACATGAAGGAACCAGCATTAGAGAGAACAAAAGAGCAATTATGATCAGAGGCCTATGAAAGTGAACAAGCTGTGTTTGGGGTCTACATTTCTGTGGTGAGAGAAAAGACAAGAGGAGCCTACAGCAGGCACGCTGTAGGGAGACCCCGTTCTAATGTCGGCCCATTGTTCCAAAAAGTTCTCTTTTTGTTGTTTATGACAGATGGAGGCCATTTGCATTCTCTACTATTGCTCAAACTGGGGCTTTGTTTGCACTCTGCTGGTCAGACCACCAGAGAAGATAAATAAGGCCTCGAAGCACAACAACGTGAAGCATGACTTGCTATTAAACACTGTTTTGATTTTCCCCCACGGGCGCATGAAACACCGATGACGCAGGATGACAGTAAAACTGTCCAATGAATTAGATATCCACCTTTGCCCTACGGTTCAAAACTTTTCATGATAAACCCCAGAAAAATATTTAAACAAAGGCTTTTTTGTTCACCATTTGAAAAGGGGAAAAAAGACGGATCTGCAAAGAAGTCTCTATGCGAGTCACTTACAGTGCAAACAGTTAATTATCGGTTAAAATGCTTGTGTGGGTTAAATGAGGTTGAAGAGGAAAAACTAGAAAGTAGCAAAGAAAGTGTAACCTTTGAGACTATATGAGCACGTTTTAATAAGATCCATTGATTTAAGAAAATCCTTAATTTGAGTTGACCTGGTTAAAATAAAGTAACCGTACTAGTAATAAGCAGTATAGACAATGGATGGATGGATGGTTCAAATAGATCTGGAGGAATAAAAATGGGAATAATTCTTTGAATATAACTGTATTAAAGGAAACAGATCTTCTTTACTTCAATTATTTTAATAAATACTGAACAATAATGTCATCCCTCTGAAGTCTTAAATAAGTTGACTCCAACCGTAGACAAAGAAAACACAATATATTACACCACATATTTATTCATTCATCAAAAACTTTTCAAAATTGGATTACAAGTACAACCACCTTCAACAACAACGAAAATACTAAGGTATAAATCATAAAGTTAAAGTTATATATATCCAGTAATTAGCTAGTTTCTTCAGCTTTTTAAGTTTGTCTCTGAAATGAAGTGATCATCTGAAGGTAGTTTGAGAACATTGTTTGTATTTGAGTTTGCTTTCTGCTTCTCAGCATCGGTCACATAACTGGTCGAGTCAACTGCAGGACTGTTCTTTTCCGCTAGACGCTAATTTGAGGGTTGGTTTCCTCCCAGCATATGTTCTTTTTCCTTCATGATATCGGGTACTTTTATGTGTTTTTTATGCTGCAACTGTTTACAACAAAGCAACGTCTTTTTCTGACAGTCATGCCAGTTTGCAAATATCTGAAAAATAAATAAATAAATGAAAAAACTCCACTGACTGTTGTCTTTCCAGGAAGTTTTTCCCAGTGCAAAATGCTGCTGTGTGTAGCTCTGCCAAAGTAGTCATTTGGGTTGTTCCTACCAAAAGTTCAACTCATCTTCTTTTTGGGAGTTTTCTCCCAGGCTAGAGCAAGATGTTGAGAAACCCTTTTTTTCTTAAAAAAAAACAAAAAAATTATAATGGAAGTCTGTTTCTCCCCAGCTGTTGAGAGATTATAACAAATGCTACTTTACATCACTGTGTCACACTCAATGGTTAGGCCTTGACATGTGTACACGATTTAACACATAACAAGGACAAAAACTGACATCCGGCTGCTTTTTATCGTTGGTGATTTTGCTCTTGGAAGGCCCCCTCTTTCCAGACAGCTGTTCCCACCTGATGTCACTCACCTGAAGAACGGTCGCCGCAGATGGCACAGATGTGTTTAGTGAGCGACAGAGTTGTGCCTGAGGGCTGGGCTGGCACCTTCATCACGCCGTTGAGGCCCAGCGGGGGCTTAATGTCCTCCGTGCTGCTGACAGAGTTCATCGGAGAGTTCAGCTGAAACGTCAACACACACAAACACACACACCAACAGGTCACAAAGCTGACCCCTGAACTCAAAACTGGCAATTTAACACACTTCATAACACACAAACCCAGGGCTGGAACCTGATAGTTACCCAATGATATCAGGAATTGAGTGACAGGCAGATTTGCCAAGAAGACAGGATTTTACCAACATGAACATGGACATGAAGAGCTCAGACCAGTGTTCTGAAAAGGATACCATGTCTGTTGAAACATGATGCTGACGGTCAGCAGTCCTGACAGCATTTCTTTTTACTATTCGTCACGACTTCCCCCGTCTCTCTTTTCCTTCCCACTCACCTAGATTTAAGGTCTAAATCTGGCGCAGCAAAACCCCAGAAACTCTTTTATTCACGCTCTCAACAAGCCCCGCTGGCACCAAAATGTTCAGCGTTAGCATAACTCCACTGCAAAATTTATCAGTACACCAGAATAAAGAGGCAGCATTTGTTTGAGCAGCGGTGCAACTGCTGGCTTGAGTCTAACGCCAACTGCTGCCCCCCTCCTGTGAAAAAGAGCTTTGACGAGATCCATCCCGAAGTGACCCTTCATTGCCTCCTGCTTAAAGAGAAAAGCAAAAGGAGGCTAATCATTATAACTACCACCACGTTGTTTTCTGAGAAGACAAATGTTGCCAGGTCAGATATAGATGATTATAAAACCTAAAAGCAATGGAAAGAGCGAAAGGCAAGCAAACCATCAGTAATACAAAGTAAAAACATTAGAAGACTTCACCAGACTAGAATTGTAATTGTAGATGGAAAGAACAGGAAACAAAATGAAGGAGGAGGATTGCATACTCTTCAAATGCTGCTGCAACAGGGGGCTGACTGATGGAGTTGAAATATGCTCAAATTGCCAGTCATGTCTTTTATAACATAAGCACCTATGACAAAGCTCTGACTGCACAAGATCTTCCCTGACATGAAACTTAGCTCAAACTTTGAAGAAGGCTATCTCTTTACAGTGGACAAATAAGATCAAACTTTGAAACACAACTGGTTTTGTCATCTTAAAATATGTGTTATATAACATAATGGAACAGATTAGCTACCTAATGATAATAAAATAGCAGTTTCTGACAAACAGAATGCAGCTCAAAATGCTACAGGCTGAAAAGAATTAGCACCACATTAAAAAACAACAATAAATCAGTTAATGGAAAAAGCATTATTTTGAACATTTTAGTCACACCTTTTAGAAAATTCTATAAATTGTCAGAATTTGACATTTTTGGGGTTTTGTTTGGTGGACTCATATCGTCTAATATCTAACAACTCTAACACAACTCAACCTGTTCCATTAGACCCTCCAGCCACAGGTAACAAAGCTCCTGCAGAGCCACAGAGGATGTAATACTATTGTTTTCGTGTACTATTGTTCTGCCTGTGTACTGCAAAGGTGAAGCTGATGTGACAGAAGTTAATACTAACAGCCGTTTATCTGTACACACTAAAGGGAGCATAAGCTTTTGTGGCTTCAGGCATCTTATTTAATCTCCTAAAACTGTTAGACGCCAGAACTTGATTCCTCTTTAACATCCTCAGTTGGAAAAATGTCAGTAGTTCTTATGTGTTTTAGCTTGGAGCTACCATAAAGCAACCCTCCACTGAGAGAAACATTTCTAACCCTGGCGCTTGAGCATCAGATCAAATAGAAAATTCAACATGTCTTGCGCATCATTTCATACACAGAATTCAGCATGACACACGGAGCATCACAGGATCATGACTCCAGTTTCGGAGTGAAAGCTTGTGCGTTTGAATTGAAGAAAGCATTCGAATGAGGTTTCCACTAGTGGGTTCAGTGAATTAAAAAGCTTTACGTCCAAATGAAAACCCTCTGGACACACTGTAGCATCCACTTTTGCTCTGCTCTCCAGGATGTGCTCACACACAGACACGCTTTTAATGCACCATACTCACGCAAAAAAAAAGTGGGATTTCACATGGGGGTACAAGTCAAAAGGAAAGAGAAAGTGTTTTGTAACCAACTGGCCATAACTGATATTGAAGCAAAACAAAATACTGGAAAAAAATGATGAATTATTCATTTGTATGCATAGATATTAATCTAATTCACGTCCCAGAAAGGCCCCTTTTATATCCTACAAGACTTTTACTGCAAGACTTTTATGGGAGATAAAAGGCTAATATACCAGCACACATCACTGCATGTTCATCATCCATGACCACACACACACTATGAGGTCTTACCTCACTTGAACGTCTGACTCTAACCTTTTCCCCTGTAGTGCAGCTCTTGCAGAGCAGACTCCTCGGCTGGGATTGTCACTATCAAACCCTCTTGTCTGCCTGACAGAAAAGATTCAGCCTCTCACAGTCTATTTTCAGACAACCTGCAACTCAATCACAGCAACATTGCTCCCCGCAGAAGGGTGGGCTGGCCTGGGGGGGGTCTTTCTTTCTCTTTTACCCGTGGCGATGGGGACAGGGTGGGGGATTAAAGCAGCTTGGGACTAACTCTGGAAATAGAATACACGCACCCACCCTTACAACACACACATGTGACTGTTCACAAGGAGGCACGCCAGCTGTGTGTGTGCGGCCATGTCGCCCTGGGAAACGTCGGGTCCTGTCTGTGTGCGCTGCCTAAGGAGAGGTAGGCCCGGCGGTTCAAAGTAATACAGGCTTAGGGAGAGAGACAAATTAGGGACATATAATGTCAAGGACTGAGATGTAGGACAAAAGATTTCCTGCGGAACACAAGCGGCCGGAACGCCGCAGCTGAGGAACGCCTCATGTGCTGCAGGTGTTTCGTAACACTTGTAGAGGACGTTGGATTGGTACATCCAGTGCAGTGGTGTTCTGTCTGCTTGTGGGTGTCAGATTCTGCACAGAGGTGACATATGCGATTCTATGTTTTGTGCCACCTGCTGGCTTCTGCAAGCTGCTGGAATATTCAGACATTAAACTGAAAGCAATTTATTCAAAGTTGGTCCAGTAGCATTTTCGCCATTAAGTGCATACTTCTGAAAAGCTCTAAATAAGGCTGCTTTAAAAACACAAATGATTAAAGTTAAGTTAAAGTAGCAAAAGTAATGGTTTAAAGGATAGATTTGTTCTGGTTTTCAGTTCGATAGACAGAATCTTGCCAGCAAAGCAGGTCCTGTGAACCATTAGTATGCAATGGCAACACACATGATGGTGAAACAAAGTCAGGAGTCATCCCTCGAGTACAGAGAAGAAAAAAAAGAAAGAAACAGAGACAGAGTAGGCCTCTGCCTAAGATGGGCTTAGCTTGATTCAGAAAGTCAGAGCAGAGTTTGCTCACAAAGACACTTCAAAAGGAGACATCAAATCCTCGAGCAGCACTCCTCAATGCGCAGCCCTCATGTGGAACCTCAGTTGTTTTCCACTTCAAGGGCACCTTCACTTGTGAAGAAGCTACCTTTCAAAATGCTTTTACAGAATTCCATCACAAGGTTTTTCTCGATACAGCGGCACAGCCTCGCCAGGACCAGGATGCTCCACTTTTACAATCCACTGTTACAGATCTTATTCTCCGCCGCTGTATGGTTGGCTGCAAGCCGCTTAGCGGGAGAATGATTCATTTTTGTAACTTTAATTTACTTTTGCTTCAAGGCGTGGGGCTAAAAATGTCCAATAACAGACTGTAAAGTGCCGGGAAGTGAGCAGAGAGGATGCAGATCTGCTGCTGAAAGACGAAGGAGCCTAACTGGCTGCTCTGGAAAAGGTGAAGACAGGAATCAGGTCACGATGTGACCCCATGATAACCCCGAGTCCCCTTTCACCTCTGACACCTTGTGACAATCACTTCCTTCTAAAAGCCAACTTGCAAAGTATGAGAAGAATGAGTGAGGACTTTCTTCTCATCACTGCGGCATGTTTGTGTGTGAGAGTCTTATCAGGACATGCTCCAACAGAGATAGTGGATTGGGTTTCCTGTAGGGGAGGCCCATTAATGGACACTGCTGTTCTGTGGCCTTCAGGGTGTATACACAGAATGTGGATTGAAAGGTACCTGTCCGAGCGCGCACGCAGCTCACAGAACAGTACAAATTAACAGACGCAAAGGCGTGAGCGTGAATGACATGCATAGAATAGTTTATGGTGCAGTTATTTGTAGGCTTGGAAAAATCAGTCACTTTCAGGATCAGGATGGAGGAGGAAAAGGGGATTTTATTTCCCCTCCCATCAAAAAAAAAAAAATTACATTCATGTATTTAGACTCCAGAGTAAATCATTACTTTCATTTAAATTGTGGGGTATCTGTAAGTCAAATCTACTTGTGAGACATTCTGAGTTGCATAATTGAGTTCTGGAGATAAAACTATTAACTTCACATACAGAAAAACACTCAAAACCCTAAAAATGTTTCTGAAAGATTGAAACAATTAGTTAAAACAGTAGTTTAATGTCACTGTTTTTTAACTTTCAGATCATGTAATGGGACCTAAATAATAGGGCACCCTCCTTCACAAAGCCATTCACACCTTGTGCCTTAATTCATGTACTTTAACGGTTTGCTCAAGGAAAACATAATTATTTATCAACCATTTACTTAGGTGGTCACATAAAAATGCCTCAAAAGTATGGCTCGCCGTAAAAGAGCTTCATGGTTTATGCTGCAGCTGAGCTCTAATAAAACACTGTCTCTGCTCTCTCTCAGCGGATGGAATTTAGCAGATGCAGGCATTATTAGACAGCTCGGAGGTTTACAACACTCACCTCATGCTGTGCCACAACAGATAAAATAAATCATGGCAAGCACTGCCGGCGCTCTGCGAGTATGAGCGTGTGTGTGTGTGTGCATTTTGACAGAAACTTGTGGTACTGAGAAAGAAAGTATTAATATGATGAGGCAAAACCATGCTTGGGTGGAGGGAGAATACACAGAGCGCCTTTCAGCTGTTGTCTCACCTCAGCCTGGCAGTGTCTGGGCATGTGCTGGTCTTAAGTGTTTTCACACTCGTGGGATTGCACGTCACGCTCAAGTCCATGGCATGCGTGCGTGTGTGTGTCCTTTAATGAGCTGCGTGGGATTCTGTGTGTGCGTGGAGAGGAACTGGCAGCAAACGGCCGTGCATTGAAATGTGTGACCGTGTCCGTTTGGCTCCGTGCGAGTGTGGATGAGCATATGGGATGTTTTTACAGGAAACAGCTCTGCTCCTGTGGCTTCCTCCCAGCATATTAGAGACAGAGAAACACTCCCAATAAGTCACATGCTTTGGATTGTAATAACATGTTTCACTTATCCTTAAATTACAACTGTATGCAAACATATTAACTATCCTAATTTTAGCAACAAATGATCAGTGACACACTGAAATCTATCCTACCCAAGAACCATGAAAAGTTTATAGATAGTATACAGTATACAGTGTACATGTATGAAAAGATTTATTGAAAAGATAATTGTTCTTTTGGCAAGATATTGTACCAAGTAAAATACACTGAGTAAGTAAGTAATGTCATCTTGCCATTTAAGAACCATTGGACAAGGAATGCTATCTTAAATAATGGCTCACAAAGCTTAAATAAACACAATCCCCGCCCTATCTGCCCAATCATGTGCATGACCAGGACACACACAAAGCCAAAAGTGTATTCCCAAATGCAGGTTTCTCCTCATTTGCCAGCAGTTTGTGTCCATCTGGCTTGGTGAACAGGGGAAGACAGTTCACAAGTTCAAAACAAAGTCAGTCTGCCTTTTAAAGCGTCTGTATCGCATATGCCTGTTACTCTGTGGTAAATGGGACGTTATTTAAAAAATTCTGTGAAATTAAAAATGCTTACATTTTGAGGTAAACTTGGTTCAAAGAGATTTACAACAATGCACAATTTATTTGCTACCTTCACAGTAAAAAAAAAGCAAATGTTGCTGAAAGAGAAGAGTGAATTGAGAAAATGATAGTATCGGAACAGAAATACTTCCAGCTCTTTCTGTTAAGGGTGGTTCTGTGAAGATTTGTTTTTTTAGGATAAATTCATTTTTTTGTTGTGTCTGTGTTGCGGCTTGTTTTTTGTTACAGAAGTTATGGCAGGGTGTCATGCATTGTTGCTAATCTGAGGTTGAACTCCCCCTGCTTCGCTAGTTATTTATCATGCTGTGAGAGTTTAAACCTTCCGATTGAAAAAGAGGCTATACGGCCTTTGTTTTTCACATGACTGCACATGAAGATGAACAGAGTGGCGTTTTGTTTGTCAGTGAGCACATAATCCAGCACTTATTCAAAAGGAATTTTCATGTCAAACCACCGCTGATTTTACCAGTGATTTGATTAATTAATTCCAGCTTTAGCAGACTTTCATCTTGAGCATGAGTGTGGGCCAAAGTCACAGTGTTAAATTCTTTTCTTATGATTTCTCCCTTTTTTTAAATTATGTTATCTAATTATGTACATTAGTAACAAAAAATAGAATTAGTTTAAAAATACATATTGGATGTACCTACAGAACTTTCACAAACAAGTTTTACAGGTGGGTGGGAGTGAAAAAGTGGAATTACTCATCCAGAAAGTGTCATTAAACTTCACAGGCGTGCCACAGTCAACATGTCAGAAAGTCTTGAAATGCAGTAAGATCACACCAACAAATGCAATTAAAACCTCCTGGGGATTATCCCTAGCTCTAAAATAAATATGCCCCAGGGTTATTTAACCCACAATGTCTAGAATCTGCATTAGTAGGCCGCTGTGTGAAACATAAACCTAATGCTGCCCTTTCTTTCCCTTATAGCTGCCACCTTCTAATAGCTTTTTACCCGTCTCTGGCCCCGCACAAGTTTGAACACAGAGGCAGACTCCAGCGTTATTATTATACGACAAACTGTAATGTCAGCTTTCAAATAATGGGCTGAAAAAAAAGTAAACGAGGGTGAGGTTAAAGCAGCGGTGGGTAAAAAAAATGTTACTCTCAATTTTCTTTCTTCCCAAAAGGTATTCTTTAACTTGGAGATTTCTGCCCTCTGTGCTTTTGTGGCTTTTAGCTCCTTTTCAAACACACTTCCTCCATGTGTTTCAGTATAAAAGCCTCAGGAAAGAATGCAAATTTGGCCCAAAATCTGCTGGAACAGTTTTAATATGGAACAGATGCAGAATAATTCACTTGTAATACTCGATATGGAGGCCTCTTTTGAAGAGCAGCAACATCTTCCCAAAGAGAAACTGACAGCTTTCGGGCTGTGCTCTAAGTACGACTACATTACATCTGCACATTAGCTACACTCCTCAGTACTAACTGAAAGGTGGTGGTGTGTGTGTGTGTATGTGTGTGTATGTGTGCGTGCGTGCATGCGTGTGTGTATGTTTGTGTGTGTGTGTGTGTGTGTGTGTGTGTTTGTGGGGGGGATGAGGGGGCAGGTTTTAATTGCTACCTGGAGACAGCACAGATCGAAAAAAAGAAAAGAAACCTTTTCCTCAATACGTGAGGGTTGATTGACATTAGAGTGCTTTAATAGTTCCCCCGAGAGCCTACACACAGTTCCTTTGTGTGGCCATGAAACCATGACATCATGCAGCGTGGGTACAGTGCGGTCCATCAAAGCCCTGAGTAGCGGAATGGACCTTTATTAGTCTTATACAGGAAGGGGCTCAGGTCCACCACTCTCGCTCTCCCTTCCTTTCTCTAAAGCGTGTTGTGTTTTGGTTTCCTAGCGACTCTATGCCTGAACAAGACGTACTCAGAACTGGAACATGACATCACTGCCGCCGCTCATTTATAACTTATGAAGTGCGTGTTCCATTTCTAGTAAAACATTTACACCTTTTTCACATTGGTAGTTTTTTTTTCGGTGTTTGTCTCTGGAAACACTGCAGCTTTATATGTGTTTTTAAGGCACACCGGGAGACACTGGAGGCCTGTTGTTGGTTTAGGATCCTCCGGGAGGTTCCAGAGGCAGAGCCGCAGCAGAAGCCAGAGGGGTACAGGCTAAGCTGTAAAATGGAAAGTTGGACCCCGTAGTGGTCTGATGATAAAGAACCCCTTTTTCCCCTCAAAAGACAACAGCCAGACAACTCTCTCTATTGTAACTGGAAGTGTGAAATGTGTTCCAACCCTTGCACATAATCCCTTCCAGCTGCCTGAAGATTTGTGGTGTCTGTGATCGAGGGATGCTCTGTCCTGTGAGTGAGTTGAATCCCACAGACAAAACCCCTGATGGCTCTGATCATAACCAGCACTTTTGTGGCCTGGAAACACCTCTGGTTACATACCAAGGGAGAGTTCCTACAATCTCTTTCATATTCATAAACTGAAAAACCACCTGAAAATGAAGGGACTGGTCTCATGAAATACATTTTTAAAAAAGCATCCCATCTATTAAAAGCAGCAATGTAGAGTTATATATATTGTGTTTGATCATCTGTTATCCTTTTATGGCAATGGGGTTGAATTTTATCCAGTTTTGTGCCATTTATATAGTTGCATTTTAATCTCTAAATGTACATTTTATATTGTTTTAGCTGTATTTTTTCAGACTGATCTTTGTCCTTAGCCAGGACACAAGAAGGTAGAGTTTAAATCTCAAAATTTGTATTTTCTGTTCATGTAATTATTAGGTGGAAATATACATAAATTATGTACCAGTAAAAATAAGAGTGGACAAGTCTTAAACGACAAAACCCCAGCACATAAGAGACAAGGTATACATTTCAAATAGCTGTCAAAGCTTTCTTGTTTGTCCTACACCATCAAACATGCAGTGCACACAGAAAAAACAAAGAGAAAAGTAGATGCTTTTATAATGTCTTGCACTAAATCAAGCGGATGTCAAGAATGCACCAAATAAAAAAAAATAAAAAACATGGCTACAGTATGTTAGTGTGTCTGGAAGCTTTGGACAAAGCTGTGGGGGAAGTACTGTGGTTTGAGATGTAAGAATTGGCTGAGGATATAGGACTGCCTCTCTCTTTACATGTGGTTTAGCTGTCGAAGGCTGGAAGATTCCTGTAAGAATGGGACTTTTGGTCATCGTATCACTCTCTTTCATCACACTGTCTTTTACGGCTTTGATGTGGAGGATGCTAAAACTTTGCTGCTTTTTATTATTACCATCCCTTACTGAAAGTAATAAAAGGGCTGAATCAGAACCAGAGGGATTTACTGTAACTTTTGCCTGGATTTGACATATCCATGCATTGAAAAAAAACTATGGACTTTAAATGACAATATTACGATATATATTAAGGACATGGCAGGGAGAAAGTAAAACTCTGGTGTTGTTTATTTAATGAACAGGACAGAGTGCAACATGTGCTTTTAAAATTAAAATGATAGCATATGCCGTTTTTATAATGTGTGTGTGTGGTTAGTGTGGGTAGTGTCTTCCTCTGAGCACTGGGTGGTTAAATACAGAGGAGGCTCAGCTGAGTTGTGACCTCGTTCCAGTTAAGTGCTCCTGAGAAAAGCCAGCCAGTCGAGTGTTAAGAGCAAGTGGCATACGCCTTCTGACTCAAATCGCGTCTCATCAGAGGTGCCGCGCCTCACGACCACAGGGCAGTGCAACCATCTTTAACCTTTGAGCTGCGCTTGAACATCAAACTGCTGTCCTCCACCCTCACCGAGCAGCAGTCGAAAGCCTCCGCACGCGCCTACTGCTTGAAGCATTTTATCATTGGCAATATGACTGAAACCATAATTTTAGGCTTCACTTAGAGAGACAATTATTTTTGTTTATTTTTTTCTCACCCCACAATATTCATTTGGTTACATTTAGCTAAATTTAGTGCCTGTGAATAAAGATTTCATTGGCATTTTATTAACCTTTAATAAATGGTGTGAGGGCAGTAGTGCATCAGTCCCTAGAAGCTGTTATGAATCAAAAGATGGCATACAACAGACATTAGTATATTAAATTAGATATGACGGACAATATATTTTATACAAAATTTGTTTTTTGATGACTAAGTTGTAAAATACGAAAAGAAAAAGGCTTTTGTAGAGACTAAAAAAAGAAGAAGATCAAGACATATACAAGAATATTTTATATTTCAGATGTTTCAGATATTTCAGATTTGCTTTCTCAGATGTTATTCAGTTTTAGTAAAATAAGCCTTTAGATGCAAAGTTAACATGGTGTCAGGATAACAAAGGTTAACTGTGACACATATCTAAGCACTTGGCAAAGTAAATTTAAACTTAAATGTAACTGACAAAAACGTTGAGCGTCCGTGAAAAGAGGGGTTTAATGCGCAACTGAAACTGAAACTACGACTGAAAACAGGACTTTCACATGGGAAGGAATACATGATTTCACCCAAACCTCCAGGACCAACTGCAGTGACTACTGGAATATATTATGAAAAGTTAAAGGTGAATGTGGGCAATCTGACAATAACAATACTACATTTTTCACATACCCACAAAAGGTAGAGGAAACAGATTTAAGTGTTTTAAGATATAATGTAGCAAACATTTAACTCATCACATGAATGATAAGTTACATTGAGAGGACACACTGCTAATATTCACATATGAGAATGAATCACAACATACAACTGACACTAATTATTAAAAACGTCTCCATGTCTTCTTTCACATAGAGCCAAGCTGGCAGATTTTCTTTACTATTCTGGACACATTGTAATTAATATATGATGGGCCCTTATAAACGTCTGTCCTATGTTGTTGTGTTTTGTTGTCACTTAGAGTCAAAGTGTGAACTAATGCAGATTAGGCAGTGGATGTTGTTGGTACTTTTCACCTGGGTTGCTGTGATATTTATAAATGTCAAGCTCCGTCTTTTTTGTGTTGAAAACAGCTGCTGTTGGCTTTTCTAGCTCGAATTCTCTTGGAACAAATTTGTGCTGCATCAAAGCTTAATGTCATCTCCAAAGCCTCCGTGTCCACTGTCACTCTGAACTGGACGAAATAGCCATCTGTGGGTAGCTGACAGCACTGCAGACAGATCCTCTATGAGGGTATGAAATGACCTTAAGCCTCCACATGATAATTAACTCCATTACACTTATAGTGGGGTGCATTTGAAGCTAAATGAGCATGTTTAGCTCCTCTCATAAACCTAAATGAGACAGATCAAACTGTATCAACCACTTTCCTCAACACCCGACCTGCATACAAAGTACGTCACTGTGGGACACAACAGCAGCACAGATTTTTGTGCCTGAATTAAAAGGCGGTGACAAATCCAAAAGAGAAGGGTGGGGGTGGGGGGTGGGGGGGTATAAATGATGAGCGCTCTCTAGCAATGAAAGAGTCTGGCGACTTTCTCAAAGTACCGCGCTAATCCACTCCTAACTCCATTACATGTGGGACATGTTTGTTAAGAAGGTGCAGATAGGCTTAACAGCAACAAGAGGAGCACATCCACTGCATTGCTAACGGAGCGAAAACACAATTATCAATAAACACCGAAAAAGGGTCAGCGAACGCATCTTCCAGAAGGAAATTATATTAATTTCAGATACGGCTTCAGACAGAAATTGGGCCACTGAAAGCTTTGATGTCTTAATTGTGTATGCGTGTGTATGTGTGGTTTTAATATCAAGGAAACCGAGGCGTATTAAAGGAACACCAGAGATGAAGGAGAAAATGGATGGTATGTGACAAAGACAAAGCATAATAACAAGAAAGGGGAACTGGGGGAAAAGAGGACAGCCGGGGAAGAAAGAAGAACGAAAGGACAGAGAAGAAAGTGAGATATGGTGGTAGAGCGTGACAAGCATGCTTCAACGATGGCAGAATGAGTGACAGAGCTGAAGCACTGTGGGATCCTTGCTGAATAGGGCTTAATTGACTGTGCCATGAGGTCAGAGCGGGGCCTCTGTCTGCTGAAGCCTGGCTTAGAAAAATCATAATGCCTATATGTGCAAGTGTCACTGACTGTAATTAGCACTTCTGAGACATCTGGGTCTAGTTTCTAAGACCTGAGACAAAATTTGCAGGCACCAGTTTTTCTTTGTGAGGAAAAACTTTTTCAGTGAAAGAAAAAAAAACTAATGAAGGCTGCTAAATCTTTTTTTGTTTAAAAAAAAGAAGCTTAAACTTCATTATTACTGCAAAAGTCAGAGGTACAGGTATATAACATATGTTTTGCACATATGTGCATAAACATATTTGTTACCATTTGCAAAATCTACTCTACGTAATTTAACAAAACCCACAACCAAACCTTTCGTTATTACTTGTATAGGAAACACTATAACATTTTCCTAATACAGCTTTGTGAAGGCCCGGACATATACTCTGCCTGGTAATTACTTTAAATGCATTCAAAATTTGGCTGATTATTGTTTAAAAAAATATGACTATATTATACCAAAAAAACTCAATTAATTAAAGAAAGCCATTTTAACCACTTTTATCTAGATCTGGAATACCTAGAAAGGGCCATGCATACTCAATTTTTGTGGCTTAGATTAATTTAAGATAATTTGTTTTTGCTTTGATTTACAAACTAGAACGTACCTGGGCTGTAATCTATATTTTCACTATAAATGTCCCTGAGCATAAAGGAGTATGAAGGTTACCGCACCAGTGAAGAAACTCTGACTGTTCAGTGTGTTCATGTATAAAATAAACAGCACAATTTTCAATAATTATAATGTTCAAAAAGAAGGATGCTGTCACGAGCCAGGCCTAAAAGGGTTTCCCTTTTTGCAGTTGTTTGGCCATCTGTGGGTTTTAAAGACCCTTTGTCACTTGTGCGCTCTCCATTCCCCATAAAAAACCATGACAAATGTATTTGTATTTTAAAAACCTAGGAGGCAAGACTAATCATAAAAAGACAACAAGTCTTCGAGCTGTGCCTGATAAGCTCCAATTGGTGCTATTAAGGATTTTTTACCACTTTCTGTTTGTCCCACTTCAGTAAATTTCAACCACAGTGGCAGATAAGCATTCAATCTAATCTGTTACAGGCCTCACCTGGGGGCTGACGCTGGGGCCGTAGCCCATGCCTGGCGAGTTCATAGAGTGGGGCCCCATGGGGGAGCTAATAACGGAGAAGGGTGATGCCAGGCCATTCATCGGTGAATTCAGGGTGTTGATAGGTGAGTGGAGGGAACTGGAGGGCCCCATGGTGGTTGGGCTGAGCAGAGACGGGTGCATTCCTCGATGGGATGTTGGCGAGCCGAGGGGTGAGGAGGTCACCTGTCCCGATGAATCTTTTAGGAGAAATTGAAAGAAAGAAAAAAAAACGAAGGTTTGAAATCAAATTAATAGATTTAGGCTGTTTGCGTTAAAGTTATTTTTGTTTCAGTATAAAACATTTCAAAGCGAAACAGTGGAAACCCAAAGTAGCACGACTCTGTCATACCAATGGAAACTTTGAAAACTACTTGAGCTAATTCATGTCTTTCTTTTCTTTTTTTTACCACAGCTGCTGGCACAGAGAGCGTGGCACATCTGGTGAAGTGTGAGTGCAGGTGTTGAATCTGAAAACCATCCAGGAAAAACGGGAAAATTCATCTAGCCCCTTCAGACGATTAAGTCAAGAACACCTCATATTTAAAAAAAAACAACAACAAATCAGCACAACAGCCAAGCAGTGGTTGAGGATATCGGCGCAGTCGCTCTGCTACTCTCTCTGCTTCTGTCCCTCAGATTTCAAAAGTGCTTCCCTCAGGAATCTAGTCGGTCAGCATGTACAATATAGCTACTGTATAATGCATGGGGTTGATGAATCGGGGAGTAGGCCCAGGAGAATGAAAAACATGACCTTGCACCACGACTGAGGAGAAAAACGCAGCCCAGACTGTAGTTGAAGACAGCGATAAGACTAAGGTCATGTGTGCAAGCGCTCATCTTCTCCTTTTTCTGTCTGTTTTCCTCCTTCCAGACATAAGACCCCATCTTTACCTTGCCTTAGCGGGCTATCATCCCATCAGCTGTCGACCAAAGAAATGAGACAGAGAGGGAAAGATGTACTGACATATGGAGACTTTGGCAACGGGGTTTCATCGGTACTGATAACTACTCCCTCCCTCCTGTCACATCTTTCAGCACTTCTGTTTGCTCTGCCTTACTTCCCATTCATGACTCTGCCAGCTCTTTCCTCTCTCTAAGTCAAAACGAGTCTTCTCTTGTTTAATGTACGTCCCTGTCAGTATCTATTTTTACTTGGTTTCTAACTTACCAGGCCCTCTGAAAGAGTTTCTTTGCACACTGAATACCCCAATTCAGTGTGCAAAAAAACTCTTTTAGATGATTCCTTTAGATGAAGAGTGTTATTTTCATTATTTTTAAAATGAGTAATAGAGAGTTGAAGGTCATCTCGATTGGTCAAAAGTCCCAAAATAACCTATTTCCTCTAAATTGGGCTTGATTTTGACACCAATACTTTGCTCTTTCTGATGTCTGCAATGTCGACACTGACACTTGTTACGTAATAAGTGGGAGTATCGGACATTTATCAGACTCCCATGTTTCAAGTAATCAAGCTCCCTTTTTTACACACAGCAGAGACAAACTGAAGGATGACTCCCTTAGCTGAGTCAAAAGTTTGGTCTGAACCGATTTTTTCTGTAGTAACACTGTTACTTTTTTTTGTCCTTTATCGTCGTGTGTGTTCTTTGTGGCACGTTTCTGCTGGAAAATACTAGGCGGATAACCGACAAAATAAGCAGATTCTTCCTTTCCATCTCGCCCTACCAGCAATCCTCAGAGCACCAACCAATCTGCCAGCTGAGCCAAGCCAAACACTTCCTGCACATCCTGCTTGCTTCACGAGCACTTCCTACAACCACACACACACCCAGCCCATCCTTTGGAGGGCAAACAAACATTCCTCTTATAAATGGCTAACAGCAGCTCAGCAACTAGATGTTTTACTTCAGTTTTTAATACTCAAACTGATACCCCCTATCCCTCCCATGACAGTTCTTCTTTCCCCCAAACATGGCCACACACCTCATTTCTAGAAAATAATCAAATAATGAATAAGAATCTCCCCCATAGCTAACAGTTCCCATAACCCTTTCTTCAATTGGTTTAATTCGGGCAGATAAAGTGAGCCGTAGTATTATGGTTGCCAATCTGCCACTGTAGGTCTCAGCAGGGGGGAGGCTTAGCTGACAGCAAAGCCCCACCTGGAGGGGCACTGACAGAGAACAGCTGGGAGGTGGAGCAGACTGCTTATGTCTCTGTTTCTTTTTTCCTCGAGCATTTCCTTCGCTTTCGTCATTCTGAACAAGAGACTGAACAAGTAGGACTCTTAATCACCAAAATGTTCTTGTCACCATGTGGTCTTTCTGTATGGATGGCAATGTTCGAACCAAGCTCAAAAAACAGAGATTTTTCATAGAAGGCTTGAGTTCATTTCTGAATGTTTTTTTTGTGTGTGTGCAATGGGTAGCTGGGGTCAGATTACAGCTGGATAAAAAAAAAGAGATTGTCCTAATTATCCCTAGAGTTAAAAAGAGAGAAGGGGAGCAGACAACGAGAGAAAGGCACAGAAAAAAAATGCAGTGTATATCAATATGGTGGATATGATAAGGAAAAAAAAGATGGGACCAGAAACTTTGACTAATGACAAAATGTAGGAGGAGAGAAACTGAGCAGAGGTGAGGATATCCTTCCCACATCTCTTCCTGTAGCGATTTCCCATGTCAACCTGTTAAACTGAAAAGTGCATCAACAGTCCTGAGAAACATGACAAGCTCTGGCAGCGGTTTGCAAAACCTTGCAAAGGAGCCCAGAGTAAACAAGCTTGCAGATGAGATAAGAGTCTATCAGTGAGCCAGGGCGGGCTGAAGGAGCGGGGGGGAAAATACAATCGTTCAAGCATCTAAAAAAAAAAGAAAGAAAAAAACGAAAATGAACGGCAGCTGTCCAGATCTCCCGAGTGACAGCTCCGAAAAAAAGGCTGACTCAGGGTTAAATAGCGGCCAGAAAAAACTTCTTTGCAGGATTATTGCACAAAGTCACTGCCAGTCAACTGGTCGACACCGCCAGGCGCACAAAGGCACAAGTGGCAGCGACAAATAAGCAAATTAGGACCCATCCTACTGGCAGGCATCGACAGAATTCTCCACTTATCGCCTCTGTACTCCATTCAAGCATCTCCAGTTTCTAAACAATGCCTCCCTCCCTCTTGCCTTTCTTGCTCTTTTGTTCTGCCGTTGGATGTGATTACACAGAGGAAATCTGCCAATATATGCTCTGGCTCTCGCAGACACGTGTGTGTGTGTGTGTGTGTGTTTAGAATATGAGAAATGGGTGACGCAGATGAGAGTAAATGGCACGATAAAAGAGCATTTTCAACACAAAGAGAACAACACATGCTGGAAACATCCTGCTTACATTTCTCAGGGAGGGGAGACACTCCATTTGTGATTAATGGCGACACTTTTTGGGAAAAACATGTCTAATTTGTACAAAGATGCTCCGGTATGTTTAGAATGACTGCGAAAAGGAATGTTTGCGGTGGCGTGACGTTATCACAGAGAAATTGTTGCTGGTTGCCGAAAGCGAAAAGGAGCGTGGCGTGCAGTGAGAGACTGCTCTGTGCAGGTTCAAAAAGGTTTTCATGAAGACATTCAGGAAAGAGTCTACCCTCACAGGCCCTTAAGAGTCCGCAGTTTACACACCTTTGTCTCAATATACAAGCACCTCTACAGCCCTTTTCTTTCATTTTGTTAAGTTGGTTACAAACAGTAACCAATATACACTGTTATTATTATACAATAATATATATTATTTTTTGGAAAACACATCAGGTGACAGCTTTGTCAGATATCATGCCAGTGCAGCACAGTGTTTGCATGCTAATTTATAAAGCTTTATGCTCAGTTTTACTTTATTTCCCCAAAACATATAACAGCCATTCTGAATGGCTTGGCTAAAAGAAAAAAAAAGAACTAAAAAAAAAAAAAACACAAGGTGAAAACTCCATTCCTGTTCTCCCAAAAGACTCTACTTGTTCAGTAAAGCAGATTAACTCCTGTTATTTTTGTCCTTTTCTGCAAATCACACGTGAAAAAACACATCAATTGAGAGGTGACAGGGCGTACAGTGAAGTGGTCCCACAAACTTCTGGATCAGTTTGGCCCATTCAAACAAAAAAAAAAAAAAATGTCTATGGTAAAAACACCTTTTGTTCAACAGCTGACACACACACATGGAACTTGTAATGATGGCTTACGAAATCAGAGAGAAAGGGAGAGAGAGAAAAAAAGATTAGAGAAACCGCTGCTCCCACAAAAACACCCATAAAGAAAACAAAGCGCTCAGCTGGCTGCAGAACTAACACCAGCAGTGTTATTCTTAAACCAGCACGTGAGCTGGTGTTAGCGCTGCCACCAGGAAGGGATAATGTGTTACAGATGGAAAACCCAACAGATAAAACCTACAACGAGACTCTCTCCGTCAGTCTTGTACCTGTAGTCTCACTAGTGACATTTTCAGCTTCGAAACTTTGCCCTCACAGCAACTCGCTTCCATTCTGACTTCTTACCACTGCTCTGTTTTGTCTTCTCCTTTCTAATCACAACCGGGAGCCCATACGCAGGCAGACAGCCGCTCGCTTCTCACACCACGACAAACCACCCTCCTCTATTATTCATCGGCGAGGGCCGCAGAGATTTAACAGAGCACGAGGATGTTGACTGCAGCAGAAAAAAAAAAATAGAGAACAGGATCCAGCTCGCAAATCTCAGCAAATCACACACTTTTAAGTGCAGCTGTCATTTTTCCATTAAATCTCCAATCATGATCAGTGGAATCGACTGAAACGATAAAGCTTGGCGTTTTGTGTGAATCTGAGCTCACAAAAGGACACGTACGGATCTAGGTTAATACCCCTATAGCTTCTGTTCAATCCCACATTCCTGTGAGACTTTGGGAGGTTTTCAATGAAGCTACACACACACACACACACACACACACACACACACACACACACACACACACACACATCCAGATGGGCACTATATAGGTCCTTGTAGAGACATGTGTTTTCAATACCATCTTACAGGCATTAGTTTGACCACAGGATGATTGAAACATTGAAAGAAATAAATAAATAAATAAATATAAAAAATACACAGATTTATTTGGGCCAAAACGAAGACGCCTTGAGTCACTAGCATCTACGGTGCACGCTCTACCACATCAGGGTGGTGCGGCTCCTCAGGGAGAAAGCGCACCACTTGTTTTAAAAATACTCCCCTTTCCCATTCTGTTGATTTTTTTTTTCCGTTCCATTTTAAAAAGAAAGATTTCATTATCGTTGTTGTTATGATTCACAAGGACGTTTTAGGAGGGGCAGGTGAGTCATTTTTTGAAGCACACTGAGCGGCAGAGCGCAGCCAGGATGAAACGATAGTCATTACCATTCTTTCCGGATGTTTTCAGAGGAAGTGGAGAGGAGGGGGTCTAAAAAAAAAAACAACTAAAAACCCTGGGAGATTTAGCTTGTGTGAAAAATAAGCAAAAATTCCCAAAATAACACAAGTGTCGGTGTAACAGCTTCATTTTCACAGTTTTTACCTCTGATAAACCTGATTCTGATTCTGATTCTGATTCTGATGTCTGTATCACCATGACGACAGCTGGCTGATATTTCAATCTTTCCATTGGCTTGCCATTGGTGCATGAGTATTTCAACAATTAGACAGTTATTCATCAACCTTTGCTTTTCAACATAACACTGCAATATCAAGATGTTATGCAGGACACACACCAGCGTGGTGCATATCTGTGTGTGTGTGTGTGTATGTGTGTATGCTCATTAACATGGAAACGTCTGTCTACTGTTTTCTACTACATATACAGACTAGTCCTGTCCCCTCAGAGTGTAAATATCTGAGTCTGATGTGTTTACACTGTTGATAGGAGGAGAAGTGGAGGGACTGTGTGCACAGTGGGTGGAAGAGGTTCAGGGAGAGAGTTTATAATCGGCCGATAACAAGACAATAGATGATGTAAAACATGTCCGTCTTTAACCCGACTGACTTCTGAGTAGCAGCTTTAGGAAAAAAAAGGGAAAAAACAGTGTTTTTATTTTGCAATTTTTGCAATCACTTATCCGATAAAATGTCTGAAAATGGACCGGAAAGTTGACCGCTATGTTAAATTGCGGATTTCATCTCTAAATGAATGCATTTCATTTTATGAAAAGAGAGAAACCTGCATTTAAGTGGCTACAAGCCAGCCTGTGTACTAACTTTTTTTTTTAAGATTAGGACTTGAACTAAATATTCAGCATCAGCATTGGGACGTTTGGTTCATTTAGTCATTTCTGCACTACTGGATGTACAAATAGATCTGACATACATATATTTCCCGCAAGGGTGAAGCACATTGCTTACGTTTGGGAAGTTTTAAAGCAGATTTCCAGCTTCTGCAACTTTCACACTTTGAGAAACTCCTCTGATAACTATTAAAATAACAGTCAGTCTCTCCTCCTTTGTTATGACTTACTCCTACAACGGTTGATCAAAGTATTTTGAGTCACTCTGTGCTTTTCGCTTTCATTATGTGCTTTTGATATTTTCAGTGAGTGGGAGAAATATAGTCACACTGGGTTGATAAATAAGAGAAACACACACAGTCTTACAGCTTATACTTCAAGCTATTTCAATCAATAAAATGACAAGTAGCTCCAATGTTTCACCCAATTTGACTGAGTGATGAGATAATAGAGTGGCTACAGACTGAGAAATAAACTTGACACTTTTCTTCTCTTAACCATGACACAGAATCTAATATATAAAAGGTGAAAACAACATGGAAAACACAAAGATTCCACAGATGAAAACTATTTTTCATACAGAACATTAAAAAATTGCATTTGACAGTCCAAAGACAAACAAAATATTGCGGAATCAGAAAGTTAGAGATTTATGAGAAGTGGAACTACGCACAGTAGGTTTTGAGCTCCCAGTCGTCTGTGCCTTTGAGAATTTAGAAATAGGATCAAATCAATACCACTTCTTTTGGTTAGCAAGATGACGGAATCATTCTAAATGGTGTAAAGTAAAAGTTCTCCAGACTTTGAGAGAGTCCCTTTTTTTGTCTTCGGTTTTGTTTTGTTTTTTGTGATGACTTTTCCCTTAATTAACCAGCTGTATAATGAGAGCAAAGTAACATCATGAAAATGAGTAAGAGATGAATAAAACAATTAATTTTCATCCCTCTTTGGGAGCTAAATCAGTGCCTCTGTTTTCCTTTGCTTTTGCATGACACGTTACACAACAGAAAGAAAACAACTCTGCTCATTACTTTCAATCTTTGTTGCTATAAACCAGGACGGAGGGGAAAAAAACTGCACAAAAGCACACAGTGATGAAGGCCTTAGCAGCAATTCAACCACAACTTTTCTTGAGGTGATTGTGCATGTCTCTGTGACAGCTCTAATCAAAAGTACCCAAACCCTCTTTATACTGTCTGTTCCCGCCCCTATCAGCTGACATTCATGAGCCAACCTGTTGACTAACGCAGAGAATGTAAGAGCAACAGACTGCACACAATGAGCCTTAATGTAGGAGAGATGGCAGAAAAAACAAAAAACAAAAAAACAAACAAAAAAAACAGGCCACCTCTAATTTCACCGTAGGTGGTCTGCTATCAGCCATCATTTGATAAAATGTGTTGATATAACCATATCCTTTTTGCCTGCTGAAACAACTGCCCTCATTAAACATTAAAAGGCTTAATTCCTACACCCCCCACCACCACCCCCGCCCTAACCTTGTTCTTTTCTGCGTCTCATGGGCTTTCTTTTCTTTTCTCTCCATTTCATTTCCATCATAGTATGTGGATGAGATGAAAGCTCCAGCTCCTGAGGCATTCTGGTGCCCTCTGTGACTCTTAAGTGTCTGAGCAGGCCATGGAGCCGAGGCTGGCTGTGGCCAAGTGCCAACTAAGCCACAGATTACTGGCACTACTGCGAACTGTGAACAGACTGCCAACACTCTGATCTGTTGATATGGCCTAATTGTTCTCTTTAGCTCAGAGGTGATATACCATCTCTCTCCTTGGAGCTCAAAGCTAGTTCCGACCGGCAAATGAAAAGAACAGAACATACTTGAGTAGCAGATATGTTCAATACATCTTTAACCCCTCAAACTTAATGGAAACATGCAACTTCAAAGCAATTTTGACAGTTAAAAGGAGCAGAACAAATATACTTCACATCTGGACCTTGTGGAATTCCAGAGCTACTGTTATTCGATGTTTAAAAGCCCACATGAATCGAGCTTAATCAGATCCTCAAAGATGATTAAACTATTTCCAATACAGAGGATGGTTTGACTGGCTGCAAAATTCACTTTTCTTATTCTCTGAGCGGGTAATTCTGTTGCAGTTATAGCTCCAGCTGCAAAACTGTGCAAGGGTCATGGAAGGATACTCCAAATTATCACCGTGCAATTTGGCAAAAAAGTTTTGAGCCAAACTTAATCTCGGCAGCATGAGAGTTTATTTCAATTCAATCGAGTATTGTTCGTTTTACAGCTTGGAGTATAAAGTCAGGCCACGTGAATTAAATCTAATTTGACCAAATGCCATCAAACTCGTCTTCAAATGGGTCACAAAGATGAGCCCCCACTGCATGAGGTGGGGCATCGACGAATACATCTAAAGTAAACAACAAAAAAGAGACGAGGGAGCCGGAAGTATAAGGCTGCAAAGGAGGAGATGCAGCCTTCAGATGAATGACAGTCAGCACGGTCAGACTATAACACCGGCTGCGCTTTGGAGAGCGGCTTATGTCATAAGCAGCAACTGACAATACCAGTTGATCAAAGACATGGCGTGGAGTCGTAATTACCCTTGCAGCCTGCGGAGCAGACGTCAGGAAAAGGAGATTACAACTCATGGCCTTCCGCTCTATTTGGAAATTGATTTTCTCTTCAGAATAATAGCAGATGAGCTAGTAGCAAAAGAACAGCTTGCTAGTAAACTCCAGGATGGATAAGATTTACAAGCTTTCTGCACAACCTCAGAGGCTTTTGGCGTAATTTTCCGAAAGATTTTATCCTTATGAAAACCCTGCCATTGAGCAAATGCTTCCTTATTGCATCGGAGCTCCGGATTAAACAGAGCCTTCGTCCTCGTTAGGCCCTCTGAGCTGTTGTGCCCCACGTTGCTATTTGAGTTCGTGAAACTGTGGAAATGCAAAAAGCGGACGGGAAGCTCTGATTCATCAAACTTCCTCTCTGATATGGCCCAGCGATGAAAATCACAGCACAGTCCCCTTATCTGCCTCGCTCACTGCCAAAACACACTTGAAGGCACATCGCTGAGCCTAAACAGCAGGAGATAATAACCTCCCTGACAAACACACCGCCGAGCGGGATTTTCGCTACGGCTGCTAAAGGGAATCTGATAATCTGATGTTTGACACGGTGACATCTCCTATGTTTCCATAGAGCATCCATTCTGAACAGGAACGATCAGGCGCGTGGCTTGAACCACAAAAACTGTAGTTTTGCATAAACAAACATGTAATGCGTGGTTGCTTTGAGCAGGGAAGGTCGCCGCGATCATATTCAGCAAGGACGATAAGTGGAAAAGATAGATGGGAGGATGAGGGAAGACACCGCAAGGTGTGTCTTGTGATTAATTGTGTTAGCTCCTACGATGGAAAAAGAAACTCACCCAACCCCTTAGTGGCATCATGACAAGGAATTTGTCACTTGACGACTTGTTTGGAGGCAGCGGTTGATTGATGACTTCAATTCGAACAAAGAAACCAGAGAGTGTCTACTATGTGTGTTTGATCCTGTGTAACACCTGGATGGGACCAGAGGCAGGTGTTGGCTGACAGAGTGCCTCCTGTCCATCCCTCTACCCCCAGGGATTCAGAGAAGAGGCATCCAGACCTTCGAATTGTTCCGTTGCATGCGATTTCTGGGCAACTAATTCCTCTTAGTTTGTGTTGGTTAAAGACAAAAGAAACTGGTTGACATGTAAGTTGTTGAAACAAGACAACAACAAAAAACAAACTTTTTCTTCCCTAAAAGAAGGCTTGAATTTACTGAGAATGTTAGAAGCCTTGGAGATACCTTCCCACCCCTCTTTTCTTTCATTGTCTTTTCTACGCGATTATCATTCTTTTGTTGTAAGCTGTGAGGTTTTTGGTCTGTCTGTAATGAAATCCAAACGGAGAAGGTTCAGTCTCCGGGCCCTGAAGTGGACGGACCGCCCATTCTATATCTCCCTTTGGTGAATAACCCTGAGATAAAGGGCAGGGGGAGGAAGGTTAGAAAGAGATTGATCAATAGATAAGCACATAAAAGTGAAGATGGAGAGATTCTTAGATAGGAGATTTGAACAGGGAGGCAGAGGAAGAGAAAGTGCGAGAAAATCTCACAGAGAGCTCGAGACCTTGGGGGCCAGTCGGAGGGGATGAGATGAGGGAGGGGGGTGGCCGTGATGGGAAACTATGTGTGTACGTGCTGCAGGAAGAGGCCTCGAGAAGCCGGGTGGGAATACACATGCTTCAATAACAGCCGTGATTGTACGTTCCGAGGAGTGTGAGGGAATGCGTGTGTTCTTTAGCGTGATTGTCACTGAGGAGTGTACTTTGGACCAGGGTATCAACCAGAAAACCAATAAATAAAAATGCCTGCACAGTAGAGGCGGAGGATCGGAGGCACGACGCATCCAAGATAAGTAAACAAAATCATGGAAATACTGCTGCACTGACTGATGAGGCCCGACCTTACCACCCCCACGCCCCCATACTCCCCCTCCCTCGCTCTTCTGGACACAGACAGTACGTCCGGTACACACACGCACACACAATTAATCATCTTCTGGTACATTATTAATAAAACAAGCCTAATGGACATCTCCAACAGCAAACACGGACAGAATGCATGATTTCAAACCCATATTTCATTTAGCTGACACGCCCCAAAGGAGCCCTTCTGAAAAACGATGAGCGAATAAAAACACCTGACAATTATGGGCGTTTGCGTGAGATTTATCTGTAGGGGAGGAGTGTTTTCGAACCACAAGCCGCTTTTACATTATTTGCATTTTGAGATGAGGGAGAAAGGCGTGAGGCTGCTGTTATTATTTTCGGGGAAGCAGTGCTTTCTGCTGCAGTGGAGGCAGAGGCCATTCTTCAGGGGGTCAGAGAGGAAAAAAAAAGTGCACAGCGGTGGTCAACTGAGGCATTGTGTGCATCGGCTAAACCTTAAGTGGAGCTGACATCCATGTGGATGAGAGACGGTGCATGTATGTCTCTTCATCTCTCCCCGGTGATCGTGCGCTCACATATAATTTTCCCCCATCATTCCTCTCTTCTCTTCCCGTTTCCCTCAATTTCTTTCCACATCTTTCCCTCTGCCTTCTCAACTCATCAGAGGGACTCCCTTGAGGTGGAGTATAATCCCAGTTCGGAGCAGCGAGTCTTTCATGTCCTGGGAAGACACGCTGGCGAGAATGCTGCCAGCTCTCTTTCTACTTTACAGATACCTGGAGCTTCCAAGCCACTCTGCCTCCCTCCAGTCTTTTTATTGCCCTCCGTTTGTGTTTTCACACAGCTTTATGTTCTCTTTCATTATGAAGCCAATTGCTTCTGCTGGAAGATGTGGCTGACAGCGCAAACGACACAAAGACCAAAGTCGCATCCATTTCCGGGCGGTAGAGTTAAGCAGATCCACAGTGATCATCTGCTTGATCTGGATACTTTTATTGGCCTCGCCTTTTAGAGGAGTGTGTTGCAAATTCTCAAAGTAAACTGCAACGCTGTGGACTAATTATGATAACATTTGCATGGTTATGTTGAATTTCTATAAGATGTTTTAACACGAAGGATATTCCTTCAAATGAGAGGTCAAGTTAATGCTGATGTGTGCCCATTCATTTATACTGCAAAATATTATCCAAACTCAAAATATTTTGCAACACATTCTACCTGGAAAATAACCACGAAACTCATCCATTTGACATTAAGCCGGCATGTTCTGATATGGAAAGATTAATAGAAAGCAGTGCGTGTCTCTGAGAAGCTTATGTGATGTTATCGGCTTCAGCAGCTGGAGGTTTAAGTGAGGAGTTAGCCCCCGTTCCAACCTCTTATCCCCAATTGTCAAAAAGAATTTGTGAACAACCTGACCACATTCCACAAGCCGACAATTTTAAGTAGCCCTTACTAAATCCAAACGTCAAAGCTTAAAAAGTCAATGCTAATGACCTAAACGACAAATTACAATTAAGTTCTGTTTTTAGAAAACACAACATAATATTCTATCCATTCCAGTTGCTCTAGCTCTGAAATAGAGATTTCAATTTGGTGACAAGAGCTGGTTAAATCTGAGCAGAAGAAAATTCTGCCTCGGTCTCTGAAATTAATGATATGTTAGGCAAAGGAAGAATCAGTACACTTTAATTTTAAACAAACCTATTTTAATATAACAAGTGTTTCTTGAGCTGACCCGATCATTTGAGCAGCTGTGGCTCAGGAATTGGAGCAGCTCATACACTAAATCAGCAAACCGATGTTTTAAAAAAAAAGGTTTTATATCCCCTAATGCATCTTTTCTCCCATCAATGCACGTAATGGAAAAGGTGGCTGATAGAAATGAAAAAAACGCCAAAGTTAATTCAGTCCAGCCAATAAAAAGCTGGTTAGATTAGAAACAAGAGCCCTAAAATCTTCACGACACTCCCAAATTCCACATCAAGCTGTGATTTATTCATCAAGCTTATTAATTATCATAGTCATGACTTATTGCTGTATACTGTATTGCACTAGTATAGCTAAGCCCAAAAACAAACACAACACATGACACATACAAGAGAATTCAGACGATTGTGGTGGTTATAAAAAAACCCCATAATACTCTTTACACAAATGCATCCTTAAGAAAATCATGATATTCTGATATGCAATATGGTTGATGGCTTAGCATCAAGTATATCCATATGAAGATGTTTTTATTGGTTTATTTAGCCTGTTTCAGTGCAAAGACAAAAAATCTGAAATATTTCTGGATGAATCAAATCCCGGTGACGCCTCTGAGGTGCCAGTTATTATTATGCTCCAAACAAATAACGCTGCCGTACATACAAAGAGACGTATCCAAATGTGAGAACATGTGGTCCTATTTTCAGCTGAACATACAAACAGGAAAGAGTTGACACTTTTAATAGGCAGAAAGATGACTCATTCTTCCTAAGCCTGACTGCAGAACAATGATCCCTCAGTCCCCTCTCAAAGGCTGTTTTGCTGCAAGATTTTCATTTTTTCCAATGATGCAATGACAAAACACATTTTTTTTACACATATGCTGGGAAAGTTACTTTCTGAATCTCCTTAGGAGTTTTTTTCTTTCTTTGCGTGCTCCTCTTGGAGACTGAATGCCCATCTTGGCTTCATGACAGAGAACAAAATAAAGTTGCTGTTAAGACTGGCGAGGAGAGGCATGATTGAGAGACACAGGTGTTGCTCATTGGCTCTCTCCGATGTGCCCATAGATGTGTTACACCAATGGTGGGGGACAGACACAGCCGCTCCGGGGGAAGGCCACTAATGCCAGGCATGTTTGTGGGCATGGGGCGAACACATGGGGGAAGGTGAGGAGGAGAACAGACCACCTGGATCACGGGCCTCAAAGGCCAGCCTGACAGAGTCAATCTGAACAACAGCGAACAGAAGACAGCCAGTCTGCTGACTTCCCCGCTCTTGCGTTTTCACTGGCTGCTTTCCAAAAAACACATGCTGTCCAGCAAGACTTTCAAAAGGAACTTCAGCTCGGGTTTTTCCACCGAGTTAAGGGGGATTTTTCCCCCCCTTTGCACACTGAAAAGAGGAAGTGGATTCAAATTCAACATTTGGATCTCGAACTACAGTATAATCAGTTGTTACTACACTAACTGCTCTTTGTTATCTGGGAAGTTCCTATTCAAGAATAAAAATGAATAATACAAATAAAAAATAAAATAAAAATGATCACAATTTTATTCTGAAACAGCATTGCCTATGTCAGAAGAATAAAGATGTGTCCAAATACTTTCTGTGATATAATGATGACAAAAAAAGTGTTGTGGTGGATGTCTAAACAAGTGCATGGTGGCGAAGGCCCATTTGGGCTATCACACATTAATCAGCCCCAAGGCTCCGCAGACTAAGCCCTTCACAGAATCAAGCTGGCCTGAGCTGACCCGAACACTCCATCTTGGTCAAGTCAAGAAAAAAACTTGAGATGTGTAGCAACATGGGGTGTTTCTTCACTTTAATCTAATTTTCTTCTTCCTCTCTCATAGAATACACACCCTTTTTTTGTACACTTTTCTGTCCTTCTGCGCCTGACAACAGTTATTTTTTTCTGCCCTCGTGACCCTGCATCCTCCCCTGCGAGGTCACTCTGCCATGACTAACAAGGGTCCTGGGGGCGAGGAGGATGTGGATTCCTCTTCGTATTCTTGACGCCTCCAAGGGTGCTGCGTGGAGGAGGGGACAGACAAGAGAAAACATCCGACTTCCCTCAAGGAGAAGGGCTCTGCTAAGTCAGCAGACGAATGGGCGTAGGCCACTGACGGATAACTTCTCCACACTGAGACTACTACACTTGCTTGAGTGTTTAATCTGGACGCAAACCCCATGTTATAGGTAGAGCGCAGGAGGCTGACTTCCTATCGGGTAAGTCAGCTGACAGAGATGGTCCTCTTGTCATGGGATTATCAAAGAACAACAGTGCGGAGGACAAGACTCCAGCGGTCATCTGCTCACCGGGAGATAAGTCACAGATCCTTCATAAACACACATGACGATATAGAAACGCAGATCCCTGCACAGCGAGACTTGTTGAACATCCAAATTACACTGTAAAACCTCAGCCAAATGGACTAAAATTTTTCTTAAACTAATAAAATATAATTTAACTGTGCATCCATATACAGATTTAACATGAGTTCCAACCCACTTAGTGCCATCTCACGTAAAGTCACAAACTCATTTTAAAAACAATGAATATAATCTAATTCCATCCAAAAACTTAAATAAGAAATTATTATTTTAAAAATGTACCAGAAAGAACTTCCAAAACTGCAAAAGAAATCAGCTTGACATAGAAATTAGCACATCATCTGATCTGAGTGTTACAAGTGAACCCGTTCAAAGCGATGTGGCCTCATCACACCATCCATCACTTGACCCGCAAAGCCAGAGTTTGACTATGATGAAAATAATGGCCTGCGTGTTCAGTGTGGGGTGTGTCGCGGGGTGGCGGGAGGCATCATCGGACAGACACTCAGACACAGCAGCCGGCGTGCAGCGCAGCGCGGCCTGGCGCTGACTGATAGCTGGCTGGGGATCCTGAGGGGCATCGAGAGTTTAATCACCCATAACGGCAATTACAGACGTACACGTCAGCCTCATAAAGCACTGAAACGAGATGAGTGCCTCCTTCCTCTCCTCCCCTTCGTGCACATCAGCCAAATTCCACCAACGCTCACGGAGCAGCGAGGGAGCTGAAGGCATAACCTCAGAGAGCGAGAGGGAGAAATCCCAACCTTATGTGCCGCGTTAGGGGGGAGGAATTGTGGCACATTAATTAGCGCTTTTAATACTCTTATGAGCAATAAAACAAGTCATTATAAGCTCTCTGTGTGGAGGAGTGCAGCTTGTTGTAAACGTGAACAGGTGTGCTGAGTTTCAGCAGAAGATATCTGAGGATCTTACCGAGCCTTAAAATGAGAGAATCAAAAGAACTGGGCGACTGCAACGGTGAATGCACAAAAAGAGAGCATTAACATATCAAATATGCAAAGCCACATACACACAAACGCAGCTAAAGAGTGCGTGTGGAGGTGCATACGAGCACACAATCTTAATGATCACATAAAAGCTCCTAGTATACCGTAAGACAAGCCTTAGGATGGATTAAGATGCAAGCCTTTATCAGTGGGTTCCCACAATCCCCTGTAGAGTATTGCAGCTTTCTCTTTCTATTTTTCTCTCTCTCTACTCAGTGTTTCCATTCCATACACCAGGGATAGTGCTGGCAGACTAAGAAAAAAAAAAGAGGGAAGGGGATGATGGAAAATGAGGGGGAAAAATGATCTACAGCAACTTTGCTAATGGACAAGCCATGGGCAGGAGGTCAGTTCCTGCTACAAGAGTTTTGTATGGCAACAAAAACAGCAAACAAGTTCCAAAGTCGCACTTACGATCAGAGCAAGTCAAGCAAAAAAAAGTGCATTTTAGCGGATGAGATTAGCTGTAGCAGGTGAACAGGACAGACTCCAGGGGTTACCCGGTCAAACGCAGAGATCCGACCGCATGGTGAAAGCAGTATCACATGATGAGGAGATTAACGCTTAGGGCACTTCTATAATGACTAAAATATGCAGTGAGAGCAGCAAACTCTGAGATTGGAGCTCTTTTGTTGGAGAATTGCAGTGTCAAGTGAAAAAAATAAGAAGAACCATGAGCAAATAAAAGTAGGTGTTAACTCACTGAACACTTTCTAAGTCTTGGAAAGATCTTAATATGCCGGATCCAGCATCTCAGGCTGGATCCATAAAACTCCACGCATATATTTTAACACGAAAAAAAAAGAGGTCAAATAAAGTTGGTAAACTGGAACAACTGGAAAGGAAAGCGCGGACTCAACACTGCAACAATCATGACTAGCATATGCATAATCCTCTCTGCCAGCAAATCTTTCTACTTTTGTTGGAATACAGGTCAGAAAGTAGCTTTGGAGGGAGCCTTTGAACCTAAGAGGTGGTCGGGGTGAACGGCTGGTCACTAGATCAATGGTGCACTTAATTCATGACACACTGGCTGCGCTACACTGCCTCACACATAAATAAGCCCTCCGCCAGGGGCGATTAAACTATATGGACTTGAACCTCAGAGGACAACATGCCTTTTTTGCCTCATCATCCTCATCCATCCCTACAGTCAACGAAACCTTCCAGAAACGCCTGGCTCGCAGCGCAATAACGGATGATGAAGAGGGAAACCCGCCTTGTGTGTGAAAGGTTGATGTCTCATTCGAGCCAGAGGGAGAACTGCGTGTGTGTTTACATGGCAGACAAAAGAATCTATCAAACACAAGGCATTTGTTGTCCGCTCTAACATGATTCAGGACGAACTGGATGGAGAAAAACAAAAAGAGGGAAAGGAAGCGTGCTTGCTTGAAAGAGCTTCTGATATTCAATGTAGAAAGATTTCTGTATGGACCGCGAGGCAACACAGGAATGCATGCAAAATAGGAAACAGAAGAGACAAATGCTCTGTTTTTTGGTTTTTTTTTCCCCCCATTGTTAGCAGCGGTTCAGCCACTTAGAACATTGTCTGCAAATCCCCCCAAAAATTGGATGGATTACTAAGAAACACATCACACTATGTGGACATTTCTGAGACTACACTTGGCAAAGGGAAAACGTGACAAAATTATGCACAAAAATGGCACACAAAACAGTCGCTGAGTATTTATAGCGGATAAGCTCCAAGTGTAACTGTAGGTGTCCATCTTCCCATGTTTTTGGACTTGCCTTCCTTTCAACTTCCCGGCTGCTCACAAACAGGAAGATAACCTTTGTTTGACCATTTTATTACACTGAGGGACTGAAAACATGTGAGTAAACAACCCCGCTGTTGAGAACTTTGACAGGCACTTATAATGTTGAAAGTCAAACAAAGCTTCAGATTTTGACTGCATGTTAAGCAAAAAGAATCAAACTCCTAAAGTGTGGCTTGATCATTTCCAGTCATTTAGTTCTTCATTTTGGGCCAATTCTGGATTAGCTCTACACCCATCATAACTCAAAATAGTTTTTAATTATTTCAGAATGAGGAAACGCTTTTTCTTGGTAGAAGCCTCCCAGAGAACGAGAAGATTAAAGAAAATCTGTCTTCTGACTGGTTGACTTTGTGAAAGCTTGCTGAGTTGGATTGGGCAGGGAGGATATTGCCAGAGTGCACAATTTCTTGTTGACACCTTTCAGAGAGCTCTAACTCATAAACAAAGCAGATACTTTGACCAACACACTTAATTTTCCAAGTATGATGATCCAGTTGTAAATATATAATCCACAACCACTGCAAAACTGTGGACTGTTTTTTGAAAGAAAGTCTTTTAGAGCTAGAATTAATCTGCATAAATACTCTTAAATATACACATAGCTATTCTTTTATTACTTTTGTTGACATTTAAAGTGAAAATATATTGTATACTGTTACATGTCCAGGCGGGGATGTAAAATCTACCAATGAAAATATGAGATAGGCCAATTTAATAGTACACCAAGACTCTACCAACTGACAACAATTGCATCCCTTTAGTCACCAAAACTGATCTGAAGTCCCAACGTGCTTCTCCGCTGACAGCATTGACAGAAAGAAGCTGGCTGTAAGTGAAGTTTGATTTATAGAAGATAGACAGAAGTATTTGTTTTTGCCAGAAAAAATACCCAGTCTTTACTGCATTTAACGTGTAGATATTTTTATGCTCTTGAAGCTACAGCCTATTGCATTTGAAAAAAAAATACTTTGACAAATTTCCGAAATTAAGAGGAGTCTCATTTGCTGTACCACGTGTGCCATCCAACAGCCAAGGTTTTGTTTGAGTTGGAAATGGGGTTTCCCCCATTTATTCAGTCAAATTTGTTCTGCCAGTCTTTTTAGTTGATACAAGGCCTCACTGCATGGGAAACTTTCCTGGCATGCGTCAGTATTTGATATGGCACAGTCTGCGAGCACTCCGCTGCCGTTTAGACTGTCATCCAGAGCTGAAATCCTCTGGCTGTCCTGTAGATTTTCTCAGTGTACCAAGATATTTCGGACCCATGTCAGTCTGACCAGGCACAAATCTTAAGAAAAAAGACTTGGCGGACAGCAAGCCATCTTGATATTTTGTGGTTGTCCTTGTCTTGAGGGCTGATGAGAAAGAGTCTGGTGCTATAGTTTGAATAAATGTCCAACACTGTTTTGATGTGCTTTGATTTATTGTGGGGAATAGCGGGGCTTCAACCAGGCTGGTTAGATCAGAAGAAGTGAAATATGCATATTTCTCTTAGATGGCCTTTGGGGCCTGTGGTCAGCCACACGACTCCTCTAACATTTTGTAAATTAATTCTTATTACAAGGAGGGATGACAGCTACATCAATTCGGGTTTAAAACTTAACTTTCAAAACGAAAAAAGGCTGAGTTTAAATCAAAGGAAGCACGGGGTAAAAAAAACAACCCAAAAAAACTGTAGATATTTAGACAGCAAAGGAATCCAAAAGAAAACTCCAGTAAGATTGTGCAAATATGTTTTTGGTATGTCCTACATTTTCATGATTGTATTGAACTATTTCTTCTGACCTTTTATACGAAATGAAACTGAAATTGGCCACTATGACAACTCTCACTATTCCCTTATGCTTTTAATTTTTTCATTTACAACAACCTTTTATGCTCAGATTTTTTTATGCTACCCTTGTAAACTTACCTGAAGGTACCATTGACATCGACTCTTATGTGAAAGCTGCCTTCACAAAGGTATTTAGGTGACAATCTAAAAGAGGCAAAATCAATTAAGTGTTCCCGACCATTTAAGCTGTCCAAAGTCAACGATTCAGCTCTCTTTAGACACAGTGTTATCAACATCTTTAGACCCACTTAGTCCTGTTGAGTTAGACAAAGTGCCATAAATGTGTGGTGTACATGCTGTTTTTACTGTGCTGCACAGAGCATGAGATTATGATCGTTATGTAATGCACAGAGCTGCTGTACACAGAGTCAGCTTTCTTTCCCCCTCCTCTCCCGCGCTAAATTTGTCGAGCTCACAAATAACAATTATGTGGACAGGTAGTTGGAGGCAAAAAACAACAAAACGTTTAATTAAGGCATAACACCCAGACTACAACACCGATAGCAGACTTGTTTGTTCTTTCATCAGCTTTAAATTCTCTGTTAACCCCTTTTAAATCAACCAACCCTGGCTTGCAGATGGAGACACTGAAAAAAAAACAACAAAAAAAACAGAAAAGGCCTGTGTTATATTTAACACAACAAATTGTGCCCCTGCATGGAGGACTTGGTTGTCTCCCTTTGTTGCATGTGCATTCGACACTTGATACTTTTTGTCTGCCTGTCATGTTTCAATCCAGCTGCCATGCCACCCAAAAAAGTTTGAATAATGGAAGTGGCGACAGGCTGGTGGTGGTTGAGAGGCTGCCACCACTAGCCCGACTGTTGTGTAATCATCAGGCTCATACATACATGCCCTCCCTGCGTATCTCCATACATGGACCAGATGGCAGGGAGGGTGTTAAATAAACATAAATACATGCTCATTATCAGCTTGTGTTACAGGCAGCTGTTGTGGCTCATTTTGTCTGTGACATAGATGTTCAATCACATCCCGAACGCCTCACGAAAGACAGTGGAAAACAAATCTCAGAGAAAAAGCCAAACAAAAGTCCTTTTGGATGTGGCAGTGCTTTGGGGGGAGCTTCTTCTTCCACGCAGTTGCCTTGGTGGCATAAAATTGTATCCAGAACAGCTGGCATACAACCTTTTAAATACAGAACATGCAATACATAGGCAGATGCCAGCCCACGTGCACATTTGAGCACAAACAGAGAGACTGATCCTGCATTATGCCTGCCGAGGCTTTTCATTCTGGCATTAAGCTCTTGTCCTGATGCCGGAGAGGAGATCGCAACATGACAAGCATTAACAGATAGGAACTAAATGTTCCAGCTCCCCTAAATGGTTTCACAATGTTTTGGTGCAAAAATGTTGTGTAAATTATTAAGTCCCTCCTGAGCGAGCTCTCTGCAGCCTCGGGGGAGAATGAGCCATGCAGGTGAGATGCAGGCACTCCCACGGCCCATAAAAGGTGTCAGAAAATGGAGAAAAATGTCACTACCAGTGATCTCATTACACTTTTGCTACCAGCCGCCTCCACAAAGGATCTAATTTCCCCATATCACCATAAATCATTAATTACTTATAGAAGATGAGGCATGTGGGTATTCTCCATTTTGTTCAATAAGAGCAGGATATAAATCACTGTCTTTCCGTAATGATCTAAATAAAACAACCATGACAATAACTGGAAGTTCACCATATTTAACAGGTTGCTCTAAGCTTTTTATTTCACATTATCATCATGCTCATGCCCCTTTATCTACCAGAAACATGTATGAAGCAGGAAGTCTTGGCAGTCTGATCACTAAAGGTCTAACTGAACCAAAAATACAAGCTGATAAATAAATATATGTCACTGCTTCAACTGTGATTCTGCAATCTATTATAGTCTCTGCCACCCGCTCCTGATATTACAACCCCCTCCTCATTTCAAAGTCATGCCACGCCTGTGCTGTTCAACCACGCCAGTCAATTAGCTCAATGTCACTGGCCGTAATGGACTTGTGGACATGAAGTCCCTGTGGCGTTTGGTGCGCCGTTTTCCACAGTCCCCACCACATCACACAGTCGCATTGACGGAAGGGGCTACATGGGCAGACGCAAAAGGTCAACTTTCGGCAACAGCTCCCCCATCGATGCCGCAGGTCTCGCTGCACCCGGAACCCATGGAAAGTGGGCCGGAGTGCGGTTAGGATAAAAAATAATTCCACTTTATTTCCCTTCCTGTAACAGCAAGTGACTTGCTGAGCTGTCAGACAATCCAGTGATAAGGCCAAATACAGTTGGATGAAGGAGGGTTTATAAACAGGCAAGATTACTTGACGTCTAGAAGAGGACAGCATTGATGTTTTTTTTGTCAAGTAAGCATTTAATACTAGCAACTAATTGGTAAATATCAGCCGACCCTACTTGACAGCACGTCATTTCACTTGTTTAAAGCCTGCGTGCTTCTACTGTGGTGACAAACTGGGGTAATGCCAGTGCAAATTCTAAAATGTCCCCAGCACAGTAACACACGACCAAACAGGAACATGAGTAATAAGAAACTTGTACTTGAATTCATGCCTCCTTCGCGATGCATCTCTGATATTGCGACAACCAAAAGGATTCTCACTATTAAGAATTTGAGACCTCCCGCATCCATGTTGTTGTTGTCCTTGAATGGTAAAACATCGACTAAGGCTTTAGTGTTGCAACAGTGGCCACGGTCCGCGCTCCTTGAGGGCAGCCAGCTTCTCAGACCAACACAGAGCCTTGACAAGACATTTCCATTAGCCTCTGCATTACCATCACTCCCACCCTTGCTCTCTCCACGCACCTCAAGGAAAGCCACGTGGGAGTTACAAACACCCCCCCCCCCCCCCCCCCCCCCCCCCCCCCCCCCCCCCCCC
>CAJRST010003335.1:5348261-5386668 GCA_907169785.1 Menidia menidia
GCCCAGTATACTCGTATATACATGGGTTTTTGACCCTTCGTCCTCTACCCTGCTCCCTTAAGTTTCATGTTTGCCCTTTGCGGTAGCACAAGGGTGGAGTCTGTTAGGGCTGGGGTGGCAGGTGCAGCATTCCGACCTTCCACTTCATGAGATCGGCTTTGGTGACATTCGGATCAAGCGCTCGGTTGCACTGCTTCTCTTTCCCTCTCCCCCTGCACCACCAAGCCAGCTATAATGCCAAGCATGTCAAATCACTTTAGCATCAAAATACCAACAGTCGTATCCTCCTCTCTTGCCCTGACATATCTGTCTGTCAGTGTTCTCTCTCTCTCTCCCCTTGCTTCTCCTCCTCGAAGGGTAGGGGTGGGACACACCGATGAGTGCAAATGCATTTGCCCTTCACAATTTCTATTGACGAGGACAGAAGCTACTGACCACAGAACGCAGACGAGGACCTGAAGTCTGCTCTGACTGGACACTTGAACTTCCCAACACCATCTTAACAAACGAGAAAAGACAAGAAAAAGGGATTAGCCAACGCACTGGATGTCATCACAGCTATATGTGTATCATACAAATAGAAAAAGGCAGTTTAATAAACAATGTGCAAATTGCAAGGTGACAATGTAAATAAATGAAGCCCAGAAAAATGTTCTTGCATTCTTCTGTTGTTGTTCTTCACCGTAACCAAAGCAAAAACGGATATTGTAAGCAAAGCATAACAACAGGAAGCACACGGTTCAGAGAGAAAACAAGACTTATGGGAGAAATAAATCTCAGAAATTGGCCTCTTCCTTTGGTCTGGCCTTATCAAAATATGTGGCCCTGCTGCTATTAGCAAATCCAGATGCTTAATGCAAACTGCTGTACTTCCATCATCTTCGCAAACAGCAGAAAAACAAAACTGGCCCCATGATGGATGGCACTCAAAACCATGTCTTAATTCGCATACTTGTTGCTGATAATGGTTTTCTTTGATGAAACATGTGGCTTGTACATTGCATTTGAGTTATCCCAGCCCCTGGGGTATTTATGCACAGATGAAGAATTCCAATGCTGCCGTATGTTTGCACAGAGCATTGCAGCCTTACTGTTCTTTTGCAAACCTGACACACACAAACGCGGTTCTTTAAGTTTTTTTGATGCACCGCTGTTTATCAGTAGTTAGATAAAGCCAGTGTCCCTCAACACTTAGTCAGCGCCGCTGATGTAAACACTGTGCTTGAGGTCTGGTTTAAGGAGCCAGAAAGACTAAAGTGACGCTGCAGGCTTATTCTGGTATTTTTAAGCAGCGGGCTGTCGGAGAGTCAGAATCAGTAGTGAGATATCTGGGTTAGGATGTACATTCTCATTTATATTCATGCCTTTGGTTCATTTGCACACATATTCCAACAGAACCCAATGCTCTTCACTGTGATTAACATACTGTTCTGTGTTAGGCAACATGGGACCTGAAGAATGAGATCTTGCTTATTCATGTTTAATTGATGTTAATAAAAAATGCAAGATTCCACTGCGGCCCCCCCCCCCCCCACCAATATCAAGATGCAAAGCCTCACACAATGTACTGTTAATCTGACTCAAGGGGTCAGGATAAACAGTGGAATATCACCTCTTCGGTGTAAGCTGCCTCAGAGAGAATATATCACCGACTAAATATAGCTGGAAATACAACAGAAAAATCCATCGCCGGTTTTAAAAGGAAAAAATATCATTATACATTAAATTATGCCATACTCCTGATAATTCCTATTTAAATGTCGCTTCCTTTGCACAATTACGACTTGATTTTAAATTCATGAACAACCTTTGAGAATGCAGCTCAACTCCCAGTGCTTTATTACAACCACCCATGAGGCTGACAGTCGCTGTGCGATGGCAGGGATGTGACCACTTCATGTGTCCCTCGTGTCCCTGTTTTGCCTGCTCTCCTGACTCTCCACTGGCTTTGAGCTGCAACAATGAGATAGCATTTCATTCTGACAGTGCTGTTGGGGGATTAACGGCTCAGAGAGTTATCAAAGGATTAGTTGCTTTGATTTCTAGTGACCAGCCGTGAATGGCTGCCATCAATCTATACCACCTCTGCAGATGCATCCCTGCTGCCGCTGCTGTGGCAGCTGGCCACCAACAGCCAAGTCAAATGAAAATCCCACTGGATATGCTGGATGGTTCATAGAGGTTTTCATGCATGTCTCTCTGATGTAGAACATACAGTCAAAAATATCTGGACACAGGAGCAAATGAAAAAGAATCTTCATAAATACAAATTCAAATCAAATCAAAGATGACTTATTAAGGCTGCGCTTATAAATGTCAGTACACTAATATGGACCAGCTCTTTGATTCAGGGGACATGAGCATTTGAAGAAATAGTGCATTGTTTTATATGACCATCTTTAAATCATTATGGTGATCACGAAACAGCTCACAGAACCCTCAAATTGATTTGTCACAGAAAAATTCAAGACAATGAAAACAAAAGCCATAGAAGTATCTTTTCTTTTGTCAGGGAGTTTTCTGAGAGTTCAAATTTACCCTAATGAACACCACAAGGGGGCAACACACCTTGTAACATACCATGTCAAGTAACAAGTTTAACACAAATTCAAACAGCTAATTAACATTACAGTCTGGCATGCCTTATCTCTGTTATGACAAACTCCAGTCCCCTAGGCTTAAGCAAGAATCACATGCTATTTTACGAAAAAACACTAAGATTAGCTACTTGCTGGCTGAGACATGTTGTGATTTTTGTGTGGTAAATATCACTGGTGTATCTCGATAAAGAGTCCAGTGCCCGTAAACAGCAGCACGGTGTCCTCCAGCCTCTCTGGCAGGAAACAGCCTGGGAGAGCATGGACTCCAGCCAGCCAATTAGAGAGCAGGAAGCAGGGAGCACGCTGAGAGTAACGAGCCCCCTCTCTGTGACCCTCCTCACCTCTGTAGGACCCCACGATGGGAAATATGAGGAGCAAGGGCCCACTTTAACCCGACGTCGGCCCCTTCAATTACCAAAGGCCATTTTCCAGAACCGCTGTCTTTAGCCTTCCTCACACCCTCTTCCCCAACTGTTGGTTTTAAACCCTGCTGTGTGACCACAAGGTCTACAAACACATGCAGCGTCTCTCCGGAGTTCCACCACATGGCTTATTACTGCAGTGCCGATGCTCGAAAGCAGCGCCGAAAAACAATGGGTGCATAAATGCACTGGAAGGCCTACAGAACTTCTCTCCAAGCACTAATAGTAAAAGGGCTGTGCAGTAATTGGCTGGGTTTTTGATGCAGTGAGACAATTCCGAGGCGTGGTAATGAAGTGGGGCTGTGTTTGAACGCCAAAGTGCCTCAGCTTTGGGTAAAATGTGTGAGGAATTAACGGCAAAATTAATAGTACGCCAAATGTGTAAATCTCGTCAGAGGTTGAGGGACAGTCCATTTAGGTTTCAGGTGCATTAGTCAAGCACATCCGAAAGCTATATAACCAAAAGAAGGGGCCACTAACACTAACACTTAACATCTATGTCCAACACCCCCACCCCCTTTTCTCTCCAGGCAGAATTGGCCCTGTCATTTGGACCCTCCAAACACAGACCATATGTGAGTACAGCCCTGGCAATCAGACTGCACTGTGGAGCAGGCGGTTGAGTTCATCAGGAAAAAATTAGCCCGCCGCTCTGCAAGCTTCGCTCCCATTGGCCAGTCACGCGGCCCGCTCCGTTTGAGGGCACCCCAGACATTCCTGCGGATAATCTTTTCCATTCCTCCGCTCAGCTCGGTAAGGACAGACCAAATCACAGCACAAGGCCTGCATTGTGAGGGCCGTTTCAGAAAACCCTGTTTTCAATGCCGCCTCTCTTTTACGTTTCCCCCCCTCTCTCTCACCTCATACACCGCAATGCCAAAGAAGATGAAGAAAACGAAAATAAAAAAAGAGGAAAAAGCATATTTCCCATCATGACTTTAAGTGATTGCCTTTTGAAAGGATCCTGTGGAAAACCTAAGAACAGCGCGTTTCTCACGGTCCCTTTCCAGTAAGAGTTTGTTTTTGAAAAGCCCAAACAATGTAAAACCGCTGAAACCGGAGCCCGGCCACATCAGTGTGCTGCCTGGAGTTCAGCAGATCACAGTTGAATACGGCTCCCCCCCCCGGGTGAGGCTCGCCAGCCTTCCCAGAAGCCTCCATGCTCGGTCGCCGCTACACGCCTCGCGCCTCCCAAAGCAGCTTGTCATTGTGGCGGTAGTCAGGCAGCTGGGAACGTTGGGATTGGAGGACAATCACACAATCTAGGGACACTGGTGGATTTATAGAAACACGTTCCATAATTAGACCCATGATTATTACAGGGTCTATAAAGTTTGGACTCCAGTGTGGCTGTCCACCCTGTGCAATTATGTTCCCTGTGCTCTCTGCTGCTCAGCGCACCACTGAAAAACATCTCTTGTTCAAAAGTGACAAGAACAGACAGTAACAACTAACTTTGTCAACGCTGTCACTGATCCTGTTTTCTCTATATGCTCCATTGAGTTTGAAACAGACAAAATAATCTAACGTGACTTGGAACCTAGAATGCTACAGCTCTTAAAATAGCCACAACACTAAGGAGGGAAAACCTTCAATGCACCTCAGCAAGACTACACTTTGAATCCAGATGGTCCCAATTGTTCTGGAAACACATCCACCCTAACCACAAGCTGTGACAGTAAAATATGCTGCAATCAATCAAGATAACTCTGTAAAGTACACAAGGATAGGGGCTTGGTTGGTGAAATAACTGTTCACCTCCTCATGCTGAAACTTGTCCATGTAGAAGTATTTGCCAGAGCACCCAGAGAGCTCTTTCATTTTCCCTTCACTGACCTACCCCTCCAGTGGGGGTAGGAATATATTTCAATGCTATTTTACAAAAAAAACAACAGTAACATAAAAAGTAGAAAAACAGACAGTTGTCTCAAGAGATTGTATTGGCTGATAGGAAGCCAGAAGGTTCTGTGTACGATGCTGAATTTGTCAGTGAGCTGCTAAGGAGGTCCACGGCTCAGCCATCTTTTTAAAACATTTTATAGGGTTTGAGTATGAGCTGTCAAAAGCGCTGCAACAGGAATATATCCATTTTCAGCTCCACCGTTTCACTGAAGAATTTCTCTGCAGCTTTCATGCGTGACTGACTCTGGAAAAAATCAAAGCTAGAACAAGCATGAGGACTGCATGCTGGGTTTGATCATGTTACTATATTAGATTGTTTCTCTTTCTCTTTAGAAAAAGAACAAAAAAAGGAAAATTGTCAGATATGTTTTCAATTTGGAAAGACTTGGAAATTATTTTTAAAAGACTGGTTAAAACTGAAATGGATCACATCATATTGTTATGAAGAGCCTATGTTCCAGAGTCTTGAATTGATCTTTATTATGTTGGCATTCCTTAAAGGGATCTATGCTCTCAGAGACAATAATTTGAGCTTTGAATGCCGAGCATTTTCTTTATTAGCCTGTAAAAAAATATCTCAAAACAGACTGTTTAACTGAATATCTAATTGTTTACTTGTTTTTTTAACTAATTAATCACTCCAACAATGAATCCCACCAATGTCACTATGAGCAGTGAAACAGAAATAAATTATATTGAGCCGACAAAGGGGAGCCTGATACACTTGTAGTGAATTGCAAAATAAAACAAAACCTAATTCTGAGCTGGTTCAAAACCAGAGGGAAGATGAAAAACATATGGTTTCTATTAGGTAATGCTTTCAATCACCAATAAATAGCTAAAGAATAAAAAAAATAAAACCCCAAAACAAACGAGTATCAAATATTAATTTTAAAGTTTAGCTCAACGACATGGTTTGTAGCTGCCGAACGTGCCAAGATGTTCCTGTTAATGGACAGAAACTGAAATTGCTTAGAGGCTGGAAATCTTTATATGTGTAAGTGACTTCATCCTGCCACACAAGTCATGCTCTTTTCACATGACAGGCAGTGCAGCTGGTCACAGCAGTGACGCTGCAGAAGCAGCCAGCCTCAGGGATGGAATGATAAATGCATCGACATTTACCACATGTTCTGCACAGCTTAGACCCCTATTCATTAGCCTCACGCCAGACACTTCAGATAAGAATATCCGCTCATGTAAGACTCAGCTTGCCTGGGAGGGTGGGCCAAGTTGCTGGGAGGAAGGGATCAATCTGAAAACACCCCTGTCAACTTGTCCATCAGAGCAGCTCCACATGCAAAGACACCGTTAATCATAAGACCCGGACTGAACAATGCCTGAAGAAGAAAAAACACAGCCCTGCAGCCACACCTCTGACCGGAGGCACTAGAGTGTGCACAAGTGTTTGTCTAGCAGCAGGGAGCTGTTTCCAAGCCGCGACAACCCCAGTTAGACAAAGTAGTGCTCAAACGTGAGCTGCCAGAGCTGCTTTTCATTGTAGTTTGTATTGTTTAATTGGTTTTACGCATCTAAAATAAACACTTTAAAAAAAGGGAGAACTGGTGATTTATTCAAGTAAATACAGTAATGACCACTGAAAAAAAGATAGAATGCTGCTCTGCATTTCATGTCATGAAAGATTAAATGAGAGGCGATGTCATCTTTCATGATTAGACAATCTCATTAGGTGCACCAGGTCATGAGGTGAAAATAACAAGCTGCTCATGACCACGTTATCGTTAAAAAATAAAACAAGCAACAAAAGTAAAGAACATCTTGTTGCAAGCCTGCAGCTCGGACACTTGTGCGAGTGTCCCTCTTGTTACTTTAACTGACATTGTGCATTAGCTGCAAATGTGTTTTACTACTAAGTAATGGCTGGTTTGTTTCTGCAGTTACCTGAGGATAGGCGGCGCTGGTGAAGGGGACACACACCGCTGAAACACGAACATGCCTCAGCTGAGCGGCCTCGCTGCATGGGAGGAGCCAGGGAGCACTGGGGCTTCAGGAACCCTGTAACAAAAGAAATAAAGGGTCAGAGAAATTGAAGATAGAAAGAGGAGGGCAATTTTGGAGAGAAAACAACACAGAAATAAATAATGCATTTTTGGGGCAGTGAGCGCAGAAAGGGAGGCCATCTCCACAATTATGAAACCAACAGGGAGGAAAAGAGTTTAATAAAGTTTCCACAAACAGTGTGCCATTATCAGACAAAGGCGGCCTTTCATTTTCATTCCTCTCCAGCTAGATAGACTCCACTCTAACCTCGTCGCTGCTCAGGTCAGGAGTGCATCTCTATCCAGGTCAACGCCTTTGCACGGGGGGCAGAAACTACAGAATACTGGGTAATCTTTGCCAGGTGGGAGCCAAAAGGCAGTCAGGCTCCACGGAGAGGTCAGTTGGAGCGTGTGGGCAAAATGCCAGAGCAGGCCTGGGTGCCTGGAGGGGCTGGAAGACGCCGTCTTACTGTCTGTCTCTGGGGTAACTTTCAATAGGGTCGTCATTATTTGACACAATGAGGCAACTGTGGAGGCTATAACCCCTCAAGCCAGGACTCGCCACTCACTGACATCGCCCAGCAAATGGAAAGAGAAACAAAAAACCCTGGCGACCAAGAATTTTTTCCTGTTTTTGACATCCTTGTAACATAATCTTTGTATAAGATAAGGAATTAAATATCCATTAGAAAGATGAAATGAAAAGAGAACATCAGATCGTATCAAACTGAGTAGCTTTAACCCCAGTGCTGAAGACATTTTAAAAATTCTTGATGGATCCTTAAACAAACTTTATGTGGCATATGAGTGGCATTTAACTTCATGACTGACAGTGTAGCTTCAAGCCAAAGTGGAAACCCACGTGAGCACTTTCCTCTCCTTAGTCAGAAGAAGAGAAGCGCCTTCTTTTTCAAACGGGCGGCTTGCGCCACTCTCACTGGCATCAGGAGACCTCTGCAAATCCTAACTTTATTCACTCTTTCTGGGGACCTTTGGATTTCCAGCAAACAACAAGAGCAGCAACGAGAAAGATGTCCCCCGCCCCCCCCACTCTCATCCTGCCTCACTCTGTTCTGAGCCCAATAAAGCTCCTTTATTTCCACCATGAAAAACATGTCACTCCAGATGAGCTCAGAGAGTGACATTTAAAAAAGGCAAAGGGATATTGAATTAGTTCCCCATGATAAGCTGTCTGGGATGCTGATATTTTTTCTGCTTTCTTGGGTGTGCAAGCGTGGGGGTGTGCGTGCACATGTGCAGTTATAGATGCGCGATGTGGACGGGATGCCTTCTTCAAAGCCTTAATTAGTGCAGAGCAGGCACTGGTATAGTAGACCCCGAGCAAACACAGACGTACTGAGACCATCCTGAACATTGCAAATCAAATAAAACAGATAAAGAGGGCATTTTGGCTGTCTCGTTAAACAAGAAGATCATTTATCTCACTGTTTATGAGCACAATAATGCTGTTGTTGTTATCAGACATTGGAAAATAGCTCAAAATAGCAGTGACGCCTCTCAAACACAGTTTTATGGGTATCATTAAGAGTAATGGCATGTTGGAAACCCTTGAATTAAATGTAAGAACGATTTATGTTGATAATCGTGCATAAAAGCTTAAATACAGACTTGACTGGAGTTCTGAATAAATCATGAATCTGTAGTCAATCTAAAGGGGATGAGCTTGTTCTGAAAATACAATGATGTGAAATGTTTTAACTCAGAGCTTCAATGGTATTAATCAGCAGAAGCAATTTCAAAAAATGATTCTGTAGAATGTCTTCTTGTCTTCACCTCGATTCAAACACCCAGGCTGTTTATTTCCATGCCAGACAATTATATCAATCCACAAAAAAGAATGTTGAGAAATGTTTATCCCAAAAATAAATAAGAAATCAAGATACTATTCCAATTAGTGCCTTTCATGTGATCAACAAGCGTTTCAATTATAGATTATGATCAGTCAATTGTTCTGTACAAAATGAAGTGTAATCAGTGTATTCTTTTCCAGCTATGAAGATAAAAGAGCCCCTAAAATAAAGTTTTAGATATCTATCAGAATCATTTTCTTAACTGCACACCAGTTCCTCCCATTTAGGAGTCTCAGTGTTTAAGAAGAGTTTCTCTCGGATGAAGTCAAGAGGAAAAAGAAAAAGATTTTACTCCTCTCAACCACATTCTTCCCATCTTTGCCAAACTAATCAATTCTTGAAGAACCACCATACATTCCTGGCTGTACAAAGAGGTTGAAGGGCAAATAATGACACATGGTGCAAGCTCTGAGCGATGTCACTGAACATTAAGGCATTAACATATGAGTCCGGCCTCCAAGTCAAGTTGCACTTTTCCGAAATCAGGAGTAAATTAAGGAGACAGCAGCTCCCCCCACAAAAAAAAAGCCCTACACTGCAAGCCATCCTCTGAAATAATGTTCCCACGGGACCGAGCAATGCTAAAGTACGGGGTTGGAATTTCACCTAAAGCTTATAGGGAAGGCAAAAAAACGGGACAAATTTGTTTGAACCTGAACATGATCGCAGCGGTTCTGAAAAAAAATAAATAAATAAAAAACTTTGTTCTTTGCTATTTGTAAAGTAAACACATTTTCCCTAACTGTATAAAACTTTTGTCATTTGCTAATGATTCATTACTCAAGTAATTCCAACCAGTTCCAAGAAACATATTTACAAAGATCATAAAACATCCATCCATGTGACAGCTGTAAAAATATATGAGAAGCCATGGATTTGAGAAGCATATAACCATCTTATCCTGCTGGCTTGATTTGGAATCATTTTCATCAGGGTTTTACTTTTCAAAAGGCCTTGAAGTAAATGATGGAAAAGCAGGGGCGTGTATGTGCAGGTTTGGTGTACGCTGCCATGATTAGTAAGGTTGGTACACGTCTTGCTATTAAATTTCTCTGGCACACTGCATCTTTATGTCTTGCCTTGAACACTTCAGCCGGGCCTTGATTGCAGCAATGTTTGATCTCACTCCTCACTCCTAAGCAAAAAGGATCTCATTGGCTTAAATAAGTGCATGATCCAATCTTTGGGAGGAAGGGGACAAGCTCAAACCTTCCTCTCACAAGCAGCCAAGCTCCAGTATCCTTAGCAGCGATCATTGGGGATCAGAACAATGTAAACATGCTGGGGGTTTCCTCATTAAAGTTAAGCTGCTAATGAAATCCCATATAGCATTTACAATCCTGTGCGAATGAAGGGAAGCTTTTGAGATGTTCCGCTAATGAAAGAAGGGCTTTTATTGATAGAAAGCCTATTAAAAGAAAGGATTGATGAAGGGGTTCTAATGAAACTTAGCTGTGTAAATGTGGCATTGTAAAAAAAAAAAAAAAAGACATGATAAGAAGAAAGTTGAGGCGTTTTTAGTTTCTCAGTTGCCAGATAAATCTATCAATGTGCTTCAAGGCTTCACCTGAGTCCATTGAATCAAACACACTCAATCATTTATGAAAGTTTAAGGCTGAGTTCTCCTGACAATTCTTCGTGTTCAAGGTTGCTACCAAGACCAAACTCAAGGTCAAAGTTCATTGGTGCTTTAATGCATCTCCCAGGTGCAATAAAAGTGAACCCTCATGGGACTTCGGGGGGTAAGGTCTTAGTTGAGTGCGCGAGGGAACGGGCCAGCAGTGGCCATCAATCGCTACGGTTACAATGGTGAATGCCATTCACCTTCAGTCATGCACTGAATTAGGCCTCAAAGGTCCACGTGAGGAACTGAAAAACCTGTTTTAAAGAACCCTCGACAATTCGCCCAGCTCTTTCAACCACCACCGCCTATCCCCCACAGCAACCTTGAAGACTCCGTTCTATTCATGCATCCATCATACCGTGCTACAATGTCTGTTTTGACCAAATAAAATCCTCCTTTTTGCTGCTTTCCACTGTCCTCTGCTGCTTTTCAGTTTTATCAATATAAAAATGTTGAGATAGTTGGACATAAAAAAGACAAGCCTATAAAAGGCTTTCCCTTGGCATCATGTAACCTTATGTTTTGGACTTCTGATGAAAAGTAATTCAGAAATTTCTATAACCAAAGCGGCCTTGACTATGTGTACTGCCTACGTGTTGCCTTCCAAATGAAAGCAAATGAGCATGCCATTTAATTCTAATCTATTGTGCATTGTCTGATATTTTCCAACTGCATCCAACCCACAAAATAACCCCTCTACCAAAGTATATGTGCTGCCGATGCCACTCTTCTCATTCAGTCGTCTGAATGAGACACCCCTGGACTCATCGGCTGAAAATCAAACACTCGCAGCCCTGCTTTGCTCTCTGATCCTGATGTCGAGATGGAAGGCATGCTGCATGCTGCTGCACATATCTGCCCCATCGGCAAACTGTCTTGCTTGGCCCCCAGATGATATCCGTTTTGGAGAGAAAAAAGGAGCCATGCTTTAAGGTGCCTCCAAGCTCTTATTTATCCCCATCAGAGGAGAGCTTGAGCAGATCTGTCTCAACAACACGGCAAACCTCCTGAAGATCACTGGAGGCAATAGCTATATGCTGATCATGCCATAACGCTCATCAGAAAAAACAGCTTTGACATGTTTCACAGGTTTTATGTTTCGCTGCCCATCTGCATTGATAACACAGCATCCTTCAGTTTTTACCACCACCACCACTGGCTTTCACCACTCCTAGCAGCCAGTTCACATGTAGCATAGGTCAATGAGAGACAGGGCCTTTTAATTTGGAGAAATTTTATGGTCTCTGCACTATATTTAATTCACAGCAATTTGTTCCTATTAACGGCTTGCAAAGAGCGAAACTGAATAAATTACATTTCTTCAAGGCTGCTGATTTTTTAGAGCCGCAATTTGCTCTGCCTTGGATCATGAGGGCAACTTCAGCAACCCAAGGGCTTCTTTTAGGCAGAACAGAAGGTTAGATGGGATACACAGCAAGAGGCCCCGATGAAGACCTTGGTAGGAAGACAACATTTACAGGTTCAGTCACAACAACCTCAATTATAGCAATCACAGCAGAAAAACGTTCTTTCACAAAATGACAAAGACGATGTCGGTATGACTCGTCCTTGCTGAAAAGGACAACAAAAGTGACTAAAATCTGCAACTTGCATCTGTTTCTTGAGATGTCGCCAAACCAGCTGCTGCTGAGGTCTGGACAGGCAATAAAAAGTTAACAGGACAGCTTTATTGAATGACTTATTAAGCAACTGTGTGCTCGGCCTGAACTGAGGGACTTTTGAAAATGAACAAGAGCAGGGGTTCTTTCAAAAGAAGAAATGGTGTCTGAACTCTCACATGGCCTCAGCATCAAGAAAAAACCAACAGTTGCCCTGGCAGGGCATTCCAAATGGCAAAGCACCTACAGAAAAGGCAGAAATGACAAAGCTGACCTTTGAAAATCAAACTTTATGACTGCAATTGTTGTGCAGCACCTTACATGTCTACCTACGAACTATAGCTGTTGCCAGCTCTAACAGTAATGGAGTCCTCATTTAATCAACAGAAAAATGGGACACAAAATATAGATTTTAAAGCATCAGTTTACTTATGAAGTAGGGACAAACCTGCAAAGAAAACTACAAATAAAATAAAACTTTTTTTGATGGAGGAAAGCAAAAAGCACAAACTCTTCTGTTTCTCGAGATGTGCACACCAACCGACAAATAACTCATAAACTAGAGTTTAGAGTTATCAAAAACATTCTGGGAGTTGTTACAGCTGAATGATAGATTGATGTGTTTCAGCAGGGCCTCCGCTGCTCCCAGCTTCTAAGGTTCACCTTTTCCAAAAAGATGAACCTTCCTCTCCTGGATAGCATAAAACATTACATGGCAATGGTGTTAGGCAGAGATGACACCAAAGCTCCACTTCCTGGTTATTTATTACCGTCGTTTGTCTCACTTGCTGTGACGTGATGAGACTTAAGGCAGACCGTTGGTGAGCAGTCGCAGACAGACACGGGGGAGGCAGGGAAACCGAAAGAGTGTGCTAAACGAAGTTAGAGAGGAAGAAAAGAAAGGGGCTGGTTCAAAGACTACTTCTGCATGCCAGAACCTTTCTCCGGGGCAAATGGGGGAACAAGGGCCTCACTGCAGCCCGACAGCCACAGCAGATCCTTGGGCAAATGACTCTAATCAAATTTGTGTGATTGAACTCCGAAACTCTGTGAGGGCAAAAGAGGCTTCTTTCACTCAGGAAGGCACACAAGAAAGCATTTAAAAATCGCCTATCCCTGTGCTGATCTGTGCAGTGGCTGTTCACATGACAGACTGTCTGTCCACAACAGCAGCCCCTTGGCAAAACACATACGAGCCCCATCTCAGCTTTGAAATATTACCAGCAAAAAAAGGAGAGATAAAACTTAGTTTATGGGATTCCTCTAATGGATCATGGATGGAGATATTTTTCAGGATTCACCCTGGCTTGCACTGCTTCAATCTAAAGTCCACACCGCTATTTTAAACCTTGATTAATGGTTGAAATTGGATACAGCTCTAGCCCTCGTTCATGGTCACAATTCTCCTTGATTATAGTTGACGTTTTGGAGCGATCAAAGAAAACTACCTCGGGCAACAAATGTTAAAATAAAGCTTGGATTCACAGTATGGAGATGAATACTCTGTGGAGGGAAACATAATGCATCAGAGATGCTCTGAGGCAGACAGCGAGGTTCAGGGAAGCACGGCGACCTGTGTCCCACTCGCTGGCTGCCTGAATCCTGCTGCACACTTCCTGTTAGCCTGCTAAATTGACTCCACACACCCACGCTTCCATCTCTACAGAGTCTCCCATTAACCTCCTCCTCCCACTTTAGCCTTCTACATCTTCCATCCAAATACTGGGGATGTAAACATGAAAAATAGAAACAACCACGGACAGAAAAAAAGAATGACCTGTGTTGCCCCTACATCCTCCATTTTTATTCCATGATTTCTGCAACTCTAACTGAAATTCAACAGTCAAGGCTGATGCAAGCTATAGCAAAACCTCTATGATGTTCCATGTGCCACTGGCACCTCTACATCTCTTTCGGTTAATATTTTTTGTATTTGATACATTTCTTCTCATAGAATAATCTTTTTGTTGGGATACTAATAATAATCTCTTTCAATTTCAACATTAATATGTTCTAATATGCTGGAGTCACATCTTGATCTTGGTGCTCCACATCAAGTAATACAAAGTTCTGTAATGAAAACATCACATAGAAAATTAGTACTACACTAATTACTGCTTCTTTTTTACAAAATAAATGTCGCTGTTGTATATCATTTACCCTGAAAACAAACACAGCAAAGTTAAATATGACAGGCAGAAATGCAGTGGCAGCCTGGTGGCACACGCTGGAACTTATGCTGCCCCTTTTTGTGGGCCACCCCATGCTTACTCCCCTTTGGGCATGGACTCATCTTCTCACTGTGCCTCTTATTGCCATCTCAGTGGATCCATATCTGCAGCCTTCATACTCCCCCCCCCAAAAAAAAAAGAAAGAAAAAAGGGGGCCTTAAAATAGCTTTGCAGCCTCCCTTCATCTTCACAAATTCAGTTACTTCCATGCAGCATCAGAAATACAACAATGTGAGCTGTAGGCTACTGGCTACTGGGTGTCTATCCTCCAGATTTGCTCAGCAGCTAAAAGCATGCTCTACCATAAACCCTCAATGCTTTCACATTTCTCTGACAGTGCCATTATCCATGTCAAAATTATGAGTTATTGTTATGGTGAAACAACAGGACATTTATGATTGTTCATTGAAGAAAAATCGGACGGAGAGCAAAACCTGAAAAAAAAAAACAATTTATGTGAGCAAGGCATGGGTGGGTACTGAACAACAGCTCAACAAAATTGAAAAATATGGAAATTCATTATAGAGAAGAATAAGATAGACCTCTTCCAGTATGGCTTTAAAAAACAGGATTAAGAGCACTTTGTGGCCTAAATGCCTTTTCAAGTCACAGACATTAAATATGAATGAGGGATTTTAAAACCAGTAATGCTGATTCCAGAGTGTTGACTGTAAAGCACCATTAGGGAGTACAGGAATCTACTACAGGATTTCAAATCTACAGTAAGTCGGTGGTGAAGTGCAAACCTCTGATTCACTATCACCACTCTGCCAAAAGCCCAGCCGAGCTAAAAAGTGCTTGACGAGCAGACATGGTTTGTATACAAGTAAAGAAAATGCATACCTTTCCGTTTCAGGGTCCAAAAATTAAGTTAAAAAAGACGGACAAAAAAAGAAAAAAGCAAGGATATATTCTAGCCAAAAGACTTGTTCAATCATGAGGTGCACTTATTATGCATTTGTTTGGTATCATTTTGAGCCTGAGCAAATATACAGTAAGGACACGTGCAGAAATGGGAATGAATACATTATTACCAGATGAGCAGAAAACATAACATTTCTCTTGTGATTTATCCGAATGCATCCGTGGCCTCTTCAATATGTTTATCATCTTTGTTCACATGTCCTTCATAAAAACAAATGTGTAAATTCCGAAAAGCAAACACAGATACTGCAGAGATTTTGGCATAAAATCCCGATACATACTAACAGATGTGACTGACATCAGTACAAGACTGTAACATCACATCAAGTAGTGAAAAAAAAACATCTCTGCAGATCTCTCGACACACACACACACACACACATGACTGGAATCTCATTCAGGAATGGGAAAACCACAAAAATGTGACTGCCTTGCAACCAAAGGCGAGTGAAATGCCTTTAAAAAAGCCTGTTACTAATGATGAAAATGCATCATCATCTTTGGATTATCATCCACTCGTGTCTGTAACATCTAAACGATTTGAGAGGCAACACTAAAACACCAATTTGTACTTGTACCATCTTTAAATGTGAGCTGGCATTTGGACTTAAGGAACAAAATGTGTTATCTGGGACAGGGAAAGAGCAAGGGCTTGTTACTGTATTATTCCACAGCCTAAGTGATCTTCTGTGCTCTTCAGGAATGGACGCATGCCATCCATTCCAATAGGCGAGCGGAGCGTTCCAGTTGTGGGTGCGCCAAGTTGGCTGAAAGAGATACCCACACCTAGATAAGGCTCTATAAATTTATCCAACAGGATACCGAAAGTATCTGAAAATCTAAACCTGTTATTTTACTAAGTGTGGCAGTCTTAGCCACTGCGGGTGACTCGGCAGACTCTCCAGACAAGGGTTCCTGTTTATGTTCTCTGTTTCTTCTGGACATACACGCTCGCGAACACACATACAGCCGGTTCCTGGCTGGCTCCAGCTGTGCAGTCCCTCCCCTCCAGGTCCAGCACGCTACTCTTTTAACAAGAGGAGAGTGATTAGCACACTGCTTCCTGGTGTGCCAATCATCTCCCCTGGCACTGCTCCCCTGAGTCTTCCTCACATCTCCCCTCCTGCAGCTGAGAGCACCACGCCCCCTCCACACACAGCAGAAATACATGCATTTCGGTGATTCTTTGGGATGAAAAAGAGTGAAAGCAAACTAACAGGAATCTAATTATTTGCGAATGAGGCCTTAATGTTCTCCAAAAATAAACTACAGATTCAAGCACAATCAAGAGTACAATCCAAGTGTCGCAAGGAAATGAGGAAGCACTTAATTTATATTTCATCAACTAAAACAGAAAAATTATTAACAGTAATGGCAGCCTAATCTTTGAAATCACAAAGATTCAAGACAACATAATGCATTCAGATCAAATCTGACCTATAATAATATCATTTGACCCTTCTAAATCGCATTCAGCATGACTATTGGAGGGATTAAACATTTTGAAGATGTCTTTTATGATGAGACAACTCAAGACTTTAGCAATAGCAAATTTTCTGCTGTCCAGCTGCTCATGAATCTGGAGTCTAACACTGTGACAGCAATCCTAACCACGTAATTAAAAGATTTAATGTGTCAGACAAATCCTCAGACCGTCATAAAAAGAGCATCAGCCAACATGATGGACCTTAACAAAAGTAAGAGGAGACTGATGATTACAGCTTTGAAAGGACAAGAAATAGAAAAAGAGGAAAGACGGGCAGAGGGAGGCAAAAGAAAAAAACTAGGTCGTCACATGACTGGGATCGACTGCAGGCAGGATTAAATATCCTCCAGCATGTGGTCATTTACACAATAAATGTGGATTCCATTTTATAAATTATTTCTGATGAATGGGGTGTATGGCTCTGCAGAGCAAGTGTGATGCTGCACTGTGTGCTGGTCGGACGTGAGGCTTTTTCAGAGCGAACAAAAAAAACGCAGCATTAAAGACTTGAGCTCTTCCCTCTGAGATGGGAAACAAAGCCAGAGCCTGAGATAGCATGAAAATGATCATAACAGGACGGGACAATGTTCCAGCACTCGAAAGGTCCATTGTGACAGGCTAATGGCTGTAACATACACAGTCCATTATTCTTGTGCGAGGCAGAGGACAGTGAAATGTTAAAGAAGATGTCACATATTTTAGCTGCCTACAAAGTGACAGCAAAAGTGTGCCATGATATCCTGATCTTTGGGTGTGTGAAAGTCTTTTTTGCCTCTTGAGCCTTTATACTGTTGGTCACATCTATGCAAAAAAGCATGGAAAACAGCTAAATGTGCATATTATAAGTTGGTCTAATTGTACTCTGTTAACGGCTAAATGATTAAAAAACTAACACTGTAACGAGACAATGATAAAACACTCGGGGTTATGGGGGGGTTATGGTGAGGACAACAGATTATCTCTCACTGTGATTTACAGCTTGTCTGCAAGGAATAACAAATATATGAGTGGAACAAATACACACTGTAATGCGTGGTGACGTGACATGGGAAGCCAAATGCCACTGCTGCCCCATCAGGCCCTCCCAGCGCTGGCCAACCTGCTACATCCAAAAGAAAACTATAACTGCCAATCAAGCACGGAACCACAGGCTAAGCTGGTCATAAGCTCAGTCAATCCCCCGAAGCCCAGGACACCAAATACCAACCATTCATTCACAGCTGTGGCCAGTGGAGTGCGGGCGATGCCAGAGAAGAGCTGTGCGTGTGCATGCATGTATGTGCGTAAGAGTGAGAGATTAAGCTGGTCCTTTGACTCGGTCCGGTCGTTAAACTTTATTATTTTTATCTAGCTCAACTCTAAACAGGAGATTCCCCACCGGGTCTGAGCCAGTCAATGTAATGTAATGCCATTGGTGACCCGGACCAACACGTGGCTCTTTTCTCCAAGCGGTTTGACCCTCGGGCTTTCAGGGTCACGGGCTCAGCTGAGCACATTTCCATCATCACATTTTAGAGACTGCGCACACCTTGCTGCCACATCACTGAAGACACAACGCAGCTGTGTAGCCCTATCTGACACGACACCCCAAGTTGGAACCATAAATGTCAACTTTAGAGATCTTTATTGTCTTGGAAATCAGTCCAGAAAAGGATTTGGTCTGAGTAGGAACAACTATTTATTGGTAATGGTTATTAATAAAAAAAACAGAAATATTAAATTAATCAACCTCTGTTTGGACCAATTAGCTTCCATATCATAAGTTATGGGCAGGTGCTCAGTGAGTTTGAAGTCACAAGTGTCATCTTGTTCAATAACAACTCCACTTAATCAATTATTTGATATGATGGTCTCACGCAAGATGGTAAATAATAACTAAGTAAAGTTTCCCTTTTACATCTGCATCTACAAAAAAATGTTTCACTGTTTTAACTGAACTGTCTCACAGTCTCACAGGCAATAAAATCTAGAAAGTTAACTTACAGACTGGAAAAAATTAAATTAATCCTACAGAAGCTGATCAGACTGAAGGTAATAATAATAATAATAATAATAATAATAATAATAATAATAATAATAATAATAATAATAATAATAATAATAAAAATAATTCAACAATCTGATGATTGAGCATGAGAAGCTTAAATTATAGCACAAATTCTTTATTCGCATACCATTTCCTTAACTATATTGAGTAGATTTACTAATAAACATGGCATCTCTACTTTGAAACAAGTATAAAGTCACAGGTCATCCGCCTTCAGTTAAGTGATTCTCTTGTAGCGATGATGTGAATCCTTCTGTCTGAAAGGTTCATGACCACTTTCTTCAAAAAAACAATCTTGCAATTTTAAATGGTATCCGTGATGTTAAAAAAAAAAACTCTGGCTAACCTTAAACGGTTCATTTGAAGTCCCATAGTGTATATCTGGAGTCAGAACACTGGCCCTTAGGCGCATTAGGAGCTATTGCTACAGCAATAAGAATCAGGTTTATTTTGATACTGTAGAGAGTTTAAGGTCAGAGGGTCAGGCACCTTTCAAGGCATGCTGAAATGCCATGGATGACATCACTATATGTCTACCTGCAGACGCCGAAAGATCTGATGAGCCAGTGAAGCATATGGCTGCTCCAGAAATATTAAATCTGCCTTCTGGGGTAAAAAACTCTTATCTCAAATATCATTTACTGACCAAGAGAGACAGACAGTCAGATCGGCTTAGGCACCCCTCTCAAAAAGTAGGGCTTAAAGCAGCAAAGTTAATTTGGATCAAAGGATGGGCAAAAGGACAAACAAGAGCAAGTTCACCCTTCAGGGGCACACACGGACGTCTGAATACACAATAACCCAAAGGCATGGGGGGAAAGGTTTCCCACCGTAGGTTGAAGTAGAGGTTTTGTGTGTTATATGACCATGGCTCTGACAGATTGTTATTTCCAAGGATGATCAGAACCATCCCAATCTGACTTCAAGAGAAAATCCTGCATGCGCATCAAGCGATCATATCATCAAATGATGTATGCGTTCACTGAGTTGTCAGTTTGATGTGCAAACTATTATGTTGTTGGACGCGAGAGTTTAATCAGATTTTTCCCTCTTTCATCTTACAATGAAATACCATCAATCCTCTTACTTAGACGGCTAACACCTGTTCTAGCTCACACAACCTGAGATCACACACAAACACATCCAGCAAACTGTATCATCAACATCAGCATTCCTAGAAAGGAGAGCAACTTGTCAGCTCAGCCAAGCGGAAAGATGTAGGCCAACTGCAGAGTAAGACTTGAAAAAAACAAAAGAGAAAAAAAAGGAAAGAAAAAAAACAACTCAGCATCCTCTCGGAGGAAAAAATGACCGGGGGCGTGTTTGCCACCTCATGCAGATATAAGCAGATAATTAAGCAAAAGAGATTGACATTAAACGAGCTGGATGGAGGATGCTCTGCAAACTGTTAACAAATCATTTAAAAGATCTTTGATTTTTCACAAAATCTGTGGAGTCCCGCTCCATCTCTTCCTCCCATCAGCAGTCATGTATCCCATTCCTCCCTTCCCTCTCCATCACACAGCCCAGTCGTCTTTCTTTTTTCCCTCTTATCAATGCACCACCGTTGCACAGCCTTACTCTCAGGGGGGGCCTCGGCATCAGGAGCCCATCCAAGGGAGACTGTGTTGCATCTCTTTTGATCAGCACAGTCGTCACATTAGCATGTACACTTCTGCCCCCTGCGCCCCCCCACCCCCCACCCCCCTGCTCTCTTGACGCTACCTGTTTGTCAGGAACCCACGAGGAGCCCAGGTAAGACAGAAGGCGCACTGAGCGCCCCTGAATCTTAATCACTAATGAACACAGGCTCATTTCACCAGGGTAGAGAGAAGAAACCTTCTTGTTATCTTGCTGCAGAGACAGACAAAAGCCTCGCTGTGCATTTGTAATATACTGTAAAGTCTGTGAATGCAGCTGCAGGGGGTCTGACTGGTTCCAAAATTACCACAAAAAAGAAAGGAGATGTGTTCATGCATAACGCAAGGGGTGGCATGTTTGTGTTTACATCCATGGACAGGGCTGTTCCTATGTCTGCGCGTTTAACAGAATTACATTTAGCATACAAAAACAAAGAGGCCTTTCTTTGTGCTACGAATTAAAGTTTACCTTTTTTTTCCTTTTCTTTTTTTATGAGGGCAGCCCTCTCATTCCTGTGCCACTTAATTAGCTCTATGCTGCACAAAGCATAGTTGGTCACATGGGCCCAATTTGGCCTGCTATAAAATCTGCGAGGCCTCGGCATGCATTACTTCAGGAGCATTTATGTGCCTGCTGCAGCAAGGTAAGTGACTTTGAAGACACAGAAAACAGGACGGCAGAGAAATGAAAAGGAGAGGGGGGGGGGGGAAACACAGAAAAGAAAGGAGGGGACCCTTAAATTCCAGGGAATTTTTCCAGATGTTGCATAAATATTCTACTGAGGCAATCCAGATGTGCTCTCTCCGTTTATTCCCTCCTTCTGCTCACTATTCCACAAACTCCTCACTCTTCCCCTTTCTTCTCTGTGTGCAACTCCTTCAAGCAGCACATATCACTGTTCCATGATAGTGCCTTTTATAAGTGAAGGGTTGAATAGCCCCCAGGGCGCTTTAGCATCCATTAGGATCCTGTAATAAACATCCACTCTCATTCTCTGCAGCCCATATGTGTGTGTATGTGGGTGTAAATGAGTGTCACACAAAGGAAGCTTGGTTCCCTGGATTTATTGCTCTTTGGATCAATTAACAATTAACAATATTAACAGCAACAGGGAGGGGGGGGACACCTAGTACCGTATGATGCAAGAACTAAATAAAAGCAGCATCTGCCCTGCTTCCTCTTTCTGGACTCCACACCGAATCCAGTTTGTTTTCCCATTTCTATGCCTTGTCTTGTGATGGCTGTCTAGGCCGCCCTTCTCCCGCAGAGGGTGACCCAGCCACAACCTCTGACCTTAACTCTCCCAGACAGCACAGTAATGCTCCACTGCTCCACCAAATATGGCTCCACATATACTGAGCCCCAACAGTGCATCAGGGCCTTTACATCAAATTGATTAAATTGATTTTGGCTCTGGTGCTACGGTAAATAGTCCAAATAATCTAAAGTCAAAATTAAATTAATGAAATACATGACATGTCAACAAAAACACCACATCAGGACACATAGATAGATATCCGTCAAAAAATACAAACTTTCAGGTACTCCAATAAAAACATGATACACCTACATTCTAACATCTGAACATCACAGTCATCAAGTCACAAGACTTAACCAACTAATGACAGTAATTTAAAGACAACAGCAGTTAAAGATCCCTTCACCGGCCTCCTGTTTCCTGCCCTGGGGTAACAGAAAAAAGCATCCTAAATGTGACACTTGAACTTGTTTGAGCCGTTTGTACACGCCGTCAGCGGTTTGGTATGCAGAACGCTGATGACAAAGACATGACCAGAACCTGCACGTCTGCCTGTCTGTCTCTGTGCAGTAAACCTGGTTGTTCAACTTTTTTTCTCCTAAATAGCCTGAACAATACTCCAGCTTCACCATTTAAGTAAAAAAAAAATCCAACCCATAAGCTGTCTTGGAGCCGTAACAATAAGCCCTGAACATAATCCATTTACTTGACTTACACTTTTATCCTTGGCTGCACAATGTGAGAAGCTGTCCCACTTACACATACATGTTACTTGCTCTACAAAAGAATATCAAACCTTAAATACATTTTTCTTACTAGAAATCATTAGGTAGTTTTGCTTTGTTAAAGAGAGAGAGTGCATAGATTTAATTATCGTGCAACTTACTGTGGGCCTTACATTATGTGGCTTTACTGTTTGGTATTAAATGGTTCTACTGTGCAATTTTACTACAAGCCATGTAAGAGAAGTTAATTTCCCTTATGGGGCAATAAAAAGTTAAAATAGATTATAATTAATTAAATGAAATCTGTGGGCGGAGGAAGGGAGGTACCATGACCCCGTTGAATTACAAACGACACAAGTAGAAATTACATGTGTTTTAGACTTTAGAACATTCTTTAAGGCAATGGGAGCAGATGACGGCAATTGTGTTGCCATTGAGCCGTTTTTCCAGCAGCATAAGCAGCCCTTCCCCCCCTTCTTCTCTCAACACCTTTCACCTTTCTGCCATTGAGAACATTCCCAAAACCAGACGGTTAAAGTAAGGTGTTTAACCATAGGTAACAAAGCGTCCCAGACTCCAGTAAATGTATGTGTGTGCTCGTCAATGTGTTCTCCTACATGTAGGTGTGTGCAAGTCTGGGCAGACAAATGAACATGCAGGACCTGTAGGCATCAACACACAGTTAATATTCCTTTCACTACCAAAGGTAGAGCAAAATCTCAACTGAGTTATCCAGCATGTAATCTTTTCGCAATAGTGTCTCTCCTGCTCGGCAATTTGTGAAAGTGCTGTAAATGCAACAACTTCTTCACCACAAATGCATTCACTCTGCGGATCTGAGCTGACCTGTGCCAGTGCCATTTTATCTGCTTATGTCACTTCTTAACCCTAATCTCACAAATAATCCGAAGTGTTTCATATTTCCTGTAATGGATCTTCTGTTTTTCATAATTGAGTTCTACAGCCTTTGCCCTCACAGGCTGGTTTAAAGAGCCTTAAAAAGTTGAAATCAAATCCAGTTGTTTTGTTGAAAGGATGCAAAAGACACAGAAATCTTTTTCCGGGCATACATGACGCAATAAGCGTTTGTCCTTACAGGATCTGTCTGAGTCTGAATTTTGAAGGTAGAGAAAAGCAACAGGAAAAAAAAAATGAAGACGAAACCTTCAAAGTCAATTAAGAAGCACACAGGCAAAAAGTAAGATAAACAGATAGGCTTCTGGCCCGTAAGACCCGTGCTGCAATCTGATATTCTGAGGGCGGAAGCTGATACAAATGTATAACGATAAGAACAACAACATGGGGCCTGTAACATGTTTAAATATATGCTGAGCTCAACGTAACTATGGAAACGAGAGCACAGCAGATGGCTACTTTGCGTTACTGACAGTGTAGCAATTTATCACGATTATGGTGTTCTTTATTTCTTGCTTAGCCTTAACACTTAGCCAAAAGAATTAATATGACCATTCCAAATTTCACAAAAGAGGTATTTTTATACCGCATCATTTAAAGCTTTCTCGGGTCAGGTTTTTTTTCCTGATACGTCTGGGTGTTTATGAACATTATTAGTTCACACTGGTCTTGTTGAGTTTGGGATCAGAGATAATTTCAGCAGTATATATTCAATTAATCAACACTAACGCTTTTTCATATCCATCAGATATGCCCAATAACAATAAATAATTAAACAGCTTAAAGACAAATTATCACAATATTCACCAAAGTTAGTTGTCCTTAAAAAGGTGCTGTGAAATACTTTTTTTTTTCAAGGAAAGAAATGATCAAAAGAACCACTTCCTCTCATCTCTGAATGGGTATGTGTGAGCGCAATAAAGTCACTATAGACAGTGGAGTTTCTGGTGCTTTCTAGCCGGTGGCCAAAGAATATACTGCCTTACTCTGTGCCATGTAACTGAATTCTCCACTTCTCAATGTGTTCAAAGCCATCGTAATTCTTTCTCTCAGAAGAAAGAAATGACGGGACTTGAACTCTTACCTGGGATTGGACTCAAATTTGAGAGAGAGTTCTCCCTATTGGGATCATACTGTAAAAATGGAGAATGTAAAAAAAAATCTTCTTGGCATACATTCTAAAGATGTTTTCATGCATTTGACAAAAAATTAAAAGGAACAATACTAAACCCTTTTTACAGGTTTACAGGTACCCAAGCTTTATTGGGTTGTGTTCACATAACCTTAAACTTTACAGTTTTAACACATAATGAGATTTGACATGTACAATGTGATTTGGAGTGGAGCAATTTCCTACAATTTTCAGCCAAACTAACATGTCGCCACATATTTCTATCTCTTAGGAAACGTATTTACATGTGAATTTGAAAGTCAACCCCAAGCTTGAGTAAAAAAAGAATAAATAGAGATACATTGTAAGAGGGCTCAGAACATAGAAAAGGTTTGCTTGTGTAAAATACTGCACGGAACAGACAAACTGTAGTGCTGGTCATATCTGTTTGGAAACCATTCATTTTGAATGATGCAGGCTTTGAAGCAACATACACTGCCTTCCTAAGACTTTCCAGTTTTTCAAAAAATAGGTATAAAAGGATTTGGAGATCACATTCTTTTATTCTTCTCTACAAGGAAAAAAAGAGGTAAAAAGAAAGAACAAAGACACTTATACTGCCTCAACAGAGTGGTCAAGATATGCATGACTGCGTAAATAACTGTCACCTTTTGCTCTCAGAACTGCTGCCTTTTGCTTACACCCAAACACACGTCTATTTCCACACGCCCCCACGTGCACATACAGAGCAGAACAGAGATGTTTTGTATGCCGTGGGATTTCCGAGGCCCTGTGCCCAGCAGTGCGTGAAACCCGCCCCCCTTTTGCATCTGGCGAGGTGACAGACAATCGTAACAGCGGCGGCGAGAGTGAGAGGTGTGGGCCACTATGGGAGCTAACTGTCTGTAACCTCAAAAAGGGAGTGTGGCAGAGCCGCGCTAATCAGCGTCTTAATTACCTCACTGTGATTTAGCTTCAGCGGCAAATGTGCGCACGCACACACACACACACACACACACACACACAGAAAGACAGGTAGACACTGTTTACACAACCTCCCAACCTCAATGTCGGAGTCCATCATTTGATTCTTTCCCTTTTTATGAGGAGTGTAGAAACATCAAAACATTTCATCTTGGCTTTTGATCCTCTTACACCCTGATACGTCTTTAGCTGGCGAATTGCATACATATTACAACATGTGAAACTCTGATCCTGTAGGCTAATCTTACCTGTGACACGTCATCCAGATACAAAGCTAATAACCCTATTCTACTTGTTTTTGGGTGAACTGAAATAGCTCGCACTCAAAAATAGACAAACAGAAGTTCTCGATTGGACTTGTTACAGTTAATGTGAAGGAATAATGAGTGCAATTCACATAATTCGTCATCCCTGCCAAACAAATCCCCATCAAAACCTGTGTGCTTGTGATTCAACTAATAAACACATCACAACTGTCAAAAAGCCAAGATAGCCTTATTTTGCTTTTGAAAACATGCCAGCCTGAAGGCTGCAAAGGAGAGGAGGGTTGTTAGTCTCTCTGATTTTGGCAGCAATTTAATTTCACAGAAAAAGGCGGTTGTCTTTCTGTTTGTTTATTATTTATCTTGTCTGCGCTCGCTGCCGTTTGATGGTTATATGTTTATTGGTCTGTAAGACGGACCAGAAAGGAAAACAACAAATCTGCCATCTAAGGATTCACACTTCGTGTGCCTTTCCAATGCATATTGACGTTCTCAGCCATTGCCATTCTTACTCTATGATGCATAGAGAACAGAGAAGGGAGAGCTGGATAGAGTAGGGCAGACCGACCTTCCTCTCAATACAAATTATGAGTGTGATCTGGTCAAATCCCCACAGAGACTATGTTTCCACTTCAAAAGAGTGGCTGTACGCATCCTGAATAATGCCAGCCCACAAAAAAAAGAGAGAAAAAAAGAAGCCATTCAGACACTCAGAGGACCTGCAATAAACCCTTAAACCAGCGGTGCTTAGATGATTCAAACACTGAGCAGGGAAAGTGCTCACAGCAGCAACTAAGCTTCTGTTCAACAAAAGCTGTGAATGTAAATGTTTAAGATAATCGCAGGTGTGAATGAAAATACGCCAGGCATGCTTTGCTTTTGGGATTGGAAATCCAAGAAATTCCTTTCTCCTCTCATATTATATGATTATGAGTAAAACAGTGATATCTAAAGAAGTTCTTTCACCTTTGGACAAAAACTAGACACATCCATCACTTCTATTAAAACAAAAAAACATGAACTCTCAGAGGAAAAATGCAAAGAAATAAAAACAGAAGAATAACAACAAAGAGCAGGAAAAAAGTAAAGATAAGTGCTACTGTCTTCAAACGCTTTAGACTGACCGAACGCCAAAGGGAAATTCCTCAAACGATCAAGCATACGGGGATCAAAGGTCAAAGTTGGCGGAGCAGAGTTCAGTGGTGCCCTTATCGATAAAGACCCCTCGTGAGCAGCTTCGTGCACACACTATCAACCAGTTACTTCAGGACTTGTGCATTAGGAAGCCTTCAAGCGCTTCAGGCTTTAGAATTCATATTATGTTTAGAACATAAACAAGGGTGGGCTGCCAAGGAAAGAGGCAAGAATATGTCAGACTAAAATATGTACAGTTTCATCTGAAGCCAAAACGGCTTTTTCTTAGTCATGAGATATAATTAATGCCTCACACTGATCAGCAAAGATATTCCATAAAGATAAAGCACACTTTCCTACGCTGCTCCCCCCCCCCTTGAAATCCATTTTTCTCCTGTATATTTTTGGGTGGGATGATGGCATGATGGAGGGGTGGGAAAATGAAGGGTAGGCACATAACAGAATGAGCAAGTTTTCTTTGATATGTTTCAGTTAAAGGCCTCATGGGTGAGCTTGAGAGGGAGAGAGGGAGAAAAAAGAGGGAGCTGTCACTTTAAGCCATTAAGTCTCGCTATAAAACTCCCCCAATAAAAATGACAGCTGCAGGCCCTTTTCTCAAAAGGGGAGCAACAGCATCACATCAGGAACACAAAACTGGACGGCCGTAAAAGACAAACTTGGCCAAATGCTTTTGGCAGTGTAATTCCACCAGACCACTCCCACCGCCATACACACCTCCCAGCAGACACACAAACTCTCCCCAGTCTTACTTTTGTTCCTGAGTTACAACCAGAACAGGAATGTAGCCCCTCAGCCCTCCCACCAAACTCCAGACACACACACACACACATACACACACCACCATGAATCTCACTTTCTCATCAAAGACCATGAACTTCAGTGATTTTAAAAAGTGACTGCCGGAGTTTGCTTGACCAAAGAATCTTGTTCCTCCTCGAACACAAAGCAAAAGAGTTCAGTATCCACATCAATTCTATTAAACAAATTATGAGCATATTGAAGTGGTATTCCAGCCAGTTCAATTGTTTTGTAAATTGCGGCCTCAAATGTAAGAGATGACTGGAGTTCCAAAGCCCATAAAGTAAAAAACAAGGACAAAATAACTGAAAACTTTCCGGCATCAGATATTTCTATATGAAACCGTATTTAGGGTGTGCCCTGTGGATTTTGGGGTACTGTATGGATGTGAAACTAAGCTTGATTTACCACTCCCTGTGCATGATAACTGATGAGGTGATCTTGTAAGGAAAATGTTCATTCCTTTTTTATAGCAGCCAATTTATCTTTATCATGTAAATTGAGGCTGAATGTTGGAATGACAGCCCCCCCCCTAAAAGTTTTCTTCTTATGCCAGATTTGAGCTTGACTTGAATTACAGTTAGTGCTTTTCCTTAACCCAGGGAAAACTGCGGGAACATCTAAAAACCTGCTCTTGCACCCTTTTCCCTTGCAGTTGCCCAGTAGAGCCCAGAGCTGCTGATCGGTGAAGCTAAAATTCCTTTTATTCTGCTTTAAAATTGTACCAAAAGAAAAAAAAGAATTATACAGAAAACTGAAATCTAAATGTTTCACACCATTTTTAGGGTTGAGTTCTTTTAACTGCTTTAGATAACTTTCCTTTTCGTTGGTATTAATTTCTGAAAGGTTTTTGTCCACATTACCTTGTTTTAGTTGAACATTTCACAGTCTGAAACAAACTGAACAATAGCAAAAATCAATAAAACAATGTAAAAATTAGACATGAGTATCATGCCACTGTTAAAATTTCATTCCGAAAAGCTTTTTGCCAATTGACTTATTGCCAAAAATGTCAGCGCAGAAAAAAAGAAAAAAGAAATCAATATTTACAGACCAAATGACTTAAAAATGCCTTTGAGCTCAGCTGTGGTCGACAACTCTCCAATCCTTTCACACTGTTTATGCCACTGACAGACTGTCATGAACACCCCATAATGCTTTGACTAAAGGACACGTTCTCCTTTCAATGTCACCCGTCCAGTCTTCATTGCTTAATGTCAGATATGAAAAAGGAGGAGGGGAGCTGATGGTGGGATCAGGCAGCACACTGGCACACAGTAGTGAGCACACGGTGCCAAAGGGGGGTGTCGTCATCCCAGCCGACAGCCAATCTATAATTGTAAAATGCGCTCACTGTCATTTCAAACAGATGCATGTCAGGATTTCTAATGCAGTGCGACATCGGATAATTACACCGAGTAAGTTGATAATCGATACGTTCAAGGTCCTTGCAGGGGGTGGCGTCCTTGAGAAGGGGGGCAATTAACAATTTCTCAAGTGCAAGTTTAAATATGAACGCTGATTTAAAGGCAGAGAATAGAGAACCACTGGCGGTGGGATAAAGCTGCTGATACAGCAGCGGCTCGCAGGAAAAGAGGAGATCCAACTCAGATGGGGAAATGTTGAAAACTACACCAACCACCAAGGCTGGCAGAGAGGTCCGCTCTCTGTTTGTGCTGTCCTGGGCAGTTCTGGTGCACATTCAGGCCCTGCTGAATCGCTTTCAGCACGGACACACAACACAATGCACCTGTAACAACAGCCCGTCAGAGCGTGTGCAGCCGTGGTGGTTTGGCGTATTTCTGGGGAAGCCACATAAAGGCTGCTGCGGCGACAGCGTTGGTGAACGGGGTCTTCAACTGAAGAGGGCTGACCGACGTCTGAGAGGTTCCCATGAAACTCCTCGCGCATGCAGCTGATATGTGTCAAAAGTGTAACATGACGCCCTCATGAAAAAGCAGCAGACACAATAATGGAGCTCAGCCTCAAAGTAGCATGTGGCATTGGCCACTTTGAACTAGAAATACATCTATATGTGTGTATATATGTACATATATATACATATACATATATATATATATAAAAATATACACATACATGCCAGAACTATCCACAAATTAAACTACTTCAGACTAGATGAAGACTTTTTTTTTTCTTAACTTCAATTCCTGTGTTTTCTAGATAGAAAACAAAGGAATTTGACGGATGACATTCAAAGGAGAACGTGTCCTAGTTTAATAAATTAATACGATACTTGCCACTCGCCCTCAGAATACAGAAGATACATACCTGGATGATTGCCGTGCATTAAAATACTCCTAAAACTAAAACTCTTGAGCACCTGCATCCAACGGATGGAAGGCACAGCCGCTTATCTAACGCTGAGCACTGACTTAACTTAATAAGTCAAGCGGCTCGGTCTGAAGTCTGTTTTTAGTTGGAGTGGAAATGTTATACTGCCTTTGCAAACCACTTATTGAGGGAGCAAATTTAGCCACAAGTCAAGTCCATTGAAGAGCGCGAATCTTAAAAGTTTCCCCCTGCGTTGCCCACTAAGAGGCACAGATTTGAAACCGTTCGCAGCGCGTGAGCGAACATTGGACAATTAAACGTACATAACGACGAATTACAGCTTCTTTGGTTTAATTTGGTTCCGTGCAAGTTTACGGGTTTGTAGCAAACGCACGGGTGGCGAGCTTATCCGCGCTGGCACTCACCGAACGGGCGAAACATGTCACCGGTCGGCGAAAAAGGACAAAAGTTCGAACGTAAAAGTTCCAAGTGTTACACTTCATCTGCGGCATGCGCGCGAGCTCTATGCGCTCGGACAACCCCGAGCGAAGTCAACTCCGTTTAAAAGTGAAATGCCATCAGCAGGAGGGATTCAATAGGGCTAAGACATGTTTTTTTAAAGGACACGCTGAAAGTCTTCGTTAGCAGAAGTTAGCACAAAAAAAGAAGAAATAAATTGGGGCCGCAGCGGGATGTCAACAGTACAGAGCGTGCATTTGGCAACTCGCTCCACGCGCTGTCAAAAGAGAAAAGGGGCAACAACAAAAAAAAAAAAGAAAGGGGGGAAAAACGCCGCGCGACGGGCACCTATCACACCGGCCGGCCGACAGAAAGTGCTATCAAGCCCCTCTCGTTCAATTCACGGCTTTGTCATTAAACAAACAAACTTACCCAATGACAGGAACGGTTTGGTTTCCATGTCTTACTCGCAGGTTAGCTCATGCCAGCTGAGGCGACCGCGTTGGGGAGTTTTTTTCTTTTTTTTTTATTCGCAGGCTGCTGCTCGAACGGAGCAAAACCAGACCAGGGAGCCGCTTCTGCCGCTGCTGCTGCTGCGGGGCCGCTTCTCGGAGAAGACGAGACTTGGCTGTGAGCGGTTAAAAGTGACAGGTCGATGTCTGACAGTAACAGAAGATAACCTAATGTTTCCACCTCTGTTTGCTCACTCAGCTGCTGTGCTCTGACTCTCCTCTCGTCTCCTCTCCCTTCTCGTGCTCGGTTTGTACAACAACTCCAACTACTGGAACTGCACAGCAAAAAAAGGGACCCGGGCAGGGGGTACTCCCACCGACGCAGCCCCTGGCAGCAGCGACGCGGCGGCTGGCGCGAGCGAGAGCCTCGAACTTTTTTAGCAATTAACAACTCCAAAGATTAAAAAATGTCATGAATGATATGCACGTCTCCTTCACCGAAAACAAAAAAAAATCAAAAAAAACGGGGTAAAAAAAATCCACGCTTTTCTACCAGGTGGATGTTTTCTGAAGCACGTCGAGCCCGTTCAGCTGAGTGGCAGCTACTTACTCTTTTGGGCGCTTATCTGTTGTTATTTTAACCTGGTCACATGTGTTAAACCAGGACTGTTGGCTCAGTGGGCAGATTTTTCTGCAGCTTTTCTTCGCTGCTGAGGTTAGTCCATATTTCCCCGTAAACTCAAAGAACATGGCAAAAAGAAAGATGTTTAGGAGCACGGCAGGATTGGGCATTAATGGCAGATTATTCTACCTGAATGTGATCTCAATTTGCTAATGAATCTGACTTCCGTTTCCATTTAGCTTTTACGGGATTTTTGGGTGATTTCATTGACAGGCAGATTTTTTTTTTTACATGTTTTGCGTCAAAGTAACAAGAAAAAGAAAAGAAAAAAAGGGCAGGAGGAATGGAAATTTTCTGCAACAAAGAAGCACAGATTTAGGGCCAATATTTAGTTTTTCAACACAGCCCGAATCCCCTCTGAAAACAAGCTTTCTTGTAGTTTGTATAGCCTCCAGTAATAGCAATGTAGGCTCCTTAGAGGAAGTTTCAATGCTCCTCCTTGGACATTGACCTCTTTCTGCTCTCCATCACTGCCTAAAAATGCTGAGGTCTGAAATCTGGGAAGGGTTCATCCCTCCAAATTACTTTTTACTACTGATTTTCAGCCTACTTTTTGTGTCATTGGACAAACCTCATCCTTTTCTGCCTGTTTCCCTTCCTTAAGAATAGCTTTTTGACCGCCATTTTTCCATGGGGGACCATTTCTGATGAGGCATTGGTAAACAGTAAATGTCCAAATGCATCTCCTGGGTCCCGTGACAGGCCTTTGTTTGATTTCCTCCAATTTCTAATGGACATCTCTCTCAAATGTTCCAAATCTGCTGTAGATGGAATTTTTTTTAAAGTGTCATCTTTTTTTTTGGCCAAAGTCAAATTGCCAAACAAACAAATAAACAAAACACTCTTTTTAAATTAAGCTCAATATGGAGCAAGGACCAGATGGAATAAGAGTGAAAAAAACAACAACTAAAGTATCAAGTTCAAAGACAAACTTTGAAATGCCTAAAGAAAACTGTTGCTCAAACCCACTTTAAAAAATGACAAAAAACGGAAATCAAACGAGAAGGGGTTAAAAATTTGAACCCCTCTGGGTAAGATATGGATTCTAAATGTAAATATAGTTACTGTCATTACTCATTTGTAATGTGGCATTGTCTTGAGCCTCCCCCTGTAAGAATTCCCCTAAAAAAATGCTTGAAATGACTCCAAGCTCCTCAATTTTTAGAAGAGTGAGTAAAACTGTTAAATTTGATGTTGTTTATATCTGTTGCAAAAATTTCAGTAAACCTTAAAATGAAAGTTTTTATTAAACAGGTTTATCAACCCATTCTTGTCTGGTGTGTTTTAGAAATTCCTGACCTATATAGAGGCCAAGTTCATTTTCAGTTTTGGAGTTAGAACTCATTCAATTTGAGGATAGTTAGGGTGTTTCTGGGATTTTGTTATATCAACAAGACAAACAGTAGGATGGTAGCAAATCTTTCCTGCACGCTTACTCGGCCATCCATTGTAATACTTGCTAACAATGCACTGACATAAAGAAAAAGGAATCAATTAATATAATGCAGATGGGTAAAAGTTTACAGCAGATTCTCACAAGACCCCTGGGCTAGCTTTATAGTAAGCAGCAGCACGCTCATTTACATATTTGGCACAGCATTACATCGATGGGCGATCTAGATCATTCCTGACTCGCCACCGTACAGTTTATGCCTGCTTCCAGCCATAGCTGCCTCTCCTCTTCAGGACTCAATCCTGCACATGTGGACGAGGAAGAAAGCGACAAAGGTCCCCTCGCTGATCCACTCAGAAGGAGAGCAAATGGAATGCAGTGATGCAGCATAAGGAATCTGCCTCCTGCAGCCATCCTCCAGGCCCCTGCGATGAGCCTGCTTTTATTAAGCACTCGAAAGCGTTCGCCACGTTTGCACTGAGGTGTGATACATAATTAATGCAACGCATGGCACTTCAGAGATCAAAGGCAATTGTACAGAAAAAAAAAGAGTAAAACTGAGCGCGAGTGGGCACCGTTTCACTTTGTGTTTGTGCACGTGTGTGTGAGCAGGAATTTATGTTTCTGTGTAGGCGGGCAGACTTGTGAGGAGAGAGAGAAAAAAAGAGCTTTTAAAATGGCTGATTGTTCTTTGCTTTTGTGTGAATATTTTTCCTCATCCGTCCTCTACACTTTATGAAGACTTTGTAATAATCTATTTGCAACACAATATATAACTAGTTATTTGGCTTTGTAAATATTTATCAGAGGGGAGTAGGAGTAGTGCATGCATATCTGTGTATTTATGCCCAGTTCAAATGGCCCTTTTGCCTCAGGCTCTCACTCTGTAATATAAGACAGACATAACGGGGGCCTTTTAAACACCTCAGTCTGGATGGGCTCTCTCATCTTTCCCCTAGATTGGGCTATTTAATCCTCAACTCTGGCCATGATTAATAGCAGTATGACCCTTCACCTCCATCCATATAAATTCTCTGGAGGCTGTTTTTGCTCGGATCAATACCTTACACCTTGGCTTGCAAAGGCCTTCTACATTGCAGGAACTTTAGGCTTAACCATGTCTCCTTTTTCCAACAGTTTCTGTCGCTCAACATTTTGCAATCTGTTCTGGCCTCAGGGGAATGAGAGACCACCACTGCTGGCTGCATTTTGCCATGGTTGCTTTGACAGCTCTCCTACTCCTCTCTCTCCATCTCTTAAACAGGGTGATAAATGAGACAAGGGCCCTTTGGTCCCCTTTGTACTTTGACTATTCACAACAAGCTAATTCGTAAAAGTTATTAGGGCCTGTTTCGGTGGCACTGACAATGGTTTCTAGTTCTGAGGAATGTACAGATGTAGACATGTTTAATTTTTTGTTGGTTAAAAAAAAAGAAGCCAGATGAAAAATATCACAGAGCTATGCTTCGCAATAGTTTTCCGGATTTCAGTTTAGGATTTGTATGATTAGATTTATCTTATTTACTTTGTGTCATGCAAGAAGAAAAAGGAAAAAGTGAAAAGCAAGTCATCAAACATAGAGTTGTCTTTGTGGTAAGTCTTCTCTTTTTATCTAATTCCTCGTAATTATGATTAATTGATTGAAAACCGAGGAATATGTAAGTGTATGAAGAGACAGAAAGTACTTTAAGATCATTAGGCCATTTGCTGAGGTGTCCTGCATTGTCTGCCCTGAAGGAAGGTCCCAATCGTCACAGCCCAGGGTTCACATTCCTTAACCCCTGGGGTCAGGACTTTTGTCTGAGGATAGCATTGAGGCAACTTCCCTTGCGGAAATCAACATGAGCTGACGCGGAGAATGCTGGAGATGAACATAGAGCCAGGAAGGAGGACCACAGCACAAACAGAAGCAAGTACAATAAAAAAAATAAATCTCTTGGGACAGATGCAGAAGTATCACACCACCGTCTGTGTGTTTTGATACCACACAAAGGCATGCTACCACACAGTTGCATCACAAACACCACGCATTAAATAGCGTTGTCATATATTTAATGCTGGAAACAAAAAAAAACAACAGAAAGTCAATCAGATGCTTTCTGGGTGCGGACATACAACATGTCAAGTAATGGTAGGCACACAATTGGGCTCCCTCTGAGAAAATATATGGACTCAAGTCCAGTTTTATTGGTAGGAGAGGAATATGGTGAAGTGCTATGGCAAAACAAGTACAGGTCTGATTCCATACCTTTTTTTCCTGTGTTTGGTTATTTTTGGTCTGTGTTTGTCAGGTTTAGGCAAACAGCTAGATACTGATAGAAAATATATGATTTGAAAAGCCTTGTTTTAAACAAACCTTGAGAAACTGACAAGAATTGAAAATAACGGCTGTATCAAATTAAATAAAGCATTAAGGCATACAGGATCTGTCTGAAAAGACATCTTTTCTCATCTACCCCATTTAGCATTTTTGTAAAGAAGCAATGAGTATACAGATATAATCTATGGATACTAGAAACAATTCCAGGTTAGTGCTCCTATGGTCCTCCTCCTATAAAGCACATTTCTTCCTGCTTGTGAAGTTCTCACCCCTTTGTTTTCATAGTTCATTTCATGCCAGTTGAAAAATGCTTTTATATGTGCCCATCAAATCAAACCTGTGCATGAGATGTGCCACACACAAGATCAAGAAAAAAAACTGCGCAGTGTTTCCCCGACTGATCGAACCCCATTTGCTGAAGGCACTTATCAATACGGTGCATTCCATCAACAGCATCTCTGATGCGCCATGTTGGTTTTTGAATGTGGCTGCTGAATGATGAGACTTCCTCAATGGGAATATCTGCAACTCAGGCATGCATCATCCTTTAATATGATATTAAAGTGGAATTGGCTACATTTAAACAGACACAACGATCAATCTTGTCAACCCTTAGCAGAGGGTGGTTTCATCATAGCCGGGTGAATCACCCTCCCTGAAGAGCATCATCCTTTTACTTACTATTGGGTCCGGCGTTATTGCATGATGATGGAGCTACTGCTACTGGGGCTGACAGATTAAGAGGGTGAGTTATTGCTGTGTAAAGGGTTGAAGGTGTTGTCAAACATTCCTTTTTGCAGGCACTTTTATAAGGCAAGCTGATTGTTTTTTTTCCCTTCTGATTTCTTAGAGTTATTTTCCATCAGATTCTGTGTTTGAAAATATGAATTTGTGTTGAACTTTTAAACATTTGTCCACATGAATTAGGAATAAATATGAAAATAAGCCTTAAGTGGATTAAATGATAATTTAAGGATAACCCAGTTTTACTGATGATCCATTTACTCTTTAGTCATTTTAGCCAACCCGTCTCCAGGATTCAGAATGTGTTTGCCCATTTCCAATGTATTATAATGTGAATTACTTTAACCATGCAACAAATACAGGAGAAATGCTACTTCCTCTTCTCTTGCACATAAGCTACATGTGCCATTTTTCTCTGCAAGACATTTATGCCACAAGTGTGCTGCAAACCACAAGCCTTGATATTAAGATTCAGACAGACGACATTTTTCTTCACCTTGCATTTTGCCTTGCAAAGCTTGGCTGTCATGGTGCATTGCTGCTGATCCTGCTTTCTAATCCTGCTTTGCAGCATTTGACTAGCAATCAAACCACATCCTGCAAAAAAAAAGAAGAACAAAACTTGAAGCCTTGCTCAGACCCATACTTTGAAAGACTGAGGGGAGGAATATGTGATTGTACATTTAATTTTTCCATCTTCCATGACAGTATGGTGCATGGATCGACAGCTTAGAATCTACAGCATTAAAGCATCAAAACAGACGTTACAGTGGCATGAAAGTAAAATGAGCTGCAATTATAGATAATCTTAGGCTGCTACAACACATGGATTTGTAATACAACTTTAAACCTCAAAGAAAGCTGGCATATTGGTCACTAGATGTGTCCTTATTGACTTCCTCTCCAGCTGTTACAGTACAGCTGGGAGAGAGTGCTACACTGTTGGACTTCAGCTGGGTAAACACTTCCCGCTGAGGCCAGAGATCTTGTGTACACACAGGGCACAGCACACGTTCATTGAGTGGGGCCTCACAGCCGCCTCAAGGATGGATGGTCTAACCAGGCCCGAGTCCATGTGGGCACAGCAGTCAAAAAGTGACGAGAGACCACCCCTTCTGCCGACCCCTTTAAGCTCAGGAGAACAGATACCAGGTCTGATCTGGCTGTGGATGCCATGGTTCCACGGCTGTTGGCCAGTCGTGTCCTTGCATAGTTTGCACATGCGCACTCTGCACGAGAGGTGATTTTCAGACTGCCTGTGAAGCAACTAGAGTCAGTGGTGCTTGAAACAGACGCAGAGTCATTTCACTGAGAGAAACATTAGAGTGGAGTAACAGGACACCCCTTCTGCGGCTTCCTGCTTTCTCACCGGCAGTCTAGCGCCGACAGTTACTCGCGCACAAGCTCTAGACCACAGCTAATAATAAACCTCTGCGAGGCAGACATTGCAGTTGCGACAGAGATGCTTAATTCTCATTTGCCAAAATCAAAGTGATTTTTCTCGGATTCGAAAGGAGACCAATGGAGATATCAAGACATCAGGCCTCGACATTATTGTGCATGCAACTCTCGGTAAGCCCAGAGGGGTACCAGTAATGCTATTTTTCTGAATTACGCTCCACATAGAAGCTCATAATGCTACACATGACACATATTGATTTCTTTAAAAAACATTCAGACTCGTTACTTTGACTCTATTTGGACGAATATGGAACAGCACTTCTCAATGAAATTGGGAGTAATATTAGACTTTCAGCTAATAAAAAAGAGATTAGCTTTCACTCCATATATTGCCGTCAAATAGACATGTACAGTGGGTACGGAAAGTATTCAGACCCCTTTAGAATTTTCACTCTTTGTCTCATTGCAGCCATTTCCTAAAATGAAAAAAGCACCCCATCTTGACAGACCATGACATGACCATTTGATATCTCAGTTTTTCTTTTTTAATAAATTTGCAAAAATGCTTACATTTTGGGGTGCTAAGTGTACATTAATGAGAAATAAAATGAACTTTATTTATTTTAGCAAATGGCTGCAATGAAACAAAGAGTGAAACATTTAAAGGGGTCTGAATACCTTCCGTACCCACTGTCTAGTATGATCTTAAATGCATTAAGTCCTGATTTTAAAGCATCAATGCAATGTCTTTTTAAATTTGAATCCTTTTAGTGACATTTATTTAAATTCAGGCCAGTATCCTTATCTCTTTTTCTGATTTAAAATGTAAATGTTTGCCATATGATTTGACGCAAAATCACTACATCCATCACCATATTTGTAGAACAATGATATACTGGCCACAAAAAATAAGCTGCTTGTCATTCCTTCAACAATGATTGTGATTAAAAACAAATGCTGTAGTAATGCTGTAGTAAAAAAATATACTTTTTCCATCCATCCATCCATCCATCCATCCATCCATCCATCCATCCATCCATCCATCCATCCATCCATCCATCCATCCATCCATCCATCCATCCATACAT